>JAJJWW010001076.1:0-600000 GCA_023531295.1 Papaver armeniacum | reverse complement strand
ACTAATCATATTTTATCAAGTGTTACGTTCATATGCAACCAACTTACAAAATCAATAGATGGGATAGATCTTACTTACATATTGATCAAAAAATACAAATCAGAGAACGAAAATTCATAGAACTAAGTAAAAATAAAGAATCTGAAAGGTTATTTATGATGTTTAATAAGTTAAGAGGTCACTTTTGGACTGCAATTCCGCATCAAGGTTGATCCGGTATTTAATTTTACGGAGTAATGTTTATGAATTTATTCAGCTTGATGGCATACACGGGAGGTAGTTCATGCACAGCTCATCCACACCAGAGGAGAACCATGGAGATTCCTCCTCATTTTGATTACTAGGTTCAAAAAGATTTGGAGATCCGTTTGTCCACTTTCCCTGCACATACAAAATTATGAGCCTCAAATCAAACAAAGTACAAACCGAAAGGATCACCGATCTTTCTTTGAAGATAGAATTATGAAGGCTTTTAGTGAGGCGGCTAGACCTCTTCAAGCAAGAAATCCGTCAAATGTCAATATAGGAGGAATTTCTGACGATTCCTTGGAGGGAGTAAAGCTACTTCTTGAAGGATGCGATGAAGACGAAGAGGCTGATTGGGGTACTACCTCACTAACTACAAAGGGAAGTGATGGTAAGAATAATAGAGAACTTTATAGGATTTCATCTTCCCTACAGCAGATTGAACCAACAAGTACCAAAGAAGAGAGACGTAAGAAGGCCGGGAATGCAAGTTTAAATGATAAACAAAATTATCTCTTGGAATATACGGGGATTAGGGGATATAAACAAAAGAATAGTGGTTAATTCGGTTCTTCTCAAGTGGCGTCCAGATGTGGTGCTATTGCAAGAGACAAAACTTGAAGTCATCACAGATCAACTTAGAAGGGAAATTTGGAGTTCGCAAGATATAGGCTGTCATTATTTACCGTCTCAAGGAGCATCAGGGGGAATGTGTATATTATGGGACAACAGCAAGTTGGAAGTTTTCGACACTCTAGAGGCAAGACACACTATTGCTTGTGCTTTTCGCTCTAGAATCAATCAATCTGAATGTTTTGTTGCTTCGGTGTATGGACCTCAAGAACGAAAAGAAAGACGGCGAAGGTTGTGGAGAGAACTTGGGGATGTCATGTCTCTTTGGGATGTACCAGGGGTTTTTGGAGGCGACTTCAATGTAACTAGGTTTTTAGAGGATAGAAATAGAGGTAATCGAATCACTAGAGCTATGAATGACTTCAACAAATTTATCAACAATTGGGATCTAGTGGACTTACCACTTACCGGGGCAAAGTTTACGTGGTCTAATTTTCAGGAATTCCCTATTTGTAGTCGTATAGATAGATTGATCATTAACAAAAAGTGGGATGAGTATTACCCTGGCACATATCAATTGGCGAAACCTCGTCCAACTTCTGATCACACTCCAATACAGCTTTCAATCTCAGCAATAAACAATGGGCCAAGACCTCAGAGATTTGAGCTAATGTGGCTGCAAGATGAGAGCATTAAAGATAGAATGCAACAATGGTGGCAGGACCATCACTTCACGGGGAATCCAGGATATGTTTTTTACAAGAAGTTACAAGCTGTGAAAGGTGATTTGCGTGACTGGAACTTACAAACCTTTGGCAGAGTAAACCGGATTAGAGATGAGCTATTAGTACAAATTAAAGCGTTGGATGAAAGGGAGGCACAAGGGGTTTCTACAGTGGAAGATAGAATTGATAGGGTGAACAAGAAGGCTGAGTACTTGAAATGGGCTAGGCTTGAGAGCATAAGAATGAAGCAAAAGACTAAAAACCAGTGGATCATCGAGGGAGACCATAATACTTCTTTCTTCCATAGGTATGCTAACAATAGAAGAAGAGCTAATACAATTGGTAGTATCAGAGTGGATGGGGATGTTACTGAGGAACAATCTGTAATAGCAAGTCACATTCAAGATTTCTATATAAATCTTTATAAAGAAGACCGTAGCAACAGACCTTTTGTAGAAGATTTGGAGTTCTCCGCTATCTCCGTGGAAGAAAGTACAAATTTGGAAAAAAGGATTACAGAAGAGGAAGTTAAACAAGCAATGCAAGAAATGGAGCCTAACAAGACGCCAGGACCGGATGGCTTTCCGATTGAGTTTTATGTGTTCTTTTGGGAGGTTATTAGAGTGGATTTTATGAGAATGGTTAATCACTTTGTGGATACAGGGTTCTTAGATTGGAGGGCGAACAACACATTTATATCTCTTATTCCAAAGAGAGAAAATGTTGAAGACGTGAAGGACTTCCGACCAATTAGTCTCATCAACACATCTTATAAGATTATCACCAAAGTGTTATCATCTAGATTGAAGAAAGTTCTCCCCCAGATTATTTCTAATGCTCAAAGTGCATTTGTGGCAAATAGACAAATTGTGGATAGTATTTTGCTGGCAAATGAGAGTATCGATTCGAAAATAAGAGAAAATACTGACGGTTGGGTTTTCAAGATGGATGTTGAAAAGGCCTATGATAAGGTCAACTGGCACTATCTAGATCAAGTAATGGCTAAGATGGGGTTTGGTACAAAGTGGAGAAGATGGATTTTTTCTTGTATCTCAACAGCCCATTTCTCTATATTGATTAATGGGACTCCTGGGGAACTTTTCACAAGTACAAGGGGCTTGCGACAAGGTGATGCACTTTCTCCTTTCCTATTTACAATAGTTATGGAGGGGTTTTGTAAAATGATTATGAAGCTTGAGTCTCAAAGATTGATCGAAGGGTTTAAAATATCAACCCATGGAACAAAGAAAGGACGCATCTTTTGTTCGCAGACGACACGGTAATTTTTTCATCGACAAACCCGATCATATTCTCAATATTAAAGCTGTGTTCATGTGTTTCGAGCTGGTTTCTGGATTGAGTGTTAATCCATTAAAAGCCAGGCGTTTGGTCTAGGAAATCCGACTTCCCAAGAGATAATATCTACAACTATGGGGTGTATGCGCGAACAACTTCCTTTCTCTTATTTAGGCATGCCAGCTGGGTCTCCCTACGAAGTAAGATCCATTGGGATCCCATTATAGAGAGAACTGAGAAGATGTTACAAGGTTGGGTAAGGGTTTATCTCACGTACGGAGGAAGATTAGTGCTAATACAAAATGTTCTAAGTACATTGGCTATTTACATGATGTCGGTCTTCTCAATGCCAGCTTCGGTGGCAAAGAAATTAAATAGTCTTATGCGCAATTTTCTGTGGGGAACGGTATTGTCAGCAAGAAGATTGCTTTGGTTGCTTGGGATTCGATTTGTACGGATAAGGAGCATGGGGGTTGGGGATTAGGAATCTTAAATTGTTAAATGATGCACTGTTGTGCAAATGGTTATGGAGATTCTCAACAGAAACAAGAGCTTCTTGGAGGATCATGGTGGCTCAAAAATATGGTGTGGACAAGAATGTATGGGATGCAGTAGGGACTAAGATGACATATGAGAGGGGTGTCTGGAGAGGGATTGCAAATAGGATTGAGATTTTTAGAAGTGGGATTCAGTACAAAGTGGGGAAAGGGGATAAGGTTAGTTTTTGGTTGGATAATTGGGTGGGGAAGAGACCTTAAAAACTCTTTTTCCTAATCTTTTCAAGTGTCCAGAAGAAAAATAACTTTGTGATTGAGTATTATCATATAGACCCGCAAGGGAGGGTAGTGTGGAACCTCGATCCGAGAAGACGGCTAACCGATTTAGAAATTGAAGAAGCTATTGCAATTTCGTGTTGCTAGAAGCTGCGACAATTAGCAATGAAGACGACTCAAGAAGGTGGAAATGGGAGAAGGATGGACGGTTCACGGTAAAAATCTTGCTATGAGCAAATGTTGGCTAGGGAACAAGAAGCTATCATTTTTCCTAAAGAGGCAGTTTGGAATTCTAATGTACCAACAAAAATTTCCTTTTTTATATGGCTGGTACACCATAATTCCATACTTACTCAAGATGTTCTTCAAAGAAAGGGGAAGGAAATTAGCCAACAGGTGTTACTTGTGCAAAGCCGATACTGAAACAATCAATCATTTATTCTTACATTGCCGAATTGCTCGGCCAATCTGGAACCATTTCTTTTCGAATTTGGGGTGCTGGGAGTTCAAAGGTATGATATCATACATGCCTTCGACGAGATAAAAACTAGGATTTTCTCGATGGCTGGAAATCATATGTGGGAGCCGCTTCCATATGCAATCTGGCTGGGATACTTTGGAAAGAGCGAAACAATAGATGTTTCAATGGTATAGAAAAAGACCAAGAGAGGATTATCTTGGATATCAAAGCGGTTTTGTTATATTGGTCAATTCCAGTAAAAACCTCTTAGAGGTTTTAGATTTCAGGATTTGGTATTCAAATGGGCTGACCTCATGCGAAAGTAGAGCTTCCTCTCTTGTTTGCGGTTGTTAGAACCTTGGTTTGATTTATGATTGTCCCAAACATCTTGTTTTTCCCTTCTTTTCTTTTGGTTGTATGGCTGGTACGTTCAGCATCTTGTAATCACTCTTATTCTTTTATTCTATTATACTACTATAGTTTTGCCGATCAAAAAAAAAAAAAAAAACTTTTATAAATAAAAAAATATATATGAAGGGTTTACCATATGTAACAGATTTGAAATCTTCAATTGCATCCCTTGAGGCGTTGCGGAACCGGACGTTAAATCTAAGGAAAAACTTGAGATTTGAGAGGAGAAATCATTCTGCTAGAGAATCATCAACAAAAAGTCAAGGGTTTCATCTTCTTCTTCTGGCAGTTGATGAATGAGGAGAGTAGTAGTTGTAAGAATTGGAGAATCCATCTTTGAGAAGAAATTTTTTAGATCTGGACCTGAATAAAAATGAAGAATAGAGTTAGTGTAAAGATGTAGTGTCGGCTGGAGAAATATATTTAGGCACTTTATGGTTTTTTAGGTCATATGAGCAGAATCCAACGGTTGGAATCATTTTTAAGGTATCTTATCAAGGGTATTGTTGGCTTGTAGCATTTGGTTCAACCAGGTGTACTTTGTTTGCTCGTATCTGTAGGTACTGGATAGCAAATACTTAGTGGATCTATGTATATTTGTATCAGTTTCGTTTCGGTTATTCTTGTAGTTTGTATCAGTTCAAACTATGTAATCGCATTGGTTCTGCTTATTAAAAAAAGTACTCCATTGTTTATAGCGAAGAACAACTGCTAGTAGGGAAACTTTCCCATTTCTAGTAGTTAGCTTAGCTAAGCCATGGCTATTCGATGCTGCATATGTGCAACATGCGTTAGAGCATCTCCAACAGTGGGTGCTGCAAATCCTATATGAGTTTTTATTTAGATCCTTATTTGTGGGGTGATATATATGTAGCAAAAAGAAAAACATTTTTCACATGAACCATCTCCAGTAGTGTGGGGTGTTAGTTTTAGGATTTGATTTTTGGATAAAGATAAAAGTGATACCTTTTTTCCTATTGGTTTAGAAAAATCTATTTAAAAACAATAATTAGAAAAATAGTGAAAAAGATGACATGGAGGTCATTCCCAAGGTCTAAATAAGACTTTCTCTAAGACCATCGTATTTATTTTGAACCCTTCCTAATTTATAGGACCTGCTGTTGGAGATGGATTTAATCTAAATGAGGGTCTAAATTCATATGTGTCAACTAGAAATAAAACTTTCACCCTCTGTTGGAGATGCTCTTAGCTAAGATATGGATGGTATACCGTCTTTATAGCGTGTTTGGTTCAAGGAATTGGAATCTTGGTAATCCAATTCCGGGGGAATGTAACCAATTCCTTGAACCAAACAATCCAAATAAACTCTATGTAATTGAAAATTTTGATTCCTAGGAATCCAATTCCCTCCAAAATAATAGATTTCCATTGCATTGGTCTAGTAGTGCAATGGAATTGGATTCCTGGGTAAAAACAAAAATAATTGGATTACCTAAACCAAACGCTAATTTTTAATTCAATTCCTTGTAATCCAATTCCAGGAATTGGATTACCCCGTAACTGGATTCCTAGGAATCCTGCATGATGTACTTTATGCTCCAGATATTCGACGAAATTTAGTTTCAGTTAATAGTATGTTGTGTCTAGGCTTTAGTTTTCTTTTGAGGGTAATTCTGTTAAAATTTGCTTGGTAACTGAGTTTTATGGTTTTGGTTTTATGTCGGATGGTTTTATAGTTTTGGATATTGACAATTCTAGTTCTAATGATGCTAATAAATCTACTTCATTAGTTGCGTGTTCCTCAGATATTAATAATGATTATGTGATTTGGCATGCTAGATTAGGTCATATAGGGCAAGAAAGGATGACTAGGCTAGCTAGAGAAGGTATTTTAGGCCCCATCGCTAAAGTCTCCTTGCCTACGTGCAAACATTGTCTTGCAGGTAAAGCCATTAGAAAACCGTTTGGGACAGCCAAAAGGGCCTCTGAGCCTTTGCAATTAATTTATTATGATATATGTGGCCCAATGAAAATTAAGGCAAGACATGGAGCCCCTTATTTCATCACTTTCATAGATGACTTTACGCGATATGGTCATATTTACTTGATATCCCACAAGTCATAAGCATTGGACTGCTTTAGACGCTATGTATGCGAAGTGGAAAATCAACTAATGTAAATAAGAGCATTAAGGCTCTCAGAACTGACCGTGGACCTATCTGACCTATTCAAAAGGTATTGTGAGGAAAAAGGGATCCTAAGACAATTGACTATTCTTGGTACTCCGCAACAAAATGGTGTAGCAGGGAGAAGGAACCGTACTTTGTTAGACATGGTTAGGTCAATGTTGGCGCAAGCTCATCTTCCTATTTCTTTTTGGGAGATGCATTACTGACTGCTGCCTATGTCCTTAATCGTGTGCCTTCGAAGTCAGTGCCTTCCACCCCATATGAATTATGGACCGGCAGAAAACCTGAATTGGGTAATTTGCGACCATGGGGTTCAGCTTCTTATGTACACAACAATTCTCATCGGTATGGGAAGCTGGGCCCTCGAGAGAAAAAGTGTATCTTTATTAGATATTTTGATCACTCGAAAGGCCATGTGTTCATTGGTGAGCATCCTAATAGAAGTGTAACTGAGATTGAGTCAGGTGATGCAAATTTCCTAGAATAGGATTTTCCTAGATGGAACGGGGTAGGGGAGATCTTAGCCTCTTTGAGGTAGAAGAGTCAATGGAAGACACACCAATTCGTCTAGTTGAGAATAACGAAGAAATTCCTCGTTCTCCTAGGGAAAATGGGAGTGTTCCACCTGATAAGGATTGGATCCATCAAATCAGGATCCCCAATCTCGGAGAAGTGAACGTGGAAAAGTACCTCGTCGTCGTTTTCAGATTGAGAGGGAAAGTTTCATGGTTTGTTCACATGATGACGCAGATCCTAAGAATTTTAAAGAGGCTATGTCATCTCCTAAAATAGAAAAATGGATTATTGCACAGGAAGAAGAGATAGAATCAATGAGGATAAATGGTGTGTGGCAATACGTTGACCTCCCAGAAGGGTGCAAGGCTATTGGAAACAAATGGGTTTTCAAAGTCAAACGCAATGCGGATGCGGTTTAGATGAAAGATATAGGGTTCGCCTTGTGGCGAAAGGTTACACCCAACAGGAGGGTGTTGACTACGAAGAAACTTTCTCCCATGTGGTGAGAATTTCCTCGATACGCCTTATGCTTGCTATTATCGCACATATGGATTTGGAACTTCATCAAATGGATGTTAAAACTGCATTTCTCAATGGATAACTAGATGAGGAAATTTACATGGAGAAACCAGAGGGCTTCGTGATTAAAGGTCAAGAGCGCAAAGTTTGCAAGCTCCAAAAATCTATTTATGGCCTAAAACAATCATCTAGACAATGGTATTTAAAATTTGATCGAGCCATTGTTTCCAATGGGTTTACGATGATAGAGGAAGACCATTGTGTGTACGTTAAACGGTCCGATAAAGGTTTCCTTATCTTGTCCTTATATGTTGATGATATCCTCATAGATGGAAGTAACATGGAAATTGTTGTCGCCACAAAAGAGTGGTTGTCCTCAACTTTTGAGATGAAGGACATGGGATAAGAAAGCTATGTGCTCAGGCTTAAGATCCTTAGAGATCGTTCAAAGAGACTTTTGGGTATGTCACAAGAGACGTACATTAAAAGGGTTCTTGAGTGATTTCACAAGAAAGATTGCAAGCCCATAGACACACCAGTTGCTAAAGGTCAGAACTTAAGCCTTGAGATGTGCCCTAATACCCCTGAAGAGAATGACAGGATGTCGTGGGTACCCTATTCCAACGCAATTGGGAGCCTGATGTGTACTCGGCCTGACATATGCTATGCTATTGGATTAGTTAGTCGGTACCATTCGAATCCTGGTTTTGAGCACTGGAAAGTGGTCAAGAGGATACTAAGGTATCTCAAAGGGACGAGCGACCTCATGCTATGCTACAAGGGTTCAGATCTACGTCTTAGTGGTTATTGTGATGCTAACTGGAATGGCGAAATGGGGGAGAAAAAATGCACATCAGGGTATGCTTTCTTTCTAAATGGCGGGGCCATCACATGGAGTAGTAAGAAACAGTCAATTGTCGCTATGTCTTCAATGGAATCTGAGTTTGTAGCTTGTCAAGATGCTGTACAAGAATCTAATTGGTTAAGGAGGTTCTTTGAGAGTTTTGAATTTGTCACTCACGCTACTGATGCGGTAAAAATTCACACTGATAGCACATCAATGATTGCTTATGCAAAAGACCCAAAGCACCAAGGAAAGACTAAGCACATTGATAGGAGGTATTTTTTTATTAGATCTGCTCTTGCGAAGAAAGAAATAGTTTTGGAGTACATGCCTACAGAATTGATGATAGTTGATCCCCTTACTAAACCTATACCAAGAGATGTTTTCATGTCTCATGTTAGGGCGTTAGGTTTATGTAGGTTGTAATAGATGTTTGTTTACTTATTTATTTATTTTTCTAAGACATGATGATCGTAGATGCATATGTTTTATGGATATTTATTAATAATCAATACAATTTGATAATGGTTCATTGTTATGATTGATTATTTACTTATGGGCATGGATATACACGCTGACATTGGTGCATAGATAATGCATTATGTCAAAACTTGATTAATATATCACCTGGTATGGACTAGCTTACTCACATAAGCAGTCACCTTTTAGCGCTAAGGAGAGCGAGCAAAGATAAGATGATGCATCTCCTTGGCAATACCAAGATGAGATCTATATAGTGAAGATCAATGATGAATGTACCTACTGTTCATCATACCTTAAAGAATAGCCAAATAAGAAATCTCTTCCACGACGCTTGTTGAAAGCAAGCAGTTAGAAATTTCGGATTAGGCGCAAGAGTTGCGACTAAGTCAAGATTTGTAGAGTGTAAGAGTTTGTGACATATACTTGTTTAGTCAAGTAAAACTCCACTCTAGCGCATTATCATATTATGCGTGCTTGCGACCACTACGGAGGTGCGAAAATCGTTCCCTGCTTTTCTCACCATGTGAGTCCGTATGATAATTAGATCATACACAGGTAACCTTACGACTTTTGACTTTGTTATTAAGTAAAGATTCGATGATTGCTAATTTAGTATGTGTCATGTGGCCATGGATGATCCGGCTTAAATGGTACATATCTGGGAAAGCAGTTGATTCTGAAACTTCATGGCAATAGGGCGAAAGGAAGGTCATCAAACTCATGAATGTTTTATATTCACAGTCGACGACTTGGGTTGCCTTGCTGGAGCATGAGGGTTAGACTAGCTCTACGAGGGATCAGAGTAGTCTAGACCAATGAGATTTTGATGGACCTAGGATACTACGAGATACAAACATTTTTTTTAAAGGGTTGATGTCTTTAAGATGACTCATATTGAGCTTCTAGTATGGAGCTCCCAAAATGAAGGTACCTCGACGGTCGCACGGTCTATTTACTAATATGAACTTTTCTTTCTTTTGGTACAATCCACACACACTACGTGCGAATGGGAGATGTTAGATATTCGGGTTGGACCAGAATATGGTCGCCCATATTGTATGTGGCAAGCCCGGTAGGGTTCCATATTCCTTAGGGTTTGAACCTATATAAACATCTCTAGCATATGTGTAAAGGGTTACGTGATTCCAACAATATCACACATAAGTTTACCATAAGAAAAGTGGTAACTCTAACCCTAAAGAGAGTTACCATTAGGAGAAAAAGGTTTTAAGTTCTTTGCCTGTGAATCAAGTTTGTCC
The DNA here is from genome assembly GCA_023531295.1 of Papaver armeniacum. Lineage (NCBI taxonomy): Eukaryota > Viridiplantae > Streptophyta > Magnoliopsida > Ranunculales > Papaveraceae > Papaver > Papaver armeniacum. Next base: position 589,745 of record JAJJWW010001076.1, on the reverse strand, counting down.
TCATCTTTAGAGATTGTAGTACCTGCTGATCGTCGTGTTGAAACGTTGTTGTTGTTGTTGCTGCTGCTTATTCTTGCTAATCGGAGCTCAAGTTCAAGGTACGAACCGATACCCGCTTCCTCTTAATCGTATAATCTCTAACACTCTTGATATCCTTTTGTGCCGTCCCCCTCATCTCCGGATTAAAACTCACAAAAACACAAAATATCTCACCTCAATGCTCATCTGGCTGATAGTCTGGTGCAAATACAGTACGGATTCAACTTCAATTTACACTTGCACCCGATTTTGGATCCAACACATCAATTTCAGTCATTCCAGTTGTATTCACATCAAAAATGGTTCTTTCCGGGCAAACCCACTAATTAACATAATGTGATATTGACTGCCATTTGTGTATGGTAAACTTATTCATAATGATTAACAATTTAACTGATCTATTTATTTTTAGTAGATGTCATGATAATCAAACAATATTAACCAATGGAAAATTACAAAATAATGGAAGCAATGATAGTAAGTAGGTCCGGAATGGCAGACAATTGGATACTTATTTTTGTATACAGAGTAGTTGTTGTCTCGTTGAGTACCAACAATTCCTTAAAATCCCTCGTTATCCTCTGAATAGTTGGTTCCACTGTGACTGTCACACCAACTAGTTAGGTGGTCATGAACTTGTACTTATATTTCATTCTTAAATTTGATTCCACAAACAATGTCATTGCCAGTCATTCTTCGGATGTTAGTATATAGATTATTAAAACAGTCCCGTAATACTAAACGAGGAGAAAATCTGGGAAAAAATGTAGAGTTTTAAGAGGAGAAAATTTGGGAAAATTTGTAGAAGTTTTTATTGGATGCAACTAATGGGGTGTTTTTTCTTGTTCATCTTTGAATTTGATCTGATTATAATCATCTGACTCATCTGGATCTGGTTTGATATGTCTGTTTTTTTGAGTCATATCTGATTTATTTAATTCAAAAATATATGAGTTTTGGTTTAATGAATTAGAGAATTTTATCACCTGCTTCAGGGGTTGGGTCTTACCGAGATAACAAGTCATATATGACTCAAAATAAACAGCCTGACATCTGACTCAGGTTGAGTTAAGACCGACTCAAATCCAGCAACCAAGTCAGATGTAATCAAACATGTTGTAAGTGGTCGGATCTAAAGCAAGTCCAATGAGATTAGCAAACATGCACATTTGCCGATGGAGACTAGCAAACATTGAGCAACTGGTTTGATTGATCTAATGTCACAGTAGAATTTAATGATAACGTGCATCATCGTATACCATGACCACACCTCAATCGTAATCCAATGGTTGAAAAGTAGTTAAGAATAGTCAACAAAGTCACAAGTCCACACAATCATGCGGTCCAAACCCGCTAATCAACTTAACCCGACAGCACTAAATCAATCAAAAAATACTAAAACACCGCTAACCGGGTTTGGTTGGCAGAGACCGACCGACGAAAGCGAAAGACTAACCGATAGCAGCACAGAAGAACACTCTACAGGAAAGAGTTTTCTTCTCTTCAACTCCACTTTGTGTCTTTTTGCAGAAGCAGCAAACCAGAAGAAGAAATTTCTCTTGTAAGTTTTCTTTTGGATTTCATTCGTTTCCAATTTTTACTGATTCCTTAATCATTTGATTTGGACTACTGGGTTCTTTGAATTTTTTAATTTGAGCTTGATTTTGATGACCAAATGAGGTTTGATTAATTTAATCTAGGGTTTGAGTTCTTCTTCTTGGACTCTTTCAGGTTGAGCAAACTGTATTCTATTAGATTTTTTATTATGTGAGTTGTAATTGTTTTATGTTTTTGATTCTTGTTTTTGATTGGGGGTTGTGTTGGTTTAAGGTTTGTTTATTAGGGTTTTGATTTTGATTGAGTGATTGATTGATTGAGATAGAATCATTATTCTCTTATCTGTCGATATAGTCATTTGATTTCTGTGTTGTCCGTGGGATCGATTCAAGTTCTGGATTAGATAATTTTGCTGTTTCTGTTGATAAATTTTGAAGGTACTTTGTGAGTTGGGGAATTATGAGAAGCATTTCATAGTTTCTTGAAAGGGAATTGTTGTGATTTGAATTTGATTGGCTTATAGCTGTTGTGATTACATGCTTTTTTCTTTCCTTCTATTCGAGGATAATCTGGTTGAATTATGATTAAAAGAGAACTGGAAGTTTATTTAATCAAATTGTGCAGCTAAAATGATGCTTGTTATCTGAAACAGGTGTGTTGAAGGGAAATTGGAGAATTGGTGAACTCTAGCTACATAACCTAAGATATCTGATCTAAAGCAATGGATAAAAGTAAGTATCTAGTACGTTTGTTCCTAATTATAGGCATAGTTATTTGTCTCGAACAATATAACATGGAAAATACTCTTCATTGTTGTAGCTAGGATTTGGTTTTTGTGCTAGAATAATAATCAAAGCGTATGAAAGTTGTGTAAGTGTGCATCCATGTTGAGATGTTCATTGGCAGAGATAATGTGTATGTATCTAGACCTAGTACATAAAAATGGAGAGTTTAACTTTGACCTGTCTAATATTTCTAACATTAAACTAAGGATTATGTTTATGATAATGATGATTCTTTATTGGGCATCTTTTTGTGTCGTAGATGCTACTGCTGAAGAGAAGACTGGTTTAAGGAGTGGTGTGGAGTTGGTGAAATCCGGTTCAGATAAGCTTCTGAGACCGTCCGCCAGATATACAGTGTCTAAAGGTATGTTACTGTATCTGTGTTTGTTTCCAGCCCCTTTAACCGAGTTTGGGTTTCCCATATAGCTGGACTTTAGTTATTATGGCAGTTCATGGATTAAGGAAATGTGCAAAATGCATGAGGCTTTCTTGCGAACAAACTTTTGGATGAGCGTAGATCATTTCAGTATGTTTTTTAGATTGAGGTAGTCAGTGTTCTATTGCTGTTAGAAGTATGGACAGTTCAAAAGAGTGGTGGCTTTAGAATATGATGTTGGTCTAGACTTGGAGCGACAACCAAGTATTAGCTTTAATGTTTTTATACTTATTTACGTAACAACTAATCTTATAATGCTATCACTCTATAAGCATTGTTACTTTCAGAAAAATGTATATTAGATGGCTGAGCATTGTCTATTGTATTGGATGCAGCAGATGCTAGCGATTTCAGTGACCGTGAAAAAGGTAGATATACCCTAATCAAAGATTCAGATGACCACCCTCTAGGATTGTATGACAAACCGCTTCCGTGTTTTGGCTGTGGGATTGGATGGTTCTCGTAAGTCTTTGTGTCTCGTTCTGTTCCTCTCATTCTGTCTCTCTCTCCTATTGCATCATTATCGATCTAAGCTTCAACTTTCCTGTTCCAGCTTCCTACTTGGATTTCTGATACCTCTAATGTGGTACTACGCGACGATACTCTACTTCGGGAATTACTACCGCAAGGACCCAAGGGAAAGAGCTGGTCTTGCTGCCTCTGCCATTGCTGTGAGTACATTTTCTTCATTCCAGATTATATGAATGCAAGTTGGATTCTGTGCTTGAAAGCAAACCGCTATCTGTGGACTCTAAATAGTAACTAGACCTGTAATGCCTTGTATGACCAAGTTACTCAACATCACAGGATGGGTTCTTGCTGTCTCACGTTAAGCATGGATCGGCAGAAATGAATTCCCTGCAATATTCAAGTTTTGTATTTAAAGCCTGTAATATGCTCCTAGGTTGATTGTGGTCCCTTCAGTTACTCAACATCACAGGATGGGTTCTTGTTGTCTCACGTTAATCAATAGAAATGAATTCCCTGCAATATGCAAGCTTTCTGTTTAAAGTCTGTAATATGCTCTTAGGTTGATTGTGTTCCCTTCAGTTACTCAACATCGGAGGATGGGTTCTTGCTGTCTCATGTTAATCTATAGAAATTAATGCCCCGCAATATGTGATTTAAATGTGTGATAAGCTCCTAGGTTGATTGTGTTCCCTCCAGTTACTCAGTATCACGGGATGGGTTCTTGATGTCTCATGTTAATCTATAGAAATGAATTCCCTGCAATATGCAAGTTTTGTATTTAAAGTTTGTAATAAGCTCCTAGGTTGATTGTGTTACCGTCAGTCACATGGTTGGTTCTTATTATCTTAAGTTAACACTGACCAATACTGTCATACTATATTTCTGAAGGCCATCATAAATTCATAACCCTTGAGTTTAAAGGATTAAGTTTTAGATTTTTAGATCACAATACTGCAGGACAAAGTAACTAATGTATCTTATCAGTTTCTTGACATTCTTACTCAGCCATCTTCTAATGGTGTTTTCTGTATGGTGTGATTTTGCAGGCTTTGATATGTACAGTTGTGTTGATAGTCACAGCTCTTGTTCTCAGTATATTCTGATAAGATTTTCCTCGCTCCAACTTTGTCTTTGTTCCTTCTTTCCTTCATGAGAGAGCATCCAGAGAGAAGTCAGATGTAGTGATACACATTCCCCTTCATCCATGTATTCTTTTACCATGAGAGAAAAAAAACAACAGAGAGGGACTTAAAAAGGGTTCCAAGCTTAATTGAGTTTATCTGTTCAAAGGTATATGTAAAGATGGTGCTGCAAACTGTATATGCGAATAAAATGGCAATCTTTTGTTAATATCTTTTGCTGTTTCTAGTTGGTGAAATGCTGCTATGATCTTCAATATTACCTTCATTTTTGTTGGGGATATCAGTGGTTTGGAAGGTAGACAGCAATATATCAGAATTCCATTCCATGGTATCTGGGCAGATGAAAATATTTGTGCAGTTGGATTTTATGACAGTTTTAAATGTCGATACCAAATGCCGTTTTTCTCTCAAGAAACAGAAAACTACACTAGGAACTCTGTTGAAAGACAACAAAAAATTCAAATAGGGAACCCAAACAGGCTCTTAACATGATCATTCTAAAGATCATGTACAAAACTGGGAACTTCACCAGACCCAATATCCAAAATTCAATATACTTGTACATTTCATCAAGGAATAATTCTAGCAATAGAAAAAAGGTCTAAATGCTCATCTCATCTCATCTTTTTTCTTCTCTTATCATTCTTTTTTCGACAATTTGACAATATGATTTAAATCCAATGTGAACTTTGAACTGGATTGAACCTGCAGCACAGAAGAAAATCGAAAGGATCAAGTTTTGCTTCAAAGGTTGTATGTAAAGAAAATTTCGGTTTGAAACACTATATATCACCAGCTTACCTGCTGCATAACCATTTCCTTCAGCTCTTTCCGACGTTTAGCGTCAATGTCTGCCGCCACACAGTTGGTTTCTATCAAGGAATTTATAACAGCTTTTTGAAGTTTCCGTTTCTCCAAAGCACAATTAGTTTTAGTTTGCTGCTTAAGATACAGGGATAAACAAATTAGCATTGTGTTTAAAGGTGGATCATTATACAGAAATGAAGGAAATCTTTCTTGGAAAGAATCTTACCTCTTTTAAGACCGATGTAATCACCTTCTTCCACTTAATTTTCTTGGTGCCAGCTTCATTTGTATCTGCAGTTTCCTCATCTGTATCTTCACTTTTCTTTGCAGAACCATTTTCCTTCTTTACCTTTTTCTTTTTTTCTTCAACTTCTACCTCAGTGCTTTCAACTGGTTTATCAGAGTTGCCATTGACAGATGAATCAATTTTCCTCTTCTTCTTTGACACCTTAACAGAGTCAGTAGGTGGGTCTTCTTTAGTAAGTGACTCTTCCTTTGGAGCTTCAACAGTAGAATCAGTGACATTTGGAGTGGACTCTTCTGCTGGCTTAGGTGGTTGCTGAGAAGCATGGAAAGCTCTAGCTTTGGCCCCGTGTTTTTTTCCTTCAGCATGAAGCAACAAAGTCTGTTGACTAGTGGCGCTAGTTTTGCAGAGGCTGTGATAACAAAAGATGAACCGAAAAACAGTTACTACAGGGACTGCCAAAAAACTAATAAAAATCACACATTACACACATCAATGGCATGGATGACCCCTAAGAGTAATTTTCCCATTTAGAGTAGGCTAAAGTAAATAAACCATTAGATTGACTTTGTAGTTTCATCTTTTACTATGTTCTTCTCCCTCCTTGAAGTTTCTACAGTATTATTATTCTCGATAACTGCAAGATTTCTAATCGATTCAAAGCATTCAGAGGTGCAGTGGGTCTCTAAAACACCAAAATCTTAAACCAATATGTCTATATTTTCGATTACGACCTTTTGTAACAAGAAATCCTCACCAAAGTAGACTAGGAACTGGTTTATAGATGTTTTTACAAATTGTGTTAGAGATACTTCTATTTTCCCCGGTTACACCATATTAAATCATACACAAGTTCAAGCTGTGGCTTGCAGCTTTGTTTTGTTCCTGATCAGCAGTACTACTACCTTTTCAGCAATAACTAGTCTTTCCACCAAAAGTAGGTATCATCACACTCCAATGTCAATGACGAGAAATTTCTGCTGCCAAAGAGGGATGACCCAACACTTGGACTATACCTAAGTAGTCAAAGGCTACAGCTGATCAAAATCAAACTACAACAATGTATGTAATTCTGCTCTACTATTACAAGATACTACTACAAGATACTTCTTCAAAGAACCAAAACCACAAACTCACAAATTACCCATAACAGAAGTTACAGAACCCACTATAAGCAGCCTATTATTCTTGCTGCCAAAGAGGTGCACACCTACACTGGGACTATACCTAACAAGTCAAAGACCACAGCTGATCAAAATTAAACTATTACAATTAGTAATTCTGTCCTTACGTATTCTTTGACTACGAGTTACTTCTTCTGAGAACCAAAACCACAGGATCATACATACCCCAGAACAGAACCCACAACGGCTAGGTAACCTATGATAACACCCAAATCAAACTCCCAAAAGGGATTCATGACATCAACTGTTAATCTCTTGTCCTCAACATACCAATAGAGCATCCATAAATCAAGTCTTACACACAGTTCCACACATGCATTTTAGCATCCATGATACGCGCAATGAAAAAATCAGAAAAAAATCCCAAACTTACCTACAATTCCACGGGGGGCGGGTAGATAACCCCACATTAGTATCAACATCAGGTTTTTTCTTCGTATTCGTCTTAGCAGAAGCTGGTGTATTACTCCCAGGCTTCACAGCCCCCTTTGGACCATATTTCTCCTGAAAAACACAAAACCCACAAATCGATACTCCAATCAAATCATCACAAACAGCACCAAACTAGTTAAAATCAGCCGATTTGGAGGGTTTAAAACAAACCGTTTCAGAAATGCACTGAGTATGAGCTTGAACAGATTCTTGACTAAATGTTACTCCACAATCAATACACGATAACTGCATCAAAATCAATGAATTAACAAACAAAACTTTAATTAGTAATCAAAGAACAAAAGGGGGGAAGTCCATAAACATAATAATTAGGGTTTCAGGAAAGAAAACGAATCACAGACCTTGAAAGCTGAGCAACATCTGAAATGGTTAGGTAACTTTGGTTTCTTCAAATTCTCACCACAATCTTCACATTGAAACCAAACCATTGTTGATTTTGATGATTTCTCTGTGTAAATTTCTTACTCCCTTGAAACAGGGGAGGAGGAGGTGGTGAAGGAGGAGGTGGTGAAGGAGGAGGAGGAGAAAATTTCAAAAGGGTTTTAAGGATTTAGGGTTTCTCTCTCAATATATGAGAAGCAGACAAGAGAGATGCAAATGGGCTTAATGGTAGTCGGGTGAAGCCCATGAGTGTTGTTTGGATATTCCGGGTCAAAACCTACTTGCGATGCCGATTAACACATGCGGGGAGAACCATCAAGTGGTCTGACTCGGATGGTTCATACTCCGTGTAATTGCCAACCGTGTAATTGCCAAGCGAAACCCCAATTTAAAGGAGCTTGCCTTCATTTTTACAAAAAAGAGATATTTCCTCCTTTTCATTTTAGCCTAATAATACCTAGCGAGATTGGGGTATACCCAAACTAATTGGGGTATACCCAATAAAACAAAATCTGGTCATTATGAAGTAAAACCAAGCCACCTTAACCTTGTATTTTCTAAATGGCTAATATGCCATTGTTTAATTAACACTAAAAAAATCTGAAAAGCTTACTTAATTGAGTTTAGATTAAAACTTTTGAAATCATAAATTCAAGTTATGAAATTTTGTTTTTGATTGAACTCATTTGGGAAGATTTTTGATAAAAAAAATTTCTTTCGAGAATATTTTTTCAACGGAAATGAAAGCATAACACTTCTAAAAAGAGGATTGCAAAGCTGGGTATGAAATCATACTCAAAATTAAAGAAGAATTCAACACTTTCGTTTTGAAACTATCAAAAGTCGGCAGGGTCGACGAATGAAGAACATGCCGACTAACTTTGGCCGACAAGGTCTGCGGATGAAGAACATGCCGACAACTTATGGCCGGCAAGGTCGATGAATGAAGAAGATGTCGACTTTATTATTTTTGACACACAGGAGACTGTTGTAAATGTTTCATTAGTCGGCATCTTGTTGATTTCTTACCTTGCCAGCTATCTTATAGTCGGCAAGGTCGATAAAAAAATACCCTACCGACTATAGAATTTTTGACATACAGATAAAAATGATTAGTCGGCAAAGTATAAGGATGAATATCGCGTCGACTAAAATATAGTTGGCAGGGTAAAAGGTTGAATACCGTGCCGACCCTGTAACTACTGATTTCAGAGATGAAAAGTCGGCACGGTATTCAACCTTATAACCTATCGACTATATTTTAGTCGGCAAGGTCGACAATAAAAACCTTGCCGACTTTCGATCCGTTTTGATTCTTCGTTTTTTTTTTTTTTTTTTTTGATCTCATCATGTATGGTTAGAGTTTTGACGAAAGATTTTGAAATTTTTTTGAATATGTTTTAGTCGGCATGTTTTTTTTGTATGGGCAATTTGGTCTTTTAACACCTTTTAGACACCCCTTAGCCCACTAGTTTGGATGGGAATAAAATGGGTATACCCCAGTTAATCTGGGTGTACCCCAATCTCGGCAGGTAATAATAGGCTAAATTGAAAATTGAATTTTAAAAAAAAAAAATCGGAAGTAGTATTTATTGATAAAGAACGTGCAATTGGGGGATACTTTTATTTATTGGGGATATAGGAAAATGATAAAAACGAGATTTAAATAGTAAATCAAGGTCACTCTGTATCCGGGTAATTTATATAATTCCTAATCTACCCCTCGCTAATCTTGTTTAGTGGTTAAATATAATTAGTTAAGTTAATAGATTAGATAATCATTAGAATAAATCATTATCATTGAATTTGTTGATGCAACAACAATAAATCAAGATATTTATGATCATAAAAGTTTAGGCGAAGAACGACTATTGTGAATTTTATCTGTCGACTACGGCCTTCCCCTTAGAACAACTTGTTGAAGCACCATCATTTCTCTCACCATGTAAGCTCCAGGTGGTGTATGTCTTGTCGACACCATGCTCAAACAGATGGGTCCTAACAATCGAGAATCCAAGTGGATGTCTATTTTCACACTTTCTACAAGGGCAAGCACACGGTTTTTCAGATGTACCATTTGGCATTTGCCATTGCAAAATCAATGAATTTTCTAACCCCTTCTCTGTATTCTGGCTATAAATGTTTGTTATACGCATCCAAGATTTATCCTCAAAATTTGACATCCTACAAACAAGTAAAGTACTATGTCTTAGTAACCTAAGTTTATCAACTAAACCTAAAAATGTCACAGATTTATCAACACACCACAATAGAATACAATTCACAACAACATCAATTTCTAAAACCAATAAACCCCAGATGTTGAAAAAATTGTCGCAATAAAAAGAAATACCCTAATAATTAGCTGAAGATAACCCAGGAGAATCGATAGATTCAGAAATTTTAATCAAACTCAACCTTATGTGATAACTCGATTAAGCTTAAATCTTTAATGAAATCGGCGAGTCACAGAAGAATCGGTTAAATCAATTTTGTTGATGAAGCTTCCTGCAACTGAATCTCAAATTCAATCTGATGAATTTTCTGGTGAAATCGATGGCGGATGCGGATATACCAAGAAGTCGGTGAGGTGTGAAATAAATGGAGGTGAAAGATATAAGATGTAGTAATGTCTCAACGGTTTTTCTATCAACGCATTAGGTTGTTTATCTACCTCCTAACTTCCAGACATATTAAATGAAAAACTAATTTCAGATGATTTTAATTTTGTTTTCGGATTTTAATTTTGTTTTCTGATTTTCAGTAATTAAAATGAAGAGTTATAATTGGAAAAAAAATATTGGAGAAAAAAGCCAGAATCTTTGGGAGGCTGGGTAGCCCTTGAGTGTGAGATGAAATTGGGAGCAGATAGTAGTAATAGAGGCGCTAATAGTAGTAATGGAGGCCAGGGTAACAATGTAACTTGGCATTTTAAGTTGAGGATAGGAAGGTAATTACCCACAACCCTCCCGAAACTCTGTAATAGATTCTAATTATTGCAACAATTATCCGACGTTATAAAGTTTCCAACGTTGATACGATTTTACTTAATAAATATCCGTTACAAAACCGGGCATTACAAAACCCCTGATTTTGTGTAGTGTATACTAGGGAAGAACAAGTATTAGAGACGCAGTAATCGGGTGATATGTTTTGTAATTTGCTTCTGATTGTTTAGGCTCAACCACTTTAGTAATTTCTGGACACAAAGTGATGCATATTCGGTAGAAATTATTTTTGTGAGGCTTCCGATTGTGATGCATTTAGTAGGGTAGAATTTTTCTGACTTTCGATTATTTGTATTCGAAAGATTATGTTGAAATTTAGCTTCTGATTATAATGTGTAGATAAACATATTCGAACACCAACAATTTTCTTTTGTTTCCGATTATCCTTATTCGGTAACTTTTGGTGAACTGAAACTTTCGATTATTCATAATCGGAGGCTAATGGTTAATTCAACCAACCGAATATGTATATTCAGAACGTTGGATTTACCATTAACTTCCGATTATATATTTTGGTAACATATGTTTGCTAACCTGTTGTACTTTCTTTTGTTGTTTAGGGATAGGCGAGGTAAAAAAGTCGAAGATGCAATTGTCTTAGATAGTGCAAGGAAGGAAAGGCGTCAGAACTTGACAGCTAGTGTAAGGAGAGCTAGGACTGCTAAAGTCGCTTCAAGTGCGCAAGATGGAACTCAACAAGCAAGTTAACAAGGTGTTGAACCAACTTCACCTCAATCAGAACCAGTTCAAGAAGGTATTCAACCAAGTGCCTCTCAATGATAACCAATTCAAGAAGGTGTTCAACCAAGTGCTCCACAATCACAAGTAGAAATTCAACTAGAAGCACCCGAAGATAGAGTACCAGAAGTAGGACAACCTAGTGGTGCGCAAGAAGAAAGAGAAGCCGAAAATAAAATCCTCCTCGAAAGAAAACGAAACACCTTGTCCCACAAAGACTGAAGGTGCAGGATATTCCAGAAGGTGTAATCCTTGGGCTGCCGTAGGATGGAGGACAATTGTTATTTGGATACAAAGACTCCTGGGCCAAAGAAATATATGAAACCGAGGTAATAATCGTATCCATTTAATTTACCTATTACCTTTTTATTCGTAATAGTTTTAAGGGTTATAGTTTTAGGTTATTCAAAAAAATTTTAACTTGACCTGTATTTAATAGTATCATTTTGATGTGGTTCGTATACTCAAACTCACCGCCGCACCAACTAAAATGCTAGATTGGCCTTTATCCGGTGAATGTGAAAGGTTCAAGTTTATTATTGCAAATTTTGGGTTGGCTGATGCTGCCGAGAACTCTATGTTGGAACATGATCGGGTGGCTATATCGGCGTTTGTGGAGATACTTTATCCTGATACCGACACGTTCCATATGTCGTTTGGGGGGATAACGATTACCATAGATGATGTTGTGCAGATTCTTAGACTCCCTGACCATGGCAAAGATGTAAGGGCTGAGTTCACAAAGCAGTTGGAATGAGCCAAACTTTATAATCTAACTAATAAGTGTTTGGGTTGGGATGAAGAAACATCAAAAACTGAGTTCAATAGATGCATGAAGTATAGAACTAGAAAGTTCAACATGAGTAGTCTGATGGATATGTTAAAGGGCACCAAGGAAAAAGAAGAGAAATGAACTTTAACCGATGAGCAAGTCAACCACGCGGCCACCGCATATCTCCTATGTGTATTGGGATGTTCCATTTTCCCCAATACCAGTGGCAATCGGGTCGACGCCAACCTTTTAAAACTTCAGGATCCTCTCAATAAAGCGCATGAGTACTCTTGGGGCACGACATGCCATGCGTGGTTGATAGAAGAGTTGAGAAAGGCATCGAGGCTTGGAATTAGCCAAGTGGCCGGGAACGTGAGTCTACTACATGTATTGTTTACTAACTCTACATACTTGGTTATTTTTTTATTTTTCTACCATTGAAGAATCAATTTCCTAATACTTGCAAAAATGATAATATAGACATGGATCTACGACCACTTCCCTATCTAGGGATTGACCATTGAAAACCCGGCGTGGGCGAAAGGTGATCCTAGAGGAACAAAGTACATTTTCGATGACAACCATTCTACGACAAATGAGCAGCAGCTGATTCGTTTGAGGGAGATTTTGGACTCATTGAAATCCCAAGACGTATGCTTTGATCCTTACAAGGAAGACCGAGCTACTGGACATATTGCGGGTCGGTCCGATTTAGCCTTTTATTTTGGACCATTGTGGGGTGCCACAACGGTCCAAAATAAAGAGCCAAATCGGAGTACATGATTGTATTCATGCTTGCCCAAGGATTCCAAAAATCGAGAGACATGTTCACGCGCATTACCGGTACCGTCATTTAGGGAGAATTGAGGGGAAGACTATCTTCTCGGAAGAGGAATCCTTTGTACTTCAGGAAGATACGGGGGTTGATGTTGATGCATGTCCGTAGAATCGCTTTTGTCTCGGTTTCAAAGAAGTCGTTCCAAATATTCTCGTGTGACAAAATTGGATGGTTGATTCCTCTCTGCTGGAGATCCTGAATGAGTCTCTTCATCCACAAAGGTGTGCTCTGCTGAGGTATCGACGCTAAAAGTATTGAAGGTGTTCCTCCTTGGATCTGGTTGGCGTGATTCCTGTGGTAGCCGCTTCGTTAGTGTCTTGAGGAAAATAAGCACCTCTTTCGGAGTCGAAGCCATGTCCGTCTGAGCTCTAGCGAGAACTTCATGTATTTCCATCACATCAGCAATAGTAATATGGGATCAGCTTCCTCTGGCTCCCCAATTTTCTCGTCCTGATGGTGGAGTAGCAGCGACTCTAGTGACGATTGGGGGTGTAAAACTTGAAGAAACGTTGGGGGTGGCGGTAGCGGCTATGGCTCTGGTGACCGGAGCTGTAACGCCTGAAGGAACATTTTCCGCGATGCTGGTGTTAAAAGGTTGAGTGTTAATGCCACTGGAAGGAACATTACTACCGAGAGTAATTTCAACGCCAGTGTTCTCGGGGTTTGTAGCTGACCCGGACCTGAGCTCTACCATCTTGAAATTGGGATTGAAATATGAAATTGGAATTTAGTATTGCAACCGAGAGATTAATCTCTCACTGTGGTCTCCAATTGTTTGTGGGTGAAAATTATTTCTGCTGATTTTGGTAATTTTGGGTGTGTGGATGAGAAAAGAATCTAAACCCTAAACAATGCACTTCACGGGAGTACTTTTTATTCGAGAGATCAATCTGTACAATCCTGGCCTAAACCAAGAAATGGTCGTTTCATGCTTGCTTCTGTCACAAAGTGAAGGAGAAGGGTTAGTCTTAGGGAGGGCAGCGAAGAAAGTGTTGAGACCAAAATAGTGGATTCTGAAGATGTGGTTTGTTTTATGACTTGTATCAGAAAGTGGAACTAGAATGAAAGGTATTAGTTCTTTGGTGATTTCTGGATATTGTGATGTTGTTGAACCAAAACTTGTGTTTGGTGGAAATAGGTGAAGCCTATTTATACAAGTCATATTGAAACGTACCCTGGTCTCGTAGGAAGTGGAAACGATTGAGTGGTGGAAGAATGGAGTAACGTATAACCGCCAGAAACCCATGCTTCCATGATGAAGGAAGTGGATCCGTTTATACCCGTTACTTATTTCTTCCATTAATTGTCCTACTTCATGACACTTTCCTATAACGGGCGTATTGCACGCCACACGTTGTAAACCTCTAGACAATTACCCTGATGAGTATCCCCCAGTTTGTGACATATTTGATGTCTCGAGTGTTTTCGTGGAAAACATGTAGCATTTTTCTACGTGTGGCAAGTTAAAATCAAGAAGCTTCCCGTAGGAAAATAACATGTGATGATATTAGGCTCGTCTTGTCCGGTCGCCTAAAACTTACCACAAGTCTGTTAGTTCGGTGGCGAACTTCGATGGCTGAGATCGCATCTCATGAGGAATGGTAGCCGTTGATTATTGCTACCTTGTGTTGGCACTTGATAATGGTGCAGTGGCGTTTTGGTGTACGTCAGTGGCAATGTGGCATGGCTTGTGCATGCCAGTGGCACAGTGGTGTAAGTGGCGCCTGGCGTAGCCATGGCCACTAGATTTAGGCAGTTGGTCGCCTAAAACTTTCCATAAGTCTGTCAGCTCGGTGGCGAACTTGGATGGCTGATATTGCATCTCATGAGGAAGGGTAGTCGTTGATTATGACCACATTTTGTTGGCACCTGTTAATGGAATAACGACATAGCCTCGGAAAAGTGGCTTGTGCCTACGGCATATCCGCGTCTGTGGCGTTGTGGCATGGCCATGCCTGTGGCTTGGCGGCGTGGCCAAGGCTAGGATTTGGCGGCGTGGCCAAATTTAGGAGAGCTTCATTCATAATGGAAGACTTTTTAATGCCTAAACCTCCTAAACATTTAGGGAGATCTATATTGTTCCACTTTTTAATATAAACACCTTTAGTGTTTTTCTTCTTATTCCACCAAAATTTACTTTGTATGGAATCTATCTTATTAGTAAGGGTTTTGGGCATTGGGAACACAGACATATGATGTGAAGAAAGAGTACTGACAACAGACTGAGTAAAAACAGTTCTGTCTGGCTGACTTAGGAACTTAGATTACCAAGGATCTAGTCTACCATCATATCTGTCCATAAGCTCACTTAAGGTTTGGGTTTTATTTTTTTGAACCAGTAAAGGAACACCTAAGTATTTATCATTAAGAGCAAGTCTCTTTATGTTAAGAATATTTGAAATTTCATTCTTAACATAATTAGGCACTTTAGGACTAAATGACATACCTGATTTCTCATAGTTGACAGCCTGACCAGAATATAGACTGAATTGGTATATGACACAAGCTAGGTTCCTACCACCTCTAGCATTTGCCATAGTAAAGAGGAGGCAGTCATCTGCAAAGAAAAGATGAGACACTGCAAGGTCGAATTTGTTAGCTTTCATACCTTGAATTTGATTATCATGTTCAGCTTTCATAAGGGCTCTAGAAAAGGAATCCATACATAGAATAAAAAGGTAGGGGGATAAAGGATCCCCCTGCCTCAGACCTCTTTGTGGTGAAAATACATCTCCTGGAGAGCCATTTAACATGATGGAAGTGGTAACAGTACTTAAGCATTGCTCAATCATTCTACACCAATCTTCACAGAATTCTAGTTTTCTTAGAGTGGCTAAGAGAAATGGACATTCTATCATATCAAAAGCTTTGGACATGTCCAGATTTACAACCATCCACCCATTTGTAGCTTTACAATTTCTCATAGAATGTATCAACTCATGCGCTATTACAATATTTTCTATGATTAACCTACCAGACAAAAAAGTTGTTTGATATGGGGAGATAATTTTATATAACATGCACTTAAATATAGTGGCTAAGAGCTTAGATATATTTTTGTAGGCTACATTATATAGACTTATAGGTCTAAAACCAGCTGCATTTTTAGGACAATTATACTTAGGAATTAAAGAAGTAAAGTTATGGTTCATCTGTTTTAACATAAACTTTGACTGAAAAAAAAGACTGCACCATACTTACAGTGTCATTACCTACTGTTTCCCACATTTCTTGGTAAAAACCAGGTGGAAAGCCATTTGGTCCTGGAGTTTTCCAAGGTTTCATTCCAAACACAATATGTTTCACTTCTTCATGATAAGGAATCCTAGTCAACATTCTGTTGTCCTCGTCAGTCACACATGGAGAGATGAATTGAAAATAGTTACTAGGATCAGGAGGGTGTGATGTTCAGCTCATATTAAGGAAATATGCCTTAAGATTATCTTCAATATCAGTTCTATCTCAGATTATCTGATCATATTAAGAAAATGGTTACACAATAAGTTTCACAGAGGTACATGTTTGCGATCGATCGAGACTTCACAAAATTGGGTAAGCATTCTACCTACTCAAAAAGGAGGTAGCATATTTGGAGGCAAAGTGAGATTTTTTGCGAGTTCTCATACCAACTGTTTCATCATAATATAAACCTTCACTTCCGTGATTGTGGCATACACCACTTCCATTACACCCTGCAGTTTCTTCACCACCTTCTCCCAGCTTCTAGTCATATTTCAGTTGTGCAACAATTTGGATACATAAGAAACAAACCTTTAGAGTTAGCTCAAGAATTCATATAGTTCTCAGCTATTTGGTTTGTTTCTAGTTCTTGATCAATGATTTTCATGACCCAATAACACCTTCTCAGGGTCAAATATGCAGGGTGAAAATTGTTTTGCAGAAGTTTCTCGCCACTTTCTTCTTCGTATTTACTTTTCGGTTTCCAATTCTCTATTTTATCCTAATGTGAACAATGATATCCATCAGTATAAAATCTACCAATTAACTACCACAGTTATGCGTGGAAAATTTATACTGATAGGATGGTTATTCAAATAGTGACAAACAGGTGTCAAATGTAAAAGGGTACATTATTTATATGTCCTTAGTTTTAACACCCTACAAATATATCTTATACAATAATAAATATATCCCTCATTTTTTGATAACCTTATATCCATTTAATATTAGATTACCTTAATACCCTCATCCATATAATATTTTTTCTTTATTTTAAAATGGAACAAATTTCTTCCACCACCACTTCACCACCACCACTAGCACCGCCACCACCAACATTCAACTACCATTCCACCACCACCGTTCAACAACCACCACCTACCAACCGCTACCACCACTAATATTCCACCACCACTCCTTCTCCGCCACCATTACACCACCACTAGTCCTCCACCACCACTAGTCTGTTGCCGCCACCACTACAAGTTTGTCGCCGCCGCCGCCACCGCCACCGCCGCCACTGGTTCAAATATTTTTGTATCAACAACAATAGTTGATCCAAATAAAAATAGAATCAACAGTAGAAGTTTATCTAGTTTAGGGGATCAACAACGATAGTTGATCCAAGAAAAAAGGATCAACAGTAGAAGTTGATCCAATTTTAGTGGATCAATAATGGAAGTTGATCCATGTAAAATTGGATCAATAATGATAGTTGATCCATGTAAAATTGGATCAATAATGATAGTTGATCCATTTAAAATGGAGTGAACTTGGCGTGAGTCGAACACGCATCATCTGACATGGAGTCAGTCATGCTACCATTGCACCACAAGTTCAACATTGAAACAAATTTACATGATTTAAACTACAAAGCATGAGTTCAAAGGATCAACAACAGTAGTTGATCCCATATAGATGGATCAACAACCATAGTTGATCCAAAAAATATGAATCAACAACCATAGTTGATCCAATATCACTGCCTGCTTCGACCCAGATAACCATTCATTACCTGTAGTTTCATAAACACCAAAAGCTCCAAGACCAGCTTCAAAACCAATCTCGACAACTACAATAACTGGAACCACCATTCTACTACTATTTCCATGACTAATTTCTCATTCGTACCTCTCCACCATTACCGCCACCAACAAATCACACATCTCCAGCACTACCACCACCACCAAAACAACCAGAACCAAAATCCAACACCAACTTCATCATTCCAACCAAAACCACCATAGTTGATCCAATAAAAAATTGGGTCAACAACAGGAGTTGATCCAAAATATATGGATCAACAACCATAGTTGATCCAATATCACTGCCTGCTTCAACCCAGATAACCACCATATTTCATTCAACAACATGCTTTAATCTCTGTAACAACAAATCATACCAACACTGCCACCAACAAAAACACACATCTCTAGCACCACCACCACCAGCAAACAACCAAAACCAAAATCCAACACCAATTTTATCACAACCAAAACCACCTCCAACTACATCACCAGTACCGAAAGAAACATACCTCATCCGCCGTCGCTGCTACACCACCACCATAAATCGTAACCTAAAACATATCTCGATCTATAATTTCAACATAAAAACAGATCTCGATCTATTTGAATCCGATTCCAAAATCAGTTTTTAGAAGAAGAAGAAGAAAAAGAAGAAGAAGAAGAAAAAGAAGAAGAAGAAGAATAAGGTGTCTTCTGTTGATGATAGTTCGATTAAATCCAAAATCAATTAGCGACAGAGAATGTGGTCGTAGTTGCAGAGGTGGTGGTGGAGCGATCTGATTTTAGGTTACGAATTAGCGACGGAGAAGATGGTTAAGGTGGTGTAACGACGGGCTAGAAATGAAGATGGTGACGATGGAGATGCTGCTGGTGTTGGTTGCGTTCGTTATGGTGGCGACGGAGATGAAGATGATGGTGGCGACGGAGATGAAAATGGTGGTGAGCTCGATAGTTTTTCTCTGGATGAGAAAGGTGTTGTGATAAGGTATAAAATAAGGTATAAAGGTATAAAGGTTGGGGTATATTTGGAAGTCCGTAAATTTTTGATGGGCCCCTAATGGGCTTATAGATAAAGAGGGACAAAATTATTATGTGATAAGGATATTTGTATAGACCAAAATGTAATTTTTTTTGCTAAATCTTAAAGCTTAACAACCAAATCATGAAGAATCCAGCATATACTGAAGATGTAAGAAATAGAAAGGTTGTTAAATCGTCTAATAAACTTTAGTAGAAGGGATTAGAAGAAGGGATTCGCTTTCTTGAGTTCTCACAACACTTAACTTCAGGTTCAGCAGTTGGTCGTGCTGAGAAATTAGAAGAAGGGATTCGTTTTCTTGTTTGTTTAAATCCAAATCATTCAAGACTTAAGCAATCATTGATGAAAAATCAAACAAACACCACCTATGGAACTTCTTGAATCCATCTTCAACAAAATAAGCCTGAAGAAAGACAGAATATTACATGCAAATTATGAAATCCAACTCAATCAACACCTCAGTATAAAAATAAATTCAAGGGTGTAAACTTTATCAAACTAGGATCTTAACAATCCAATCAGGTAAACTTTCCTTCGCAAGTTATGATCAATCAAATGAACCAATCAATTATACCCAAAACTTTTATACCACCCGATGGGGATCTTAGTATTTGTGGGTTCCGAAGATTTGGACATCCACTTCGATGCTACCTAGTTTATGTGGCTTACGCCAAATGAGTTGGAAAAGAGTCCCAACCACTCTTTCTCTTTTCTGCTCTGTGTCTACTTCTCCTGCTTCTCTACTGTAGCAGAGAGGTTCTACCATGTCTACCGACATCAAACAGAATGCGACTTTGTTTCCATTCATGGGGCAAGGTCATCTTAAAATCGCTAAGCTTCAAAATTTACATCCACCCAGCAGCACCCCCACTTCAAATATCAACTTAGTTTGGTTACCTCCTTAATGTGGTCCTGATCATAATCTGCCATCAAATTCAGAAAACACTGACGTCCTTCCTCGCACAATAATGTGCAATCTCCTTAATACGCGACATTGGTTCCAAGATTTGATTTAACAAATGCGAATTTGTTCGTTTCCTTTTTCGATAAGGTATAATAAGGATATTCCTATGTGATTAAAAAAATAGGAAAACAAAAGGGTAGTGCAAAAATTCCAATTTTTTTTTGGATAAAACATAAAACCTTCTTATTATTTCAAATCTTAAGATTCACATGAGAGATAGACTACTGGAGAATTCTAGGACCTAAGTATTTTCGCGGTTAAACCAATAGAAATGTGAATTAGCTGAAGTAAATCATTATGTTGTTTCTTTAATGGACTAAAATCAACACCACCTTCTGTAAACCCGATTTTACACGTATTGGCCCATGTACCGGCATAGCCTATGTAACTGAGAGCACCGTTATAATCTTTACCATTAAATGCTTCCATGGCTCCTTGAACATCTTCTAAAGCACTAGAATAAAATTCCACGCATTCCTGTATATATTGTATTGCTCGCGGTTCCGCTTTTCCATCCTTCAAAATGCTATCAATATATGTACCTATATAAGTTGCATTCTTCAAACATAGATCAATTGATATTGCAGCAAGTCCGTAAATATCAGAAGTTTTGCTCAAAGGATTGGCTTCGAGAGATAAAACACAAAAGTCGTAATTTAGTCCGACATCTCTTATAGATTGATTCTTACAATAATCTCTGACAATATCTCCTTTTACATTAACTCCTCCATAAAAGTTGAGAACAAGCAAAAAATGTAGGATTGATGAAAAGAGAGAAAGTAATGAGATTGATTGATTCATCACTTTCTTTTGGATTTCAATAAAACAAAGGAAATGATCTCTAAAAAACCCTTGTGTCGTTCCATGTTAGCACAAGATTTGTGTGACATTTATAGAGTACATTAGGAAGAATTGTCTTTTTTTTTTTTTTTTGATTTCGAAAAATATAATTTGGCATTAATGAGATATCCTTTTTTTATACGGGACATTGGTTCTAAAGATTTTCTTAAGAAATCTTTTTGATTTCGAAAATACAATTTGGCATTAATGAGATTTCCGTTTTAATACGGGACATTGATGGAAAGATTTTCTTGTATGTTAGTTTTAGTGTTTTATTTATTACGAACATTTTCATGACCCAATGACAAACCTTCGCAGGGTCAAATTTGCAGAGTGTAAATTGTTTTGCATAAATTTCACGTAACTTTCTGTTCACACTCCTTCTGTTTTAGGAAAAGAGATACTTTTAATTTTTCATTTTAGACTAAAAATAGGCCAAATAGAAAAAGTGAAAGTATCTTTTTTCCAGAAACGGAGAGTATTTATTTTTCGGTTTCCAAATCTCTATTTTGTCCTGATGTTAGTATAAAATCAACCAATTAACTACCACAGTTATGCGTGGAAACTTTATACTGATTGGATGTATATTTGAATTGTCAGATGTAAATTTTTTTTTGCTAAAGTTTAACAAGTAGTTAACTCGCCTTGAACAACAATCTGAAATACTCCATCCAAAATTCATTTTAAGTTTTGAAATCCAACCAACTACTAGTTTCTACTTATCATTATGATTAAATTCAAAGTTCGTAATTGCATTTGCATGTAGGAAGACGTATTCGTTGCTAAATCAGTTGCGTAGTGTGTTTGGCTCACATCCATTGTAGAAAGTACCCAAAGGCCTGCAATTTGTTTTTGTTTTGCTAGTGTCGAAAGAGATCATGAGACTATGTGATACATGCATTTTAACTTGTTCGGCCTGGTTCACTGGTGAGGATACGTGTCTTCTACTTCATTTTGTGCTATACTGGGATATTTGCTTGCAGCGACGGAAGCAGGATTGAAAGACTGGGTGGGCTAAAATAACACTATGGGCTAAACATTAAATTTCTAGGGGGGCTATTATTTTTTTTCCCAAAAATTACACATGATCGGCATTGCGCAAATGTTGTTTGGTTTTTGACAATCACTGAGAAATTTGATCAAATTTCTTTCTTTTACCATTAAAACTATATATATCTGTGTTGTTGGTTTTTGATAAAAACATGTATTCAAGATACGATGCTTATTGTAGATCCAAGCTTGCAAATGTTCTACATGCAAATGAGTTATCTAGCGTTTTACAGGTGAGACTCCAATTCAAAAGAACACATGATCGGCATTGCGCAAAATGTGGATTTTGTCACTAGCAAAGGGTAGTAGACCCGACAACTTCCAGATTTAGAACTAAATCCCAGATTATGTCACATTTTAAACGTTAGGTGAAACTAAATAAACTGAATTGACTAAATCACTTTGTAATTATACTGTAAATAGCAAAGAAAACTTTTGGATGAGAAAAAGAATATTTGGAACCAAATGTATAACATAATACTGGACAATCTTGACATTCTGAAACAATTTTCGATCCTGTGAAGAATAGTTAAGCTGATTGAAATGTCAAGGGTTTCTCTGAACCAATCTATTTCAACACCTCTCTTTCTCTCACTACACCACCACCAGTGTCAATCTTGGACTCTTTAACAACCACCATTAATTTCGGGGTGTAGGAAACTATTTATGGTTTAGAGCTTTTGAGTTCCTTTGCTGATGATTTTTTTTTTTCATTCAAACCTTTGGTAAAGACAAGATTGCTAATAGGGGGACTGGTTTTGCTAGGGTGTACCAAATGCTAATAAGACAAAACATCATTTTCCTTGGGGTTGGTACACCCCCAAGCAAATTGGTACCCCATTAGCAGCCTTGGGTGAAGACATGTCTCTTCTTGATTTTGATTTTTTTCTTGACAATTTCATCTGATAATTTGGAGGTTTGAATTCGATGAGCTGTTTAGATAAAAAATCAATAAATGTGCATCGGTTGTTACGAATTCAGAGTGAAATGATTAAAAACATGGAGGGGGTATAATAAACATTTGACGTACCAGAAAAAACATCGTTACTGCATATCTATCTAACAGCGTGGGTTAAAAATTCTACGTGGAATTTTTATTAAGACCCTGATTTAGGAGGATTTGATTTAGGAGGATTTGTAGTGAAAATATTGGACCCCATCACTTATAAGCATCTCCGCGTTACAAAATTCAACAGTTTCCCATTTATTGTTTTACGATCTCAGTTTAGTTCTTCATTTTAAGATCCGCTGCTGCAATGTTGGGAGTTGAGAACTTGTGTAATTATTAACTTGCCTTGAGTTCTTGTTTACTTATTTTTTTCAAGAAACGTATGGCTGGAATATCTAAACACTGCACGTTAACCATTTCGTGTTGATGATTGTCTTGGCTATCATCTTCATCGTCAAATCGTGCTATCTCCCTTAGCAGCGTCCATGTCTTTTTGATCAGTTGGGTTATATCAAACTTCTTCACTAGATTCTCTATTTCCATTCAAAACTTTTATATGGTAGACACCACCCGATGGGGCTTTCAGTATCTGTGGGTTTCGGAGGTTAGGACGTCCACTTCAATGCTACTACCTATTTCTGTCCAAACCAAAACTCTTTCTCTTTTCTGCTCTGTGTCTACTTCTCCTCCTCTACTGAAGCAGAGAGCTTCTACAATGTCTGCCAACAGCAAACAGAATGTGGTTTTATTTCCATCCATGGCACAAGGTCATCTTAACATCGAAATTTACTCCAGCAGTACCCACACTTCAAATATCAACTTAGATTTATTTTTTCTTTGTACTTTGTAAAGGTTTTCTTTTTTCTTTGGGTTAAGTGACAAAATGCCCCAAAATGGACCACAAGGTTGTGAAAATGCCCCGGACGTTAGACAAAAGATTAAAATGCCCCAAAATCTTATCAAAATGCCCCAATCCGTTACTTTTGCCGTTAGAGATGGTTAAGTGGTCAAATTTGCACACATATGGTCCGCACGTGTGATAAAATGACATTTATACCCTTATGAAAAATAAGCTGGCACAAGGGGGACTGTTTTGGCTTCTGCCAATTTACCCATCGTATATAAAACAAGTGAGATTTCGACATGTGGCAACTCTATAAAATGGACGGTCACAGATGAAGGGATATGTTTACCCACCAGTGATATCATTTCAAATTAACAGCTACAGATTAAGTGCACAATTAAGAAATAAAACCATGATTGTCTCCATACATTTTAAAACCATAGATTCATACATAAAAAAACTGTTAACACTCTTAAACATAAACTCAGGCCTATCATCAGGATGACACTCATCTGTATGTACATTAGGCAAATTCACCTGGTCATCTACATACCCCTGTACTTGGTTGTCCGCAACAGATGCTTTTGTTGGAATATCTCTCTTCAGGCACATGGTTGTCCGCAACAGATGCTTGTGTTGGAATATCTTGCTCTTCAGGCACATGGTTGTCTGCAACAGATGCTTGTGTAGAAATAACTTGCTCTTCATGCACAAAATCAAGTCTTGTTGGTCTCATATCAGGCTTCTTAACATGATTATTATCATGTTTATTAAGTCTTGGACTCCTTCTAACCTCAACCCTTTTACTAACAGTCGCTAAACATTTAAAAAAAATGAAACAATAATCAGTTATAACAATATGAAACAATAATCAATTATAACAATATCATGGTCAGCACACCACACCACAATGCATCAATAAGAAAACAACTGAATCCCAGAAACGATCTGCCTGTCTTCTGGCGTCGTGAAACAGGTGCATATGGTCATAGTTCTAGAGTCAACAAATCAAACATTCAGTAACAATGATGAACAAAAATCAATTTTGTGTTTGTGATGTTCTGGTCAGGGACAAGGATAACAAAGCCTGAAAAGATCTCTATGAATGATCTTCTGCTCTCTGATGAATAATAACGCAGCAAGCCTGAGGTTAAATTTCTGTAATCCATATAGTACAAAGACTACTAATACTAACAGAGCTAGTACAAAGACTACTAATACTAACAGAGCTAGCTGGATCTTGTATTTTGTTTATTACCATTCCATTCTGTCCATGTGCAAGAACTGGCGTGATACACACATAGTACGACACCTACTCATACTAATTATGTTCAACTGACTGAGCTGACTGGATATACATGCATTCAGTACCTTTATGTGGCCTTCGTTTTTAATGAACCATGATATTTTTCAAATGGAAGATTCACAGAGCATCAGTTCATACATATTAGAAAGCAGGAATCCCAGATATAGACTCATCATACATATTTGTTATGTCTAAAACTCTTTATAATTTCAGTAAGATATGGCTCCAAATACATATATTATCAAAATCTTCAGAGTATTCTAAGAGTGTCCCAATTTGTTACATAAATTAATTTGCTTAGTTTTCAAATATCAAGCCCACTAATCAAAATGCTGAATTGAACATAATTTGTTTATCTTAAACCCTAATTCAATTGCTTACTAATTAAATTGCAGCAAAGTGTGACCAACTGAACATAATTTTACTATGAACACTCAATTATATACAAAAACACAAATTATATCCCTTAATTCTACTAGTGCACATTCAAGTCAGGGCCCTTCAAGTTACTAAGTCAATCTTTATGTGGATACAATTTGAAACATATAAGATATAGGTTATAATGCAGTAATCAGAATTAATCAACACACTAAAAAGCTCATTTAGTAGATTCATTCTTAGACATGCCATGGTTATAAAGCAAAAGAGATAGACAAAATTCAGAGAAAGAGAGACAGAGACACAATTATAAATCATCATATAAACCAATTTCATCTGCTAAAATTGAAAAACCCCAAATTATAATCCCTAATTTCGTTTCCCTGAAACCCTAATTACAGCTTCTGAAACCCTAATTTCATATCAAGTCTCTGAAACCCTATGTTCGTAAATCACATATACCATTTTCACAAGGTTGGGTTTCAAGAACAACAGGCGAATCGAAAATCAGAAATCGTAAAACAAAATTAGGGTTTAACGAAGAAAGGGAAATTACCTATTCTTCAATGTTCTCGAACGCGGATCTTATCTTCTCCGTCTCATCTATCTTCTCTTCTCGATCTGGTTCTTTACTGTTCTTCTCCGTCTCTCGATCTCTCTTTGTCTCTTTTTTTTTTATGGAAATCTCTCTCTGTCTCTCGATCTCTTGCTCTCTCTATCGGTCTGGTTTCTGTGGCTGAAACACGACCAAGGTTGAAGATAAGAGTAGAAGCACACGTACGCACCCACTCGTGTGGTACAGGTGTCGCCCACAGTCCACGTGTCAACGTTTTACATTGCATACGTGTCAACGGTTATTTTGCCATGTGTCTCACGAAGTTATTAGCACATGTGTAAAATATCTACCGTCATTTTCATCGAAGGGCAAAATCGACAATTCATAATACAGTTGACTAGTCAAACTGGGGCATTTTGACCAATTTTGACTAATTTTGACTATTTAAGGTAAAAGTAACGGAATGGGGCATTTTAATTTTTTGCCTAACGTCCGGGGCATTTTCACAACCACGTGGTCCATTTTGGGGCATTTTGCCACTTAACCCTTTTTCTTTTTAAAATATCAACTTAGTTTGGTTACCTCCTTAATGTGGTTCTGATCGTAATCTTCCACCCAATTCCGAAAACACTGACGTCCTTCCTCGCACAATAGTGAGCAATCTCCTTGATACGCGATATTGGTTCCAAAATTTGATTTAACATCTGCGAATTTGTTCTTTTCCTTTTGCAAATTTCCTCTTTTTCGTTAAGATAATAAGGATTTTCATATGTGATTAAGAAAAGTAGGAAAAGAAAAGGATAGTGCAAAAATATCAAACTTTTTGGATAAAACATAAAACCTCCTTATTATTTCGAATCTTAAATTTCACATGAGAGGACAGACTACTGGAGAATTCTAGGACCTAATTATTTTGGCGATTAAACCAAGAGAAATGCCAAGTAGCTGAGATAAATCATTATCTTGTTTCCTTAATGGACTAAAATCAACACCAGCTTCTGTAAACTCGATTTTACACGTACTGGCCAATGAAACGGCAACGCTCAAGTTCCCGAGAGCATTATTATAATTTTTACCATTAAATGCTTCCAGGGCTACTTGAACATCTTCTAAAGCACGAGAGTAAAACTCCTCCTTGCATTCCTTTAGATATTGTATTGCTCGCGGTTCCGCTTTTCCATCCTTCAAAATACTATCAATATATGTACCTATATAAGTTGCGTTCTTCAAACACAGATCAATTGATATTGCCGCAAGTCCATAAATATCAGAAGTTTTGCTCAGAGGATTGGCTTCGAGAGATGAAACACAGAAGTCGTAATTTAGATAGACATCTTCTATAGATTCATTCTTACAATAATTTCTGATAATATCTCCTTTTACAATAACTCCTCCATAAAAGTTCAGAACAAGCAAAAAATGGAGGATTGATGAAAGGAGAGAAAGTAATGAGATTGATTGATTCATCACTTGCTTTTGGATTTCTATAAAACAAAGGAATTGATCTCTAGAAAAACCCTTGTGTCGTACAATGTTAGCACAAGATTTATGTGACATTTATAGAGTAAATGACGAAGAAAATATATTTTTTTTTTATTCCGAAATAATTTGGCATTAATGAGATATCCTTTTTTATACGGGACGTTGGTTCTAAAGATTTTCTTATATCTTGGAAATCTTTTTGATTTCGAAAATATAAATTGGCATTAATTAGATTTTCTTTTTATAAAAAATAATATTTTTTTATATTTTCGAAATCAAGTGAAAATATAAATTACCGCAGTTGATAGTTTATAGGATTTCCTTAATATCTTGACAAAGTCAAAGCGGACTCTTAATTTAGGACGGAGGGAGTATTTATTACGAACATTTTCATGACCCAATGACAAACCTTCGCAGACTCAAATCTGCAGAGTGAAAATTGTTTTGCATAAGTTTCACGCAACTTTCTGATTCATATTTATTTCGGGTTTCCAAATCTATTTTAGTATAAAATCAACCAATTAACTACCACATTTATGCGTGGAAACTTTATACTGATCGGATGTATATTCGAGTTGTCAAATGTAAATTTTGTTTTGCTAAAGTTTAACAAGTAGTTAACTCACCTCGAACAACAATCTGAAATACTCCACCCAAAAGGGTAGTAGACCCACCAAATTTCAGAATTAGAACTAAGTCCCAGATTATAAGTTTTCCAATATGCACCGAATAGACCTGGCCCACGGGGATATCACGCATCAAAAGAAACTTAAGTGGAGGAGTATGGTAATCAGAAATTGCAAAGTTTTTCAGTTCAAGGTAAACGTTAGGTGAAATCGAATAAACTGAATTGACTAAATCACATTGTAATTATACTGTAATAGTAAATAAAACTTACGGATGAGAAAAAGAATATTTGGAACCAAATATGTAACATAATACTGGACAGTCTTGACATTCTGAAACAATTTTCTACCCTGTGAAGAATAGTTAAGTTGATTGAAATTTTCAGAATATTTAAAAGTTTGACTAAAAATTGTGACTATAAATGTATTTTAGGACAGATGAAAATAAAATGTAAGACATAAAAATACACTACCAGAAGTTACCAAGTAATAAACATCTAAGGCTCAGTCCCAGCTCTAACAAATCCAATCATAGAAATACAATATTGAACCAATAAGCTGTAGACTATACAAATCCAATCATAGAAATACAATATTGAACCAATAAGACAACTATAACAAAAAATGAAACTTAAAAAATGAACACCAATTGACCAATTTAACAGTACCACCATTTGTAGAAATGCACAATTTGAAATCCAGGCCACAGAAAAACTATTTGCACTTCAATTGCTTGAGCTTGGAAGATTCATTCTCATACAAATACATTGCCAACACCACTAACTTGCATACATCAATGACATTATAAGCAGTTGAGAGCAACAGATTGAAGGAGTTTATTGAGCGCTTAAAGTACCCATATTATTTGCAATCGAAGAAATACCGAAAGCAGCAAATAAGAAATAGTCTAGCATTATTCAGAAACATGAAAAATAATAGAAAGGATAACTAAATCAGGCTACATCAGAATTGAATGTAGACTCATCAAAGAGAACATCAACTTGTACTTATGTAACTCCCCAATTTCAATCCGAGAACATCATCTTCAGTTTCATCATTTGAACTCGCAAGCCAAAGCACTCATAAAAAGAGGACTGTACCAAAGCTAGTACCAATGGGATGAACTGATAACAAGCAAATTAAGCACATATAGTGCAGCAAACTCTCATTCCATACACACATCAATACACATATGTGATTCAAAAGGAGATTTTCCTCACTTTCAAGTGGAACAACTTTAAGCTTCTCTTGTATCTAGACAAGGTGTAGAGGAGATAGGCATGCTCAGATTCAAAAGCTTCAGGTATCAGCATAAGTAGGACTTGATTAAAAAACTAGATGCTACAATTCTAGTTATGATGAAAACAGCTTTTGAAGACAGAATTGTGTGTTGTTGAACTAGTCATGTAGAAGCTGAACACATGATGTTAAAACTAAAGTAATCTAAAGATTGCAATGGAGATTACCAGCAGAGACTCAGATGCTAGTTGACGAGGTAAGAAATTTCAATCCATACACCAACAGAAAATTGAAACAACCAAGAGCTCAAACCCTAACACCGAATTTTAGAGCTAAAATCATGCTTAATCCTCTTGACGACGTTGCAATACTAGCCTCAAGATCAAATACAACTTCACACTTATTAACCATCAGCAATCGCAATTTGCATACTAGTTCCAGAAAAAACAAACTCGGTAACAACAGTGATGAATTTAGAAGAACTCAAACATGTTAATTCGTACACTCCAACTCCAATACGAAATTCAAACTCAGAAAAATCATATGAAACGCAAGATTTTCAACACATAGGTGAGGATTGCCTTGAAGTAAGATATGAGACAAACCACTTCCTAATCTTCTGCTGAATCCAATCGGTGGAACGCCTTTAAGTTTTCGCCCTAACTAGACCTTGGTGTAGCAAGCTAGAACACGCTCAGACTATCTCGGCATCAGGAATCAAGAACAACAAATCTTGATGAAGAAATTAGCTGCAAAAACAAGCTAATTATGATGGAAATCTTTATTTGAAGGTGAAATTGGAAGTTGTTGTGGTTAGAAATCTAGATATGAGGTGGAGTTATGTGTTCGATGAAGAACAATCTGTTGATTTTGGATGAAGAACAATCGAATTGATGATGAACAGTAGCAGAAGAGTGAAATTTCAGGTTGAATTAGTGATAAAGTTGGATCGATACCCTCAGAAATTCATGATTTCTGAGTCTGATACCATGTTAACATTCAATGAATGAATGTCTACATTGTATTGGAGAAGGTTTTGATAATCAATTGATTAATTAGAGAAAGATATCTAAATTACAGGACAAACTCGGGATATATAGCTATCATTCTCGACACAAATCTCTCTTACATTTCTTACGTGCGGCACACACACTCACATACTAAGCTCATATAGTTTGCACACAAACACTGACTCACACACGCATACATACTCATACTATTAGGATTCCACAAGTTGTAATTATGCTTCCAGTTGGCTTTTGCCTCTCAATAAAATCACTCTTTACCGATCAAAAAATAAATAAATAAGAGAGCTAAATCAAGTTGAAGGCAGCAAAACTAAAGAAGATAAACCACGTACAAATTTTGTTGACATATATGCTAACGGACTCAATTTGGAATAGGATCCTAATATAGCGGAATCTTAATGATATTTCCTTAAATGACTAAGTCAATTAACGATAAATGAGCTGATTATTGACCCAATCTTATCTCTTATAAGGAAAGAGAATAAAGAAATTGCCCATAAATAACGTCATGAATTGACTGATTATCAACTTAATTTTTTTTTCTTAATAATAAGGTTATTTGGTCATGCTAAAAACGTGAATATATAAATCCAAACTAAAACTACTAATCTCAACCGTAGATCTTCTATTTTGGGCTACATATATATATATAATCTTAATGATGGATTTATAGAAAAGAGAGGAATCAAACTTAGGTACCTCAGAAATTTCCACCGACTTTTTCTCACATCCGTTAGAGGACACGTGGCACTAAATCGTCTATGTCAAATAACATCCAAGCCCAGAATCGATTGGATCGGTCGGTGAGACAGTTTGACCCGTAGTCGACTCAGTGCATCAAATCATTCAACAAATCAACATGTGACTCCGTGTAAAACTAATATACTGTTCATCTTCTTCCCAATTATTCCAGAAACCTAAAATCTCACAATGAACCTTAATTTCAGAAATTACAAACTCCAAAAATCAAATTGCACTAATTGAAAATCATGAATAGTCAATCGATGTAAAACTACAACTACCCAATTGACTAGACTGCAACTGCAATTTCTAGAATCACAAATTACAAATCCATCTCTTCCCTACAGATATCAGCAAAGCAACCACTGCACACCTGCAATCCAACTCAAATACCTGCAACTTTATTCTAACCTCTAACCCTTCTCTATGTCGCAGCCATAACAAACCCATTCATTCATTACCTATCTCAATTCACATATCAATTCCTATCAAATCCTAAATTCAAAATTAAACAGAAGCAGTACCAATATTAACTCTATCATCTTATCAGCATAATGAAACCCCTGTTTCATCAACTGAGTGGTTAAGAAGCAAGAGAATTTTCTTCTGGTATGTGAATACTATTGTTAAAACAAAAAACAGAAATCATTGAGTTCTTCTCAACAAATAGTTTAACAAGCCTTGATTTTCTGTCTGTCAAGTAATGGATGTTCACGAGCATCCATCCTGAGCTTCATGGAACGGTTAGCAAAAGAGAATATAATGAAAGAGAGCCTTGAGTTCTTCTCAACATTCCTAAAAAAAAAAAAAAAACACTAGTTGCACTGTCTGGAGCTCCAACATTCACTGCATCAAGTTTAAGTTTTGCCTTGCTGATTGCTGAAGCAGAATCTGTAACTCCTATGCTGCGAAGAGCTTCACCACTGGATTGTAATTATATACTGACTTATCATTTTCAAAATAAAAAAACCCTACGTTCCGCAGTCATCTTTCCACAGACTGCTCAATTCTCATCACAAAAAATCTCTACCTAGGAACTTAACACTTCAAATCCTGCAACATACAAGTACAAAAGTCACCACTGATGCTGTAAATGAACCATTTTTATGCACTTTTGATACCTAACACACAAACCAAAAATCATATTTTTAACCACACAAAGATCAACCAGATCAAACCCTTTAACTAAGTCAAGCACTCAAGCTTGAAAAAAAAAACAGTAAAGATTAGGCATAATGAGGATCAAAGAAAAAAATACACATAAATGATTGTAAATAAAAAAGAATTTACAAAACCCAACCCACTTACTGGTTTTTGTTCAAGACATTCAAGGAGAGAAATAGAGAAAACCCTAAACTGACAGTTTGACGTTTTCAGAAATGCCCCAGGAAATATGATGCTATGAGCCTATGACCATCGAGCCAATTTGAGTCTACAACATTAGCCGTTTGTTGAGGCGTTGATCACCAGAAAATCAACATTTTGCTTAAAAGAAAAAGAAACACATCACAGTGACAGTCAATGGATAATTGCTCGCAATTGAAAGAAAGACATCGCAGTGACAGTCAATCGCAGTTCAAATCCTAAATTTCGGTAAAATTTCAGGAATATATGGTGATTATCACAAAACTGGAAGTGGTGATTAGGTTGCAGAATAGATATTAAGAGGACGTATAGAACTTGCATTTGCTATGTAACAATCATCTTGGGTAAGAAAACAAAAGCTTGCCATGAGTTGTCTTCTGGTTGCACTAAATGGTTTACCCTATTATCAGTGTATATCTGCACTCAAATAAGGTGGTCACAATGTCAAGAATAGATATTGTTAAGTTTTTCGAGCACATCGATATATTTCAAAACTTCAGATGTCTCTATGAGAGTTCTAACAATAAGACCCAATATCTAGCAAACTGAATCAAAGATTCTAAATCATCATAAATAGTATAGCAAGCGAAACACAATCTAAAAAATAAAGTTGGGTTTCTGACTTACCTTATCCGTGGATTTTCTTAGGGTTAAATTTCAGAATCCTCCTATGAATGGTACGCCTGTCAACATTAACCAATCAGATCCGTTGATGAAAACATTAACTGTAAATAGTTGAGCTTCTTCCACGGTCATCTTATGAAACCCTTTCCATTTTACACGTTTGTCGAGTGAACTTCCTGTCCCGTTGTTTTTATACTCTCCATAATATAATTTATCCAAGAAACGGGTATTATTATTCCATGGCGTCCATCCACTTGGGTCAACATGATCCTCAATTTGACAAAATATATACCCAACCCGTGAATAAATGTCCCACGGACGACCCAAGTATGTCTTGACCGTATTCTTGACGAGAACAAGATCAGGTGCGGGCATAATCTTAGATTTGTGTATTGATATACCTGTTTTTAAGAGAAAAGATTATTATTACAAACTTATATTCAAACAAAGACATGTCCTACTCTCATAAATGAATAAAAATTACATCACAGAACATATTGACAAGTAAAACAGTAAGGAAACAGGAAGATAGCTGTTGGAATATCCTAATTTGTAATATCTAAATGTGAATGAAGTTAGCTAGTCTGCCTTGTAATGTGAACAAGTACTAGACGGTTGTAATAAGCCCTGTAGTGTGAACATGCTGCAAGAGTCGGCTGTTAGAAGGGTCTATCTAGTACATAACTTGGTTAAGGAAAGTAATGAATTGTCTAGAGTTTCTAAAGTTCAGTCAAAAGTAGTTTTAGTCTAAGAGATATCTAGAAAGTTACCGAGTCAGTCAAAAAGATCAGGTTGATAGTGTTCTCTAAGAGAGCTGACAACTATCAGTTGAAATTAAAAGGTAGTATTATCCTCGATATGATATGAAATAGAAATCGGGAGTCCAGATCATCTGACACCTAAGACAAGTTATCCCAGGTTATCTAATCAATGGACAGGCTATCAGCTTCAAATAGTTCAAGAGAAGAAGAGATTTTTCTTCCTCCGAATTCATTCCAAGATTCTCAGCTAAAAAAGAAATATAAGGGTTCATAATCTAATGCATGACCATGAAAAAGCATATTCTCAAGTGAAAAAAAAAACAGTTGTAAACATGTAATAGATTAATAAAGCTGTGTCAATAATTTAGTGATACACTTCATAGCATCACCAAAATGATCCTTTAGAAAGTGGGTCATAAGCAGCATCAATACTTTTGAAATATCACCACAAGTTCTGCATACACTCACTATCACTGATAGCATTCACCACCAGCAGTGCTAGCTTGATGCTTGCACTTGTCCCAGATGCAACAATACGAAGTGATTGAGAAAACAAAAAATTGAATAATCAATTGGACACAATTTTCAAAATCTCAATCACCGTAAAATAGAGGTAGAAGGATTGTAATAGACAATGGAGGTATAAAACAAAAGACAATATCACGCACCAGGACTAAGTATATACAAATTTGGGAGAATCCTACAATAACATATGAAAACTAGTACACAATATCATATATCTCCCTAAACAATATCATCATATATCTCCCTAAACAATATCATCAAATGCCATCAAACATTTAAAACTAACAATAGCTTATTTGATAAGTACAGTTTAGAACCAGAAAATAATACCTGTGCTTTCTTCTAGTTTATGCCGGTTGTGGGCTGTAATCACATTAGACTGTTTCTCCAAAGGCCTCCTTGAATAAATACTGCAATTCTGGAAAACCACAGTCGCATCGCCGAAAATAAAGTCAACAGTACCGTAAATATAACATTCTCGGTAAAACTGCCTCCCGGAATGGACGTACAAAGTGTCTTGGTAGCCCTCAATGCTACACCTGTAAACCACTGTATCATTAGCAGTGATAAGCAAAGCCACGGCCTGCCCCATCGCTGGACCCGCCCAATTCTGGAATGTGATATCACGTGCGGCAAACCCATTACCTTTAACAGCTGAACAAAATAACAAGAAAATCAGAATTGCAAAATTAAGTACAAATCAGAAGTTTAAAACTAGAACTTTTTTTTTTAATTACACATCAAAACTCAAAGCGAATGGAGATCACCATAAAGTCACATGGGAGAACCAATCTTTTATTTTAGATATCAAACTTATGCTAAGCAGTAATCCATTATGGTTCTGCAAGTTTATCAATAGGAAATGTAATAATGTAGCCTATAAAATGGCTAGGCACCCTAGAGTTTTTAATCCCCCAAATTTTATAGCCAATGTGCTTCAGGAGGATAATTTATCTGTAACCCTTCATGGTTGAGCAATAAATTTTTTCTTAGAATAAAAAAAAAAAATCAAAACTAGAACAAAATTTCACTTTATTGCCACTGGCAAGTCTTTTATGACAGAAAGCCTGGGTAAAAAACTAGTAACACATAAGAATTGAATCACTCAAACACTAAATAAGAACCCAATCCCTAAATTTCCCAATAAAAAAGGAATTGTAATAAAATCCCCAAATCTTGACATGAACCCTAATTTAAGCTTTTTAACAGATTCATAATCAAACTGAAACTAGGAATTAAGATTACATAATATACTGATCATTAAACCCAAATTCCTACTGGTAAGAAAAAAACAGATTTAATCAGCAGATAAATTATCATTACATCATACTTCAGGAACAAAAACCTAAATTGAGACAAGAAGATTGAATCTCCCCCTACCTTGTGAATCTGTGATGTATTTTTCCTCACACTAATGATTAACAGCATCAATCCTGGTCTAAATCTTGTTCAACGAATCAAACTGTTCTTAAATTATCTCGTAGATTCATCCAACAGTTTGATTCATCCAACAAAATTTTCAAATTATCTCGTATACAACTACTAGAGTGAAAAAAACGCCACCAGAAATAATTTAAGGATGAAATTATGATATTGGGCTTTTACAATGGGCATTTTTTACTCTAAGAGAATCAAATTGGGCTTTCAAATTATCAGTGTGGCTCTACTCTACGGAGTGAAAAGAAAAAGTTAAAAATTCACAGCCTTCTTCAACTACTGAAACGATTCTGTTGTTCCGATTCAAAAAGAAAACTACAGCAACGAGTCATGTTCCGATTCATAGGTTTAAAATAGAAAAAAATTCACAGAATGCTTCAGCTACTGTAACGATTCGTCTTAATCATATTCATCGATCAGTAGATAAAAAGAAAAGTTTGAATTCACCATATAACAAAATAATCACCCATTTCTTACCGAAAGATGCGGTGTGGAAAGTGGTCAAATTGCCAGCGCCACCAACACTCTTGCCCCCTGTTATGACAGTTCTGTTAATTCCGTCTCCTATGAACCATATGTTTGTTTTCTTAGGGCCAACCAGCAGATCTTCCTCTTCATACCTGCCTGCTTTTATGTAAATCACAATACTTCTATCACTAAGATCTGGTGCTGCTCGGATCGCTTCCGTAATGGTCTTAAAAGTACCATCTCCATGTTGTGAAACTGTAATATCGGGTTTAATGTGTTTCAATGGGGTAATCAGAGATATATCTGTGTGTTTTAGTGTTCTGTTTTCATCATGGGTAGAAATTGTTCTTGTAGTGAATATGAGAGAAAAGAAGATTAGGATAGGTAAAGGCTGTTTTTGGTAATTTTGTCATTTTGAATGGAAATTTGATTAAACAGACATGGGGATCAGAGAATAAGATTATGATATATGAGAGGCTTCAGTGGTTGAATTTAGGACGAGAGACTTACATAAACACATCTTTAAATTCCATCTAGTATACTTGAAGGTTTTGATAATTTGCTCATCTTGGAATGAACTTCGATTACTCTGTTTCAAACTGGTTTCATAGGTACGTAGTTTTGTTCCTGTTTTTCTTGTTCTTCTTCTCTTTAATGAATTCTTCCTTTTGATCAAGAAAAAACAACAACAAGGGTTTCAGAGGCGGAATAGAAGACGAGAGTTTAGAAACACATGAAGATATGAAGTTAAATGCAGATCTTTAAATTCCACACCTAGTAGTTGATTATGATGATCTTAGAGACATGGAGATCAGTGAAGAAGATTATGATGATATAGGTTTCACAGGTTGAATTTAGACGAGAGATTTACATAAACAGATCTTTAAAGTCCATCTAGTACTAGTAGCAAGTATTAGTTTGAGAGGTTTCAGAGGTGGAATAGAGTTTCAGAAACACTTGAAGATATGAAGTTAAATGCAGATCTTTAAATTCCACACCTAGTAGTTGATCCCACAGTAATGGTTCATAACAAACAACTTTAATGCTATTTTCTATGTTGCTTTCCTTCTTAATACATCTTCACCAAGCAAGAAATGAAAACAATGTTGGACTTCAGGCATGCCCCGGACTCAGCTTAGCTGGATTTCTTCTTTTCTTGGTTAAGTATCATTACCCACAAGTCGCAAGATACATTTGGCCTCTCTCCTTCCTGGTTTAACTAATTATATATCTAAAATGTGCCCATCAGAAGCTCAAATTATTCTTCCTTTTCATCAAGGATTTTTTTTTTTTTTTTGCGCTAAATGAGTCTCAGAATACATAGAAATACTTATTGTCTCTAATTCCCATTGGCAATTCACGGAATGGTCCTTTTTTTGTTAATGCAGGTAGTTCTTTTTCTTTTACAAAATGTCAAAATCACATTACGTAAACCTAATAGTTTCACCGAGAGAGAAATACTTGTGGATGAGAATTTGGAGACACTATGCTTTATTTTATTTTTTTATTTGTCCATATACTTGAAACGTTTCACGCTTGGAGTGTTATAAACCGATATATTCGTTTCCAACTAGGTGGCATGGATAGAAGGTTGGTGCACTCTTACATATATTCAATTTCTGAGTAGTGTGTTTATTACAAAT
Source organism: Papaver armeniacum (assembly GCA_023531295.1). NCBI lineage: Eukaryota > Viridiplantae > Streptophyta > Magnoliopsida > Ranunculales > Papaveraceae > Papaver > Papaver armeniacum. The sequence continues at coordinate 552,037 of JAJJWW010001076.1, read as the reverse complement.
TATGGTGCATTTGGTGAGTAGTGAAATGGTTTGTTGAAATGGTAGAAATGACATATAGTGTGGCATAAGAACAAACCCTTCAAGGGCAACTTAAATCATGAAAGTACTAAAATGGGATAGGTAGCTGGATGATCAACAAACAAATGCCCAATTTCTATTTCACTGCCTTACGCAATAAATGCCTGCTTTGAAATTTTCTCACCTTGCTAAGAATACATCCTATTAATTAAGTACCTGCGCAACAGCCAGTTCCCTAATCCTTTAATGATCTTTTCCACCAACTCACTCAAACCATCACCATCCCATCTAAACACCTTATTCGTATTTATGCTCTGGACTTTATAGCTTGACAAAAATGCATCAAGTGTACTACTTAGAGCTTTAGTTGCACAATTAGGCGTAATAACTACTTTTGTTGCTGATGCATGGGCATTATTACTAGGGATCAACATGAATTTAACTTTAGCTTTGGATATCAACCATGTCTTAATCAAGTGTGACTGCTTGCTCCTGATAGGCATGGTTCAAAGCAGAAGCACACCAACATGGTGCATACGACAATTAATCGAACCCATCGCACACCAGTGTACATTGTTTGAAGGAGTCCACAACAACCGTTTGACCGTCAAATGTACAGGGTTCGCATTCCGGCCATCTTATGCTTGAAATAAAGAACTGATTTCGCAATGTCAAATCGTTGTTATTAACAACTGCATTTTCACTATGTACTGCTCGCTAGAGGTTCCTAACCTCCTATTGTTTTTAAAGGTCTTTGAATCTCTAAAATGTGCCCATCAAATGTTAAAATCATTATTATTCTTTAACAAGTTTTTTTTTCTTTATGTTTTTACGCCAAACGGATAAACAATCATTTAATTTTTGGTTATCAATTTTGAATACAGAGAGAGCCAGAGAGGATTTCCACAAATGGTAAGTTTACTAAAGTTATTCACGGAGTTTAATGTAAAGACAAAGAGTTTGACTAGCCAAACGAACGGGACCTTTTTCTGTCCACTGTTTTATTCATTTAGTATAATAGTATAATCTTTTTTATGATTTTCTTTTTTTTATCAGTAAAATGAAGTTTTATAGATGAAGGAAGAAGTTTTATCGATGAATGATTCTTTTTTTTTTTTATCCGTTTGAGTTTTAAAAGAAAATTTTGGTTCAAGGAGGGGTCTTCTAATTAGCAAGAGTAGGTGCTTTAGTGTATAGGAAGAGATAGCAGAGAATTAGAGAGAGAGAGAGATTAGAGAGAGTAGACATTGTGGAGATTGAAAGAAATAAATGAATATATAGCTATAGACAAGGATAGACAATAGAGAATTTTTGGTGATGAATCAGTGAACGGTGATCTTAATAATTAGAGGACCAAACCATGCAAAGGTAAATCAAAGCCCTAGTTTTTGGTTCATTCCAAAAGTAGTAGTACTGCAGCTACTGCTACATACTTAAGTACACTGCCGGTACGTATGTCGTAATTTTTGAGTTCACATGCAAAGTGGACCCCACACCCTTTGAGATCATTTTTGGGCGGAGAGTCTCCAAAATTGGTGGTGAACAAAGACTCGTAGACAGAAGGTTGGTTCACTCTATTCAATATCTGAGTAGTGTGTTAATAACAAATTATGATGCATTTGGTGTGTAATGAAATGGTTGAGTGACATGGTAGAAATGATATATAATGTGGCATAAAAACAAACCCTAAAATTATTAGAACTTTATTAATTAATAATTTTTGAATCAGATTTGATGAGTTGGATTTGTAATGAATCAGAGTCAGATGAGTTGGTTAGTCAGAAAAAAAAAAAATTAAACAACCTATACCCATTCAGAATCACACAAACCGCTTCACAAATCATGTGCCGGATTTTGTTCATAGTCTACGGCTCATTTTCTCCCCAATTTCTCTCGAAATTACTGTTGTTGGATTTTGCCATTTTGGTCTCTCTTTTTTCCTACCACAAGCTAATATTCTTGGAATCCTGTTGACTTAGAGGACATACTCTCTACTGCTCTATTCCTTCTTCAGTCTATATTTTCTATCTTTTACTACTTGTTCACGTGATTCAAATCGTCCAAAACAGGAAATCCCACTAGCTGTAACTGTTCCGATTGGTAATTAGGGATTATGAATATATCCATCCTAGTTTTAACTGGTATCCCATTCAACTTTGTATCCAGATATGAAACTATACGAACAACCAAAAAAAAAAAAAAATAGCTTAGCAATAACAATTAGTAAAACACACGAATGATAATGTAGTTGGTGTATATCTCTAGCACTTTTGTGTGCCTTTGCCTTATCTTTTTATTGACATCACTCTCCGAATAACTCTACACATATAGCAAAGTTTTCCTTTCATTATCTTTCTCTTACCAATTTGAATTTCTTTGCCATTAAATAACTTACCGAAGAAAACCCTAACTTAATCCTCAAAGTAAAGAAAGGTGCAGTGAACCCATTTCTATTTGAAGCGTTATTGGATTATCTTTTATGAAGAGGATGAGGCTTGAAAGTCAATACTCTTTCATTTTTCCCTTTGAGGTTCTTGAAAACTAACTAGTTGGAAACATTCACAAGAAAAAGATATCTCTCAAAAAAAAAAAAAATGTGGGCCACGATAGTTCTATCTATGGCGATCAGATGATTTTGCATTGGTTTGATAATACCAGAAATAACGGCTCAGATTTACCTTAATATCATCTCTCTATGGCTATGCTCAGGCATGTCCCCAGACTAGCTTCGTCAGAGTTCAGCTTGTACCTTGCAGTAATTGAAGTTGGTACAGAATAATATATTGAAGTTGGTACTGTATATGTACAGAAGATATACGGTGAGAAAACGACCTTGAGAAGTAGACCAGAAAGGTCAGTCCAAATGAAGATCTTGATGTGGCAGTCACTCTCACCCTAGGGGTGCATCATTTCGTGAAATTAAGGATTCCCAACTGTAAAGGAGAAACTCACAAATAGAGAAACTTGGACAACGTATCACCAGACTTGTTTGGTAGTCTATTTTTGGTGCGAAAATCAGTGATATTCCTTTTGAAAATATTGGCTTTTAGACAAGTGGGATATTATTGCGGAAATGTGTATTTAAGTTTTGAAACATGCAACAAGTAATACCCAATCCTCAAAGTAAAACTACAATGTCATAGACTCATAGCTTATATTTTTGGTAAAAGGTCTGACCCGTGAATTTGAATCCGGCATGAGTTGGATGTAATGTAAGATCGTTCTTCCATTTCTATATGGAGTAATAATTAATTAACTCGGGTTATAAATCTGACTCGAGGCTAACTCTAAAAAATGATACTCGACTCACTATTCACATATCTAATCGGATCTAAATTTTTTAAAACTTCATTAGTAATTGATAATTTTTGAATCAGATTTGATGAGTCGGATTTTACAAAACTTCATTAGTTATTGATGAATCAGATTTGATGAGTCGGATTCAGATGTGGATCGGAGTCAGATGAGTCGGTTAGTCAGTAAAAAATCAAACAACCTATACCCATTCAGAATCACACGAATCGCTTCATAAATCATGTGCCGGATTTTGTTCATAGTCTACGGATCATTTTCTCCTCTTTCTCTCGAAACTACTGTTGTTGGATTTTTCCATTTTTGTCTCCTTTGTTTTCTACCACAAGCTGATATTCTTGGAATCATAATGGAGGTCTCTACTGCTCTATTCCTTCTTCAGTCTCTATTTTGTATCTTCTACTACTTGTTCACGTGATTCAAATCGTCCAAAACAGAAAATCCCACTAACTGTAACTGTTCCAATTGGTAATTAGGGATTATGAATATATGCATCCTAGTTTTAACTTGTATCCCATTCAACTGTACCTAGCAAGCAATTAAACATCTTTTGCGTACCACATCCATATAACGGTACAGTAGTCAGCAGGGGCAACTGCCCCCATTTTCTTATATCTTGCTCCATAAGAATTCCCAATCACTCACTAAGTATTCATTTGTTTGTCCCAACGTAAGGTAAAAATAGGTAAATATATGTGGGAATGAAATGCTTAGAAATAGTCATTTACCCATAAGCCATTTGGTTGGTTCAAAGTGATTTATTCAATTTTTTAAGGCATTTCTTGTGCAAAGGGTGTTCAAGAGTTTGTGTTATCAATTCGGGAAACGGCTTATTCGGGTCAAGGCATAAACGAAAGAAACCCGGAAACGCTATGAATGTGACTTCATGTGACTAACGTTATTTGGCTTATCCGGTGCATTTTGGATTATCCGGGTCAAAGCATAAACCAAAGGAATCACGTAGCACACTTCATCATACGGTGAGAGAGTGTAGATTTGCTATATTAATTTTATTGAGTACGCTGTATGTATTTGAAGATGGGGGATCCACTGACATTGTTAAGGAGATAATATCTGACGATGTATGTATATGAATAAAGTGGTGGCGGCGATTTCCTTCTGGTGATTGGTTGTGGGAAGGGTTCCGGCAGCAACGGTGGCGGCAGAGTTAGGGCGCAATAGGGGTTGGAATTAGGGTTAGGTGTTTTGTGAAGATTCTGTCCATTGGGCTTTTTTGGGCTCGGTTATTCCATTGCTTTTAGGGTTTCTTTTGAATCCTATTTTGAGACATGCTTAAAAAATTTAAGGCATACAAATCGATTATCATATCTAAGATGGGTGACAAGGTGTGATTTATGCTTGGTAAATTACTAAGATATCCTTGAATACTTTAAATCACCAAAATATGTTTTTGTTAATTAGAAACTTAATCCAAAAACTTAAAATCATAAATTTAATTACTATAAAATCAATTTTAGTGAAATCCAAATTTCAACCTTTCATCATCTTCGATTTATAAAACTTTGATCGTCGATTAAACACAACAATAAAATGATTTGGACAAAGAATCGTAAACATTCTAATTGTTATTCTAACCCACGAACTGAAGAAGATGGAATCAAATAGAGTAAGGTTATGTACAAAGTATTTTCTACAAACCCATGTCTTATTTTCTAGTGTTTGATTGACATATTAGGTTTAAATCGAAAAATCCAGGGCGTTATGGCAATATAGAGCGAAGTTACGCTGAAAATTTAAACGAATTATCAGGCAAACTGCTCGTTGTTCTCCATTTTGAAAGTGTCGATGACAGGTTCGGCTGATAATTAAACATGAAAATGATAGCCAATCTTCACTTTGTTAAAAACACACACTAAGTTCGACTGTTCAATTTTTTATTCGAATCAACAAAACCTAAATTCGGCAGTTACAGAGTGAAGTGCGCCTTATAACTTGTCAGTCGAACCTATGTATTTTGAAACTATACCTAGTTTGGCCGACAAGTTATCAGCCGAACCTCTGGGTACTCTTCATATACGAAGAACACCATAGGTTCGGTTGATAACTTGTCAACCGAACCTAAGTATATTTTCAAAAAACATAAGTTCAGCAAAAATTTATCAGCTGTACCGTTCATCCCTTTAGCCCTTAAAGTCAAACATGTAAATTATTGGCAATGATAAAGTGAATTATTATCTTCGACAATTTCATCAAAAATTAGATAATTCTAAAAGTTAATAAATATTGCAAATAATCAGCCTCCATGGCTCTGTATCATGTTTTTGCGAGACTATATCCCAAATGGTTGAGCCCATTTTCCGGACATTCCTCTAAACAACCTATGTCTAGAATTTCGACTCTTGTTATATAATTTCCAAAACTAAATGAGATTATTACAGGGCGGGTACTTTAAAAACGATTGAATTTTGTGTCCCCGGAATCCTTGTAAATTACAGAATAGGAAAGTATGAGCAAAAAGGCAAAACATGACCCCAAGAAAATAGCATATGTCCTTGGAATGATGACGTACAAGACTGCATTATGAAGGCAATAAAAACAATTTTTTAGAATACATTAATGGTGTGTTCCAAATATTGATTGGTCATCAACACTGAATTTGAATGTCCGGTAGGAATGCACCTCCGTCTTGGACAGGTCAACTGGACTCGGCCAACGAAGTCAGGATGAAAGACTCAGTCAATTAGACTTTAAGAGGACTCAGTAAAAAACTGTTGCGAAAAGTTCATCGTGAAGGGTAAAATTGGTATAAAACCGTTGTCGAAAGTTGAAAATGTTATTTTTGGAATTTATTATAACGAACAGTAAGTGCGTGGAAATTTATGATAACAAACATTTCTCAAGTCATTTCCTGATAAACAACTCAAATTAAATTAGCGGGGAGATTAAAATACCACATGCACACTTGTTAAAAAGTGTGCACAAAATTCGGCGCCTAAAAATATCCCCTTGGTGCATACTTGGGCGTTCCTTCGACTTGTAGCATGTTACCCAGCATTAATATTTCTATAGCCTATGGGTGGGGTAAAATATTGTTTGGATACGGTAGAAAAGTGCTGATGGTCCATCCATAAAAGCTTAAAAAAGAATGTGAAGTTTCAGCCTAATTGATTATTATTATTATTATTCTATTTATTTATTTTTCGGCAACATCCATCCAGGATACACAATCCAATGCTTGCCTGGCCTAAGGTTCTTCTTGAAGAGGATCGTGTATCTGCAGTTTATCAAGAGTTGAAACTAAGGGTGTGTCACTTGTGTCAAACTTGCTGTGAAGTATAATAAAGATCGCAGTTTGAGTGACACTGAAAGATGCTACGCGAGAAGAAAAATAAATCCACTCTCGGAAGTCGGAACTCAGTCCACTCACTGAAAAATTTGTCAGAGGCGCGGCAAATTTACCATTGTGATATTAATGGGCCTGCTGCTATTTGGACTCTCTCAAGTCTCAACCAAGCCTTGTACTGCATTACAAATTATCCTGGTGAAAAAGCCTATCTGAAATTACGGTCATGCGACTAATGCACAAGGCAAATTCTTGACTATTACAATGTGAGAGAGCAGGGCCGGTCCTGAGTATTTTTTTCCCCAAATAGTTGACCATACTTTGACTAAACCAATTCGACTAATTTGACCTTTTGAACTTAAAAGTACTTGAGCACCACTAAATAGTCTATGATGTGGAAGTTTGTGTGCACAAGTACAATACTTTCGTCATAAAAATGTTCAACTTGTAAAGATACACCTTTCAAAGAGGAAGCCATACCTTCAATATTTCCAAGGCGGCATATTAACTTCAGACGATATAATGCTTTGAAGGAAGTTTGTCAAAACATTCATTTTCCCACAAACTTGAATTTTTAGTGGGATGTAATCCATTTGTTAGACTATAATGAGTCAATAACTTTGACAATGATATGTTGTAATTAAATGCACACCTCACGTTTTGTGGAAAGAAACTCACAAAAGTTTCCATGAGTTAGAGATGTAATTCTTGCTCCAGTAGTAATGATACAAAGTAACTGTATCTACCTAAAATGGGACAAAGATGTAATTCTGACTCATGCCAAAGAGAGTTGCAAATCTTGGTATAAGCATTTTACTGAGAATGATTACAAGCGTTGTAATGCAAGTATCATGTATTAGTTTTCAACTACAAGAGATATAGGGAGTTTAAAGGAAAACAAACACACTATATTCTTGGAGAAGGTCATGCCTTAGACATCAACATTAATGGCAATAAGAAATTTACCAAGTCAATACACTTACCCATTTTTTTATTACCTTTATTCAATCGAATTCGTATGGTTAGATCCTATATTTTGATCCTAAATTGTTGTCAACATGATAGTTTGACATATATTTCATTGGCTAAAATAAAGAAAATTGTTTTTGCGAAGAATTAAATTCATTGTCTGCACTTATGGAATAAAAAGTATATCATATTCATGAGATTGAAATACTCTAAATAACTTGAGATATACTCAAAAGTACTTGAGTTACATTATGATGAAAAGTATATCATCTTCATGAACGGTAACACTCTAAAGTAAATGAGATAGATTTTCTTTTGTTACGTAATAAGGTCACACCACTTCTTGCACGAAACTCTTTCCTTATAATGTGACTACAAGGATTGGATCATCGAGCGCAGTATTGCTCAAAAAAAAATTTCAAGATAGAACAAAGACGTCACAAAATCTCTACATGTACCGAGAGATAATCACACGTTGTTAAATTCCAAAGAAATATATGCAAGTGAATATCATGTGGAAACTCACAATGATGAGAATGTAATTGACTGCATGTTTTATAGCCTATAATATATTTGGAAGGAAACATACTTTAGAGAAATTAGTGAGTCAATCTAGTGACATGTAAATCACTATAGTGTTTGGATTATTGACCCATATTGACTCCGATGATGAAATGTTGGGAATTGACTCATACAGACTTTGACACAACCATAAGGGCACTTTGGTTGTGACATGATGTTTTGTTTTGAAACGACTCATACGTACATCACTGTGTTTGAGTGGACGAGACAACGGGAAAAAAATTGACAGAATGCGAAGTAACAACATATCTCTCAATAAGCGTTTTATGAAGTACTAGATGCACAACCCCCTTCTCTCTCCCATTATGCTTTTAAGTAAGAGAGCATATCACTCATTTTACAAAGTCTTCAGTAAAACAGGATCGAGACCATCCTAAGATGCAAATGGTAAACACTCCATATTACAAAGATAACAAGGTAAAATTTAGAAAAATATTCATGCAGAATGCAGACCATTAAAGTGACTTATGACTCTGGTGATTTTTTTGACATTTTCGACTAGTTATAGTCCAAGAAATTTGCGTTTGAAAACTACTAGCACATATTTCACATTTAAGGGATCACCACCCATTGTAAATGCTAGCGAGTGTACATCAAAAGGACTTGATGGTTATTGCATGTTTAATAGGATAAATGCAGAGTATCTTATACCCCAAGGTCTCACAAAGGCTATCTTCAAAGGTTACAGATGGTGCCTAAGGCATGGTTATGCGTACAAACCTACCTTTAACTACTTGGGGAATATGCAATATTGACGCATCTTTACTTAATTCGTTTTAGAACCCAATATTAGTCAACCTTTTATGTGTACCAGTTGGTAACTGTATTTAAGCCTGACATTTGTGTTCTTATGCATTTTTGGTTGCACTAAATATGTGCAATTACTCCACATCGTACTACGATGGGTCTTCAAAACTGTTAAGTAGTTATGTTGAAAATGAGTTCCCAACAATTATTCGCATTTTAAAACCTTTGGCAGGAGATCTCTTACCACTAGATTTGCGGGTTGTCATTTAAATGAGACAGTCTTCCTGTCATTAGGGGGAGATAAGAAAAAGTATTTTCTAAGGGAACGACATGAATTGTCATGGTGTGTTCCCACTGTGTCTCATATTGATTCTTGTACTCCAGAAATGTAATGTGAAGTGACAAAGAATAATCGATTTTCATAATGTACACTGATGTCGCCAAAGTGATGAGATCACACATACCAGCTATAAACCTACCTGCAAGGTTACAGATCCTCAATAAGGGATATACACCATAGATTTGTGTGTTTTCTGCAATTCTGAAAAAGAAACAACAATTCATATATATGTTCTTACATTGTTCTTATTCTTTTGAGGTATGAAACTATTTCATAAAAGCCTTCAGAATATCGTGGAAGATGCTTTATTTGATTTGTTTGAAGATTGGTCTACACACGTTTTATAGGGAAGAGGCAAATTAGTATGGAGGATTATCCATTATGATATTTTTTGGAGATTAAGAAAAGAACGGAATGGGAGAGTTTTGGGGCCATGAAGAAGGAAGCGTCGGAGATTGTTTATCTTATCAAACAACTTGTAGTTGTTTGGTCATGTGATTCTGATTCTTTTAAGTTTTTTAATCCCACTTTGATTTGGAGTAATTGGGAGACTCTCATGCATGTGTAACCTTTGTATCGTGTAAGTTGTTTTTCTCATTAATATAACCTTTTCTTCGTTAAAAAAAAGGGGGTCTTAGGATTGTAAGGGTTAAGGCCATTCTCATGGAAGCTATCATACTTTTTCATTCGGCATCCCATGTGGGCGGGAAAACTATCCACACCACTATTGGAAAAGTATGGAACGATAGAGAAGATATTGAGCGACTTAATAGATATCGCCAGTATGAGATTCTTGATCAATGGCGTTGTAGTTTATATCGCCCGACATAATTTATATCACCAACGGTCTATGATCTCCCGCATAAATAAACACACCTCCTCCACTTTCTCGTCACATCTTATCTTTTTTTCTTTTTCCTTAATTCACACCTTATCTTATTTATCTTTACCCCATTGTTTATCAGAAAAATAAAAAATCTTGTAGATCCCTTGTTCTTATTGCTCTCGAATTTTTGGTGTATTAAATGTTTCTTCACAATTGAGAAACTAAGAGAAATAAGAAACAAAAAGGTTAAACTAGTTAAGAGCATAATAGAGTAAGTTTCAAAATGTTAGACAACAAGTTGGTCATGGCGTCCATATCTGTGACGGACCGGAAAATTATGCCTGGCGCGCAGACCATGACTTCCCCGATGCGCCATGATGAAGCTACAATTCGAGCCTCAAATCTAGGCAAATGCACGATCATTTGCTCTTTCAAGCATGCTCGAGGAGAATGATGCATCTAAGTTAGCTTTCACACCTTCCAACTTACCCAAACTTTCTTAAAACGGCCTTTTGAGGCCTTCAACGATGAAATTTGGCTAAAATTCTAAGACCATGATATGTAGATCACGTCTTGATTGTTGGGCCGTTTCCAATCAATTTAGACCCGCCTTGAGCTAAATTACGACACTCGGGTTTTTAGCATATGTCTAACGCCTTGATAGGAAGTATGAGCATCCAAGGAATGGAATACGACTTGACTCATCAAGTTTGGCCATAATCATCTCTTGCATCGCATCACTGAGATTAGATGATATGAGAGGCCAATGTGCCGCAATCGCCTCAAATAGATGATATGAGCGACAAAGTGCTGGACCGACAATGATGCAACTCATTTCGGCTGCCTACGTACCCTTCCCTACTCTAAATGGATCAAGCACGGACCTTAGTTCATCCTTGAAGGGACAACAACTTAATCCAACTCGATTGCAAGGCCGTGGCCTAAAATAAATGGTAATGGCCTGGTCCGTGTAGGCCGTTTGTCAAAATGCACAATGATTATGCATTATCGAGTCCGCGGCGTGGCATAATGATTCCTTCGCATTATATGCCCCATTGGCAACGCTACGGAGCTATAAATGAGACTTAGGCATCATTTATACTCTTCCGGCTAAGTTATGAAGCATACTTGGTGCATGGTTCACATATACACCTTCAACCAAGTATCCCTCCCAACTTGAAATTTTTAAACTTTGATTAGGGGAGGAAAAACCATTCATAAATTCCTACTTTTACTATTCATGAGCAATGATTTCGCACAATTATTGCGCAACACTCGTTCGACCAGCCCTCTCTGGCCTGATGCACAATTATTGTGCAACATTAGCTCTAAGCCATCTACCCAACTGGCCTAATGCATCATTTGATGCGAGAATTGGCTCTTGGCCAAATGCATAACATAATGCGTCATTTTGGCGCGATATTGTCCTTAAGCCAATCTAATTCTTACTAAGCAATGGAAGCTTTAGATGAAGCTTCCTCTCAAGGCCATGGAATATCTCTTAGCATGCGCCATGCTAAAAACACGGGGTGTTACAATATCCATATATCTAACTATCCAAAGTGAGTTACTTTAGTCAATTTAAGAGGTGGGCACCCTGAGCTCCAATTGGAATTCAAATACGTTCCCCCTTTTGTTAAAGATGGATTGTGAAGATATTCTTGTGTGGCATTTATATTTTGTATAACCTGGATACCACAAGATTAAAATTGTTCAAGTTATCTTTGAATGATGGTAGAATAATATACATTTTTTTTTCACGAATTGTGAATGTAGTAAGTTTGTTTATTCTTTAGTTTTAGTTTTAGAATAAGATCGATTGATAAATTTTGAATTACCAAATGATTAAGGTAGACTAATGTTTTTGTATATCTAATTTTAACACGGAGGAGAAAGGTCTTTTATGTTTTCAAAATGAGAGAACTTCACATTTTCAGTGGATAACTAGATATAACTAATTGAAGCAATGCCTTTTTCTTCTTCAAAATAAGAACAAGCTCGAGTTACTATGAGTGTGAGCTTGCCGATAGAAGGACTAGCAGGTGAAAAATTTTTTTTTTTTTTTTTTTGCCCGAGAATGTGTTACTCATGACAAATAAGTCTTTCACGATATAAGGTTACCAAATTAATTTTGTTGTAAAATAGATGTTCTACATGAGTTTGTAATTATAAAAGGGGTTTGGAATGGGAAAAAAGGAGAACAATGAGAGCGTTTTAGTTTAAGGTTATCTTCCACTTCAAATTTGACAAAAAAATAAAATTTGCTAGGAAAAAAGGCATTGTATTAAGAGATGAAACTTACAAATATTGTGGTATAAACTCAGGAACAACTTCCCACCACTCATTACAAGTATTGGTTCTTCTGCAATGCTTTGCTACTTTATCAGCAACTGAATTAAAATCTCTACTCAGATGACTAGTTTTTGAAAATGAGAAAGAATTTAACAACACATAACAATCATATAAAATGGTACTACTATACCAACATAGATTGTTATTTTTATTTTCTGAGTAATCCATAACCTTCTTCGCATCACTATAGAGGCTAATGAAGTTCAGATTCTTGCTACTCGCCCATTTGATGGCTTCAAGCACAGCTAAGCTCTCTTCCTCTTTTGCATTCCTTGCTAAGCCTCAAACTGTTTCGCACCCCTTGTAGTGTCCTGAGCCTGTAGTCATATAAATACCAATTCATATATTATTAGTATCTTTATCAAAAGATGCATCAAAATATATGATAATACAATCACTTGGCAAAGGGTGGGAATGCACAGGGTTGAAGGTACTAGTCATCTGACTGTTCACTGAATTAACATAGGTGTTTAGTATCTGAGTATTATCCAAGGCCAACAAAGATATAGTATCATTTGTAAGCCTAGAGGCTAATCTTGCAGTAGTAGTAGGCTGAGTAACTTTTTGCTGGAAAACTTTAAAACATTTGTCTCTCCAGATGCTCCATGCTGTGGTAAGAATTTCTATTTGAGTTTTTACATCCTGACTATTGAGAAGCCATTTTTCTAACCAATCTTTAATGTTGGGATTAGAACCTACATCCTGCAAAGTAATAAATCCATTTGGTGTCGCAGACCAAAAAGATTTGGCAAAAGCACAGTGAAAAAGAAGATGCTCAGTCGATTCAACAACATTATCATTGCACATGCTACACAAGCAATCATTATTAGGCAAATAATGAGAAAGCCTAGCTTTAGTTGGTAAGATGTCACTAATGAATTTCCAAAGGAAAAGTTGAACTTAAAGTATGAGATTAGCTTTCCATAAAGATTTAAAGATTGGAACATGACCAGGGTTTGCAGAGCCATTAGAGATGCCACTAGTCAGTGTCTTATAAGACAATTTAACTGAAAAAGTTCCATTATGAGAGGAAGACCAAATTAATCTATTTGTACCAGATAAGGGTACTCTTATCTGTGAAATCCTATCAACATTCTCCCTGGTGAAAAAAATCATGAAGCATATGAATATTCCATTGCGTATGCTTGTCTATATAATTAGCAACAACTAGGTCTAGATTAGGGTATTGCTTACAAATAGGATAAGAGGCATTAGGTATCCATTTATCCTCAATGGCTTTTATACTGAAACCATCTTTCACCAATCAATGACTATTTTGTTTCACTATTTCTAACCCCCTATAAATACCTTTCCATACCCAAGAAGAATCCTTATTATTCTTACAATGTAAGGGATAATTATTGCTAAAGTAATTGCATTTTAAGATTTGAAACTATAATTCATCAGAGCCATGAATCAACCTCCAAGCAATTTTAGATAGCAAGGCAAGATTATTTTTTTTTTAAATCACGAAAACCTAGACCTCCTAAATGCTTATGAGTACAAATCTTTGGCCACTATTTTATATAAAAACCTCCTCGATTCTTTTTACCCCACCACCATTTGATAGATAATGCTATCAGGAATCAAGAAGGAGTTCATATGGTAAACAGAGGAAGAACTTAGCACATTTAGAACCATTACTGACCTACCTGCTTGGGTAAAATGTTTTCCTTTCCATTTTGCTACGTTGTTGTTATGATGCTCATCAAGGTAAGAAAAAGATTCGGCTTTGTTTCTGTTAATGAAAAGCGAAATACCTAAATATTTTTCATTTAGGAATGGTTCTAATCAGAGAAACACATTTATCTGGATGAACTTTTTTGCTAAAAAAGCATCCATATTTATCAAAGTTTATCATTAGTCCGGAGACAGAACTAAACACATTGATTGCTTCCACCAGATTTTAAGTTTCGTAATGAGTTTCTTTAGTAAACAACAGACAGTCATCAGCAAATAAAAGGTGAGACACGCTAGGAGCATCATTAGTGACTTTAACCCCATGAATCTAGTGTCTACTCTCACAAGACAATAAGTATCTAGAGAAAGATTCCATGCACAAAATAAATAGGTATGGAGACAAGGGATTTCCTTGTCTCAAACCCCTAGATGGTCTATAAGCTTTACAAGGGGAACCATTCAGAAGAATTGAAATGCTAGTTGTATTAATGAATTACAAAATTAAATCACACCAATGACTCGAGAAACCAAAGCATTTTAGAACATCAATTAAGAAAGGACACTCAACCCTATCAAAGGCCTTATAAATGTCAAGTTTAAGACCCATGATGCCACTTTTAGCTTTTGTCCTTTTCATTGTATGGACTATTTCATGAGCAATGATAACATTTTCATGAATATTCCTATTTTGCGCCGAAAAGCTGCCTGAAAAGGGGATATGATTTTGCTAATTAATGGCTTCATCCTGTTGACTAATAACTTAGATATGATTTTATAGTTTGTGTTGCACAGAGATATGGGCCTGAAGTCAACATGAGATGAAGGGTTAGTTTTCTTAGGAATTAGAGATAAAAATGTATGATTCATTTCCTTTAAAATGTGCTTACTTTCAAAGAAAGCTTTAGTACGTAGTATTACAAACATCATGCTCAAGAATCTCTAAATTTTCTTTGTAGAATCCCGGAGGAAAACCATCCGGTCCTGGGCAGTCCAGGGTTTTATACTTTTAATAGTTGCTCTAATTTCATGTAGATAAATTGGTTTTAACAGACTAGCATATCCTCATCTGAAATACAGGGAGTAATACAATTGAGAAACTCTATATTTCTAAGAGGATTGGTAGTGGTACCTATATTACTGAAGTGGTTAACCAATAAGTCTTCGAGTTGTTGGTTGTCATTAGACCATTGGCCATCACTCATTTGTAAGGATTCTATGTGGTTGAAATGTCTTTTCCTGTTCAAAGAAGTATGATAAAAATTAGTGTTTCTATCATAGCATTTTATGTACTCAGTTCTAGACTTTTGAGCATAGAAATCCTCCTGAACTTTCTGCCAGTGATCAAGATCATGTTCAACTTGTTTGATGACATCCATATTCTAAGTAATATGAGGTTGATTATTCAGAGTATGAAGGTGATTATTTAGCTTTCAAACCTTGTGATCTATGTTGCCAAAATGTGAAATATCCCACGGCATAAAATTCATGTTTCACATTTCGTAAACAATTAGTCATTTGACAAATAATTTGTTCACAAACTTGAAGGCTACTAATGTTAGGGGATCTTCTGAATTTGACAAATAATGTGTTCACAAACTTGCCACTTCAATACTATACTTAATTAGAGATTTCTTAAGATGTCAGAGGAAACTGAAAAGCAAATGAAACAATTGAAGTAAAATACATAGTGTGTAGGGTGCAATGCGATACTAGAACACATCAAGTATTAAAGAAAGACCAGCAAAGAAAAGAACCCTTTCTATAGAAGCTCGCTGCGTAAAGACAAGTAAACTAAAGAAATAAGAAATGTGTTAATTTGCAGAATGCAATTATGTTGTATTTTTCATGTACTTGTCTGTATAAATACATTTACCTGATGTCTCCTTAATTTCTTTATAAAAGAAAAAAAAAAAAAAAAGGCGTGGATGGAAAATGTTATGATTTGTGGGCATCATGCCCTGCCTCAAATTCTCGAAGCTTGTGCCATCTCTAGCTCCTAAAACCGCAGATGGAACCGATTCATGGTGTGATAAGTGAATGAATACTCATAGACTCATCAAAAACAAGATTATCTTAAAACTTGACAAATCTTACCATTAATCAGCTTTCGTATGTATATATCACTGTTTTTTTCTTTTCACAAAATTGGTTAAAAAGACCAAAATCAATAATTCCTGGGTGAAAAAAATACTTAGATTTTGATACTGTTTAAATGGACAAAAATATAAAAATAGTCAGGATGTAACCAGTTTCATTCTACCGATTTTCAAATTCTTTTTCTTATTTTAAATTTGCATCAGGATGCATCCAGTTTCATCCTCGCTATTTTTTAAGTTTAAGCCAGGATGAATCTAGTTTCATCGTTGCTATTTTTTTGTGTCCATTTCACCCATAATAATTTTTACTTGTCCATTTGAACCATGTTTTAAATTTTTTGGTCAAATGACCCATTTTCCGTTTTCTTTTTTTCTTTTGTTTCTCCACATTTGAAAAATCGTCATTGTATCGCTTTGGGTGGGGTAAAAAAAACCGGAAAATGGGTCATATGACCACAACCCATAAAGTGTGGGAGCAATGGACTTGTAAAATATATGTCTGGGTGAAAAAGACATGGGAAATATTAGCCATATATACCCTTTGTTTTAAACTTTATTCTCTTTCTTATCATTTTCTCTCTCTTATTTATTTTCTCTCTCTACAATTAAAATTAACCGCGAGAAATGTCTTAACTTTCGAAATATAAGTTGGATTTTAATAAAATTTATATTTTTGGAAAAGGCTCGAAAATCTCTACAAAACAATATCCATTGTTGATATTAAATTCGGAAAAAAAAAATTATATTTTCAACCATGCCGAGTATACATTATGCACCCAGGTGCAACCTGTACAAAACTTATTTCCTATAAAAATATGCATTATGCACCCGGGTGCAACTTGGTCAAAATTTATTTCATATAAATATGCATTATGCACCCGGGTGCAACCTTTCCAAAATTAAATTCATATGAGAAAATGCATTATGCACCCAGGTACAACTTAACCAAAATTTATGTCATATAAAAATATTTATTATGCACCCAGGTGCAACCTAGCCAAAACATTTTTCTCATACGAATCAAAAAACTATACCTTATGCACTCGGATGCAACCAGCCAAAACTTATTTCGCGTCAGAATTAAACATTATGCACTTAGGTGCATCTTGTGTACTTCGTGGATAAATCTAGGTATATCCTAGTAATCACTTGTTATATATTTTACATAACCAAAATTATTCGTTCATGATCTCGAGCAACAAAGCCACCACCATTACCATCACATTCACTATCAAAGCATCAACCAAAAACAAGTATTAAAGAAGAAAAATAAGAAGAACAACAAAACATTCAAGAAAATCTACATAATGCACTCGGGAGCATCTAGGCCAAAACCTACTTTTCTGTCAGAATATACATTAAGCACCCGGGTGCATATGGTGTATTTCATGGTTAAATTCTAATTTATCCTAGAAATCACCTGCAAAAATGCTATATGCAACCAAAAACAGTAATTCGTGAAATCAACCAATAAATCCACCACCATTACCATCACATTCACCATCAAATCACCCCTAAAATTACTAGCTGCAATACATTTTTAAAGGAGTTCTAGGAGCTCAATAATGTGCATAAACAAACTGAATAGTTGTGGTTCCTATACATTCAGTTGTTGTAGCAATGGCAGTCTCAAATGAAATTGATGCAGTCCGATTGCATATGACAACCTCTACGGTACTAATTTTTCACAGATCCTATCTTTGCTTTGATAGGTATTCTATTTTATTGACACTTCTAGTAGTGATTTTTACTGAGCAGCACCTAAATTAGTTACAACTTCATGTCGAAGTAATTGCGTCAAGCTTATATGGTTGCATTCAAATAACATTCAGATGATTCTTTTAAATGGTAAAACCAATTAAAGAATTCCAACAAAGTAGTTGTTGGTAAGGAACTCATAAACATAACAGAACTTCTTTGCTTTCTAAAACCGATACACTAACCTGGAATACTATTGTCTCACTGAACTTTGTGATGACTTTATATACTTTTGCTGTCAGTTTAGTCAGTTGAACAAAACGTAAGATCATTATTTATATCCAACCCCATTAACTGAAATATACCCAATTTATGGCAATTCAAACCCATTAACCATACGAATCACATCACCAGCAAGCAAGCCATCTCGGTAAGCCAGAGACAATGGTCGAATCTCGGGTACAAGTACTCCAGGAAATGTCTCTTGGACCGTAATCCAACAGATTGAACAAAAAAAAAAATTGTATATGCAGAGATTATATTTGCAATGACTTCTGCTGAAACTAAAACTACCATAAATTCTTATCATCAATAGGAATATCACTGCTTGGATTATTATCAGGAAACCATTAACCTATTAAGAAGAAAAGCTCTAGTTGAATATTTTGTACACTAGCTGCATTTAGGAAAAGATAAAAAAAGTAGACATATACCTGATTGCTACTACTTGTACCCCAATCACAGTAGCTCATAATCACCTCCTTTAATTCCATCTCCTCACTATCACCACCACCACCCTCCTCCTCCACCATTACGAACCAGCAAACACCGTTAGTGTTTTGTTTTTTTGAATTAATCGGTATGAATTAAAATTGGATTGGAAAAATTGTTCTTAAAATCAATTCATTCCAATTTCAATTTCAATCGGTACCAATTTAGTTTTCATTTTCAATTTCAAAAGCAGAGACATCATCGGTCTGATCTAGACCTAGAAAAAAACCTAAACTTTACCCAATTAACATCATAACAAAAAGAAAAGTTTATAAAACCAAACAAATCAAACCCATACATCACTTTATGGGTTAATTTAACTTGCAGTTTGATCCTTTAATGGTATTCCCCATTGATAGATTCATAGATGAGCAAAGTAAAAACGCTGTTGGACATATCGAAACTGAACGGGAAGAAGACTTTTTCGGTGGAGAGATTGTACACGAGGGTATTTTAGTACAAGTGATATAAAAATAATTATAAAAGTTGGGTGAAATATCCGATTGTGGATAAAAGAAAAGTATCTCGAAGAATCTTGGACATTAGACAAGTGCCATTATTTTACATATCTTATTGACCCAGGAATTCAAATTCAAGGCCTATTCAACCAAAAAACTGTAAAAAAAAAACAACGGGATACACCAAAAAACTGCTGATTAATTAATCCATCCCGTAAAAGAAAAAAGGCAAGTCATGTTTCAATCCAACAACTAGACCGTACCTGTACTCACCCTTCATAATCCAATGCTTGCTTGCTCGGCCTAAGGTTCTTCTTCCAGAGGATCAGTCCCTTTGCGTTTTATCTTAGCCTCAAATTTTAGTGCATATAATCTCCATGCAGTTGACACGGAAAGATGGCATTGCTAGAACAGAAGAAAGGAGCTCCACTTTGTGAGACGGCTAACTCGGCACATATATTATTGGGCTTATTGCGCTTTAGACTATCTGGGCCAAGCCTGCTGGTGCCTTTCTAATTTTTTTTTTTTTTTTTGCCCGCGAACTTCCAAGAAGTTCAACCCACTAAACTGTACGTCTGTCTGTACCTAGTGCCTAAACATTTTTTTGTGTACCATCTATCTACAGTAGAAACTCTTTTAGTTAATACTCGATTATTTAATAAACTCTCTTAAAGAAGGGCTAGTATTTTTAATAGACTCTTAAACTCGATTATTTTTTTGGATTATTGAGTCATTGAGCTAGTACTTTTTACTGCTCCAAATAATTTCGATGTTTCTTACCCTATCTTTTGGCTCCAATTCCATACTACAGAAGGAAGTTTCAAAGAAGGGCGTGCACTCCATGAAAAAATTAGATAGTCTTACAAGAAAAAGAGAACTAAGTGGAAGGCAATGACTATTCGGGTATGAAGTAATACTGTATTTTCATGGAGAATCTTTTACTAATAACCATCGAAAGCAAATGATACCCTGATTCTTATATTTTAAAATTTAGTTACACTAACCTATTTAAATCCAATTATCTTGCAAACTCTACATCTCAGTTCTTCTAAATGAACCACTTAATGTGTCTGTGCGATTGGACAACTTTAAATCAGTTCAACCTAGTTTTGCATAGAGAACAAAACATGATGGTGGGCCATTTTAATGTCCATAGAAATGAGTCTAAGTGGATTTTTAGCTTTGACAGATTCATCCAATAATTGTTCTCAATATGATGTTCATTCGGGACCATAAGCTGAACTATTTTCCCTGAGTTAATGGGACCCCACTGTCAATGTGTCCCATTTTGGGCAATGCAAACGTTTATAAAACATGGAAAAAACCTATCCTTTTACGCCTATTTTATGCATAAAAACATGTGGTTCGGTAAGCTGAACAATCCGAATTAGAAATGGCGCTTGAGAACAGGCGGACGATGGAGTCATAGATAGTTTAAGGTTATCTTTTATTTCAAATATATATAGAGTAATGTCTTTTCAATCTTGTAATTTTTACTTATTTCAAAATTATACTTAGTTAGAGAATTTTTTAGATGGTAGAGGAAAATGAAAAACATATAAAATTCGGGATTTCTGAGTTGTTCAGCGACATTTTTTAATTTTGTGCCTGTGTTCGTTTGAGATGGAGGAGTTATTGCTGGTCTACATGAGCGGTGTTACGATGAGATTGCATGGACAACATCAGATTTGATGCAGGATTTGAAGACAGGGTATTTAACCCTTGCTTCGCCAAGATCCATGTTCGTTAGCCAATTCATAATCATCTAGTTCTTCTTCTACACAATATATCCCCACTTCGGGCAATCTAACAATTCATTCCTCAACTCGGCAAAACCTTTTGAGTTAATTAGTGTTTGGGTCCTAGATTTTGATATGTCTTTGTGTTTGGGTCCTAAGTTTGTCCGTTTTAGAGTTTGGGTCGTTGACCGGTTAGTCAACGACGTCCATTGGTCAATACGTTAGGATATTAACGTTAAGAATTGCGAGCATGATTCTTAACAAGTCGATTATCCCTCTCAAACTAAATTTGGGGGTCGTCTCAAGTTGAGATGATGGCGGCATGAATGATGAGATATTGGTAGAATGGTAGTGCAGTTGATGGTGGTGGCGCGATGAGGTAGGAGAAGCTCTGTAATGGCTAGATTCAAGAGGAAATTTCGGATATCGAACCTTACCAATACCAGATTAATTAAGTGAACGATCTGAAAATGATTTGAAAGTTTATAATGGTTCTAACAAAAAAAAGTCCATTCTCGCAGGAACTAGGTTGATGATTTTATGGCGAAGATATGGTGAAAATTAGGAGGCAGACTTTGGGGTTAAACTATGGCTTATATTGGTTCAATTGGATTATTGTTTATGTGTATTTTCGCACTGCTGCTGTTATTAGAAGACAATTGAAGTTGAGATGAAGAAATACAAAAGGTACAAGCAAGTGATTTAATATTTGAAGTTAAGTTAGGGCACTCGAATTTTTAAGTTTTAGTTTGTTTGATGATGTGTTAGTGATGGAATTGTTAAATCAGAGTTAGGGTTGTTGTAATTTGATATGGAACTAGTGATAGAATTGTTAAACCAGTATTACCATTAGTTCTAATGATCATTCTAGACAAGTATTTCAAACAACTTTCAGTTCCAAATTTTCACCAATTCTCTGATGATCTTGTAGTTTTTCTCTCATCACTTTTCACTTGATGGATAATTAATTTCATTAACGGACGTTAATCATCTTAACGGATTGACCAATCAACGTCGTTGACTATCTGTCAACACCCAAACTCTAAAACGGACAAACCTAGGACCCAAAAACAAAGACATACCAAAATTTAGGACCCAAATACTAATTAACTCAAACTTTTTACTTAATTCAGTTTTTTTTTTTCTAGAAGAACTTAATTCAGTTTTTATGTAAGGAAAAAAAAAATAGTTTTGTCTGCATGGTGCCCTATCTCAACTTGGCGAAACTTTTTCCTCTAGACAAATTTGTTAGAATTAGAATATCGTAAACTTGATAAATATTAAAAATAATGAGACTTTGTATCATGTTTTGGTACCATAGAACGAATGGTTCCTACTTAAGACATTTTCTGGTCGGCTAGTCCTCCTTCGGCTTATTGTAGAATGGTAAAATAGGTGGATAAAATCCATCTCACAAAAGAAAAAAGGTAAGTTGGGTTTCACTTTCTTTTGGTAATTTTCTCCTTGTGCACCTTCTCAGAAATCCTGCTTCCTGCTGTCCCTAAACATTCTTCCAAAGGCGACTTAATTTAGCGCCATTTTCATGGCCTTATTTTTTTCCTGTGAATCTCAGGTCCATGTGTAGCGTGTATAAAAACATGTCGTTGTGCATGTATGCCGAATCCTTCCACGAATTCGTACCAAAACATGTGTTTTTAATGCCAACATGGGCGTAAGTCTTCTCATCCGTCAGCCAGCGTACCATCGACATTAATTTTCAACAAACATGGAGTTTCATATTGATACATCCAAATTGAATGTGAAAATTTTGAATGTAGTTGTAGGATACAACTACACCCTTGAAGTTTACACAATAATCTAATCCAATTTCATGATCAATTATCAAAATTTTATTTATTTTTGTGGAGAATCTTAATAAAAGTGCAAAGAAATCAAAATAGCTATAAACTTTCTCTCTCCTCTTTGTTCTCTTTCCAAAAAATCTCCCCCCCTTCTCAAATCTGCTTGGTCCTTTACATAGGATGTTACATAGTGGATGACAGCTAAGCCAACCTTTATTTTCGGATCTGATCTGCGTCACTCTCGCAAGCTTACAAAGGCTTTCTTCGCAAGTTAACTTTAATCTCGCAAAATATTCACACTTTCCCTATGATTTGGATGACGTCATTCGCAACATCACTTCTCTAACACTCTGCGATGACCTTTGCAAACATCTTTTAGTTAAAATTTCGCTGAGACATAACTGTTGCGAGATTCTGCTCCTACATTTTTCCTCTTCTCATGTCTTCTCTGCGAAGAAGAGAATGATATGAGAACTGCTACCTTTAAATGCCGCAACCGCTCACTTTTCCTTATTCTTTTGTTTTCTTTTTACCTTTCCATACTGTTCTTCCGCAAGTTCCGCTTCTGCTGCTGCAATTTTTGAATTTCTTCTTCTTTTTGATCTTTTCTTCTTTTCCATTCCCATACTCAAAAATGCCTCCAAGTGGTCGTAAATATGACAGTGAATTTGAAGAAATTCAAAAAGATTTTAAAGAAAAAGGTTTTACATTATCCACCATTCCTGATCATAATCCTAAGTCCATTCTTTCTGCTAAATTATTTGCTGATCATCAATGTAGCAATGAAGAAATCATCATCTCACTTGGTCAACTTCTTGATGGTCTTCATATCCCTCTTTATAACCCTGATTTTCCTTTGTTTTACGAGATTATTTCTCATGCAAACTTTTCGCGAGCCATCTATCAACGAAAGTTTCTTCAAAAATTACGAGGTGATTACTATGAAGAAAGAAAGCACTCGCTGGGAAGTTCGTTTGAAGAAAAAAGAGAATATAGCTAGCGAAAAAGTGTTAATGCAAGATATTGACTGGCATTCTGGTACTAATAAAACTCCACGTCAATCAAAAGATGAAAAATGGTGTGTCTTTCCATTGTATCTAAAGGGACCTTACATATCTGTCTCCAACGTGCTACCCGAAAGTCTCGCTACGTATCAACCCTGGATATTTAATTGGCCCGAAAAGGAAACAGAGGTATGCTTCCAACCTTCGCTCAGTGTGTGACTCTCCATTTATTCTTACTCCATTCTTTTCTTACCTTGCGAAATTTCTAGGTTGCGAAGTTGACAAGATACTACAACAAAACTGGGAAAGCAAGCATCTTAACAGCATTGCGTGCAATCACAGATGAAGTATGAAATACTCTTTTGTTTTATTTTAACAATATTGTTGCCTCTATTTCTTATCTTCATTCGTGTATGCAGGTTGACATTGGAGTTGTTCGGGAAACTGAAGAACCTATCAAGGTTGCGAAAACTAAAGGCAAAGATAAAGGCATTCTTCGCAAGGAGCAACCAACCATCCCATCTTCAAAGAAACGAAGAATTCGCTCTCCCTCTCCTTCAAACCTTCAATCAAATGAGAGCATAGGTGATGAATTTGATACTTCCTTCGCAAAGGAATGTTCTTCACCTGAATCATCCATGGCGCAACTATCCGGCTGTTTATGGGTAAAAATCGTTTCTGCCGATTTCGGTAAATTCCGTAGGTGAGTGAAAAACTGGTTCAAACCCTAAACAAATGTTCTGCACGTGAGCACTTTATAGATTCGAGAGATCAATCTGTACAAGTCCGGCCTAAACCAAGAAATGGCCGTTCCGGACTTTGCTTCGGTCACAAAGTGGAGGAGAAGGGTTGATTTGGGGAGGGAAGCCAAGAAAGGTGTTGAGACCAGAATAGTTCTGGGAGAGTAGTGTCTCGATTTGTATCAGAAAGTGGAAGCTTCAGAAGCTTGCAAGAGATGAAAGCTTTTAGAGAGCTTGCAAAGTTGCCTTTTCTGAGAGTGTAGTATTTTTCTCCTGACCGAGACTTGTTGTCTGGTGGAAATAGGTAAGACCTATTTATACAAGTCGAGATTGAAACGTACCCTGGCCTCATGAAGGAAGAGAGTAAAGGGTGAAATAATGGGAGGAGGTGGTAACCGCATGGTGTTAATGGGTGAAAACGTTTTCACCATTATTTCCTCATTTATTTGACCGCTTTATTCCTTTTCACGCTTTCTTAATGTGAGTGTAAGGTACGCTGCAAGCTGTGACCGCCAAACCAAGACCCTGGAAAGCATTACCCAGTTTGTGTTGATGTCTCGAGTGTTGGTTGCATCTTGAGTGCAAGTGGTGCTGCTAGGGGCATGTGGCATGTGGCATGTGCGGAATGCCTTTCTTTGCGAGTTGCACCTCGAGCGCAAGTGGCAATGCCAGAGGCTGCTAGCGGCGTGTGTGGCATGTGCCAATGGCGTGTGTGGAATGCCTTGGTGGTAGGTTGCACGGTTTGCAAGTTAGGCTACCAGCGTGTGTGTTTGGCATATCCCAATGGCATGTGCGGAATGCCTTGGTGGTAGGTTGCACGGTTTGCAAGTTAGGCTACCAGCGTGTGTTTGGCATGTGCCAATGGCATGTGCGGAATGCCTTGGTGGTAGGTTGCAAGTTAGGCTACCAGCGTGTGTGTTTGGCATGTGCCAATGGCATGTGTGGAATGCCTTGGTGGTAGGTTGCACGGTTTGCAAGTTAGGCTACCAATAAGTGTGTGTTTGGCATGTGCCAATGGCATGTGTGGAATTCCTTGGTGGTAGGTTGCACGGTTTGCAAGTTAGGCTACCAGCGTGTGTGTTTGGCATGTGCCAATGGCATGTGCGGAATGCCTTGGTGGTAGGTTGCACGGTTTGCAAGTTAGGCTACCAGCGTGTGTGTTTGGCATGTGCCAATGGCATGTGCGGAATTCCTTGGTGGTAGGTTGCACGGTTTGCAAGTTAGGCTACCAGCGTGTGTGTTTGGCATGTGCGGAATGCCTTGGTGGTAGGTTGCACGGTTTGCAATTTAGGCTACCAGCGAGCATGTTGGCGTGTGCCAATGGCATGCGTGGCCGTTAGGGCCGTGGCCTTGGTAAGAAAAGCTACCAGCGAGCATGTTGGCATTTGCCAATGCCATGCGTGGCCGTTAGGGCCGTGGCCTTGGTAAGAAAAGCTACCAGCGAACATGTTGGCATGTGCCAATGGCATGCGTGGCCGTTAGGGCCGTGGCCTTGGTAGGAAAAGCTACCAGCGAGCATGTTGGCATGTGCCAATGGCATGCGTGGCCGTAAGAAAAGCTACCAGCGAGCATGTTGGCATGTGCCAATGGCATGCGTGGCCGTTAGGGCCGTGGCCTTGGTAGGAAAAGCTACCAGCGAGCATGTTGGCATGTGCCAATGGCATGCGTGGCCGTTAGGGCCGTGGCCTCGGTAGGAAAAGCTACCAGCGAGCATGTTGGCATGTGCCAATGGCATGCGTGGCCGTTAGGGCCGTGGCCTTGGTAAGAAACGCTACCAGCGAGCATGTTGGCATGTGCCAATGGCATGCATGGCCGTTAGGGCCGTGGCCTTGGTAGGAAAAGCTACCAGCGAGCATGTTGGCATGTGCCAATGGCATGCGTGGCCGACTTGGCCTAGGTTAGATGGTTTGTAAGCCTAGGCGCGGGCGCCATTTTGGCATGTCGTGGCTAGGGCCAAGCCAGAGTGCTTGGCTTGGCGTGACGTGACTAGCGTAGCTAGGACCAAGGCAGAGTGCGTTTGGCATGGTTTGCCATTGGCATGGAGGTGAATTAGGGTTTTGTTCGTTGTAACCCTAATTTGAAAAAATACCCCCTATTAAATATTGACTACCTGCCTAAAATGTCCTAATAAATGTGTCACTGGTGACATTAGGTTATTTTTAGGGTTTTACGAGTTTACCCTTTGTTTAAAAACCACCATCAATATTAAGTCCCCTGCTTAGCTCGGAACAGGGGCTTTGTTGCGAGGTAAGCATAAGATGGTGACAAAACTATCAACAGCAAACCGTAAAGAGAATTGAGGAGGCTCGTCTGACCTTTTATTAATAGGATTTGGAATCCTTGCCTCTGGCAGTTTTGCACAAATCGGGAGGCTGGCACAATTGGTGGGGCCGGTGCAACTAGGGCTACGTTAGGAAGTTGGCGTGAATTGGGAAACTGAGCATGCTAGCTGGTGGGACCGGCGCAAGGTGTGGAAGCTGTGCGTGCTTGCAGGCGTGACTTGATGGGATCGGTGCGGACAAGGAGGGAGTAAGCGTTTCTACAGATAGCAAAGTTTCCTTATTTTGCCTTTCCTTCACGCGCGGCTTCAATTAGGGCATCGTCCATGCAAAAAATCTGGAAGCGTTATGTCCCTCATTGCTTCCTATCCTTTTTTAAGGTTCTGTATTCAAACCCAACGCAACTGTATCATCTCCCTCGTTTAAGAAAAGGTTCTTCTTGTTGAATTTCTCTGTTTATCATGTCACGCAGAGATGAATCATCTCCTAACCATCCAAGTTCTCCAAGTGAAGGCGTGAGGTCTAATTCTTGCAAAAGCACCCCAACAAGGGTTATTCGGGCTAAGAAGATCATACCGGTATGTTTTCTTATTCTTCTCTGCTCGTGTTATCCTCTTTTATATGTGCATAGATATGACAGAACTGGGTCATTTTTTCCATCTCTTGCAGTGTATGATGGGACCCTCCAGGGATGGCTGCGCCTTTAACTCTTCGGGGAAGGATTTCGGATTTGGTGAAGATCGGTCTTCTTCTCTTGAGGAGGCATTGGTTGGGACTGAATATCCGTTCCACGAAGCTAGTGAAATCATTAAGGACCTCCCTTCCATCTATCCCGACGAAGAACATGTGCATATTCAGACTTTCTTGGGTTCAGTGAGCATGGAGGAGGGGCAAGAGAACAAGGAAGAGTCTTGGCATGTTGAAAGGTTTCAGTGTGGCAAAGCTTTTCCTCGATCCGGGCATGGGGCGAATCGGACTGTTTTTAGGTTGAAGCGTCGGAAAAGTGAATGTGTGGTGGTCTTGGAGGAGAGCACCATGATTCTTGACCCTGATGTGGATGAATCAAAAAACTTTCTCCGAAGTGTCGTTGGGAAAACCTTCGAAGGAGCATATGACGGAAACGAGACACCCTCTGAAGTTGATCCCAAAGGTGTCGTTGGTGATACCGGAAGGGTCATGGTGGCGTATCTTTGGACCGGTCGTCGGGGAGGACACATTGCTTTGCCGCTGGTTGCTTCGGGATGGGATGTTGAGGTTGTTGTTGCTAACACCGTTGAATGGAACCTTTGTTTCCCGAGGGATTGCTGGGGAAAATGCTTGAAGATAGTCTTACCCGAGGGGACTTGTACTCCGTCCTTCGATGGATAGTTCTTCCCCTTTGTTATTAGCTGCTTTGGTTCCCCTGGTGTCCCTTTATTTTTGTAAACTCGTCTTTTCCTTCTTCTTCATCAATCAACATTATGCTTCACGTATTCTCTTTTTTTTTTTTTTTTGAAAGAGGTTGTGGTATGATGGCTCTGCAATGGTTTTCTGGGTTTTTCTGATGTATTTCTCTGATATCTTAAGGATTCGCTCGGAGAGAGATATATTTATTTATATTTTTGACAAAAGGGAAATCCCTAGGGAAAAAATACAAACGGTGTATTCATCCTGGGGAATTACAGCTATTAAGAGGAATTGTTAAAGGAAGTACTGAAAAGGGGGTGATTGGGAAGTACATCATTTTAGGGATTGGATTCCTTGAGCCATCGCGAGTGAACTATCACGCCTTCAGGTGTGTCTGTATTGATGAGCTTGCAATATCCTCCCAAAAGGGTATCCGCAACCAGATCTGACTCGCCTTCACCTTCATTGGGCAAATCCATTTTTACCGTCATCCTCCCAACTTGGAACGAGCTTTCCTTAACCACTACATCTCCGATTGAAAACGGGTTCAGACGTCGTGTAACCGTTTGAGCCTTGGCTTCGTTGGTTTCGATAGAAGTTTCCAAGCTTCTTGCAAAGTGTTCAAACGGTTTAGCTCCCCATTCACATTTTTTGACGGCGTTTGCGCTAGTAATCGCGTCGCGTCCCCATGACGGAATGGGAGAAGGAAAAGCTGATTGCAGAAAAGGTTGCTTTGCCATACTTACTTGCATTTGAAAACCATGAGCTAGCGCCAAAGGGTCCTCTCCGGATGTCTGGGTTTCTTCAATAGATCGTTGATGCGGCAACCCGTGGGATGATTTGTTGGGAATTCCTTCGGGCGTGGACGCCGGCAGAGGGTGTACATCCAATTTCGTTTTGTTGTCGAGTACCCATAAGCGTCCCAATATCATGTCATGATCTAGTTCTTTGACAATGTGGAACTTGTTATGCGTTATAACGTCTCCTATTTTGACCTCTAGGTTGATGTATCCATGCGCGTTCAAAGTTTCTCCTCTCAAGCTTTTAATCACAGACGGGGTAGCGTCTTGTTTTGTAAATCCGGCTGCCTTCAGTGTCTTGAAAGTAATGATGTTGTGGTCAGAGGCCGTGTCGATGAGTGTGTCGTTAAATTCGTTACCTCTTAAACGAGACGTGGTCAGCAGTCCCCAGTTCTCCTTTTTTTTGTTCCTCTGTTTGGAAATCTTGGGCCCTTGGCATGGTTTCTGAGGAGAGAAAAAGTCATTTGCTGGATACAACACGATTGAGAGCTGCGAAAATATCTTGGCGCTGCACCTTGGAAAGATAGAGAATTTCGCAGACATGTTGCATCATGGATTGTACAGTCTCGTGCATGGAGTCCCCAGAGGATCCGCAGTTTCTTATTGTGAGTGGGTCTCGATGCACTCTTTCATCTCCTGGTTGGAGTCCTCCCGCTTCTATCTTTTCTTTGAAAATCTGCTTTAGTCTGTTGCAATCGCTGGTCGGGTGGTGAACGAACCTGTGGTAGTGGCAAAGATTTGGGGTTCGCCATCTCGGCCTCGGTTGGTAGACGTCGAGAGGTGGCGGTCGATAATATCATCTTGAACCCGGGCTTCTAGGAGGTCAATCACCTCTTCGATGGGAAACGGGAAATCAAAGGTATTTCCCTCGGCCTCATGATCTTTGCATGGGGGTTTTAGTGAGGGTCTTTCGTGGCGGGGTTCCGTTGCGCCGGCGCTTCACGTTTTGGCTGGTGGCTCGTAGTTGGGGCTTTCCTCTTTCCCCTTTCGTTTACTATGTTCACGGAGGATGAGCCGGCATTAAATCATTTCTTTGATGAGGCGTCTTCTCCGCGAGTTTCGCGCGTCTTGATTCGATTTGGCCTAGCTCTTTCCGGTATCTTTGGTCTTTGTTGTTGCAGATCGTCTGGCGGCTTCATGGAGTTCGGAGAACGTTTGGAAGCGCAAGTTTTCTAGCAGGGCGCGGTAAATTGGAACCATACCATTGATGCATGCATTCACCAATTGTTGTTCGGTCACGTTTGGGTCGTGACAGTCAAGTGCTTGAACCCTGAACCTTTTGACGAAGTCATTCGTATGTTCGTTATCCCACTGGTACATTCTTCCGAGGTCTGAGAAAGTAACTTGTTCAGATACGAAGAAGTATTTCTTGTAAACGCAGGTGACCATGTTTGCTCCAGTTGGGAACGCTGTTCGGTGGGATCTCTGTTGTACCACGTATACGCCCTTCCAGTAAGTGACTTTGAGAATTCCCGTAAACGAAGAACGTGATTATATTCATGTTCACCTAGGGATTCTAGGAAACGAGAGACATGCTCACGTGCGTTCCCGTACCATCGTACAGGGTAAATTGAGGAGATAAGTACCCCCTTGGGAGAGGGATTCTCTGCATTTCTGACGGGTAGGGGGGTTGGTGATGATGCACGTCTAACTCATCATTCTTGATTCGGTTGCGGAGAAGTTGTTCCAAATCTTCTCTCGTGACGAAGTTAGGCGGCTGATTTCTTTCCAACGGGATTCTAGCGCGAGTTTCCTCATCCGTGGAGGCGTGCTCTGTAGCCGAGTCTTTGGCGTCGGGGTTGTTGGAGACGTTCCTAAACGGCTCGGATGACGCGACTCGCGTGGTAGTCGCTCTGTCGGGTCTTGAGAAAAACGAGTACCTCCTTCTGCGTTGCAACATATATCATGTCAGGCTCTCGCGGCGTCTCTTGTCGTTCCATCAAATCGGCGATGGTGACGTAAGGACGACTTCCTCTGGTTCCTCCGGTCTCTCGTCCGTCGGCGGGGTAGTTGGAACCTTGGTTGTGGTTGGAGCGCCATGATGAAGTATTTGGGGTCGTGGCGCGACTCAGCCCACAGTGGATGGTGGCGCGACACCCAAAGAGATATTTTCGCTTTGCCATGATTAGAGGGCTGTGCGAGACACCAGTAGCGGCGGCTCCTGCCCCAGTGATTTGCGGTGTTACACTTGAGGGAGTGCATTCGATGTTACCGTAGTCGCGGGTGATGCAACAACGTTATTGGGAGAGACGCTAACATCTGGGATGCGTTCCATGCTTTGGTGTTCTCGGCTGCCGCTCCAGACCTAAGTTCCACCATGTTGGGATTTGACGTTCGGAAAACGAAATCGGAGTCGGAGTTTGTATTGTAACCGATAGATCAATCCTCCCATTTGTGGTCGCCAATTGTTTATGGGTAAAAATCGTTTCTGCCGATTTCGGTAAATTCGGTAGGTGAGTGAGAAACTGGTTCAAACCCTAAACAAATGTGCTTTGCACGTGAGCACTTTATAGATTCGAGAGATCAATCTGTACAAGTCCGGCCTAAACCAAGAAATGGTCGTTCCGGACTTGCTTCGGTCACAAAGTGGAGGAGAAGGGTTGATTTGGGGAGGGAAGCCAAGAAAGGTGTTGAGACCGAGAATAGTTACGGGAGAGTAGTGTCTCGACTTGTATCGAGAAAGTGGAAGCTTTGGAAGCTTGCAAGAGATGAAAGATTTTAGAGAGCTTGCAAAGTTGCCTTTTACGAGAGTGTAGTATTTTTCTCCCCCACCGAGACTTGTTGTCCGGTGGAAATAGGTAAGACCTATTTATACAAGTCGAGATTGAAACGTACCCTGGCCTCATGAAGGAAGAGAGTAAAGGGTGAAATAATGGGAGGAGGTGGTAACCGCATGGTGTTAATGGGTGAAAACGTTTTCACCATTATTTCCTCATTTATTTGACCGCTTTATTCCTTTTCACGCTTTCTTAATGTGAGCGTAGTGTACGCTGCAAGCTGTGACCGCCAAAACAAGACCCTGGAAAGCATTCCCCAGTTTGTGTTGATGTCTCGAGTGTTGGTTGCATCTTGAGTGAAAGTGGTGCTGCTAGGGGCGCATGTGGCATGTGCCAATGGCATGTGCGGAATGCCTTTGTTGCGAGTTGCACCTCGAGCGCAAGTGGCAATGCCAGAGCTTCTAGTGGCGTGTGTGGCATGTGCCAATGGCGTGTGTGGAATGCCTTGGTGGTAGGTTGCACGGTTTGCAAGTTAGGCTACCAGCATGTGTGTTTGGCATGTGCGGACTGCCTTGGTGGTAGGTTGCACGGTTTGCAAGTTAGTCTACCAGCGTGTGTGTTTTGCATGTGCCAATGGCATGTGCGGAATGCCTTGGTGGTAGGTTGCAAGTTAGGCTACCAGCGTGTGTGTTTGGCATGTGCCAATGACATGTGTGGAATGCCTTGGTGGTAGGTTGCACGGTTTGCAAGTTAGGCTACCAGCGTGTGTGTTTGGCATGTGCCAATGGCAAGTGTGGAATGCCTTGGTGGTAGGTTGCACGGTTTGCAAGTTAGGCTACCAGCGTGTGTGTTTGGCATGTGCGGAATGCCTTGGTGGTAGGTTGCACGGTTTGCAAGTTAGGCTACCAGCGTGTGTGTTTGGCATGTGCCAATGGCATGTGCGGAATGCCTTGGTGGTAGGTTGCACGGTTTGCAAGTTAGGCTACCAGCGTGTGTGTTTGGCATGTGCGGAATGCCTTGGTGGTAGGTTGCACGGTTTGCAAGTTAGGCTACCAACGAGCATGTTGGCGTGTGCCAATGGCATGCGTGGCCGTTAGGGCCGTGGCCTTGGTAAGAAAAGCTACCAGCGAGCATGTTGGCATGTGCCAATGGCATGCGTGGCCATTAGGGCCGTGGCCTTGGTAAGAAAAGCTACCAGCGAGCATGTTGGCATGTGCCAATGGCATGCGTGGCCGTTAGGGCCGTGGCCTTGGTAAGAAAAGCTATCAGCGAGCATGTTGGCATGTGCCAATGGCATGCGTGGCCGTTAGGGCCGTGGCCTTGGTAGGAAAAGCTACCAATGAGCATGTTGGCATGTGCCAATGGCATGCGTGGCCATTAGGGCCGTGGCCTTGGTAAGAAAAGCTACCAAATGAGCATGTTGGCATGTGCCAATGGCATGCGTGGCCGTTAGCTAGGGGCCGTGGCCTTGGTAGGAAAAGCTACCAGGCGAGCATGTTGGCAAGTGCCAATGGCATGCGTGGTCGTTAGGCCGTGGCCTCGGTAAGAAAACCTACCAAATGAGCATGTCGGCATGTGCCAATGGCATGCGTGGCCGTTAGGGCCGTGGCCTTGGTAGGAAAAGCTACCAGCGAGCATGTTGGCATGTGTCAATGGCATGCGTGGCCGACTTAGCCTAGGTTACATGGTTTGTAAGCCTAGGCGCGGGCGCCATTTTGGCATGGCGTGGCTAGGGCCAAGCCAGAGTGCTTGGCTTGGCGTGACGTGACTAGCGTAGCTAGGACCAAGGCAGAGTGCGTTTGGCATGGTTTGCCATTGGCATGGAGGTGAATTAGGGTTTTGTTCGTTGTAACCCTAATTTGAAAAAATACCCTCTATTAAATATTGACTACCTGCCTTAAATGTCCTAATAAATGTGTCACTAGTGACATTAGGTTATTTTTAGGGTTTTACGAGTTTACCCTTTGTTTAAAAACCACCATCAACACCGGCATATTCTCTGATTCTCTACAAGGAATAGTCAACGTTCCTTTGACTAACACTTGTCGGGCGATAGCGCACATCTGTGATGCCCCTCTTTTAGATGATAATGAATCTCTTCGTGGTGTTTCTAGACCAGTTAATCCAAGCTTCCTGAATTCGCTTGGTATTCTGGTAAATCTTCACTCCTCTACTTTGCTTTAATTATAATTCAAAATTATATCTTATTTTGATTTCTCTTTTTATTCTTTCGCAGGCTGGAAAAGCCTCTTATGCAGTTGCCTCTGACTTAGTTAAGAGGTGTGAGAGCTTCGAGAAGAAGAACTCCAAGCTTAATAGAATTGCAGAGGAATCTCGTAGCAAATATGAATAATTAGAAGCTGAAGTTGCTGAACTTCAAGAAGAATAAACAGTTAGAAATAGATTCCTCCACCCAACAAAATAAAATATCCAGCCTTCAACAAGCGAATGACCAACTTTATGGTAAATAGCATTTCTTCTTTTCCTCTAATCTTTTTTCCATTGTTCTCCCTTATTCGATTAATCATTTTTGCAGACATTTACGGTCTTTCTGATGAAGCCACATTTCTTCGTACCTTTCCCCATTCTATGGATGATGATACCCTTGTCGAACGCCTTAATACTTCTTTAAACAGTTATACCAATGATAACACAAATTCTCTTTCCTTAAATGAGCTCAGATCTAAATTCCATCTCTTAGAATTGACCATAGAAGCAGTTTGAAAATAGCTCACAATTTAAAATGCCACAACCTTGACTCCAAAGATGATATTAACAAGTTAAGAGGTAAGATCAGTGATCTTATAGATGACAAAGATCGCATCACTATGCAAGGTGCCCAAGCGTTAGAAAAATTCCACAAAACCCTTTTCGAAGTCCAACTTGAGCGAGATGAAGTTAACCGTAAAAATTCCATTTTTGTCGAAAGAGAAAGTCAAGTTCGTTCTCGTCTTCTTATAACTAATGATAATGAGTTCGCTTGGGCTGCGAAAATCTTAGATGATGCCAGAAATAATTTATGTGTTAATGTTAGTCTCCAAGATGATCACTCGACCTTGATAAAAGATATGATCTCTAACAAAGAAGGTTGTTAATTTTGCTTTCTTACTGGTTATTCTACTTCATAAACTTCACTTGAATTATTTACATGTTATTATGTATTCGCAGAGGATGAGAAGGACTTTCACAAGAGAACTAAAGAATTGGAGTCTCAAAGTAAATCTCTTGAAACATAAAAGGTGAAACTCGCGGAAGATTTATCTGCTCGCAATGATAAATGCCATCGGCTCAAGAATCAACTGAAGCTCACCGTCGCTAACTTCCAAAATGACACTCTCCATTTTCGCAATTAAACTATCATGAAAGTCTGCAGTGATAACAATGTTTCCCCTTCTATATATCCTTGCCTCTTAAATGAAATTCCCACGAATGTATCACTTCCAGATATTTCAGATAGTGACGATAGTGAAGAAGAAGAAGAAATTGAAGAAGAGATTGATGGGGAAGAAAAAGAGTCAAACGAGGAATAATTGTCCTTTTCTTCATTAGCGTTTCTCCTTTTTATGACACTTGTATATCCTTTACTTTTTGATCTTTATGTAAATCTGTCCATGCGAACTCCTTCAGTTTCCAAAATCTCGTAATATAAGTTATATTTCTTTTGTTTTATCTGCATACGTTAGAAAAGCAACTCTTGTTTGCAACAAAAATCAAAGATTAGTAATCAATATATAATCAACATATATGCATTAATCTATCAGGTGGAAGCAAATAACATTTGTCTCTGTTAAGCATTCCCATACTTGCCTCTGTTATTTGTTTTCAAATGAGAGATTAATCATGTTGCAACATTACATGGAATTCTGTGCGTCGTTTTCGCTGTCTTGTTCGTATGTTTCTACAAAATCTCACTATTGTGATTTCGCTATCAGATGTATCTTGGAATTTTTAAAAATTCCATTCAATATTATTCTCTTATGTGGTCTTATTTTGCCTTCCTAAGTAAAGGTCTTATTTTGCCACTTCTTATATTTGCGACAAAATCGCAGGACGTCTTTGCATTTTCATGTAATGACCCATTGATCTTGTCTTATCATTTTCTTGTATTATTGCCTCAACATGATATTTTTCATGCGACAATATGACAGGCCTAGATGTTCTTGCGAAATAAAGCCCCGTGACATTGTCGTCTTGCGACGAAATCGCAGGACGTCTTTATACTTTTGTGCACTGACCCATTGATCTCCTCTTATCTTTCTCTAGTATTATTGCCTCTGCAGGATCGTTGCACAAATATGACAAGCCTTAATACTCCCGTGAGTAAAAAGCCTCATGACATTTGCGTCTTTGACACTTATCAGCTCCCTAATGGAGGGTGTCGTCCTTATCACCCCCCTGGTTGCCCCTTCAAGGAGGCGTACCTCTACCGTACAAGGTTGTCTACTCCCATCCGGTCTTAACAACAACCAATTGTTTTCGCGGCCTCTTATCCCTTCAACGATATGGCTCATGGTTACGAGACCGCACCCTAAGTGGGTTTTTCTTCGGGCCGAGTGCATCATAAGACAATACTTGCCAAGAATGGCCAGGTACTCTTCAAACGCCCCAGGCACTCTTGGATCAACAGTGTACTTCGGCGCCTTAATCGAGTTCTGTACTCCTTAGGAGAGACCTTCGTACCTTAATCGCCCAACCTAAGTCATAAGCTTAAGCTGAGAATCCAAGGCGCCTCTCCTGGATAGGTTTAATAACCCCAAGTCTCCATGACTCAGGTTCCGGGGCGGTGTAACCTTTACCTGAGCTATGTAAATAGGTTCTCCCCTTCAATGACGCACTTTAGGTCTTACATTTGCCTCTTGCGAAATTTTATTCGCGAACTAGGGTGTACGCCAAAGTTGGGTGCCTCAGTCTTTTTCTTTGTTTATTCTTGTCTTTTCTTTTTATTTTCTTCTGTAAAAGTCATAAATTCTGCGAAATTATCGCA
Organism: Papaver armeniacum; assembly: GCA_023531295.1. NCBI lineage: Eukaryota > Viridiplantae > Streptophyta > Magnoliopsida > Ranunculales > Papaveraceae > Papaver > Papaver armeniacum. Next base: position 515,433 of record JAJJWW010001076.1, on the reverse strand, counting down.
CATCTTCATTCTATGAGTATAATTTATGCGAAATTAACGCATATCTTCATTCTCATTGCTGCAATTTCTTATTTGATCAGTAAAAGATATTTTTCAAGTACATCTTTTGCATTCAACTTTGTTTCTTCCTCTACTCAATTTCATTAATTTCATTCTCATTTCACCTTTTAAGTTTCTTACTATTGTTACATTGTGTTTGTGCTTCTTTGAGTTCTCGCACACTATTGATGATCTCGTTTCGTAGAATACCCTTTCCTTGTTCTGTGCTGTCACTATCACTTATACCATACTTTCGCAGATGCTTCTCGTAATACACTACAGTTTTCACTCCTTCTAGCTCATACTTTCCTTCTTTGAATACTCTTGTTATTGTGTAAGGACCTTCCCCCCTGTTCGCAAGATCATCTCCATCATCCCTCTGAAAAGTAGGTTGTAAAAGTAATACCAGCTCTCCTGTACGAAATATTCGTCGATTCTCATTTTCAGCAATCATTGCTTTCGCAGAAATCCCTTCTTTTTCATGTTCCACTACGTCTACCATCAATCGTTCGCCTCTTTGCTTTTCTCTGACATTGTGCTTCCAGTTGATCTTCTTAGTTATTCTCTCTTCACATTTTTCTAAATCAATTGCGTGACATTTTCTCCCTTCAACCCAATCTCCTCTTATGATTCCAACACCACCAGGATGAGGAAACTTAATACATTGATGGAATATTGAGGCTACTCCCAGAATTCCATGCAGCCAAGGTCGGCCAATCAGCGCATTGTATGGTGACTCTACATCAACCACACAGAATAGAATCTCGGAAGATAATCCCTTCAAATGAATTCGCATGGTAATCTCTCCCTTGGGTTTGTTCGCAATACCATTAAAGCCATAAATCTTGTAAGTCGAAGGTATTAAATCCTCATCCTTTCCCCCCATAGTTTTTTAAATATGGTAAAATAGAATATTTATAGAACTTCCAGTATCAATCAATATTCTATTGATCGCCCATGAATCCTCAGCTTCATCATCTTCATCATCACTTGGTTTCGGGTTGATGTCTAACTTTACCACCAAAGGATTATCATGTACTTCTCCTCCTTCAGGAATCTCTTCTGTTGTAAAGGAAATAAGATGTTTCTGCCATTCTTTTAATGGCGAGACTTTCGCAATATTCATAATTTCTCTACCATCAACATCTCTTGCGAATACTCTGCTCAGAACGTTATCATGAAAATCCTCTATTGTTTTGTATGAGTGTACAATAGAATTGCAGAACAGGTTTTCTGCTTTCGATCCCACTTCAACTAAGAATGTATCTTCTCTTTTTGCTGCATTTGCTCTGTGATCTTTTAATGGTGGTGGTAATGGTAAAGGTTGTGGTTGTCTTATCAGAAAGTGATTCAACTTGCCTTGGTCTATCATTCTAAGGATAATTCTCTTTATATTTCTGCAATCATTTGTCGAATGTCCATGGAAGTGATGATATGAACAGAATTCCTGACTTCTATAAGTCGGTGGTGGCTCCTTCCCCATGTTCCAAGGTGATGGGATATTTTCCATCAAAATTATGGCTTCACATATCTTTTCCACACTAGCATTTAAGGGAGGCATTATTATTTCTTCCCATACTACCCTGTGAGATCCTTGACCCCTTTGATAATTGTTCTTCTGTCCTCCATATGTTTCTTGGGGCTGATCAAATCTCTGAATCTTGTTATTTCCGCCACGATTATAGAATCTTCTCTCATTCTCGAACTCTTCTTGATCACGACTTCCCATCGCAACCAACTTTTGTTGACTTTCGATCTCCATATTTCCTTGTGGATCTTGCGAAGCGTTCACCACTGTGTTTGTTAATTTGGGTAACAGGCTTGCATTCGCAGTCTTTGAACTTGTGTTCGCAACTGGGTATGACTCCATCTCACTTTATTTTTCCTCTAGAGCAATGTATTCCTCTTGGAACTCTCGCAACTCAGTCATTGTGATAGTATTCTTGATTCTAAATATTTTAACATACAACAAATTTGTTGCGAACATTTCATTAATGAATAATAAAATAAGGTATCTTTCATCTACACGGCCTGCCATGTTACTACACATTATCTTCCACCTCATAGTTAAATGCTTCAAACTTTCGCCAACTCTTTGTTTCAATCCAAATACATCTTCAATGCCGGGTCGCAATGAGTTGTTACTTAGATAAGCTCCTAAGAACACTGTTTGCCGTTGATTGAAATATGCTATGGTATCTTTTGGGAGTCCTTCAAACCATTTTAACGCTTCTCCCGTCAAGCTTGATGCAAAGTATTTGAACAACAACTTCATGATTTTCCCATTGCAGCATGCATCTCACGTAAGCTTTGATATGTTTAACAGCACAAGTTGTCCCATCGAAGATGCTGGTTAATGCAGGCAAATTACATTTTGGAGGTATTCCCCTTAACTGTACTTCTTGTGTAAATGGCATTTTCGCAGCTTCCTCTATTGCTTCGTCCAATTGTCTCCTACCTCCTTCTCTTCTGTTATTGACAATTCCCCTCATCTCTGCCAATTCTCTTAAAATTTGTTCATTCGCTCCCGATCTTTGGTCCATTGGTCTCTTTAACCTCGCTTCTCTTCTTCTGCGTTCATGTCTACCTTGCCTTGCGATATTTTGTATTTCCTCTTCATCCCCTTCTTCTCGGCTTCCTCTGCGATCTTCTCTTCTATCACTTTCGTGTATTCACACATGATTGCGTCTTCTATCTTCTCCTCTGTGTCCTGGTTCATTCCTTGCCACTTCTCTTTCTCGCCTTTCAATTCTTCCTCGTGTTCTATCTACTTCTTCATTAATATTATCATTGTTTTCTTATTGGTCGCACCTTCTCTCCCGGTTATCATGATTGTTCTAGTGTACATCCTCCTGAAACTCTTGTTCTTAAATTTCCGCCCTCATTCTTTCTCTTTCACAAGCTATAAGTGTCTGTTCGGCATTTCTCCTCTCAATCTCATCTTCAACGGTTTGTTGATTCCTTTGTACTTCTCTCTCATATAATATCCTTCCGCCTGGTTTTCTTAGCCATCTTGGTTATTTCGTTTGTGATGTTGCTCATTCCCCTGATCTCTATTGTTTTGCTCAACATGATAATTTTCACCACGCTGAATGTAACGATCTTCAGCTATTTCTCTCTCTTCACGACGTCCATCACCAGGATTCTGTATATATCTCCTTGAATGTTCTCAACAACACCTACTATAAGCGAACCTCGTCCTTCTTCTCTTCTAATTGATCTTGAATTTGATCTTGTAGTAATTCTCGACCTTGTATTTTGTAATTTTATATTTTCCATTCTTAATTCATGGTTTTGTCGTGTTAAATTTGCACGTTCTTCTGCTTCTAATCTCCTTTCTTCAAATATCCTTTGCCCTAATGTTTCTAGTGTTTCATTCTCCTTCTCTCCATGAATTATTCCTCCTTCTACTCCCCTCAATTGTTGTGTTTCTTCAACTTCCTCTGCTGAATTCGTCCTCCAAGTGTGCACACTGACTCTATCATAATCAATATTTCCACCTTGTACTGGTACATGCTGAATTGGAGGTTGAATTCGTTCTTCTCCATCATTCCTTGCTTCTCTCCTAGAAGATTCTCCCATTTCTTTTCTCCTTCTTCCTGCAATTCTTGTGCTTCTCCTTACCATCTTTTCAATTTTAATGATCTCTTTTAATTTTCACAAATCTTTCACTAAATTTTCCTAACCTTCTTCAAATCTCTTAAAATCAACAGCTCCCTGTTTCTAGCGCCAATATATAGTTGCAGAATTTCCAACAACTACACCCCTTGAAGTTTACACAATAATCTAATCCAATTTCATGATCAATTATCAAAATTTTATTTATTTTTCTGGAGAATCTTATAAGAATAATAAAAATGCAAAGAAATCAAAATAGATCTAAACTTTCTCTCTCCTCTTTGTTCTCTTTCCAAAAAATCTCCCCCCCTTCTCAAATCTGCTTGGTCCTTTATGCTAGCATTCTCTGGACTTTGTGGCTTGAAAGAAATGAAAGGAATTTCAACCATAAAGAAAAAAGTCCTGAAGCTACCATTTTGGAAGCAAAAATCAAGACTTTTATTTGGTTTAGCTCTCTCCCATCTTTCTCTAATGTTTTAATAGGTGACATTATTGTAAATTGGATCTCAAAAATTTTCGATCCTCCTTAGTTTTCTTTCTCGTTCTTCTTTTTTTTCTTTGGGTCCTTGTGACATCTGCTTTGTATATTCAGTTTTGCTGGGCAGTGCTTTTTAGCTGGCTTCTTAATATAATTTGTGTGTATATTTACTTTGATATATAATCCAATATTTGATATTGTTAATGATTTGTGTGTATATTTACTTTGTATAATTTGTGTGTATATTTACTTTTTAGCTGGCTTCTTAATATCAACTAAATGATCATCAATTGCAATGTAATCCAATATTTGATATTGTTAATGATCGAAAAACATAGTCGCAACTTGAAATCTCATAAGGGACTTTTAAAGTTACCTGGTGACTTCAATTTCAGAGCACTTGTACCAAAATATGATTAACTATATATAATGGGGTTATTTGTTGTAAAATTGTATCTCATGGACCAAAATCACTCAAATATACATCGATTGCAACGTAATCCAACATTTGTTATTTTTATTGACCATAATATACAAGGGCCGATGTTTTAACTTTGCTATTTCCACATTATATCGAATTGGATGTACTTACCAAATTTAACGGTGGATGATAGCTAACGTTAACCCTGCCGATGGTTAGACGAATAGAAGATATCTCAAGAACCTCTTCCCATCTTGCTCTCTCTGACAATGTAAGAATGTTTTACTTTATCTTGCCTCCGCAACAAAAAACATAACAATCATTGTTATATATAACCAAGTTATTTAACTACTCAGAATTAGTTATTGTATTCTGACGGCAATGCTTGATTTTTTCAACTGCCGCAAACAGAGAGTATTTGAGAGGATGATATCTGGTAAATACTTAGGCGTGCTTGTGAGCAAAATTCTGCTCCAGATGGCTGAATCAGAAAATGTGTTCGGTAACAACTAGGCGGCTCCTATTCTAAGGCAAATATAATTTTTTTTTACATACGTAGGAAATTGTGGTCGTAGTGTGACTGAGCGCAGCAGTACCACAGGGCACAAGCCAGAGGAAAATATAATTCTTTAACAACTTTCACATCTTCGTTCTCAAAGAAATTTTCTAATTAAGCTAAAGTCGATCTTATCGACAGCAGGGATTATTGGGATGGGGCAACCATTTTGCTTCTGCTTCGGGACAACGGAATCTCAGGGCCGGCCCTGATTACATTGCTACTTTTCATGTGTGCATTAGACAAGTACTAAAAATAAAGTTAAGGGTACAATAGAAATTGTGAAAAACTCAAGCTTTAAGCATTGTAGTTTGGGCTAGATTTGCAAGTAGTAGCCGGCAGGGAAGTTATTGGGGTCTACGACTTTGGTACATGTTCTTTTTCTATTTAATATGTAAATAATGAAAAATTACGGGAAATATGTGAAAGCATAATTTGCAGCTTCAAGTAAAAAAAAAAAAAGTGATTTGCAGCTTCCCTGCACTATTCGTCTGCCTAATTCTCTCTGGCATCCAAATCCTACGTGCACTAATAAAAATAGGCACGTACTAACAAATATTTGAACGTGTCCATCTCATGAAATTAAAAACGTTTTATTTTTGTTCCTCATCGCAAACAAAGTTACAGAGCAGCGGAGAGAACCGGAGATGATGAGAATAAATTTCGTGAGATATTTTGTCTGCAAATTAGGGAAAGTTTGGTAGAGAAAAGGGGAAATTAGTTTGATTCTTAGGAAAAAATTTCTGAAAGAAGATATATCGAGGAACAAAATTCAATCTTTCTTTTTTTTTCATTAAACCCTTAACTTTTTTGAGCGGGATGAAAATTAAACGAAAAATCTTTTGGGCGGGATTATTTTGATGTCAAATCTGTTCCACTATATAAAGAGCCCTAAAATCATGAAAAGTTGCATCCAATCCAATTTCATCTCCATCTAACTAAGGTATATTTTCTTTTCAATTTTCTCTTCAACTAGAAAGTGAACCTTTAGCTTGATTTTTGATTCATCCCTAATTAATTTTTTCTGTTTTTTTTTTCCTGACAGGTAAATTATCTAATTTGGATTGTGGTATTCTCACTGGTATATTTCTTCTGAATATTAATCTTCTAAGGAATATATTGTAGGTGTTTTTTTTTCATGTTTTGGGTAAATAGTTATAGGTCATGAAAATTTGCTTGTTTAGATACGGTGGGTTTTACGCTCCAGTGTTGTTCCTTTCATTAATTAATTGAGTATAGTGAAAGGTTGGGTATTAAAAAATAACTGGTATAATCGATTTCAATCTGATGTATTTTGGTGGTTAAATTGATTTTGTCAACATTTTAAGGATTTATCTTACTGGTCAAATGGTTGTTGAATCGAGTGCTGCATGTTCAGTTTAGGCATTGTTGAATGTATATATCTGTGGCATTGTTGTGCTTACAAATTAAGTTCAGGTTGTAGGAGCCATTGAGTTGTTTATATGTATATTCACTGAGGAGTTCAGATCTAACTCAATAATCTTAGGTGTTTTGATATCATCAGATATGTCTCCAGACGCCCACCTATTCTTTGGGGACGCATCTTTGCGTCAAAAATATGAAGGTATTAACTTTAAGAATAAATTTTATGCTTTAATGAAGGTATTAACTTTCTATGTGTGCCGTGTGTTGATTAATATGCATGGTTGTTTTCCAGAATCCGCGACACAAAAAGCAAAAGCAAAGAGTCAAGGAGCTAAAGCGTCCTCAGCCGCACTTGTGAATCCCATGTACACACGACAGCATGGAAATCCAAGGAGTGTGCAGCAATCCCAATTTAATGATAACCAATAACCTTTTTTTTTTTGGTATCTAAATCTCCTTTTCTTATTTACATTTTCAATTTTGTATATCTTGCTTTGGTATTGAACTGAGTTAGAATTTTACATGCCATTTTCTGGATAATTTTCAATGGCAAGTAGTGGTACACAGTGTAGTTGTTGCTGATTGATGCCCAATAGAGTGCTTGGAATTTTTCAAATGTCTCTTGAATTCTATCTCATAGAACCGATAACCGCTGCTGTGTATAGTCTTATATATGTTTGCATTCTTATACTTAACTGCATATTAACTTGCATTTTACCTCATGTGATAGGAAAATTCTGAAAGACGATGTCTTGCTGCGGCTGAGAAGAAACGCAAGGGTATCAACCATAGTAATGGCAACAAAAGTTTTACTAGTATCAAATACGAGTTGGTACGTATTATGCCTGTTGCAATTGTTTTGTTTAATGATATCGTTAACAAGTCAGGTGTGTTTATTACATGATATCTTACTTGTTTTGTTTTGATGATGTTTTCCATTTCAAAGCTGCAAGCTGGACAGCCTTGTGACCCAGTGATTGTTCTTCCGACTAACCCATAATCCTGAAAATAAAATAAACGCCAGATGCAGAGAAATGGGTGTAATAAATAATCTTTATTGATTAAACATGTTTGATATGTGTCTATTTATAGATTATTGTTTACACAATCATGATTTGCACAGATAGACTTAGAAAATAGTGCGATGCACTGTTGTGCTCATTTTGCGAAGGACCTAAAAATGAAAATTGCAACATTTTATATCAGAGTTTTGAGTTTTGTATCACAGGCTAAGTGAAAACTGCTCCTGGTAGATTTTTTGTGAATAGTGCCACATTGAGTACTTTTCTTTATTCTGGAAATTTTTGTTAATAATGCCACATTAAGGTTCTTTATTCTGGAATTCTACTTTCTGTAATCAATATTCCTTTTTTCCTTAAACATGCTATTGCCTTCCCTAACTTATTCGTATCCCGTTTCTGACTTTTGATTAATTTGTGTGTATATTTACTTTTGTGCAGGAAAAGATGAAGGCCATGAAGGAAGCCGCATATCGATGAGAAACTAATGACACTCCAGAAAAGATATTTCAGAAAAAATGCAAAAAACGGCTCATCCAACTAACTACGGTTTATACCAAGAAAGAAAAGAAATAAAAAGTAAGAATGGCATCCTTGGAACAGAAAAACAAAAGGCTTAAGAAAGAGGTCTGAACGCGACAAAGAAGTTGTTGAATGAATATTTTGTTAAAGTTGACATGCCAACTATGGAATCATCTGAAGATGATGCCGAAGATGACGATGAGGATGCTGATATGCACGGGAGTCAAATTCATGAACATGGAAATGCCTTTGAAGGTAGTGATAAGGAAGTTGAAGAGGATGATGTAGAGGACTTTGGAAATGATCAAGAAAAAGGTGACAAAGGACAATTAAGACATGGAAATGATCAGGTTTAGATGTATTTCTGTTGTTTAGTGTATGTTTTTTAGAAGAATCTAGCTTTTAGCTATTGGAAGAACTTTCTCTTTTTTTTTGGTCTTGTGTTCCAGATATCTCGGGGTGGGATTATGGAAGTATTCTTGATTTTTTTTGTTTGGAAACATCTTTGTTTTAATAAAAATTTATTTCGGGTACATATCTTTTTTAATATTTATTATTTATGAAAATTCAATTAACGTTTTTAACATTAAATTTGTGAAGTTATTTACGGATGAACTTTTTTCTAGGCTAGGCATTACCCATTTAAATAGTGGCTCTTTAAGTTTAGGCACTCCAAAGTTGGTTTCATGTATGATTTGGCTACTGCTGCGATGGTAGTAGCTTTTAGCCATTTGGCTACTAGAGACTAAAGTTTGGCCACTAAAACTTAGTTGCATATATATTTTTGCAAATGCATGAAATAATCTATCCGTAACCTATTGAACAACTAGACAAAAACTAGTGTCTTAAACGATTAGGCACATGAAACAACTACTACAAAAGCCAGTGGTTTTAATTATGTTGTTGGCTACTAGATAAATCTTCTAAATGCAAAATCTATTAAACATTTAAAAGATTATTGTTGCCTTAATGTTTTCGCTAATAACCTCATGACTACACAAATTAGTGGTTTTATCTATTAGGTAACGACTGTTGGTCAACTAACCAAACTAGTAGCTTTAGACAAGGCGACCAACTAACCATTGCGCACTTGTTGCTTTAAACATAAGACAACAACCTCTTACGCCACTATGGCTGGGCAACTAACATTAATTGCCTAAAGTGATTGGCAACTAAAGATTTGAATAGGCCACTACCATTGGTCAAGTAGCCTTTGGTCGGTTTTTTTTTGTAGTGAGCTATAGCTGCATACATTTCCGATTGTGGTGTGGATAGTTTGTTAGGCCACATGGGATGCCGAATGAAAAAGTATGATAGCTCATAGCTCCCATGAGAACGGGCCTTAACCCTTACCATTCAAATAGTAACCAAGTTCTTCTCCTACCTTAGAAGAAGAAGCAATTGCTTGCAAATATAATATCTTTTCACTTTTAACAATGTCCAGGATCCGAAAAGCGTCATCATACATAATGTACACGTAAAACATTATTGTGACCAGTAATACTCTCTCACATTGTGGTGAACACATGTCAATTGTCAAGAATCTAAGTCCACGATTGTAATTTCAGATGGGCTTTTTACCCCACCCGAGATGTTAATGATGAATGATATACTACAAGCAGGAGAACCCAACACACTAGTGTGCATCAAGGAGTAACTATTTGGAGTCTGATTTTATGCATACTCTCTAACGAGCCTAAATGTGTTATTTTAATCTCCATTGCTGATTTAGTTTGAGGTGTTCGTGGGGAAAAGATTTGGAAAAGGTGATATTGTATAGATTTACTGTTAGTTATCATAAATTTCAAAAATAACACTTTTGACTTTCAGCAATAATTTTATACCGATTTTACCCTCAACGATGGACTTTTCGTCACAATTTTGTTAACCGAGTCATTTTAGACTCCAGTTGACTAAGTCTTCCATCTTGACTTCTGTCCTTACCAGTTAGCTGAGTCCAGTTGACCTGTCCAGGATGCAGGTGCACTCCTTGGACTTTCAAATTTAGTGTTGATGACCAGTTAATATGGGTCCAGTTGACCAATCAATATTTGGAATGCATTATAAGTGCACTCTAAAAATTGTTCTTACTGCATTCATTATGTAGTTCTGTACGTCATCATTTCATGATCATAGATGGTATTTTTTTGGTTCGTGTATTGCCTTTTTGCTCATGTTTTCCGATTTCAGAATCTACGAGGATTTTAGGATGCCGAATTTCATCGTTTTTAAAGTGAAATTCGGTTGCAATGTAAATAGTTGCCATAAAATTTACCAAATATTGTCGTTCTCCAAACTACTTACAATCATTTTGGACGTGAGGTCATAGTTGCCTTGCGGTTTGCCAAATCTAGGTCACCTGCTGACTGGATTGATTTGCTGACATGTCAGATCCTACTGCTAATTCGTGCACACTCCTTAACGAGTGTATATTTCACATTTTAATCTCTACCCTTGATTTAATTTAGGAAGTTATGTAACGAGAGTCGTGATTCTAAACATGGAGGGTAATGAGGCCATCAGGTAAATAATCAACTAATCAGAAGAATATGTGAAATATACACTCGTTAGTGGAGTGTGAACAGATTTGGACTCAACTAAGCGGTTCCCTACTGCTAATGTGGAGGCACCCCATTGCTGACATTGAATGCTGACATGGCACCACCCTCCACATATTCTTGGAGACTGTCGTGTTTTGCCTTGTCTATGGGTATACGCATCTGGGTTAGCCGATATGTGCAGTTTTAAGGCTCTAGTAAGCCCATCTTTGGTGCAAAATATGAACCATTTTTTGGGGACCATGGTTTTTTTTGGGGGACCATGGTTTTATTTTGGGAATTGAATTTGTAACCGAGAGATTTAATCTCCCACTGTGGTCGCCAATTGTTTATGGGTGAAAACTGTTTCTGCTGATTTTGGTAATTTTGGGTGTGTGGATGAGAAACGAATCTAAACCCTAAACAATGCACTGCACGAGAGTACTTTTCATTCGAGAGATAAGTCTGTACAATCCTGGCCAAAACCAAGAAATGGTCGTTCCAGGCTTGATTAGGTCACAAAGTGAAGGAGAAGGGTTGGTCTTAGGGAGGGAAGCGAAGAAAGTGTTGATACCAGAATAGTTGATTCTGAAGATGTGGCTTGTTTTATGACTTGTATCAGAAAGTGGAACTAGAATGAAAGGTATCAGTTCTTTGGTGATTTTTGGATACTATGTTGTTGCTGACCAAAAAATTGTGTTTGGTGGAAATAGGTGAAGCCTATTTATACAAGTCATATTGAAACGTACCCTGGTCTAGTAGGAAGTGGAAACGATTGAGTGGTGGAAGAATGTAGTAACGTATAACCGCCTGAAACCCATGCTTCCATGATGAAGGAAGTGAATCCGTTTACACACGTTACTTCTTGCCGACATTAATTGTCCTACTTCATGACACTTTCCTATAACGGGCGTATTGCACGCCGCACACTGCAAACCGCCAGACCAATACCCTGATGAGTATCCCCCAGTTTGTGACATATTTGATGTCTCGAGTGTTTTCGTGGAAAACATGTAGCATTTTGCTACGTGTGGCAAGTTAAAATAAAGAGGCTTGCCGTAGGAAAATAGCAAGTGATGCAATTAGGCTCGTCTTGGCCGGTCGCCTAAAACTTGCCACAAGCCTATTAGTTCGGTGGCGAACTTCGATGGCAGAGATCGCATCTCATGAGGAAGGGTAGCTGTTGATTATGGCCACATTCTGTTGGCACCTGTTAATGGCATAACGGCATAGCCGCGGCGTAGTGGCATGTGCATACGGCATAGTGGCATAGCCGCTTCTGTGGCGTTGTGGCATGGCCAAAGCTAGGATTTGGCTCCGTGGCCAAAGTTAGGGCTTGGCGACATGACCAAGGCTAGGATTTGGCGTCGTGGCCAAAGTTAGGGATTGGAGGCGTGGCCAAGGCTAGGATATGCGTCGTTGCCAAAGTTAGATCTTGGCGGCGTGGCCAAGGCAAGGATTTGGCGTCGTGGCCAAAATTAGGGCTTGGCGGTGTGGCCAAGGCTAGGATTTGGCGCCGTGGCCAAAATTAGAGCTTGGCGGCGGGGGCAAGGCTAGGATTTGGCGTCGTGGCCAAAGGTAGGGCTTGGCGGAGTGGCCAAGGCTAGGATTTGGCGTCGTGGCCAAAATTAGGGCTTGGCGGTGTGGCCATAAATAGGATTTGGCGCCATGGGCAAAGTTAGGGCTTGGCGGAGTGGCCAAGACTAGGATTTGGCGTCGTGGCCAAAGTTAGGGCTTGCCGGGGTGGCCAAGGCTAGGATTTGGCGCCGTGGCTAAAGTTAGGGCTCCAGTAAGCCCATCTTTGATGCAAAATATTAGGGTATAAACAAATACATTCCAAGGCACGAACAAAATCAACTTCCTTACCGGCCCCTCACAAACCAAAGGCTTCCTTTTGCGGTAACATCCAAAATATTACTCCCTCCGTCTCTAAAAAAATTGGAAGGTTTGTGTGTAAATTAGTGTCTCCTTAATAATGTTAGCGGATCTTGAAACACATACAACGTACTCAATAAAAGTTATAAAACCAATATAGAAAATCAACACTCTCTCATAGTGTGATGAAGACATGTCAAATATCAAGAATTTGCTTTGTCCTACGTGAATTCTTTCGTTTATGCTTTGACCCGGATAATCCAAAATGCACCGGTCCGGGAAAGACATAGCGTTTCCCGGGTTTCTTTTGTTTATGCTTTGACCCGAATAAGCCGAATTTTTGAACCAAGTGAGTGGAGTTCTTTTTCCATATAACCCAAACTGCTTGAACATCCTTTGCACTAGAAATGCCTTAAAAAAGTGAATTAATCACTTTGACCCAACCAAATGGCTTATGGGCAAATGATTATTTCTAAGCATTTCTTTCCCACATATATTTACCTATTTTTACCTTACGTCGGGACGAAGAAATGAATACTTAGTGAGTGTTTGGGAATTCTTATGCAATCATGAGGAAATGGAGAAAGATATGAGAAAATGGTGGCAGTTGCCCCTGCTGACTACTGCACCGTTAAATGGATGTGGTACACAAAAGATGTTTAATTGCTAGGTATACAGTTGAATGGATACGAGTTAAAACTAGGATGGATATATTCATAATCCCTAATTACTAATTGGAACAGTTACAGCTAGTGGGATTTTCTGTTTTGGACAATTTGAATCACGTGAACAAGTAGTAAAAAAGATAGAAAATAGAGACTGAAGAAGGAATAGAGCAGTAAAAAATGTATGTGCACTACAGCATGTTTTTATTTCTCGGAATGTCCCTTACATTACCTATTCAAACTCGTCTAACATCGTGGTGGGAATATTTCTTTATCAGGAAGAGGTTTAATCTCTTAATCTTTTCTTAGCAAAAACAAATAAATAAAAACGTTCTACAATTAGACGTTTAATAAGTTTGTTTCCCTAATGGCTAATGGTAGACAAATCAGTAGGTATCATAAGTCACGCAAGCTTACAGCTTTAAAGCGGAGTGCCTTTTTTTCTTTGTAACCCACTAATGTGCAACAGCTCTGACAAAGTAAAAATGAACAAAACGCGCCAGGTTTCCTAATTCCATGCCAAAATAAAAATGATCTTAATCTAGTACATTTCATCCTATCCGTCTACTGTGCTGCTCTCTTTAATACAAAGAGGAGCGATAGTGCGATACAAGGAGGGGGATGACAGGATTGCCAATGTCTCTACAGCATTGGCTTAAGGAAGCGAATTCTGCCAACACATGAGCCACTTGGTTAGCATTTCCCTTCACAAAGCAATGCCATATCTTCCTTTAGACTTCTAATCTTAAAAACTTGCCATCTGATCTTTCCGGGAATGGCATCCTGCTAACCAGCTGTTTTGTATCACTCTCTACAACTCTGATCTTAGTCATCTTTTCCTTTTTGACAAAGCTCCAACCCGAGTATAAATGGTGACTGCCAAAGTTATATGCTGGTTATAGGCTTGGTACCATTTGTCTCTCAGATGTGGACCTACATCTTGTTTGGGACTTAACCCTCAACAAATGTCACCAATTCAATGTCCATAATGTACCAACTCTAAACTATACAGTAACATTTAATTCAATCAATAAATTTTAGAGACTTTTTTTAATGAGAATGCCACAACCAAAACAAACTATATAACAAGAGTCAAAATTCTAGACATAGATTGTCTAGAGGAATGTTGCGAAAATGGGCTCAACCATTTGGCCTATAGTCTCGCAAAAACATGATACGGAGTAACGGAGCCATGGAGGCTGATTATTTGCAATATTTATTAACTTTTAGAATAATATAGTTTTTTATGAAACGGAAAAAATGGGTCATTTGTCCAAAAAAAAATTAAAACACCTGAAACGGAAAAAATGGGTCATTTGTGAAATGGACAAAAAAAATATAGCAAGGATGAAACTGGATACATCCTATGTAAAATAAAAATAAGAAAAAATATTTGAAAATGGACAGATGAAACCTACACATCCTCGCCTATTTTTAAATTTTTGTCCATTTAAACAAAGATTCTAAATCAATCGTCCTTTTCACCCAGGAAATTTTGATTTTGGTCTTTTTAACCAATTTTTTGTTTATGAAATTATTGAAGATAACAATTCACTTTATCACTACCAATAATTTAAATGTTTGTCTTTAAGGGCTAAAGGGATGAAGCTTCGCGGAGATGAGGCAATGCAGGATCGGCGCAGGAATATCATAACTTTTTTCTTTCATGCTTCATTTACACAGAAAGATAGTTACAAGAACAGAGAACCAAGGTGTATTTCTGAAAACAACTATATAAGCCATGGTATACTTTCATCTTGCAAATTAGTCCATCTCTGTCTCTGTCCTGGTATGATGAGGAACGGTTCTGATCCTCTAGGAAAATCGCGTTTAGGGTTTGTTCTTATGTCATTTCTACCATTTTAATAAACCATTTCACTACGCACCAAATGTACCATAATAACACACTACTCAGAAACTGAATATCACCAACCTTCGGTCCAGGAGTCTTTGTTCACCACCAATTTTGGAGTTTCTCTGCGCAACTCTTCAACTATGGGCCCAAAAATGATCTCCTACTAATCTCAAGGGAGTGGGGTCCACTTTGCATGTGAACTCAAAGTTTAACGCCTTTAGGTCTTGGATCTGTGAGAAACCAAAAATTACGACATACGTACCGGCAGTGCACTTAAGTATGTAGCAGTAGCTGCAGTACTACTACTTTTGGAATCTATAAAGTTTTACTCCCTCCGTCTCTAAAAGATAGGTAGGTTTGTGTATTTTTAGAGATGGATGGAGGTAGTAATACTTAACCCTCTTGCCTCTTCAGACAGTACTTATGTAGTAGTACTACTACTTTTGGAATCAACCAGCTTTGATATACTTTTGCATTGTTGGTCCTTGATTCATCACCAAAAATTCTCTGTTGCCAATCCTTGTCTATAGCTATTCATTTATTTCTTTCAATCTCCACAATGTCTACTCTCTCTACTCTCTCTCTCTCTCTCTCTCTAATTAAGTCCTCACTACTCACTATAAATCTCTATCATTCCATTTGTGTATCTCTTTAATTTTATTTCTTACCAAACGTCTCTGCTATCTCTTCCTAAGTATACACTAAGGCACTAAGGCACCTACTATACACTAAGGCACCTACTCTTGCTAATTAGAAGACCCCTCCTTAAACCAAATTTTTCTTCAAAAAGATTAGATCATAAAGAAAATCATAAAAAATCATTCATCAATAAAACTTCTGATCAAAAGAAAAAAATCATAAAAAGATTTAATCTTATTATTATACGATAAATGAATAAAACAGTGAACAGAAAAAGGTCCCGTTCGTTTGGCTAGTCAAACTCAATCAACTGTCAGTAACCGAAAACATTAGTCAACTAAGCAGTACTGCAACTTCATGCACATATATTTGTCTCGTCCGGGATCGAAAACCGTGTTTTAACTGTTAATTTTACGTATTTTTTCCGAAATCTACATAATTGTACTATTTGTGTAATTCCCTAATCTTCATCGTATCACAGTCAAATAAATAGCAGCACTGATCAGTGCAAATTAATATCCCTATAGCACGTAAATTAGTGTTGGAACTGTAACAATAAAATACTTAAAGAATGATGTTAGAAACAAATTTCTGAAAAAGCTTAAATAAACACTTAATGGAAAAAATAAATGAGAGGATGAGTCACGTGTTCAACACGCTGTCCTTAACACGATAGTTCACCGGTACGCCTCAAAATGAGTGATGCCTATACCCGTGGTGAAGTCGTATCCAGGATAAAATTGCCCGTTGCAAGAACCAAGTAGCACTACAAGATTTCCCACTCTTACGAACTCAAGAACAATGGCACAGAATGAAAGTAAAAACCACACAGAGGGAGAGAGACGAAAAGAAGAGGATAGTAGCTCTTCTGGACACGATTTTTAAATGTGAAATTCATTTTCTTTTATAGGGAAAAAGGAGAGTTAATTCAGTTGTTGATGGTGGTTTTTAGACAAGGGGTAAAATCGTAAAACCCCATGACCTAGTGTTACCCGCAACACATTAACTAAGAGCATTTAACTCAGTGTAAATAATTAATAGGGGTATTTTTTTCAAAATACCGATTAGGTTTTCAACACGAACCCTAATTCCAAAACCAAGCCGCACCTCGCGCACCATGGCAAGAATGCCAAACCAAGCCGCATATCACGCACCATGGCAACAATGCCAAACTAAGCCGCATCATCACGCACCATGGCAACAATACCAAATCAAGCCGCACCCTGCGCACCATGGCAACAATGCCAAACCAAGCCGCACCCAGCGCACCATGGCAACAATGCCAAATCAAGCCGCACTCTGCGCACCATGGCAACAATGCCAAACCAAGCCGCATCTCATGCGACCATGGCAACAATGCCAAACCAAGCCGCATATCGCGCACCATGGCAACAATGCCAAACCAAGCCGCACCACTCGCGCACCATGGCAACAACGCCAAATTCCAAGCCGCGCGCCTTTGGCCCACGCCTAAACATAGCGCCCTAGGTTTGCAGACTTACACTAGGTCAACATGGCCGCACGTGCCATTGGCACATGCCAACACGTGCCGCAAGCCATATTTCTAACCGCTATGCCTTGGGCCCACGCCAAACATAGCGCCCTAGGTTTGCAAGACTTGCAACTAGGTCAACATGGCCGCACGTGCCATTGGCACATGCCAACACGTGCCGCAAGCCATATTTCTAAGCCGCTATGCCTTGGGCCCACGCCAAACATAGCGCCCTAGGTTTGCAAGACTTGCAACTAGGTCAACATGGCCGCACGTGCCATTGGCACATGCCAACGCGTGTCGCAAGCCATATTTCCAAGCCGCTATGCATTTGGCCCACGCCCAACGTAGCGCCCTAGGTTTGCAAGACTTGCAACTAGGTCAACATGGCCGCACGTGCCATTGGCACATGCCAACACGTGTCGCAAGCCATATTTCCAAGCCGCTATGCCTCTGGCCCACGCCCAACATAGCGCCCTAGGTTTGCAAGACTTGCAACTAGGTCAACATGGCCGCACGTGCCATTGGCACATGCCAACACGTGTCGCAAGCCATATTTCTAAGCCGCTATGCCTTGGGCCCACGCCAAACATAGCGCCCTAGGTTTGCAAGACTTGCAACTAGGTCAACATGGCCGCACGTGCTATTGGCACATGCCAACGCGTGTCGCAAGCCATATTTCCAAGTCATTATGCCTTTGGCCCACGCCCAACATAGCGGCCTAGGTTTGCAAGACTTGCAACAAGGTCAACATGGCCGCACGTGGCATTGGCACATGCCAACATGTGCCGCAAGCCATATTTCCGAGCCGCTATGCCTTTGGCCCACGCCAAACATAGCGCCCTAGGTTTGCAAGACTTGCAACAAGGTCAACATGGCCGCACGTGCCATTGGAACATGCCAACACGTGCCGCAAGCCATATTTCTAAGCCGCTATGCCTTTGGCCCATGCCTAACATAGCGCCCTAGGTTTGCAAGTCTTGCAACTAGGTCAACATGGCCGCACGTGCCATTGGCACATGCCAACACGTGTCGCAAGCCATATTTCCAAGCCGCTATGCCTTTGGCCCACGCCCAACATAGCGCCTAGGTTTGCAAGACTTGCGACTAGGTCAACATGGCCGCACGTGCCATTGGCACATGCCAACACGTGCCGCAAGCCATATTTCCGAGCCGCTATGCCTTTGGCCCACGCCAAACATAGCGCCCTAGGTTTGCAAGACTTGCAACTAGGGTCAACATGGCCGCACGTGCCATTGGCACATGCCAACACGTGCCGCAAGCCATATTTCTAAGCCGCTATGCCTTGGGCCCACGCTAAACATAGCGCCTTAGGTTTGCAAGACTTGCAACTAGGGCAACATGGTCGCACGTGCCATTGGCACATGCCAACACGTGCCGCAAGCCATATTTCTAAGCCGCTATGCCTTTGGCCCACGCTAAACATAGCGCCCCTAGGTTTGCAAGACTTGCAACTAGGTCAACATGGCATACGCGCCATTGGCACATGCCATACACACACGCTGGTAGCCTAATTTGCAAACCGTGCAACCTACCACCAAGGCATTCCGCACATGCCAAACACACACGCTGGTAGCCTAACTTGCAAAAACGTGCAACCTACCACCAAGGCATTCCGCACATGCCATTGGCACATGCCAAACACACACGCTGGTAGCCTAATTTGCAAACCGTGCAACCTACCACCAAGGCATTCCGCACATGCCAAACACACACGCTGGTAGCCTAACTTGCAAACCGTGCAACCTACCACCAAGGCATTCCGCACATGCCATTGGCACATGCCAAACACACACGCTGGTAACCTAACTTGCAAACCGTGCAACCTATTACCAAGGCATTCCGCACATGCCATTGGCACATGCCACACGCGCCACTAGCAGCGCGCCTTGCACTCAAGATGCAACCAACACTCGAGACATCGACACAAACTGGGGATGCTTCTTTAGGGTTTTGGTTTTGGCGGTCACGTGATGCGGCGTACTACGCTCACATTAAGAAAGCGTGAAAAGGAATAAAGCGGTCAAATAAAAGAGGAAATAATGGTGAAAAATGTTTTCGCCATTAAACCATGCGTTTACCACCTCGTCCCATTATTTCACCCTTTACTCTCTTCCTTCATGAGGCCAGTGCGTTTGATCTTGACTTGTATAAATAGGTCTTACCTATTTCCACCAGACAACAAGTCTCGGTCGGAGAAATATACTACACTTACACTCTCGTAAAGGCAACTTTGCAAGCTCTCCCAAAAGCTTCTATCTCTTGCAAGCTTCCTAAGCTTTTACTTTGATACAAGTCGAGATACTACTCTCCTCAACACCTTTCTTTGCTTCCCTCCCCAAATCAACCCTTTTCCTCCACTTTGTGACCGAAGCAAGTCCGAACGGCCATTTCTTGGTTTAGGCTGACTTGCACAGATCGATCTCTCGAATCTACAAAGTGCTCACGTGCAAGACATTTGTTTAGGGTTTGAATCAATTTCTCACTCACCCACCGAAATTACCAAATCAAAGAGAACGATTTTCACCCATAAACAATTGGCGATCACGGCGGAGGATTGATCTATCGCTACAATATCAACTCAACTCCCGATTTCGTTTTACAACGTCAAATCCCAACATGGTGGAACTCAGATCTGGAGCGGCTGCCGAGAACATCAACGCAGAACGAATCCCTGATGTTGGCATCTCCCCCATAACATTGTTACTTCACCAGCTGACAACAGCAACATCGAATGCACTCCCTTAAGTGTAACACTTCCTATCACCGAGGTCCAGAGCCGCCTCCTCTAGCGTCTCCGCACAACCTCTAATCACTTAACGAGAATATCTCTTCGTGTGTCACGCCCCCATCACCAGGGCTAGGCCGCCACCGCGACCCCGAATGCTTTTCCAAAGATGGCGCCTCCGACAACTAAGGCTCCAATTACCCCACCGACGGACGAGAGACCTGGAGGGACCAGAGGAAGTCGCCTTACGCTCACCATCGCCGATTTGATGGAACGACATGAGACGCCTCGCCAGAGCCTGTGACGCACATGGTTTCAACAAAAAGGAGGTGCTCACCTTTCTCAAAACCACCTGACAGAGCGACTACCCCCGTGAGTCGCATCCTCCGTAGACGCCTGAAGCATCTCCAATAACCCCACGCCGGCACCTGCGGCAGGGCACGCCTTCACGAATGAAGAAACTCGCACTAGAGTCCTGTTGAGAGAAATCAACCACCAAATTTCGTCACGAGAGAAGATTTGGAACAACTCTTACGTGACCGATTCACATGATGAGTTCGATGTACATCATCACCAACCCCTTACCCATCCAAATACAGAGAATCCCTCTCCCAAGGGGGTACTCTTCCCCTCAATTTACCCTATATGATGGTACCGGAATGCACGCGAACATGTTTCTCGCTTCTGAATCCTTGGGTGAACATGAATATAATCACGTTCTTCGCTTAAGGAATTTTCAAAATCACTTACCGGAACGGCGATACATGGTACAACAAAGATCCCACCGAACAAAGATTCCCAACTGGAGTAGCATGGTCACCGTTTTACAGAAGTATTTCTTCGTGTCCGAACAAGTTACCTTTTCAGACTTCGGGAGAATGTACTAAAGGATAACGAACATCCGAATGATTTCACAAAAGGTTCTGTGGTCTGGCACTCGACTGGCCACGACCCAAACGTGACCGAGCAACAATTGGTAAACGATGCATCAATGGTATGGTCCCGATCTATCATACCGCTAGAAAACTTACGTTTCCAAACATTCTCCGAACTCCATGAGGCCGCCGACGATTCGCAATAACAAGACCAAAGATTATCGAAAGGACTAGGCCAACTCGAATCAAGACGCACGTGAAACTCGCGGGGAGTAGGCGCCTCATCGCAAACAATTTAATGCCGGCTCATCCTCCGTGAACATAGTGAACGAAAGAGGAAAAGGAAAGCCATGACTACGAGCCACCACTCAAACGTGAAGCGCCGGCGAACGAGAGCCCTCGCAACGGAAGATCGCCACTAAAACTCTTGTGCAAAGATCGTGAGGCCGAAGGAAATATCCTTGATTTCCCATTCCCCATCGAGGAGGTGATTGACCTCCTGTGGCCTGGTTCAAGATGATGTCATCGATCGCCACCGCCTAGACGTCCACTTAACCGAGGCCGAGATGGCAAACCCCCAAATACCGCCATTACCACAAAGTTCGTTCACCACCCGACTAGCGATTACAAATGATTAAAGCATATTTTCAAGGAAAGGATAGAAGGGGAGAACTCCAACTAGGGAGACGAAAGAGCATCGAGACCCACTCCCAATAAGAAACTCAAGGGTTCCTCTCCTGACTCTTGCACGAGACTCTGCAATCCATGATGCGACATATATGCGAAATTTCTATCTCTCCAAGGTTCGGCCGCCAAGATATTTTCGTGCAGCTCTCAATCGTGTTGTATCCCGATACGGCTTTTCTCCCCTAAATCCACGCCAAGGCCTCAAGCTTCCCAAACCAAATGGGCGAGAACTGAACTCGCGACCACGTCCCGTTTAAGAGGTACCGAACTTGACGACACGCTCATCGACACGACCTCGACCACAACATCATCACTTTCAAGACACTAAAGGCAGCCGGATTTACAAAGCAAGACGCTACATATTTCCCCCGTCCGTGATTAAGAGCTTGAGAGGAGAGGCTTTGAACGCGCATGGCTACATCAACCTAGATATCGAGATGGGAGACGCTATAACGCATGACAAGTTCCACATTGTCAAATAACTAGATCATGACATGATTTTGGGACGCTTATGGGCGCTCGACAACAAGGCAAAGCTGGCGTACACCCTCTGCCACATCCCCGCCCAAGGGATTCCCAACAAATCGTCCCACGTGGGTTATCACATCAACGAGCTATTAAAGGAACCTAAGCATCCGAAGAGGACCCGTTGGCGCTAGCCCATGATTTTCAAATGCAAGTAAGTCGACCGAGCAACCTTTTACGCAACCGACCTTTTCTTCCCCATTCACATCATGGGGACTCGGCGCAACAACCTAAGCACGAACGCTTGTCAAAAATGTGAATGGGGAGCTGACCATTCGAACACTTTGCAAGAAGCTTGGAAGCTTCGGCGAAACCAACGAAGCCAAGGCTCAAATGGTTACACGACGTCGAACCCGTTTTCAATCGGAGATGTAGTGGTTAAGGACAACTCGTTTCAAGTGGGGAGGATGACAAGAAAGATGGATTTGCCCGAGGAAGGTGAAGGCGAGCTGTGCACAGTTGCGGATACCCTTTTGGGAGGATATTGCAAGCTCATCAATACCGACACACCGAAGGCGTGATAGTTCACTCGCGATGGCTCAAGGAATCCAATCCCTAAAATGATGTATTTCCCAATCACTCCCTTTTCGTACTTCCTTTGAATCATTCCTCTTAATAGACTTCCCAGGATGAATACACTAGTTTGTATTTTTCCCTGAGATCTACCTTTGTCAAAAAATAAAATAAACTAAAAAATAAAATAAATATATCTCTTCCTAGCGAATCCTTCGGATATCGTGAGAAATACATCAGAAGAACCCAGAAAACCATTGCAGAGCCATCATACCACAACCCCTTTCAAAAATATATATATATGAAGCAAAAGGTTTACTGATGAAGAAGAAGGGAAAGATATGTTTACAAAAAAAAAAGAAGGGAAAAACATCAGGGAAAAAAAAAAGGGAAAAAAGAAGGGAAAGATGTATTCAAACGGACTCTACTTTTGAGATTAAGCCGGGGTTGCTTAGAGAATTACCAAAATTCCATGGCATGGTGAATGAAGACCCAAACAAACATCTTATGGACTTCCACACCACTGTCATGGCTATGCTTCCAGCGGATGTAGAGGCCGATGGTGCAATGTTGAAAGTTTTCCGTTTCTCTTTAATGGATAGTGCTAAGGATTGGTTATATTATCTACCTCCCTAAGTGTCACAACATGGAATGGGCTGAAGAAACTCTTTTTGGAGAGATATTTTCCTGCATCAAAGGCTACTCAAATTCGCAAGGAGATTTGCGGGATGAAGCAAAACGTGGGAGAATCCTTATATGAATGTTGGGAACGATACAAGAGATTGGTTGGAAGCTGTCCTCACCACCAATTCAGTGACGCGATGATTATCCAATACTTCTATTAAGGGCTCCAATCAAGTGATAGGAATCTTCTTGACGCCGCGGGTGGTGGTGCACTAGTGAACAAGACGGTGGCACAAGCTAGAGAATTGATTGAAAACATGGCAGCGAACTCACAACAATTCTTAAGTCGTGGTTCGGATGTGATTCTAAGAAGGGTGAGTGAAGTGAGCGAGGTGGAGGAACTTCGTCAACAAATGGGTAACATGACAGCAATGTTGCAACAAGTTGCATCCGCGGTTATACCAACTTCTCCTCAATCTTATGAAGACGAGCAAGCTAATGCGATCTTTCCAAATCAACCAAGACGGTATGATCCCTACTCCAACACTTATAATCCGGGATGGAGAGATCACCCCAATTTTAGCTATGCCAACAAGCAAGGTGCCGTTCAACAACCTACTTTCAACCGTCCTAGTGGATTTCAACCACAACAACAACAATTTCAAAGAACCTCAAGCACAACAATCAATGCAAACTCAAGGTGCTGATATTGATTCAAAGCTTCAAACAATGATGCAAGGTATTTCCACCATGTTCAAAGAAAGTCAACAAGAGACTAAGAGTGCTATTAAGGAGTTGCAAACATAAATGGGCTCCATGGCTATTGAGTTGAACCAATTGAAAGCGCAAAATAGTGGGAAACTCCCTTCTCAACCTATTAACCCAAAAGAGGGTGTCAATGCTATTACGTTGAGAAGCGGTACACAACTTGTGCAACCCGAAGTTGCTGATTCGACAAGTGGAGACACCCAAGGAACCTGTTTTGGAGGAGAATAATGAGGATTCTCCCCAAACTTCCGAGGTACCTATTTCTAACTCTAAAACTCCTACTTATGTTCCTCCTCTCCCTTTTCCTCGCAGATTTGCAAGTTCTAAGAAGGCGGAACTAGAAAAGGAGATTTTAGACGTTCTTAAAAAGATCCATGTGAACATACCACTCATTGATGCTATCAAGCAAGTTCCAAAGTATGCAAATGTGTTGAAGGACTTGTGTACCAACAAACAAAGGCTCAAAGGTAATGAAGTGCTTAGTGTGGGGGAGAATGCTTCGGCAATCTTACAACACAAACTCCCACTTAAGTGCAAGGATCCGGGTAGTTTTGACATTCCCGTCACAATTGGTAACACAACTTTTAACAAAGATATGTTGGACTTAGGTGCTTCCGTTAATGTTATGCCTGCGTCAATGTATAATTCACTTGATCTTGGTCCTCTTAAAAAGGCTGAAATTGTATTGCAATTAGCCGATTTCTCTAATGTCTACCCGATGGGTAGTGTTGAGGATGTTCTTGTGCAGGTTAATCAACTTGTATTTCCAGCGGACTTTTGTGTGTTGGAGATGGATGAAGGTTCACCGGACTCATCTCTTCCATTGCTTCTTGGGCGTCCCTTCATGAAAACGGCGAAAACCATAATTGATGTGGATAAGGGGACGCTAACTATGGAGTTTGATGGAGAAATAATACGTTTCAACATTTTCGAGACGATGAGATATCCTAGCGATGTCCACTCTTGTTTCTCCATTGATGTGATGGATACATTGGCACAACAAATGTTTGAATTAAACGGTGATGATGTTTTGGAAACCGTGTTAACTACATCCATGGATAATGGTGTAGAGTGTGGTAATGAAGTCAAGGAAGCTCTTGGTGATCTTAATTCACTACAAGAGTGCCCGAAAACTCATAATATCTCTTTTATTTCTTTACCATGCAGTGATGAAAAGCTTGTACCTTCAATAGTTAAATCTCCGATTTTAGAATTGAAACCTCTTCCCGACCACCTTAAGTACTTGTACTTGGGTGATAATGAAGAGTTACCTATGATTGTTTCTAACAAGCTTAGTGATTTACTGAGGAGCAAAAACTTCTAAGGGTGCTAAGGAAGTACAAGACGGCCATAGGATGGACAATTGCCGATATCAAGGGTATTAGCCACTACGTTTGTATGCACAAAATTCGTTTGGAGGATGATGCAAAGCCTAAAAGGGACGCGCAACGTCGTTTGAATCCTCCCATGATGGAAGTTGTGAAAAAGGAGATACTCAAGCTTTTGGAAGTGGGTGTTATCTACCCCATATCCGATAGCAAGTGGGTGATCCTGTACAAGTAGTACCAAAGAAATCGGGTGTGACGTGGTGGAGAATGATAAGAATGAACTTGTCCCAACTCGTGTGCAAACCCTTGAGGGTTTGTATTGATTACTGAAAATTGAATGCCACCACTAGAAAAGATCACTTTCCCTTTACCTTTTATATTGATCAAATGCTTGAACGTTTAGCTGGGACACTCTTACTATTGCTTTCTTGATGGCTATTCAGGTTATAATCAGATTGTGATAGCACCGGAGGACCAAGAGAAAACCACTTTCACTTGTCCTTTCGGTACTTTTGCTTATAGAAGGATGCCTTTTGGCTTATGCAATGCTCCAGCTACCTTTCAAAGGTGTATGGTAAGTATCTTTTCGGAATATGTTAAAAACATAATCGAAGTGTTCATGGATGACTTTAGTGTCTTTGGTGATTCTTTTGACCTTTGCTTGAACAATTTGTCTCTAATCCTTGAACGATGTGTTGAAACAAATCTTGTGCTAAATTGGGAGAAGTGCCATTTCATGGTAACTCATGGCATAGTTTTAGGCCATATAATATCTTCTAGAGGCTTGGAAGTCGATAAATCTAAGATAGACCTTATTCGTGCTCTAACCCCTCCCACTACGGTGGGGAGATACGTTCTTTTCTTGGTCATGCGAGGTTTTATCGTAGGTTCATCAAGGACTTTTCCAAGATAGCATCACCACTTTGTAACTTATTGCAAAAGATGTGGTTTTTAACTTTGATGAAAAATGTATGGCGGCATTCAATCGTTTGAAAGAACTTTTGATTTCAGCCCTATCATTAAACCACCGGATTGGAGTAAGCCGTTTGAACTCATGTGTGATGCTAGTGATTATGCGGTTGGTGCGGTGCTTGGGCAACGTGTGGGAAGCTTCCTCATGCTATTTATTATGCTTCTAGAACGTTAAATGAGGCTCAACAAAACTACACAACCACTGAAAAAGAGTTATTAGCCATTGTTTTTGCTTTAGAAAAGTTTCGCTCTTATCTAATTGGTACAAAAGTTGTTGTCTTTTCTGATCATGCAAAGACTTAGATACTTGCTTACAAAGAAAGAGCGAAACCGAGGCTCATACGATGGATATTACTCTTGCAAGAGTTTGATATTGAAATCAAAGACAAGAAAGGAATTGAGAACACCGTTGCGGATCACTTGAGCCGACTTGCTGTGGACAAGGAGACTATCCCGTTGCGTGAAAGTTTCCCGGATGAGCAACTTTTCTCAATTGCCTTTGGAGAACCATGGTATGCCGATATTGTCAATTACTTAGTTTCTAAACAAATCCCAAAGAACTTGTCTCGTGCTGAGAGGACAAACTTAAGAGGTTAGGGAACCAATACATATGGGATGATCCATACTTATGGAAACATGGTAGTGACCAAGTAATACGAAGGTGCGTGCCCGATTCCGAATTTAACTCTATCTTGTCTTTTTTTCACTCTTATGCTTGCGGAGGACATTTTGGGAGTAAGAGAACCGCGCACAAGGTACTTGAAAGTGGTTTTTATTGGCCAACTTTGTTTAAGGATGCACATATATTTTGTACAACTTGTGATAGGTGCAAAGAACTGCAATCTAGGTGCCCGAAATCAAATGCCACAAACTTATATTCAATTTATTGAAGTTTTTGATGTATGGGGTATTGATTTTATGGGGCCTTTTGTCAACTCCATGGGAATTTTTATATCTTACTTGCGGTTGATTATGTCTCGAAATGGGTGGAAGCTAAGGCCACCCCTACTAATGATTCTAAAGTGGTTTCAGATTTTGTGCAAGCTAATATTTTTGCAAGGTTTGGAATTCCAAGAGCCATAATTAGCGATGGGGGTTCTCACTTCAAAAACAGGATTTTACAAAGCTTGTTGTCGAAGTACAATGTGTTGCATAAGATTGCAACACCTTATCATCCCCAAACCAATGGACAAGCCGAGGTGTCCTACCGGGAGGTGAAATCAATTCTAGAAAAGACGGTGAACCCGACAAGGAAGGATTGGAGCATGCGACTTAATGATGCTTTGTGGGAGTATAGAACCGCATATAAAACAACTATTGGAATGTATCCTTTTAGGCTTGTGTATGGTAAACCTTGTCACTTACCCGTGGAAATTGAGCATAAGGCGTTTTGGGCTATTAAGCAATGCAACATGGAGATGGATGGGGCTGGAAAGCAAAGGAAGTTACAACTCCAAGCTCCGCAATGATGCATTTGAAAGCTCACGGATTTACAAAGAAAAGACGAAAGCATTCCATGATAACATGATTTTTAGGAAATAATTTTGCATTGGGCGAGAAAGTGCTTTTGTTTAATTCTCTCTTGCAATTATTTCCGGGTAAACTAAGGTCACGATGGATCGGACCTTTTATTGTTACTAATGTGTTTTCTCATGGTGCGGTGGAAATTCGTAGCATAGCTACGGGGAAAGAACTTAAAGTTAATGGGCACCGGTTGAAACCATATTATGAGAATTTCACTTCCGAAGTGGTGGAAGGAGTTAACTTTGTGGATGTGCTCCCCTCTGGAGGAGTCATAGAAAGCAAGGAGATAGTCGGGTGACGACTTTAAACCAAGCGCTAATTGGGAGGCAACCCAAAGGATGAGTATTTCTTGTCTTGTATTTATTTCTTTTCTTGTTTTGTTTTTACTTTATTTTTGCTGATTTCTTGCTAGGATTTCCCACCTTGACTTACTTTGGATGATTCATTTTACATTGAGGACAATGTAAAGTTTAAGTGTGGGGGAGTGGTTTATGTTGTAAATTTTTGCAATTTTTCAACTTTTTGTGAACTAGTGAATAAGAAAACTCCAACTTGTAGTTAGTTTAGAGTCACATAGACACATGTCGCTAAGATTACATCGAGAATATCACAATAGTGACTGAACTTAGAGATGACAGAGAACATGATCGGGTTTCTTAATTGTATGAGAGTTAAAGTTGGATTTAACCATGCCAAAGTGGCAAATAAGGTGCAGACTGAATTCGGTATTAGAACAGGTGATCCCCTATAGTGGAGACTACCCATGTTACATAATGTGAGGCACCAACCTTCAATTCTTTGTACCTATCTAAATTGTGCTTTTTAGAGTGTGTGTCACCGTACGTAAATTCCGAGGCGGAATGGTGAGCTGTCCAACTTCCCTCCATAGAAGCACTATTTTGATCTCTTGAGTGCTATTTTATCAACCATGTTGGTGACATCGAATTGCTAACTTACATACCACTTGTGATCTTGTTCGCAGTTAGCACCATCCACCTTATCTCTCTCTACACCAACAGGTCCATAGAAACACCATCATCATCAACAAGAGGAGCATCATAAATTCGAAGGAAAGTTGAATACGTTCGAGGTTTACAAGCAATGGTATAAAATGGGCAGATTTCAGATTCAAGTAAAGCAAAAAAACAGGGGCAGAATTTTTATAAGTGGAAGACTATAATACAAGAGCGGAAATTATCAAGGATGAAAGTTTGAGAAGTTTATGATATCAAGACATATAAGTTGTGAAGATTCAAGCGGTAAAGTACTTACACCATGGCATTGTACTTACATTTATATTTTATTTTATTTGTATTTTACTTTCTCTTGTCTCAAAAAAAAAAAAAAAAAAAAAAACAAGAGAAAATTTTTAGGTTTGTTAATAGTTTTTATTTTGTTTTTTATTTTTGTATTTGTTTTAATTTTTATTCAAAAAAAAAAAAAAAAAAATTGGGTTTGTATAGTTGTTTTTATTTTTGTATTCTTTCAATAAAGCCTATGGAAAGAAGGAATATCTATAATGAAGTTTCAAGCGACAAGGAATTTGAGGAAAGAATCATATTGTCAAGATTCTACGAAGTTCGAGAGTTATCATCAAGAGTTGAAGACCGAAGACGAAGATGAAGACACCGATAGAAGACCGAAGACGTTTCTATGGATGCTTTGTGAGAGTGGTGCTAAATTTGCACGCCGAACGGATTCACGGTAAGTAAGCATATTCCCACCTTCGTTAAATGGTTTGATTTCCTTTCGAAGAGATCGTCAGAAAAATGGGTTTTCAAAAATATATAAAAGATGTGGGTTTTCAAAATATTTCGGAGGGTTTTTACCTTCCTACCATTCAACGTGTCGCAGGATTCTCTCTTCATTCCAACCTGGACACATGTGTGACCCATAAAAAGCTATTTATTATTGAGAGCAATATCATAAAACCCTTTCTTGTGAGCGAGTCGAGACTTTTGATCACTCCCTAACCCGAATTTTAGTCGAGAAGGGATGGTTATCTCTATCTCAACTTTTAAGAATGAGATTGTGTTCATTTATGTGTCTAACTTCTTATGACTAGTGTGCAGAATCTCTATGTCTTCTTAGCGCGTTGGATATTATCATTACGGAGAACTAGTAAGTTGGTAAAATAGGTTTTGTGGGTATATCTCTAGTAAACCCTCACGAGACTATAACTCGTCCACTAGGGACACCCAGGGGTTTAAAGGCTTGTTATTTATGCTAAAAGTGACCGTAGCCTCGACGACACGGAGTTGTTGTATTTTATTGTTTTGTTTGATTTGCTCGAGGACTAGCAAAGTCTAAGTGTGTGGGGAATCTGATAGGTGTAGAAAACACCTAATTTACTATATAGTAGTTACGCTTTCTTTGCTATTTTTCTTGTGAATTATGTACTTTACGTGTGTTTTTTGAGTTATTAGGTACTCTGGAGTCGCACGGAGGAAAAGAAGAAGGAAATTACTCTATTGAGCCAAAAGGGCAAAATAGTCATTTCATGGGCGAACATTATCTGGAGCCCAGTCATGGTTAAGGGGGTTGATAGTAGGGTGCCCCTTATCACCTACTAGTGGATGCATTTATCTGTGGGGTGTAACCATCCAACCCAAGCCACACAAACCTGGATCGAAGGCTATCTTTATTTCCCAAATCATTTTCACTTTTCCCAAATCAATAGAGAAGCAAATCTTTGCTATTAAATTTGTCCGAGAGATTTAGAGATGAAAGTGGAGAGTGAAATCGATAGAGAAAGAAGATTAAACTCGAGCTTGCAAAGGTGGAAACGGAAGATGAATAAGAATTGATAGAGTTCTTTGAGTAACGATGGGTGTTTGAATCGAGGATTGAAGAAGAGTCGCCACGATCGATTCATGGGTTCTTGAAGATGAGATCGATGATGCTTGGTGATCAATTAGAGTTCAAATGGAATGGGTGTTGCTGCGGTAGATCGAAACACGAGAGAGGAATCAATCTTTGCAATTGATTCCAGAAGAGCGATTGGGTTTGAGAAAGAATTGCTCGATCGCGTGATGAGCAAACTTGAGGTTACGGTGATAAACAAAGATGGGTTTGAAGGAAAATGAATTGGGTTCGATTCGAAATTCAAGAGTAATGACAACAACAGATTAAGTTTGGGTTGTGGTTGAATTTGTCTAGTTATGTTGTTGTTGGTGATGGAAGAAGTTAGGGTTTGTGGTGGGAATCGACACTGAAAATTGGGTAGTGTAACTCGGATGGTCCAGGTGAAATTGGAGGTTGTGGTTAATTGAGCTTGAACTTGAACTGAGATTGTGAAGCATGAAATCTTTGAGAAAGGTTTGCAGCCGAGCATTGTAGGAATTCGGGGGAGCCCGAGATGATAGTGATGATTTTTGGCGGGGTGTTGTGGAGCAGCGGTGTGATGTCTTGTTGAAATTACGAAACTCTTTGGAGGTGGTCTTGACTTGCAGGTGTTGATTACAATGGCTATTACTTTTGGTGGTTTGAAACCACAGCAATGGAGATACAGGGAATTGAAAGGAAGTGAAGCTGGCAATAGATGGATGGCCAGATGGAAACGGCAAAAGTTCTGGTGCTGCTATTGAGAGCTGGAGATGGCCAGGCATAGAGCCGTGGCCTGAGCTAGGATGAGTATGTATGAGGTGTTACAGGTCCTGATGGCTTGAGTTGATTGCAGTTTTGCCTGAGTTGCAAGAGACAAATGCAGAAAAGGGAATGTGCTATGTTATACAGGGAGAGAAGGAAAATGATGGTGGTAATGGAGTGCTCCACGGTGGAATTGTGGTAATATGCAATTGGTGACCTTGAGCCGACAAGGAAATGGTTAGTGGTGCTTGTGGAATTTGATGTGGTTTTAACAGGTGTTGAGATGTTGATGGCAAAGGTTCGGTGGAGTCTTTGTTGTGGAGAATAGAATGCTCTCATGAATGGAGTTTGTTGGTACAAGGCATGGTTGAATTGTGAGTTCAAGTAGCAAAGTGGGGCTAAGTCATCGTGGTGAGATGATGGGTCTTAGTGAAAGAAGTTGTTGGTTGTGCTGAAGAGTTGAGAATAGACTGAGGCAATGAGCTGCAGTTGGAAGCCCTGATGTTGCAGTTGTTGTGTGTTTGCTAGGGAAGACATGAAGCCTTTGCTATTGAGCTAAGAATTGAATACCAGATGGAAGATGGGTTGTTGTTGCTGGGGCATCAGAATGAAGTTGGCAGGTGACCCTGAGTTGTATGTGCTATTGCAGCTTAGCTAGAGGGTCTTGAGATGGTGATGCTAGAACCGACGAGGATTAGTTGGCATTGAAGCTCAAGTCCGAGCCGAGAAGATCTTGAAATGCTGCAGTCAACTTTGGTGTTGTTTAAGGGTAGTAAATTCAGCTGTAGAAAGGTGTTGTAACAGTGTGGCTCAAGGTGTAGTGACAGGTGCAGGTGGTGTTGATGCCAAGGAAGGCAGTGCAATGGCTGGAGTTTGAGGATGAGGTTGAACAAGAAGTTGTAGTGTGGAGAAGATTCTGAGCCAAGATGGCTAAACCGAGGAGTGGTAAAGCACAAAGATAGTGCATCGAGTTCACCAGGCAATGGCTCCGGCAAAAATGGCTTTGCCCGACAACCATTCAAATTTACTCACTGTCCAGACCTGACCGGGTCTAACTCAGACTGACCGATTCGACCCGATCCGACTCGGAGAGTTGACCCGACCAGCCGACGAAGTTGACCCGTTGACCGGTGACCGGCGGACTTTATCGGCCACCGAGCCGTTTCAGTGCACTTTTCCGGCCGATTTCCGCCACAATCCCGGCACTTCCCAAGCGACCATTTTTGGGCGTATTTTCTACATGTGTTTCTCCTTCTTGTGGGCTTGGTGGATTCTCACCTAATGGACTTTGAAGACTAGACCTAATTTTAGAAGTTGGAGAAAGCTATAAAAGGGAAGGTCTTCTACAAATTATCATATCTTTTTCTTGGAATTTTGGAGAGCCACTTTTGTTTACGCTTCTAGGGTTTGGTTTTGTTCTTCTTCTTCCTTGTTTTATTATTGAATATTGATGATGATGAACTCCATAGCTATGAGTAGCTAAACATCTTATTGGTTATGGGATAAAAGTTGATTTCTCAACATGCTTTTGATTCAATGAAGTAGTTTTGTCTCAGTAATTATTGTTTGCGATTCACAATTAATATTGTTATAAGATTTGAAAACTTGTTAGGTTGAGTCCTAATCAATCCGATTTGTGTTCATCTCTAGAGCTATATTAGGGTTTTCAATACGAAACGTTGTTTATCCCGATTCTAAGTAGCATAATTGTGGTTAGTGCTTATAGTGATATATCCTATTAGTCACAAGTGAATCATAACTTTTGTTAAAACGTTTAGTGCTTTTACACATTCGTTTGCATTGATGAGTCTTATTCCATAAATCTTAACGCTTTTAGGGAGTTAAACTTAATTGTGATTTTACACTTTAGGTTGCTTTCTACGAAGAATTCACATATGCATCTTTTAATGTGGTTGTGATGAAAACAAGGAATTAACGGGTTATACTTGCGATCAAGATATCCTA
Organism: Papaver armeniacum; assembly: GCA_023531295.1. Lineage (NCBI taxonomy): Eukaryota > Viridiplantae > Streptophyta > Magnoliopsida > Ranunculales > Papaveraceae > Papaver > Papaver armeniacum. The sequence goes on along the minus strand of JAJJWW010001076.1, from coordinate 482,213 downwards.
GGACTTTTAATAAATACGAGATTAAATACCAATTCTAATCATTGATGAAAATACATGTTTGTGAATGATACTATCCCATGACCAATATCTTCTCCTTATTGATAATTCCAATTACTTATTTTGCTTTTAATTACTTTTATTTGCTTAAATACAACAAACATACCTTGGGTTACTTAGAAACTGAAAATTTATAACAACAAACGCCTCTCTGTGGATACGAACTCTTTCTTATCGAATACTATATTTATATCTAGTTGATTGAGAAAGTGAAATTATATTTGACGGATTGACAACCGACCAAATTTTGTTGCCGTTGCCGGGGAGGCACACGGCTTGTTATTGAGTTTTTAGTTTCTTTTTACAATTTCTGCTTTTATCTTTGCTTTTTGTTTGTCGTCTTGGTTCTTACTTGGTTGCTAGAATTGTTTTCAGGTATCAATCCCTGGCTACTAAAGATTGGAATTATCCAAGGTGCGGGATAGCTACTCGAAGAGGCACAATACTCCAACCAAGTCAAGGCGCAACGGACGAGCACGATTTAGAGGTGGACGGAGAGTTACACTTAGAAGGAGAGCAAGAGGTTCCAATCGTAGACGTACCACAAGTTGAGGTAGCAATGGGTGATGCAAATCGTACACTCAAGGACTTGGCTTCTCATAAGCTTGATACCCAACGGGGTTGTATTCAAACGGACTCTACTTTTGAGATTAAGCCGGGGTTGCTTAGAGAATTACCAAAATTCCATGGCATGGTGAATGAAGACCCAAACAAACATCTTATGGACTTCCACACCACTTGTCATGGCTATGCTTCCAGCGGATGTAGAGTAGATGGTGCAATGTTGAAAGTTTTCCGTTTCTCTTTAATGGATAGTGCTAAGGATTGGTTATATTATCTACCTCCCGGAAGTGTCACAACATGGAATGGGCTGAAGAAACTCTTTTTGGAGAGATATTTTCCTGCATCAAAGGCTACTCAAATTCGCAAGGAGATTTGCGGGATGAAGCAAAAAGTGGGAGAATCCTTATATGAATGTTGGGAACGATACAAGAGATTGGTTGGAAGCTGTCCTCACCACCAATTCAGTGACGCGATGATTATCCAATACTTCTATTAAGGGCTCCAATCAAGTGATAGGAATCTTCTTGACGCCGCGGGTGGTGGTGCACTAGTGAACAAGACGGTGGCACAAGCTAGAGAATTGATTGAAAACATGGCAGCGAACTCACAACAATTCTTAAGTCGTGGTTCGGATGTGATTCTAAGAAGGGTGAGTGAACTGAGCGAGGTGGAGGAACTTCGTCAACAAATGGGTAACATGATGACAATGTTGCAACAAGTTGCATCCGCGGTTATACCAACTTCTCCTCAATCTTATGAAGACGAGCAAGCTAATGCGATCTTTCCAAATCAACCAAGACGGTATGATCCCTACTCCAACACTTATAATACGGGATGGAGAGATCACCCCAATTTTAGCTATGCCAACAAGCAAGGTGCCGTTCAACAACCTACTTTCAACCGTCCTAGTGGATTTCAACCACAACAACAACAATTTCAGCAACCTCAAGCACAACAATCAATGCAAACTCAAGGTGCTGATATTGATTCAAAGCTTCAAACAATGATGCAAGGTATTTCCACCATGTTCAAAGAAAGTCAACAAGAGACTAAGAGTGCTATTAAGGAGTTGCAAACACAAATGGTCTCCATGGCTATTGAGTTGAACCAATTGAAAGCGCAAAATAGTGGGAAACTCCCTTCTCAACCTATTAACCCAAAAGAGGGTGTCAATGCTATTACGTTGAGAAGCGGTACACAACTTGTGCAACCCGAAGTTGCTGATTCGGGCAAGGTGGAGACACCCAAGGAACCTGTTTTGGAGGAGAATAATGAGGATTCTCCCCAAACTTCCGAGGTACCTATTTCTAACTCTAAAACTCCTACTTATGTTCCTCCTCTCCCTTTTCCTCGCAGATTTGCAAGTTCTAAGAAGGCGGAACTAGAAAAGGAGATTTTAGACGTTCTTAAAAGATCCATGTGAACATACCACTCATTGATGCTATCAAGCAAGTTCCAAAGTATGCAAAGGTGTTGAAGGACTTGTGTACCAACAAACAAAGGCTCAAAGGTAATGAAGTGCTTAGTGTGGGGGAGAATGCTTCGGCAATCTTACAACACAAACTCCCACTTAAGTGCAAGGATCCTGGGTAGTTTTGACATTCCCGTCACAATTGGTAACACAACTTTTAACAAAGCTATGTTGGACTTAGGTGCTTCGTTAATGTTATGCCCCGCGTCAATGTATAATTCACTTGATCTTGGTCCTCTTAAAAGGCTGAAATTGTATTGCAATTAGCCGATCGCTCTAATGTCTACCCGATGGGTATTGTTGAGGATGTTCTTGTGCGGGTTAATCAACTTGTATTTCCAGCGGACTTTTTGTGTGTTGGAGATGGATGAAGGTTCACCGGACTCATCTCTTCCATTGCTTCTTGAGGCGTCCCTTCATGAAAACGGCGAAAACCATAATTGATGTGGATAAGGGGACGCTAACTATGGAGTTTGATGGAGAAATAATACGTTTCAACATTTTCGAGACGATGAGATATCCTAGCGATGTCCACTCTTGTTTCTCCATTGATGTGATGGATACATTGGCACAACAAATGTTTGAATTAAACGGTGATGATGTTTTGGAAACCGTGTTAACTACATCCATGGATAATGGTGTAGAGTGTGGTAATGAAGTCAAGGAAGCTCTTGGTGATCTTAATTCACTACAAGAGTGCCCGAAAACTCATAATATATCTTTTATTTCTTTACCATGCAGTGATGAAAAGCTTGTACCTTCAATAGTTAAATCTCCGATTTTAGAATTGAAACCTCTTCCCGACCACCTTAAGTACTTGTACTTGGGTGATAATGAAGAGTTACCGGTGATTGTTTCTAACAAGCTTAGTGATTTACAGGAGCAAAAACTTCTAAGGGTGCTAAGGAAGTACAAGACGGCCATAGGATGGACAATTGCCGATATCAAGGGTATTAGCCCTGCCGTTTGTATGCACAAAATTCGTTTGGAGGATGATGCAAAGCCTAAAAGGGACGCGCAACGTCGTTTGAATCCTCCCATGATTGAAGTTGTGAAAAAGGAGATACTCAAGCTTTTGGAAGTGGGTGTTATCTACCCCATATCCGATAGCAAGTGGGTGATCCCGGTACAAGTAGTACCAAAGAAATCGGGTGTGACGGTGGTGGAGAATGATAAGAAATCGGGTGTGCAAACCGGTTGGAGGGTTTGTATTGATTACAGGAAATTGAATGCCACCACTAGAAAAGATCACTTTCCTTTACCTTTTATATTGATCAAATGCTTGAACGTTTAGCTGGACACTCTTACTATTGCTTTCTTGATGGCTATTCAGGTTATAATCAGATTGTGATAGCACCGTAGGACCAAGAGAAAACCACTTTCACTTGTCCTTTCGGTACTTTTGCTTATAGAAGGATGCCTTTTGGCTTATGCAATGCTCCAGCTACCTTTCAAAGGTGTATGGTAAGTATCTTTTCGGAATATGTTAAAACATAATCGAATTGTTCATGGATGACTTTAGTGTCTTTGGTGATTCTTTTGACCTTTGCTTGAACAATTTGTCTCTAATCCTTGAACGATGTGTTGGAACAAATATTGTGCTAAATTGGGAGAAGTGCCATTTCATGGTAACTCATGGCATAGTTTTAGGCCATATAATATCTTCTAGAGGCTTGGAAGTCGATAAATCTAAGATAGACCTTATTCGTGTTCTAACCCCTCCCACTACGGTGAGGGAGATACGTTCTTTTCTTGGTCATGCGGTTTTTTATCGTAGGTTCATCAAGGACTTTTCCAAGATAGCATCACCACTTTGTAACTTATTGCAAAAAGATGTGGTTTTTAACTTTGATGAAAAATGTATGGCGGCATTCAATCGTTTGAAAGAACTTTTGATTTCAGCCCCTATCATTAAACCACCGGATTGGAGTAAGCCGTTTGAACTCATGTGTGATGCTAGTGATTATGCGGTTGGTGCGGTGCTTGGGCAACGTGTGGGAAGCTTCCTCATGCTATTTATTATGCTTCTAGAACGTTAAATGAGGCTCAACAAAACTACACAACCACTGAAAAAGAGTTATTAGCCATTGTTTTGCTTTAGAAAAGTTTCGCTCTTATCTAATTGGTACAAAAGTTGTTGTCTTTTCGATCATGCAGCACTTAGATACTTGCTTACAAAGAAAGAGGCGAAACCGAGGCTCATACGATGGATATTACTCTTGCAAGAGTTTGATATTGAAATCAAAGACAAGAAAGGAATTGAGAACACCGTTGCGGATCACTTGAGCCGACTTGCTGTGGACAAGGAGACTATCCCGTTGCGTGAAAGTTTCCTGATGAGCAACTTTTCTCAATTGCCTTTGGAGAACCATGGTATGCCGATATTGTCAATTACTTAGTTTCTAAACAAATCCCAAAGAACTTGTCTCGTCTTTGAGAGGGACAAACTTAAGAGGTTAGGGAACCAATACATATGGGATGATCCATACTTATGGAAATATGGTAGTGACCAAGTAATACGAAGGTGCGTGCCCGGATTCCAGAATTTAACTCTATCTTGTCTTTTTTCACTCTTATGCTTGCGGAGGACATTTTGGGAGTAAGAGTGAAAAAAGTGGTTTTTATTGGCCAACTTTGTTTAAGGATGCACATATATTTTGTACAACTTGTGATAGGTGCCAAAGAACCGGCAATCTAGGTGCCCGAAATCAAATGCCACAAACTTATATTCAATTTATTGAAGTTTTTGATGTATGGGGTATTGATTTTATGGGGCCTTTTGTCAACTCCCATGGGAATTTTTATATCTTACTTGCGGTTGATTATGTCTCGAAATGGGTGGAAGCTAAGGCCACCCCTACTAATGATTCTAAAGTGGTTTCAGATTTTGTGCAAGCTAATATTTTTGCAAGGTTTGGAATTCCAAGAGCCATAATTAGCGATGGGGGTTCTCACTTCAAAAACAGGATTTTACAAAGCTTGTTGTCGAAGTACAATGTGTTGCATAAGATTGCAACACCTTATCATCCCCAAACCAATGGACAAGCCGAGGTGTCTAACCGGGAGGTGAAATCAATTCTAGAAAAGACGGTGAACCCGACAAGGAAGGATTGGAGCATGCGACTTAATGATGCTTTGTGGGCGTATAGAACCGCATATAAAACACCTATTGGAATGTATCCTTTTAGGCTTGTGTATGGTAAACCTTGTCACTTACCCGTGGAAATTGAGCATAAGGCGTTTTGGGCTATTAAGCAATGCAACATGGAGATGGATGGGGCTGGAAAGCAAAGGAAGTTACAACTCCAAGCTCCGCAATGATGCATTTGAAAGCTCACGGATTTACAAAGAAAAGACGAAAGCATTCCATGATAACATGATTTTTAGGAAATAATTTTGCATTGGGCAGAAAGTGCTTTTGTTTAATTCTCTCTTGCAATTATTTCCGGGTAAACTAAGGTCACGATGGATCGGACCTTTTATTGTTACTAATGTGTTTTCTCATGGTGCAGTGGAAATTCGGAGCATAGCTACAGGGAAAGAACTTAAAGTTAATGGGCACCGGTTGAAACCATATTATGAGAATTTCACTTCCGAAGTGGTGGAAGGAGTTAACTTTGTGGATGTGCTCCTCCGGAGGAGTCATAGAAAGCAAGGAGATAGTCGGGGCGACGACTTTAAACCAAGCGCTAATTGGGAGGCAACCCAAAGGATGAGTATTTCTTGTCTTGTATTTATTTCTTTTCTTGTTTTGAGTTTTTCTTGTTTTGTTTTTACTTTATTTTTGCTGATTTCTTGCTAGGATTTCCCACCTTGACTTACTTTGGATGATTCATTTTACATTGAGGACAATGTAAAGTTTAAGTGTGGGGGAGTGGTTTATGTTGTAAATTTTTGCAATTTTTCAACTTTTTTGTGAACTAGTGAATAAGAAAACTCCAACTTGTAGTTAGTTTAGAGTCACATAGTATACATGTCGCTAAGATTACATCGAGAATCTCACAATAGTGACTGAACTTAGAGATGACAGAGAACATGATCGGGTTTCTTAATTGTATGAGAGTTAAAGTAGGATTTAACCATGCCAAGTGGCAAATAAGGTGCGGATCAATTCGGTATTAGAACAGTGATCCCCTATAGTGGAGACTACCCATGTTACATAATGTGAGGCACCAACCTTCAATTCTTTGTACCTATCTAAATTGTGCTTTTAGAGTGTGTGTCACCGTACGTAAATTCCGGGCAGAATGGTGAGCTGTCCAACTTCCCTCCATATAAGCACTATTTTGATCTCTTGAGTGCTATTTTTATCAACCATGTTGGTGACATCGAATTGCTAACTTACATACCACTTGTGATCTTGTTCGCAGTTAGCACCATCCACCTTATCTCTCTCTACACCAACAGGTCCATAGAAACACCATCATCATCAACAAGAGGAGCATCATAAATTCGAAGGAAAGTTGAATACGTTCGAGGTTTACAAGCAATGGTATAAAATGGGCAGATTTCAGATTCAAGTAAAGCAAAAAAACAGGGGCAGAATTTTTATAAGTGGAAGACTATAATACAAGAGCGGAAATTATCAAGGATGAAAGTTTGAGAAGTTTATGATATCAAGACATATAAGTTGTGAAGATTCAAGAGGTAAAGTACTTACACCATGGCATTGTACTTACATTTATATTTTATTTTATTTGTATTTTACTTTCTCTTGTCTCAAAAAAAAAAAAAAAAAAAAAAAAAAAAAAAAAAAAAAAAAAAACAAGAGAAAATTTTTAGGTTTGTTAATAGTTTTTATTTTGTTTTTTATTTTTGTATTTGTTTTAATTTTTATTCAAACAAAAAAAAAAAAAAATTGGGTTTGTATAGTTGTTTTTATTTTTGTATTCTTTCAATAAAGCCTATGGAAAGAAGGAATATCTATAATGAAGTTTCAAGCGACAAGGAATTTGAGGAAAGAATCATATTGTCAAGATTCTACGAAGTTCGAGAGTTATCATCAAGAGTTGAAGACCGAAGACGAAGATGAAGACACCGATAGAAGACCGAAGACGTTTCTATGGATGCTGTGAGAGTGGTGCTAGCTGCATGCCGAACGGATTCACGGTAAGTAAGCATATTCCCACCTTCGTTAAATGGTTTGATTTCCTTTCGAAGAGATCGTCAGAAAAATGGGTTTTCAAAAATATATAAAAGATGTGGGTTTTTCAAAATATTTCGGAGGGTTTTTACCTTCCTACCATTCAACGTGTCGCATGATTCTATCTTCATTCCAACCTGGACACATGTGTGACCCATAAAAAGCTGTTTATTATTGAGAGCAATATCATAAAACCCTTTCTTGTGAGGCGAGTCGAGACTTTTGATCACTCCGAACCCGAATTTTAGTCGAGAAGGGATGGTTATCTCTCTCTCAACTTTTAAGAATGAGATTGTGTTCATTTATGTGTCTAACTTCTTATGACTAGTGTGCGAGAATCTCTATGTCTTCTTAGCGCGTTGGATATTATCATTACGGAGAACTAGTAAGTTGGTAAAATAGGTTTTGTGGGTATATCTCTAGTAAACCCTCACGAGACTATAACTCGTCCACTAGGGACACCTAGGGGTTTAAAGGCTTGTTATTTATGCTAAAAGTGACCGTAGCCTCGACGACACGGAGTTGTTGTATTTTATTGTTTTGTTTGATTTGCTCGAGGACTAGCAAAGTCTAAGTGTGTGGGGAATCTGATAGGTGTAGAAAACACCTAATTTACTATATAGTAGTTACGCTTTCTTTGCTATTTTTCTTGTGAATTATGTACTTTACGTGTGTTTTTTGAGTTATTAGGTACTCTGGAGTCGCACGGAGGAAAAGAAGAAGGAAATTACTCTATTGAGCCAAAGGGCAAAATAGTCATTTCATGGGCGAACATTATCTGGAGCCCAGTCATGGTTAAGGGGGTTGATAGTAGGGTGCCCCTTATCACCTACTAGTGGATGCATTTATCTGTGGGGTGTAACCATCCAACCCAAGCCACACAAACCTGGATCGAAGGCTATCTTTATTTCCCAAATCATTTTCACTTTTCCCAGAAATCAATAGAGAAGCAGCTGCTGCTATTAAATTTGTCCGAGAGATTTAGAGATGAAAGTGGAGAGTGAAATCGATAGAGAAAGAAGATTAAACTCGAGTTGCAAAAATGGTGGAAACGGAAGATGAAGAAGAATTGATAGAGTTGGGTTTGAGTAACGATGGGTGTTTGAATCTGAGGATTGAAGAAGAGTCGCCACAGATCGATTCTGGGTTCTTGAAGATGAGATCGATGATGCTGGTGATCAATTAGAGTTCAAATGGAATGGGTGTTGCTGCGGTAGATCGAAACACAGAGAGGAATCGATGCTGCAATTGATTCAGAGAAGAGCAGATTGGGTTTGAGAAAGAATTGCTCGATCTGTGATGAGCAAACTTGAGGTTCTGGTGATAAACAAAGATGGGTTTGAAGGAAAATGAATTGGGTTCGATTCGAGATTCAAGAGTAACAGCAACAACAGATTAAGTTTGGGTTGTGGTTGAATTTGTCTAGCTGTTGTTGTTGGTGATGGAAGAAGTTAGGGTTTGTGGTGGAAATCAACACTGAAGCAGCTGGGTAGTGTAACTCAGATGGTCTGGTGAAATTGGAGGTTGTGGTTAATTGAGCTTGAACTTGAACTGAGATTGTGAAGCATGAAATGCTGAGAAAGGTTTGCAGCCGAGCATTGTAGGAATTCAGGGAGCCTGAGATGATAGTGATGATTTTTGGCAGGGTGTTGTGGAGCAGCTGTGATGCTGTTGAAATTACAGGCTGCTGGAGGTGGTCTTGACTTGCAGGTGTTGATTACAATGGCTATTACTTTTGGTGGTTTGAAACCACAGCAATGGAGATACAGGAATTGAAAGGAAGTGAAGCGCGGCAATAGATGGATGGCCGATGGAAACGGCAAAAGTTCGGGTCTTCTTTATTGAGAGTCGGAGATGGCCAGGCATAGAGCCGTGGCTTTGAGCTAGGATGAGTATGTATGAGGTGTTACAGGTCCTGATGGCTTGAGTTGATTGCAGTTTTGCCTGAGTTGCAAGAGACAAATGCAGAAAAGGGAATGTGCTATGTTATACAGGGAGAGAAGGAAAATGATGGTGGTAATGGAGTGCTCCCTGGTGGAATTGTGGTAATATGCAATTGGTGACCTTGAGCTGACAAGGAAATGGTTAGTGGTGCTTGTGGAATTTGATGTGGTTTTAACAGGGTGTTGAGATGTTGATGGCAAAGGTTCTGGTGGAGTGCTGTTGTGGAGAATAGAATGCTGCTCATGAATGGAGCTGTTGGTACAGGTCATGGTTGAATTGTGAGTTCAAGTAGCAGCTGGGGCTAAGTCATCGTGGTGAGATGATGGGTCTTAGTGAAAGAAGTTGTTGGTTGTGCTGAAGAGTTGAGAATAGACTGAGGCAATGAGCTGCAGTTGGAAGCCCTGATGTTGCAGTTGTTGTGTGTTTTCTAGGGAAGACATGAAGCCTTTGCTATTGAGCTAAGAATTGAATACCAGATGGAAGATGGGTTGTTGTTGCTGGGGCATCAGAATGAAGTTGGCAGGTGACCCTGAGTTGTATGTGCTATTGCAGCTTAGCTAGAGGGTCTTGAGATGGTGATGCTAGAACTGGCAGGGATTAGTTGGCGTTGAAGCTCAAGTCTGAGCTGAGAAGATACTGAAATGCTGCGCAAATCTGGCTTGGTGTTGTTTCGGGGTAGTAAATTCACCGAGAAAGGTGTCAGAAAAAGCATGTGGCTCAAGGTGTAGTGACTGGTGCAGGTGGTGTTGATGCCAAGGAAGGAAGTGCAATGGATGGAGTTTGAGGATGAGGTTGAACAAGAAGTTGTAGTGTGGAGAAGTTACAGAGCCAAGATGGCTAGCTGAGGAGCTGGTAAAGCACAAAGATAGTGCATCAGAGTTCAGCCTGTGCAATGGCCTGGCAAAAATGGCTTTGGCCTGACAACCATTCAGCTCACTCAGCTGGTCCAGACCTGACTGGGTCTAACTCAGACCTGACTGATTCTGACCCGATCCGACTCAGAGTTGACCCGACCCGCTGACGAGTTGGCCCGTTGACCGGTGACCGGGACGGACTTCTTGGCCACGGAGCCATTCCGGGGCGCTTTTCCGGCCGATTTCCGGCCACAATCCCAGACTTACGGCGACCGTTTTTGGGGCGTATTTTCTACATGGGTTTCTCCTTCTTGTGGGCTTGGTGGATTCTCACCTAATGGACTTGAAGACTAGACCTAATTTTAGAAGTTGGAGAAAGCTATAAAAGGGAAGGTCTTCTACAAATTATCATATCTTTTTCTTGGAATTTTGGAGAGCCACTTTTGTTTACGCTTCTAGGGTTTGGTTTTGTTCTTCTTCTTCCTTGTTTTATTATTGAATATTGATGATGATGAACTCCATAGCTATGAGTAGCTAAACATCTTATTGGTTATGGGATAAAAGTTGATTTCTCAACATGCTTTTGATTCAATGAAGTAGTTTTGTCTCAATAATTATTGTTTGCGATTCACAATTAATATTGTTATAAGATTTGAAAACTTGTTAGGTTGAGTCCGGAATCAATCCGATTTGTGTTCATCTCTAGAGCTATATTAGGGTTTTCAATACGAAAATGTTGTTTATCCCGATTATAAGTAGCATAATTGTGGTTAGTGCTTATAGTGATATATCCTATTAGTCACAAGTGAATCATAACTTTTGTTAAAACGTTTAGTGCTTTTACACATTCGTTTGCATTGATGAGTCTTATTCCATAAATCTTAACGCTTTTAGGGAGTTAAACTTAATTGTGCTTTTACACAAGTCACGCCTGCAAGCACGCAAGACTTCTACACTTTGCGTCGGTCCCACCAGCTAGCACACTCAGCTTCCCAACTCACACCAACTTCCCAACGTCGCCCAAGCTGCACCGGCCCCACCAATTGCACCAAGCTACGTGCACGCACGGCTTCTACACTTTGCGCTGGTCCCGCCAGCCACCCACTCGGTTTCCCAACTCACACCAACTTCCTAACGTCGCCTAAGATGCATCGGGCCCACCAATTGTGCCACCTCTCCGATTTGTGCAAAACTACTACAGAGGCAAGGATTCCAAATCCTATTTATAAAAGGTCGACGAGCCTCCTTCAATTTTTTTACGGTTTTTGTTAATAGTTTGTCACCATCTTATGCTTACCTCTCAACAAAGCCCCCTGCTCCAGCTAAGGGGGACTTAATGTTGATGGTGGTTTTTAGACAAGGGGTAAAATCGTAAAACCCCATGACCTAGTGTTACCCGCAACACATTAACTAAGAGCATTTAACTCAGGTTTGCAAGACTTGCAAGACTTGGGCCCACGCCAAACATATTTCTAAGCCGCTATGCCTTGGGCCCACGCCAAACATATTTCTAAGCAATATTTCTAAGCCGCTATGCCTTGGGCCCACGCCAAACATAGCGCCCTAGGTTTGCAAGACTTGCAACTAGGTCAACATGGCCGCACGTGCAATTGGCACATGCCAACACGTGCCGCAAGCCATATTTCTAAGCCGCTATGCCTTGGGCCCACGCCAAACATAGCGCCTAGGTTTGCAAGACTTGCAACTAGGTCAACATGGCCGCACGTGCCATTGGCACATGCCAACGCGTGTCGCAAGCCATATTTCCAAGCTCTATGCCTTTGGCCCACGCCCAACATAGCGCCCTAGGTTTGCAAGACTTGCAACTAGGTCAACATGGCCGCACGTGCCATTGGCACATGCCAACACGTGCCGCAAGCCATATTTCCGAGCCGCTATGCCTTTGGCCCACGCCAAACATAGCGCCCTAGGTTTGCAAGACTTGCAACTAGGTCAACATGGCCGCACGTGCCATTGGCACATGCCAACACGTGCCGCAAGCCATATTTCTAAGCCGCTATGCCTTTGGCCCACGCCAACATAGCGCCCTAGGTTTGCAAGACTTGCAACTAGGTCAACATGGCCGCACGTGCCATTGGCACATGCCAACACGTGTTGCAAGCCATATTTCTAAGCCGCTATGCCTTGGGCCCACGCCAAACATAGCGCCCTAGGTTTGCAAGACTTGCAACTAGGTCAACATGGCGCACGTGCCATTGGCACATGCCAACACGTGCCGCAAGCCATATTTCTAAGCCGCTATGCCTTGGGCCCACGCCAAACATAGCGCCCTAGGTTTGCAAGACTTGCAACTAGGTCAACATGGCCGCACGTGCCATTGGCACATGCCAACGCGTGTCGCAAGCCATATTTCCAAGCCGCTATGCCTTGGCCCCGCCCAACGTAGCGCCCTAGGTTTGCAAGACTTGCAACCAGGTCAACATGGCCGCACGTGCCATTGACACATGCCAACACGTGTCGCAAGCCATATTTCCAAGCCGCTATGCCTCGGCCCACGCCCAACATAGCGCCCTAGGTTTGCAAGACTTGCAACTAGGTCAACATGGCCGCACGTGCCATTGGCACATGCCAACACGTGCCGCAAGCCATATTTGTAAGACGCTATGCCTTGGGCCCACGCCAAACATAGCGCCCTAGGTTTGCAAGACTTGCAACTAGGTCAACATGGCCGCACGTGCCATTGGCACATGCCAACACGTGCCGCAAGCCATATTTCTAAGCCGCTATGCCTTGGGCCCACGCTAAACATAGCGCCTTAGGTTTGCAAGACTTGCAACTAGGTCAACATGGCCGCACGTGCCATTGGCACATGCCAACGCGTGTCGCAAGCCATATTTCCAAGTCGCTATGCCTTTTGGCCCGCGCCCAAGATAGCGCCTTAGGTTTGCAAGACTTGCAACTAGGTCAACATGGCCGCACGTGCCATTGGCACATGCCAACACGTGCCGCAAGCCATATTTCCGAGCCGCTATGCCTTTGGCCCACGCTAAACATAGAGCCCTAGGTTTGCAAGACTTGCAACTAGGTCAACATGGCCGCACGTGCCATTGGCACATGCCAACGCGTGCCGCAATCCATATTTCTAAGCCGCTATGCCTTTGGCCCACGCCCAACATAGCGCCCTAGGTTTGCAAGACTTGCAACTAGGTCAACATGGCCGCACGTGCCATTGGCACATGCCAACACGTGTCGCAAGCCATATTTCCAAGCCGCTATGCCTTTGGCCCACACCCAACATAGCGCCCTAGGTTTGCAAGACTTGCGACTAGGTCAACATGGCCGCACGTGCCATTGGCACAAGCCAACACGCGCCGCAAGCCATATTTCCGAGCCGCTATGCCTTTGGCCCACGCCAAACATAGCGCCCTATGTTTGCAAGACTTGCAACTAGGTCAACATGGCTGCACGTGCCATTGGCACATGCCAACACGTGCCGCAAGCCATATTTCTAAGCCGCTATGCCTTGGGCCCACACCAAACATAGCGCCCTAGGTTTGCAAGACTTGCAACTAGGTCAACATGGCCGCACGTGCCATTGGCACATGCCAACACGTGCCGCAAGCCATATTTCTAAGCCGCTATGCCTTTGGCCCTCGCCAAACATAGCGCCCTAGGTTTGCAAGACTTGCAACTAGGTCAACATGGCCGCACGCGCCATTGGCACATGCCAAACACACACGCTGGTAGCCTAATTTGCAAACCGTGCAACCTACCACCAAGGCATTCCGCACATGCCAAACACACACGCTCGGTAGCCTAACTTGAAAACCGTGCAACCTACCACCAAGGCATTCCGCACATGCCATTGGCACATGCCAAACACACACGCCTCGGTAGCCTCATTTGCAAACCGTGCAACCTACCACCAAGGCATTCCGCACATGCCAAACACACACGCTGGTAGCCTAACTTGCAAACCAGTGCAACCTACCACCAAGGCATTCCGCACATGCCATTGGCACATGCCAAACACACACGCTTGTAACCTAACTTGCAAACCGTGCAACCTACCACCAAGGCATTCCGCACATGCCATTGGCACATGCCACACGCGCCACTAGCAGCGCCACTTGCACTCAAGATGCAACCAACACTCGAGACATCGACACAACTGGGATGCTTCTTTAGGGTTTTGGTTTGGCGGTCACGGATGCAACGTACACTACGCTCACATTAAGAAAGCGTGAAAAGGAATAAAGCGGTCAAATAAAAGAGGAAATAATGGTGAAAACGTTTTTCGCCCATTAAACCATGCGGTTACCACCTCCTCCCATTATTTCACCCTTTACTCTCTTCCTTCATGAGGCCGTGGCACGTTTCAATCTCGACTGGTATAAATAGGTCTTACCTATTTCCACCGCACAACAAGTCTCGGTCGGAGAAATATACTACACTTACACTCTCGTAAAGGCAACTTTGCAAGCTCTCCCAAAAGCTTCTATCTCTTGCAAGCTTCCTAAGCTTTCACTTTCCGATACAAGTCGAGATACTACTCTCCTCAACACCTTTCTTTGCTTCCCTCCCCAAATCAACCCTTCTCCTCCACTTTGTGACCGAAGCAAGTCTGGAACGGCCATTTCTTGATTTAGGCCGGACTTGTACAGATCGATCTCTCGAATCTACAAAGTGCTCACGTGCAAAGACATTTGTTTAGGGTTTGAATCAATTTCTCACTCACCCACCGAAATTACCGAAATCAGCAGAAATGATTTTCACCCATAAACATCAGTGCACTAATTAAGGACAAATTAAGTCGTTAATTATGACAGAAATTAATTAAAAAACGTTTAGGAAATATTCTGTCATAATGTTGACATAAGTTACAAAATTCATTTTGGTAAGTAAATAACTTTCTCCCAAGTCATAAGCCCGAAGTTAAGCAAATCAATTAATAGAGAATCAAAAATTCATTTTAAATTCCTTAAGATAATTCAAAATAATTTTGATCAAAAGAAATAGACCCTGGTTGGTTGACATATGTCCACGGAGCAGGCACAAGCCCGAGCCCTAAGCTGAAAGCCTTAGCGTCTTCTCAGTCGTGCCCGCCCATCCATATTGGTAGCTAAGATACTCAAAGATATATGAAGTACATTTACCTCTAGTATAACCAATGTCGAACTAAAGGTCCTCTTTCATTCACTCATAAGAAAATGAGCAAGCATCCTTAGTGACTCATAGGTCACAAGATCAAATCCAAACCAAGAATATTAAAAAACTCATTTTCTCCAACAATCCCCCACATGAATGAAATACCGATAAAACCAAAAAACGGAAAGCGAGAAATACCACTATAGGCAAGAGGTGTCCATGAGGTCTTGAACCTTTGCTTAGTGAGAAATTTCCGGGACTACTTGATGGACAGTGAACGCGATGTCTTGAACTGCCATCGTTTGGTGCAATCCGCGATAATAACCACGCGTGATATCTCTCTAGGTGCTGTCAAGTTCGTGTCGTTGTGTCCATTTTGGCCCTGGACAAATCCCGTTTCTCAGAATGCTCTACAGAATCAGCTCTATTCTCATAGGAAGCGACCCACCTCCACATTCAGATAGGTGAGTTCCATCAAGAGTGTTTACCGCTACACCCCCACTTCAATCTTAAATTGAAACTATAGAACTCATTAAGACTTAGCTAAAAGTCATCCTTCACATGCAGTCACACTATCACGTCTACACCATAGGGGAGGCAAGAGAATGAAATTCTCACGATAGTGTTTACCTTGACCCGCCATAAATTAGTTGTCTCATTCAAAACCTTGATCTTGGTATCTCCAGTCAGCAAGGTTGAGTATCCTTCATGGCAAGTTTATTTAGTGAGCCTAAGCCCCATCCCCCTCGATGCATTATTAACTATCTCTTTGGACAAACCTTTCACAAAGGTTACGCGATATTCTCCTTGGACTTTATCCAATCAATGGAAATAACGCCGATTGAGATTAGTTATTTTTAGCTTTAGCTATTATAGCTTAGCTAACACAATGTATAGATATAGTGTACAGCCTATGCCGAGAGGAATGTCTTCTAAAAGCATCTTAGGCACTCGGCCCCCTCTCGTGCTTTATCTAACGCAATACTCTCAGATTCCATAAAGAATTGAGCAACATATGTCTGTTTGGAAATCTTTCAAAAACAAACCCTCATGCTAGAGTGAAAACATATCCACTCGTAGATTTGGACTCCCGAGTCAACTATCCAAAGTTTGCATCACAAAGTCCCTTAAGGACAAAAGAAGATAACTTTCATAAATCAAACAAAAGGTAATAGAGTATTTTTAGGTACCATAATACTCTACTAAGTACATCCCAATGCTCTTGCTCTGGACTACAAGTATATCTACTTAACTTACTCACAATATAGGCAATGTGTGGACTCTTACAGTTCATTAAATTCATCAGACATCCTATAACTCTTGAGTATTCAAGTTAAGATATTTTTCTCGAGTCTACAAGAAGAATCGTATGGAGTACAGGCAGGCATACAATCAGACTGATTGTATCTCATAAGCACAAATTCAACATAATGAGAATGACTAAGACTACAAATGTTTGATTATCTTTTAATTCGCATCCCTAAGATTACATCGAAAGGGCCTAAGTCTTTCAAGTCAACGTTCTCATTCATTGCATGTTTTTAGTGGAATTAATCACATCTACGTTTGTATCAAGTATAAGCATATCATCAACATACAAGCATACAATCAAACAGGCATCCTTAACAAGTTACTTATAAACCACTACCCATAAGCACATGATCAAATTTTTCATGTCACTATATACGTCCTTATTTGAAAACCATACAAAGATTTGTTCAATTCACAAACTTTGTCTTCATAACCTTTCACTACAAAGTCCTCAGGTTGGTTTATGTAAATTTCTCTATCTAATTCACGGTTTTAGAAAGGTTTTCTTAACATCAATCAGTATAGCAGCAAAAGCAATTAGCATCTCAACGGAAGTAATTCTCGTCACAAGTGAATAAGAATTAAAGAAATCTAAACCTTCTTTTAGTTTATAGCCTTTAGCTACCAACCTAGCCTTATAAATTCCACAATTTCATCTACCTTACGTTTCCTCCTAAAGACTCATTTACACTATATGGTCTTATTCCCTGGGGTAAACTAGCAAGCTCCCAAGTCCTGTTCTACTGACCGAGTCCATTTCACTAAATGAAGCTTCTTACCGAATGGGGTTTTAATTAGTAAATGTTATGACTTCCTTATGAGTCCTGGAGCTCGAGACAAAGCTAGGCGTATTAAGAATTCGAGATCTATAAGAAGTCTCGGTTCTAATCCTTTACATCTCCTAGGATCAACTTTAGTCCATCTTTCTTTGAAGGTAAATTCTCGACTAGTTGAAAAGACATCTAGGGGATCAAAAACACATCTTAAGAGGAGACAGTTTCATAAAAGACATGTTCAAAAAACTCATCATCCCTAGATTTCATAAAAGTATTCACACCAATATCGTAATAATCAAAACTCACAACCAAAAACTATATGCGAAGGGTACTCTAAACACCCCCACACTTAGACGTAAGCATAAGAAGGTTGTCTAACTTTCCATAATCATATGGAGTTTTATCTGATCCTTTAAAGGTTAATCTAATCAGGATATAGCAGTTTTAGATAATGACCTCCCCCCACAAGTTGGCGGTTTAATCCTGAGCTAGTCAACATGGCATATATCATCTCCTTAACGGTTCTTTAAGTTCAACTATACCAATAGACTATGGTGAAAAGAAGTGTAATCTTATGAAAAATGCCATTTTGAAAGTAAAATTATCTTTAAGAATTTCATACTAGCAATCACGTCCAGACCTAAATTTTTTAATGGTAACACTTGATTGGTTTTCAACTTCAACTTTATACATCTTATGGCTTCTAAGGCATCATCCTTACCCTAAGCAGTATGTATGACAATACCACGTATGGTCATCTACATAAGTTACAAACCAATTTTACCACCTTGGAAAGAATTAAAAACAAGTTAATTAGTTCTAACGGGATTAAATTTTGCTAAAAGATTTTAAAGCAAATTTGGATACTTCACAAGTTTCACTTTTGTGTACAAAAACCAAACTAAATTTGGGTTCGTCTGCTGCACTAGCCAGTTAATGCATTGACTTATAAACTAGCGGTTCTAAGTCTACCATGCAAACAACCAAAACACACAAAAGAAAGCATAAAAACCAATTATGTTTACTTTATCGATTTTTCTCTTAAGATTATAAACACCTAAGTCTTATAACCCTTTGCCTAAAAATCGTTGTCCTTGGTTTCAACAATTTCTACATTTAATTAATATCTTAAATCTTAAACAGAACAAAAAACAAGATTCTTACATATGCCCGGAATATGGAAGCTCCATTCAATGTGAGAGTCTTTACAGATATGATCTTCTGCTTGACCTTTCTCTTTATGCAACCTTTGTTGTGGATGAGTTACTCATATAGAGTCACTCGACATCCCCTATCCTCTGATAGGAGGTGAAAAGGTCTCTGTTTCAACAAACTTGCTTAGTGGCTCCAGAGTCCACCCCAATTTCTCACATTGGTTATTAAAATAACTTCCGACATCATGCCACTTAACTTGTTCTAGTTTGTTTCAACTGAATTAGCATTAACTTTCTACTTATTAAGGTTTTTATGTTGTCTACAAACACTGCCAAAAGGCCAGAAATTTTACAAACATAACAATCACCCTTAATTAAAGTAATACCAGATTTAGGTCCGCGAAACATACCTTTCTTATGAGAGCTATGCATAGTGTTGCATTTGACGTTCTCACCTTTGCCATCTTTGGAAGATTTATTTTCCGCCACATGCGCCTATTAGCCATGTCCCTTGTAGATGGCACCTTTATTCACAAACCACAATTCCGAATCAGAAAATTAAATATGAGTTTTTAAGATAACATCTAGATATACAAACTTCGTTTGAATCACCATTTCAAAAAACTCATGGTTACCCTATAAAACCCAATTTAGTCAACAACAAAATTCTTCTCGTCAGAATTTTTCAGGAACGTTTCTCTGTTTTGTAAAATATCAAAAAAATACTTTTACAACTCCAAAAATTCTGAAATTTGGTGAGGCTTATTATCAATAAGTCTACTACAGTAGTTTAAAAGTGTTCATCGAAATTCTTTCTAGGTTCAGAGATATATTCGAAACTCTACAGCTGACCCAAAAATCATTTTTTTTTTCTTTTTCTGTTTTTGTTTTTCACTCCACAAAAAACATCCAAGATTGTTGGGCGCCATAATTAAAACAAGGAACAATAAAATAAACAAAGGTTATTGATACTTATCTCCTTTATAATGGAAGTGATCGGTTTGACAAAACGGATACGTTCCCCAGAAAATTGTGTAGACCCATCAACATCGTTCTTACCCATTGTTACAGACAGAAATGAAACTATCGTGTTAAGATTGTTGGAACTGTAACAATAAAATACTCAAAGAATGATGTTAGAAACAAATTTCTGAAAAAGCTTAAATAAACACTTAATGGAAAAAATAAACAGAGGACAGAGTCACGTGTTCAACACGCTGTCCTTAACACGATAGTTCACCGGTACGCCTCAAAATGAGTGATGCCTATACCCCGTGGTGAAGTCTTATCCATGATAAAACTGCCCGTTGCAAGAACTGTTAGCACTACAGTACTTGCCCACTCTTACGAACTCAACAACAATGGCACAGAATGAAAGTAAAAACCACACAGATGGAGAAAGACGAAAAGGAGAGGATAGTAGCTCTTTTGGACACGATTTTTAAATGTGAAATTCATTTTCTTTTATAGGGAAAAAGGAGAGTTAATTCAGTGCACTAATTAAGGACAAATTAAGTCGTTAATTATGACAGAAATTAATTAAAAAACGTTTAGGGAATATTCTGTCATAATGTTGACATAAGTTACAAAATTCATTTTGGTAAGTAAATAACTTTCTCCCAAGTCATAAGCCCGAAGTTAAGCAAATCAATTAATAGAGAATCAAAAATTCATTTTAAATTCCTTAAGATAATTCAAAATAATTTTGAGCAAAAGAAATAGACCCTGGTTGGTTGACATATGTCCACGGCGCAGGCACAAGCCCGAGCCCTAAGCTGAAAGCCTTAGCGTCTTCTCAGTCGTGCCCACCCATCCATATTGGTAGCTAAGATACTCAGCATATATGAAGTACATTTACCTCTAGTATAACCATTGTCGAACTAAAGGTCCTCTTTCATTCACTCATAAGAAAATGAGCAAGCATCCTTAGTGACTCATAGGTCACAAGATCAAATCCAAACCAAGACTATTAAAAAACTCATTTTCTCCAACAATTAGTACCCCTATAGAAGGTTTTTATTCTTCCATACAGTTTAGAATTTGGTACCTCTTTAGTGGTGGAGGAAAAATCGTTCGTAATAGGAGAGAAAAAAAGATCACCCAACTGATTTACCTTGTATTTTCGTTATTCAAACTACTGTCTGTTACTAAGTTAGAAATATGGATTTGACCATGAGTTGATATCTGTTGATTGATATCATGTGGAAAATAATATACAGTAAGCAATAAGAAGACTCTTGTGTGATTTGAATCAAGAGTTGCTTAACTGATATTTCCCCCCAGAGAAGATCATGAGGTTTCACTCGTGATGTGGAGAACAAAATAAAAAACTGAATATTTCTTAGCATTTGTATTATTATTTGGTCACAATCAAATAGCAGACTTCATCATCCCTTTTCCTTTTCTCTTTGTCTTCACATTAAACTCCCTGAATAACTTTACTAACCTACCAAGTTTTCATTGTAGACGAGTTACCCATTTTGATTATGAATTTGGAATACAGAGAGAGCCAGAGAGGATTCCACAATGTTAGTTGAAAAAATAACACAGAGAGATGTTGGATAGCAACACAAAGTGAATCATTTAATTTTTACTTGCAAGATTGCTATAGAGGTACCTACTCACATGGAGGTGTATTACTAATTATACTAATTTAGTAAAACTTGCAATTATGATAGTTTGGTTTCATACGGAATTGATACCTCTTAAATGATGGAAGGAAAATCACTCACAATATGAGGGAGAAAGAGTGCCAAAAGACAAATAAATCTAAATGTAATCGAAACGGCTATCTATTGTTAAGTTCGAATTAGGGTTTTGAATAAATTTTGATTAGGTGCCAAAAATAAATGAGACTTTTGTGTGGTGGCCAGGGCTTTTTAATCTTAAGTGTGACTTTGTTTTTTGATTAGGAAATCAGTACTACCCATCAAATGCCCAAGCCTCTGCTTGTTCTTCAGGACTGAAATAATTCTTGATACTAAAATACTTTCTAATATACTCTGGAGACTTACCTTCCATCAAATCAGCAAAGGCTTGACAAGTTACATCCATCAAACACTGAGCAACCAGGAAATTAGCAGCAAGAATCATCCCAAAAAGGATCTGCTGATCATCTTTAAAACCATCAACAAATTTTTTATCCCACTTTTTCAGTTCTTTCACCTCATCCTCATATCTATCTTCCTTCTCAGCATATGTTTCTCAAGAAACACAAGAACTTTCTCCAAGATATTACTGGAAATATTAAATATCATCCTCATCACAACAATCTTCAATCATGTGTCTGAGTGTTTGAGATAACATAGCAATTGGTACTTCAACTTCAAAAGTATCACCCTCAGAACTTCTGAGAATCACCACTGATTTTGGTTTCATCTTGTTCTTCCCCTCACCAAAAAAACAATATCTACGTGCTTCATCACCAAAATCAGATTTTGGGGTACCATATACTTATTCTCCTTCTTCAGATCTAAAAGAAGTTGAAAACCAAAGTACAGGAATAAATCAGTTAGGGAGAAGAGAATCACAGAATAGGAAGAAGAACAAGAACAAGCAAGAAAAGGAAGTCAAGTAACATCTTATAAGGTCAAATAAACAGTTCCTCTCAATCATCCTCTCTATGAAAATAACCAACAATTCAAAACCTTTACTTATTCTCATAACCATATTTTCAATCCTTATCACTGGAAAAGCTTTACCTACTTCACCATTAGGTCTTGATCATGAAAACAAATTGTCAGAAGAAACAAAAGCTTTTCTAGATTTGCCGTTATCATCAATTCAAGCCAACATTGTGGTTTCACAACATGGGGATGGTAATTTTACTACAATTGCCGAGGCAATACAGGCAGCTCCGGACCTAAGTGATAAGGGTACTATTATCTATGTCAAATCCGGATTGTATCAGGAAGATTATCTCAAGGTGGGTAAAAAGAAGATAAATTTGTGGTTCATAGGCGATGGAATTAATAAAACGATTATATCCGGTGGAAAGAGCCATGATGGCGATCACTTAAAAACATTTCTTACTGCGTCATTGGGTACGTAATTCTCTTTACCAAGAAAATCATAATTAAGATCGCTAATAGGGTTTATTTTCTATCTGTAGATGAGTATGAATATGAGGAATCCATAGAGTAGTTGAAGCATGCTGTGAATTCTTTGTTCTATTTAAAAATCCGAATCGGAGGATTTTTAATATTTTTTTCGTTAAATTACAACTCTATGAGTCCAAGTGTCCTTGGGAATTTTCACTCAGTAGTCAGTGAGTGTGACTCAATAGATTCTTAGAATTTTTCACCATGTAGTCAATAGAGTAGACTCACAATATCAATTGAAGCCCAATTTGATTATTTGATAATTTGAAAGCCCAATTCGATTATTTGATAATTTGAAAGCCCAATTTGATAGGTCACAAATGCACATTTTAAACCCAATTTGATAATTTGATTATGACGCATGGCATTTTCTTCGCTCAGTAGAGTCAGTGTAGTTTCTAGGAGATAATTTGAAAATCTTGTTCGATGAATCAAACTGTTGGATGAATCTACAAGATAATTTAAGAACAGTTCGATTCATCGAACAAGATTTATACCAGGATTTATTTTGGGTTTGAGGTGAAATATATCACAGATTCACGAGGTAGCTTCAATCTGCTTGTCTCAATTTAGGTTTTGTTCTTGAACTATGATAATTTATATGTTGATTAAATTGGGTGTTTGGTTACCAGTAGGAATTTAATCAATATTAGGAAATCTTAATTCCTCTTCTATAATGTCAGTTCGATTATGAATCTTGTTAAAACTTAAATTAGGGTTCATGTCAAAATTTGGGGATTTTGTTGAAAAATTAAGGGATTGGGTTCTTATTTAGTGTATGGTTAATTAGAGTCTTCTGTGTTAATAATTCAATTGACGAATTGATACTTATCTGATTCTATTTTGTGGATTAGCTGCTTTTTTGTTGTATTTGACCTCTAATTCATGTGCATGAAGAAATCTATAGTTCTTTTAGTTTGACGTATTCTCTCCATTTTTTTTGTTGCTCTAACAATAATTTTTTTCTGTGCAGCTGTCAAAGGTGATGGCTTTATCGCACGTGGCCTGACATTCGATAACTGGGCGGGTCCTGCTAAGCACCAGGCAGTTGCATTGCTTGTTAGTGCCAATAGAGTAGTCGTTTACAGATGCAGCATTACTTGTTAGAATTTTTTTGTTGTACGTAACTGTTTCGACCGTTACAAACATCTCCAGAATATTCAAATCCAACAGACGCCATTGATGTCTGATGATGAAGAGATTCGTCGTTTCAGAAGAGAAACCTGTTTTCCCAACAGATGAGAAAACCCCTATAAATGGCATCTCCCATAACTCGTTAATATCATCTCTCGAAAAACCTTCTTTCTGTTTTTCTCTCTTTAACAAAGCATCATCAGAAACATTATTTCACATGTGTTCTTGATTGGATCAAGGGGTACAAACCTTGAATTCAATTTCCGTTGTAGGGCTTTCATTGTATCCTGAAGGCATTATTTAACATACCCGTTGTAATCGCCAATTTATTGGGAGGGTAGAAATAATTGTCTAAAAGAAATCGTATGAGCCTTGAAAGCTTTTGAGTACAACAATTTCTTTGTGTTTATTTCATCCTCTATTTGAACCCTTTTTCCAACAGTTTTAGACAATTAGTTTCTGGCAATGAAGGGTGAATCTTCAACTTCGAATGCTACTGCACAATCCCTGCAAGTGATGAACCAAACCCCCGACTCGATCGAACGTTTTTGATGGTGAAAATTTTACTCGTTGGCAAGAGACTGTGAAGTTTTTTCTGATCACCATCAAGTTGTGGTACATACTTGAAGATGGATTGGA
Source organism: Papaver armeniacum (assembly GCA_023531295.1). NCBI lineage: Eukaryota > Viridiplantae > Streptophyta > Magnoliopsida > Ranunculales > Papaveraceae > Papaver > Papaver armeniacum. The sequence goes on along the minus strand of JAJJWW010001076.1, from coordinate 457,957 downwards.
GGAGATTCCTGCAGCATCAAACAAGGATACTCCTGATTTGATTACCAAACGAAAGAAGCGTCAGGAAGATGACTTCATGTGTCGTGGTCATATTTTGAATGCCCCGAAACTCCTTTTACAATGCACATCGGAGTATTGCGGCGCAAAGGAATTATGGATCGCGCTTGACAACAAATACAAGATTTACAAGCAAGCGACAAGAAATTCGACTTGCAACTTCATAGATTTTAAGATGGTTGACAAAGTCAATCATTTCCCAGTCGATGAACTTTTACTCATTGTTAATCATCTTAAGGATCTTTGGAATTGATCTTCCTTCTCGCGTTTGTTGTCGGGGTTATTATTTCTCGTCTTCCCCATTCCTGGAATGGTTATAAGAAGAAACTTAAGCATGCTGAGACTGACTATAATTTAGAGGCATTACAGCGTCATCTTCGAATAGAAGAGGACTCTCGTAAACAAGAACTTTAGGATAGTCCACAGTCTGAAAACTATTCTAAGGTAAATAGCGTAGAGACACCGAATTCCTTGAAACCTAAGAATGATACTCAGTTTAAGAAGCATCATCCCAACAAGAAGAGTAAGAAGAAAGGCAATTGTTACTTCTGTGACAAACCCGGCCATTTTTCTCGTGACTGTCGTCTCAAAAAGAAACAACAGAGAACCAGAAAAAGGAGGCAAATATGGTCGATGACAACCTAGTGATCGTGGTGCAAGCCGCCAATGTTGTTGCTTTGGCTCGGGGTGGATGGTGGTACGACAATGGTGCAACCGTCCATATCTCGTAAGGATAGAAATCTTTACAAGACATACGAACCGGTTAGTGGAGAAGGAAACGAAGTTGTCTCATAAACGACCAACACAAACAAAGTCATTGGGAAAGGCACTTGTTGAACTCGTTTACTTCGGGAAAGATCACACTCTTACTAATGTGTTACATGTCCCCGACATTGTAAAGAACCTTGTTTCCACAACCTTGTTATGAAGGTTTGGATTCAAGACGACCTATGAGTCTAATAAGTTTGTATTGTCCAAAAATGGTGTGTTTGTTGGACAAGGATATGCTTGTAATGGGATGATTAAGCTTAATTTAATAAATAATGGTTCTCGCTTATATTGTTGACTCTGTTAATTTATGGCATGCTAGGTTTGGTCATGTGAATTATGGTTCTCTTAGAAACATGAAACGATTAGGTTTGATTTCTCGATTGCAATTTTGATCATGCTTCTAAATGTGAAATATGTGTGCAAGCAAAGATAACTAGAATTTCCCATAAGTCCCCAGTACGAATTCTTCCTTACTTGAATTAGTACACAAAGTGATGTGGGTGATTTGCATGGTTCGCCACTCGTGGTGGAAATAAGTATTATGTCACTTTTATAGAGGATAGTACTAGATATGCTTATACATATTTGATGAAATCTAAGGATGATGTTTTTGACATATTCAAAATATATAAAGCGAGAAGTAGAGACACAATTAGACCTGAAAATTAAGATTTTACGTTACGTCGTGGTGGTGAATATTTTCCTAATGAATTTAAATCCTTTTGTCAAGAGCATGGTTTAATTCATCAATTTACTCGCACCTTATACACCTCAACAAAATGGTGTGGCTGAAAGAAAAAATAGAACTTTGATTGATATGGTTAATTGCATGCTTATAAGTTCTAGTTTGCCTAATTCTTTGTGGGGTGAAGCTATGTTGTCTGCATGTTATATTTTGAATAGAGTTCCTTTGAAAAAGAAGAATGTTTCTCCTTATGAATTGTGGTTTAAGAGGAAACCAAACTTGAAGAGACTTAAAGTCCTGGGGTTGCTTAGCATATGTTCGAAAGCGATCCTAAAAGACCAAAACCGGAAACAAGGCTTATAAATGTGCTTTTGTGGGATACTCTCTTAATAGTATCACCTACAGATTTTTAATCCTTGACACTTTTGAGATTATAGAATCAGAGATGTGGAATTCTTTGAGAACCTAAATAGGAACAGGTCTCAAATGCAACCCATGGAGAACTCATTATTACCTAGTCTAGAATCCGAATGCAGACTAATGAGAATGATGATCATTCCTGTTTCTACTCGAGACATGGAGGATACTTCAACCCATAGAAGATATCGAACCTAGAAGGAGTAAGAGAGCAAGAATAAAGAAAAATTTTGGTACGGACTTTATAACATATCTTGTAGAAGGTAATAAGAATGGAATTCTTAGTGTTACCAAATATGTTATGCATGTTGATGATGACCCTAAAACTTATGCTGAGGCTATGAGTTCCAAATATGCTAGTTTTGGAAAGAGTCTATCAATGATGAAAAGAATTCTCTTTTGACCAACGGTACTTGGATATATTGTGATTTACCTCCAAGCGTAAAACCTATTGGATGTAAATGGATTTTCAAGAGAAAGATGAATGCCGATGGTTCCATTGATAAGTTCAAAGCCGAATTAGTTGCTAAGGGTTATAAGCAAAGACATGGAATTGATTACTTTGATACATATGCTCTGTTGCTCGCATCTCATCTATTCGTTGTTTAATAGCACTTGATTCTATTCACAAGTTAATTATTCATCAAATGGATGTCAAAACCGCCTTCCTAAATGGAGATTTGGAAGAAGAAATATATATGGAACAACCCAAGGTTTCATATTGCCGAGCCAAGAAAATAAGGTTTGCAAGTTAGTAAAATCTCTTTATGGCTTGAAGCAAGCTCCCATGCAATGGCATGAGAAGTTTGACAAAGTGATTTTGTCATATGGTTTTGTGGTGAATGATGCGGATAAATGTATCTATAGTAAGCATAATAGTTCGGATGTGTAATTCTCTGTTTGTATGTTGATGATATGCTTATTTTTGGATCTGACATATCTGTTGTGGAAGAAACAAAGAAGTTTCTTAGATCTAACTTTGATATGAAGGATTTAGGAGAGGCTGATGTAATCTTGGGAATTAAGATCCTAAGAAAGGGAAATGAGTTAGCTTTAACCCAATCTCATTATATTGAGAAATTTCTCAAGAAGTATGGTCACTTTGATATCCTAATCCTAACATATTCAGTAGATATACTTCTGGTAGAGGTTTTACTTCAACACCTACACAGGAATCTTGTCAACTCTGCAAACAAGATGGTCATCTTGCACCTAACTGCACTCAAAGGTTAAACTTCTCCTATCAAGGCAGACCTCCACCTTCTAATCTCAGTGCCATGTTAGCAGCAACAAATATCTTTGACACAGAGAATGGATTGCAGATAGCGGAGCTAATATTCACATTGCAACCTCTTCTACTCAGCTACGGATGTCACACCTTATGATGGTGCTTTGAGGCTATTCACACAACAAATGGTGAAGGTATGTCCATTTCTTACACAGGGACACTCTAGTAGACTTGTTAATGATCATTCATTTGTTCTAAAAAATGTCTTAGTTGTTCCACAATCATCACATAATCTGCTATCCATTCATAAATTCACATCTGATAATAACTGCTCATTGACTCTTGATTCTCATGGATTTTCTGTTAAGGACCTCAGTGCAGGAAAACACTCTTCCAAGGACCACATAAGAATGGTCTCTATCCTATCTCCTTCAGCAAATCACATCAAGCTCATCATGCTTCTACCACTATTGATCATGCCTTGCTCCACAGAAGATTTGGTCACCCATCTTTTCGAACCCTCCAGAGACTTTGTCATCAACTTCAGTTGTCAAATGTCACCAAAAACCATTTACTTGTACTGAATGCAAAATTTATAGGTCTCATAAGCTACCTTTTCAGTTGTCATGTAATATAGCTAGAAAACCACTTAAATTGTTACATATAGATTTATGGGGTCCATGTCATACCTCATCCACATGTGGTGCTTTGTATTATGCCAATGTTATTGATGACTTTACTAAATATTACTGGATTCTTCCAATATCTTCAAAGCCTGACTTTAAGCATTCATTCATTGCCTTAGTCACTATACTTGAAAATAAGTTCTCTCATAAAGTCATCAATATTAGAACTGATAATGGAGGTAAATTTCTTAATCTCTTTCTTGCACAATTTTGTTCCTCTAAAGGCATTACTCATGAACTAACATGTCCTCACACACCAGAACAAAATGGTGTTGCTGAGGTAAAACATAAGCATCTAATTCAAAGTTACTAGGACTCTTCTATTTCAATCTGGATTGCCTAATACTTTTTGGGTTGAGGCTTTACAAACATCTAATTATCTCATAAATAGGCTTCCTACAAGATCCATTGCTTTTCAACTCCCTTTGTAATGCTTTTTAATAGACTTCCAGACTATAATTTCTTGAAAGTATTTGGTTGTGCTTGTTTTCCTTGGCTTAAACCCTATACCACAAATAAACTAGAACCAAGAAGTAAACATTGTATATTTATTGGTTATAGTTTATCACAAAAAGGTTACAGATATTTTGATCCTCATTATCGGCACTATATACATCTCCAGGCATGTCTCATGCAATGAATCCAGTTCCTTATACTGCACTTCTCAGTAGTTCAACTTCTATCTCTGTTGATACTGAGTCTTTTACTGCTCCTTCTATAACACCTTGTCCTATATCCATTTCTCCTACTACTTCATTATCTGATTTAACCTCTAAAGTAACAGTGAATGATCATAATATGACTACTAGGGGTAAGAATGGAATTTATACACCTAAGTCCTACTTTTCTACTAAGCATCCTTTACATGTTGCTTTTCTGTCAAGAGTACCTTCTTGTATTACTAATGCCAAGAAGGAGGAAGTATGGAGAATTGCTTCAGTGGATGAGCACACAGCCTTACAAAATGATGGCACTTGGTCTTTAGTTCCTCTAGTTTAGGGTCAAAATGTTGTTGGATGCAAATGGGTGTTTAGAGTAAACCATAATCCAGATGGTAGTATTGACAAACACAAGGCAAGACTTGTTGCTAAGGGATATCATCAACAATATGGGATGGACATTGATGAGACTTTTAGTCCTGTGGCAAAACCAACTACAATAAGGATTATTCTTTCTTTTTTCTCAAAGATAAAACGGCCTATACATCAACTTGATGTTAGCAATGCATTTCTTCATGGTGAACTTAATGAAATCGTGTACATGACTCAAACCACACTGATTTTGTGGATAAAACCAAGCCTAATCATGTATGTCTTCTTCATAAATCTATTTATGGACTCAAGCAAGCCCTAAGGGAATGGTATGCTAAACTCAGTTCTGCTATGCTTTCTCTCAATTTTATAAATTCTACATCAGATGCTTCATTGTTTGTTCACCAATATGGTTCTCAGCTTACTGTGGCACTAGTCTATGTGGATGACATAATGTTAACAGGTACTTCTGCTTCTTTTCTCAAGTTTGTTATTGCTGAGCTCCAACAACAGTTTCCCATCAAAGACTTAGGACCATTGCATTACTTTCTAGGCTTAGAAATTACAAGAACTGCAGATTCTTTATTTCTATCACAGACCAAATATACTGTTGACCTGTTACTGAAATATCATATGGAGGGAGCACAACCATGTAACAATCCTATATCTACATCAACTAAACTTTCCAAAGATGATGGTGTACTTATTGAGAATTCTACAGAATACAGATCACCTTTAGGTGCTCTGCAATATCTCACTTGGACCAGACCAAACCTCTCTTTTTCTTTATTAAGTTGGTCTCATCAACATATGCAACATCCTAGAAGTTCTCACATGGTCTGCAGACAAAAAGAATTCTCAGATATGTTAACGGCTCATTGTGATTTGGCTTAAATTTTACTAAAGACAGTGACTTTGTTTTGGGATTCTCAAATGCAGACTGGGCCGGTTGTGTGGATGATAGAAGATCCACAGTGGCTATTGCATTTTCTAGGTTCTAATGTTGTTTCTGGTCCTCCAAGAAGCGGACAACTATTGCCGATCAAGAACCGACGAATATAGAACTCGGCTTATAGTGCTCTTGAGGTTGTCTGGATTTGTTACATTCTACAAGATCTTCATGTCTCTTTACCTCGGTATTCCAAGATTAGGTTGTGATAACATCAGCTCCATTTTCCTTGCTTCTAACCCTGTTATGCATTCAAGGATGAAGCATGTTCATCTAGATTACCACTTTATCAGGGAATTGGTTCAATCCAAAGCTTTGGATGTTTTCTATGTCAACACAATTGATCAAATTTGCTGATATTTTCACAAAGGGTCTTCCAGCACCCAGATTTGCTATGCTCAGGGACAAGTTTCATGTGATTGCATCACCCATCAGCTTGAGGGGGGATAATAATGTATCTGCAGTGGTGAAGGATAACAGCGAGATGCGGTCAAAAGGTTATCCTGCGGTGGTGAAGGCTAACAACGAGATGCAAGTGCAGAGTTAAGTCTCACAAACGTGATGAGGTAAAGTGTGAATGAGCTGTATCTTACATAGTCATCTCACATGTCTCAACGGACTGCCCGAACAGATTGTTTTCTGTGTAATGAATCATCATCTCTCTCAGAGAGTTTTCTGTAATAGATACACTGCTATCAATTACATCCGTTTACAATGTGTTCTCGTAACATTAACATCAATTCATTTCTATACAATCTTTATTAATTCTTTACTCTCTAAACCCAACTCGGGATTTCAATGTTTCATCACAATCCTGTGATTTTCAATGCATCCAGAAATATGGATTTGAATGAACTAGGAGTGTTTTGTAATTCCAATTTTTAGTAGCATGCACAACAGTCAAACCGACGTTAAGGAAGAGCTCCTGAGGAAGTTAATGCACGACTTCTTGCCACTTGAGAATAATAACACTCGGACCGATGTTAAGGAAGAGCTCCTAAGGAAGTTTGTGCACTACTTCTTGCCACTTGAGAACAATTTTTGCCGAACCATCTTTTTTGATTCTTTTAACCAAACAAAGAGTGATAGCAGGAGAACCATCCACTAAATTAATTTTCCATGACGGAATAATTCTAGAACTGGAGGCGGCCCCTGTGACGAAAGTGGGGGTGGCTTACCCAGGCTGCAGCCCCTCAAAGTTACCAAAACAAAATAGCTCAGGTAAGAAATCTGGATAGCCCATTACGTCCAAAAGAAAAAGCAAACTTAACGTTATCTCGAAGAATATCTAACGGCTCGTATGTATAGTTTTATTTTATAGTTTACCATTAGGGACATCTTAGGAGGGTGTCCAATTACATCTGTCTTGTCCTTAACTAACCAAGCGTTTGTCCACCTTCAAAAAAAAAAAAAAAAAAAAAAAAAGTGTGTCTGTCTTAAAATTCATTTTTCTTTTATGAAGTGACTATAACTCGTTAATATCATCTCTCGAAAAACCTTCTTTCTGTTTTTCTCTCTTTAACAAAGCATCATCGAAACATTATTTCACATGTATTCTTGATTGGATCAAGGGTACAAACCTTGAATTCAATTTCCGTTGTAGGGCTTTCATTGTATCCTGAAGGCATTATTTCACATACCGTTGTAATCGCCAATTTATTGGGAGGGTAGAAATAATTGTCTAAAAGAAATCGTATGAGCCTTGAAAGCTTTTGAGTACAACAATTTCTTTGTGTTTATTTCATCCTCTATTTGAACCCTTTTTCCAACATTCTTGGTATCGGACGACTTGTATGCGCATAAAGGGACGCGGTTCTACGAGAGTGTGATATATATGGCACTATAGATTTTATATTTGGGGACGCGGCAGCGGTTTTTCAAAACTGTAGAATATATGCTCGAAGACCATTGGAAGGGCAGTTTAACACCATCACAGCTCAAAGTCGGAAAGCCAAAAACTTAACCACAGGTATTTTTTCAGGATGGAAACTTTACTTATGATCTAAATTTTGATTCTATGACAGGTTTTAACATAGATTCTTAACCACATGTATTATCATAGATTCTATTGCGTTCACCTTTGAAATTTTTGTTTGTATCAAAAAAATGACATTTTCTCATAGGATAGCCCCATTCCAATCACAAGAATTGTCTTCAAAATTTTTGTTTGTAAAAAGAATAGCCCCATTCTTAACCACATGATCTAAATTTTTCTCATAGGATAGCCCCATTTTTCTCATAGGATAGCCCCATTCTTAACCACATGATCTAAATTTTTTTTTCTAAAAAAAAATATGTTACTCGTAAATTAAGTAACTACTCTACTATACTAGTAGTAACATGTGTACTAGTAGACTAGTAAACTAGTTTACTAGTATACTAGTAGTAACTAGTAATATACTAGTAGTAAACTAGTATACTAGTAGTACTAGTACTATACTAGTAACATATTAATATGTAATATCAATATATAACATACTACATACTAATATGACACTACATATTAATATGTAGTGTCAATATATAACATACAACATATTAATATGTAGTATCAATATTAATATATAATATCAATATATAACATACTACATACTAATATGACACTACATATTAATATGTAGTATCAATATTAATATATAATATCAATATATAACATACTACATACTAATATGACACTTCATATTAATATGTAGTTTCAATATATAACATCCTACATATTAATATATAACATACTACATATTAATACTAGTATATATATATAACATACTACATATTAATATATAACATATATAATATCAATATATAACATATATAATATCAATATATAACATACTACATATTAATATATAGCATACTACATATTAATATAACATACTACATATTAATATATAACATATATAATATCAATATATAACATACTACATATTAATACTAGTATAACATACTACATATTAATACTAGTATACTACTAGTTACTAGTATTAATACTAGTATGTTACTACATACTACATTTGTTCTATATATGTTACTACATATTTTACTACATACTACATATTAATACTAGTATACTACTAGTTACTAGTATACTAGTAAACTAGTATTAATACTAGTATACATGTTACTACATATTACATATGTTGCTACGTATTACATATGTTACTAATAACATACATAGTATATTATATGTTAGGGTTAGTAGAGTAATTTTACTCTTTTCAAATCTTTTTTGGACTAGGGAGTAAATGTTGTTTCCATTGGACTAGCCACTAATCCGGGTCGGGTTTAGTGGACTAAACAGAAATCTCTCATTGATTTTAGTTCGGATGAGTGAACTAAGCTCATTGAGGTTTGTTGTGTATACCCTTGTCCACAAAAACATTTGTCGTGTTAGGGAATGAAACCTTGGAATGTTCAGACCTGGAATATCATGTGTAGTTATCTAGAATTATGGTACTAAACCGTTCTAATTCAGACAGTAGTTGAAGGAGGATCATTATCATCATCACTAGTAGCATCTAGAAATGTATTGTCACAGATTCTATTGAGTTTACTGCGAGATCTTTGCTTGCAGGGAATTTTCTACTGCACTCTCTTTAGATCATGGTTGGCGGTGTACCGTGTTACGAGTACATGATGTACATCTATCTTGATGGAAATGAGAAAGGTGGTTCTGTACCACTTACAACCATAGCATTTGTTGGATTCTTTTGCGAAAGATTGTGCAATTTCCTTTGTAGAAGTTGCCAATGTGACATTAAGAAATTATTTATTATTACATTTGCAATTCGTTCACAAGGCAGTATGGTATCCTACCGAAATTGATATTAAGAAGAGGTGGGTATACTTATCTTTGGTAGCGTTTTATTAGCATTTTAGGTATAGCTTTGACTGAGTTAGTGGGATTTACGTTAAGATGTGTGCATGCTTTAATGCACTGAAATGGACGCCGACTAAAGGGGGAGTGTGAAATACCAAGTGGACCTAAATTTTGATTCCATGACAAGTTTTAACTATAGTGACAAAATATTAGTTCCAAATCTATCCACTGATATCTTGGGATTTGGCCTTGGGAAATATCCTAATTTGGGTACCCACCCGTTTTCTGTTGAGCTTGGTTATGTATACCTTTGTCTCGCGGAAACATTTGTTATGTTTGAGGATGGAAATTTAGATTGTTCAGACCTGTCATATCATCTATACGTGTCTAGTATTATGGTACTAAACTGTTCTAATTTAACAGTAGTTGAGGGAATATTATGATCATCATCAGTAGTAGTAGTACCTAACTATGTAGATCTACAATTAGTTAATTACAGATTCAGTTGCCTCTACTTTGAAGTCCTTGTTTGCATTCTAATCTGTATCAAAACCATGTCATTCTCCCATAGAAAATCCCCATTTGAATTACAAGCATTGTCTTCAAAACCCTTGCTTTTCAGTCTCTGAAATTCTCAGAATTGGAGTAAGTTCTGCAGTTAATGTTTTTTGTTTCGTTTGTTATTCGTGCTTTAATAGTGATTGTTCTTGAATGGATTGGTACTTGTTATCGACATCGGAGATTTTCTGGAAGTTAAAGTCAATTGTTAGTGTAATAGTATTCATTTCTTATTCTTAATGGATGGAATATCTCGGTCTTATATGATGTTTAGAAAACGAAACGAATATATCTTATGATTGAAACTATTTTAACTTTGTTTGATTATTACACAATTTTATCATCAATGTGAGTATAGTATCTTGAAGTAATCAATAAATTCTGATTTTACTTCAGATGAGTGACGAGTAGAAACCTAAGTTCTTGGAACTGTTGAGGTTTGTTATGTATATATGTTTGTCTCACAAAAACATCTGTCGTGTGTGGGAATGAAGCAGTGCCTTGTACAACATAGGTTTTCAATCAGTATCGAAACGAGTCAAAATGTTGGTTTCGAAGATATTGTATAATCATTTATTGCAAGTCATTTCGCTTAGGTCAATATGTTCTGTGATGCAATTAGTGATTCATCTATGACATGTTTTTGCTTTTGTTTGTAAATTTTCTCTATCGGAAAATGTGTTGGTAAACTGATTATCTAAAGGAATTGTCTAATAATCTTATGTCTTCAAAATAGGCTTCTCTATACACCAGTCTTGGATTACGGGCAAAGACCCGATCTTGACAGGTGAAGAATACTATGAAGACGTACCTGGGTCGTCCGTGGAACCTATATTCACGGGTTGTATTTATGTTATGCCACATGGGCGATCACATAGACCCTAGTGGATGGTCTCCGTGGGAACAAAATGATACTCGTGCATTCGATACTCTTTATTATGGGGAATACCTGAACGACGGGCTGATAGACACATTTTTGTGTCTGAATTGTCCTCATTGTCTCTATTGTTAGTCTCAATTTTTGTACTAATTTTGGTGTTTTTATGTGTGTAGGTGTTTTTGGAGAAATACACTTGTGTGGAAAAAGTTGCTCAAAAAGTGTTATTCGGACCCCCGGGAGAAAAGTGATAAAGGCACCCTCATTTTGGATAAGGGAACCCCAGGCACCCCAGCTGATAAAGGTGCCCCTGTTTTGGATCGGGGCACTTCATCCTCTTCATTTCAAAAATTCAGTTTAAGCGGGAAAATATTACAGGCGCATGCAGATTTTTCGTTCGAGATTTGAAGGCATTTTGGAGAGACTCAATGGCTCAGATTGTTGGGGGAGACTCTATTACGGTTAACAGGAGTGGTAGGGTCGTTGGAATCAATCCAGTTTGGCTGGTTAGTCGTGTGGAAGCAAAACAGGGGAGGTTGTCCGGAGAAAAAATACTCACGGGATTTTCAAATTAACCGAGAATTTCATGCTGCAAGTATTCTATCTCAATATGTGACGTGAACCTTGCGTGATGGAGTGTGTCAACACCAAGACAACGGCGTGAGAGAGAGTTTAGTTAGGGAATTATTTTCATGCAGCCGCAGAAAAGGAAACAAGAATATATGGATATACATGGTGATTAACTCGAAAGATATCGACCTGTTGGGTATAAATAGGTGATTGGGGGATACACAAAGGGGATGGAGAGTTTGGGGAGAGGTATAGAGCCTCAACAGAGCCGGAGAATCAAGTTGCAGAGAATTGTTTTCTGCTGCTGCATGAGCTGAAGAACACGAAGAACAGACAGCCCGGAACAGTCGTTCTTCAAAAGCGTTAACGACTCGCAGCTGTGGGTCGTAGTTTGGAGGCAGACTTAAATCAACAGCAACAGCAACACTTTACATGTATCGTTCTCTGTAACAGTCCGTTTATAACAATTAAAACTGTTACAAATCAGGCTTTTCATCTTTTCTCCCTTGTTCATCATTTGTAAACCATTTTTGAGCATTAATAATGATTTTTGAGCGTGTTTACACCATGATGAGCTAGAACCCATCACCTTGGACGACGGAGGAAGTCTGTTTTGCACCCATGTGGTAATTCTATTTAATTCCTTTATGACTATTTGCACTATTATAATTGATTTATGATTTTTATTGATTATTTGTGAATTCGTTAGATGTCGCATGCTTAGTCTTAGGTACTTTAGATGCGCCATGCTTGTGAGTTACATATAATTCTTTATAAAATCTACCTTGGCAAAGAATTAGAGTCAATGTTTGTTACTTTATGAGCCTTAATTGTCCGGAATTAATAGATGAACCGCATGAATGTGAGAATTGGTGGAATCCCGAGTCCCAGTAACTCTCTCCATCTTGTGACGTAAATTGTATATACTCTTTATTTTTATTATTTTTCTTTATTAAATCCTAGAATCGATTTCATCAAGTCCGAGTGAACGACAACTCTACTTACCACTATTCTAAATTCGATCAATTTTTGGCGCCGCCGACGCGGACTTGTGTATAGATTTGTTTTTAGGTTTTATTTTTCTTTTTATTATTTTTGTTCTTTTTACGCGTTTTGGTATTTCTTTTCTTTCGGATTTGGAGTGGAGCGAAAGAAAAGAGAAAGTGCTTTGAAAAGAAAAGCAAAGCCAAAATAGGAAAGAAAAGAGAGATCCGAACGGAGTGAAGAAGAAAATTTTGTATATAGTGTAATTTTTTTTTTTTAGAAACTGTAATTAGGTAATTATTTTTGTAATTTTTATTTTTGGACTTTTTATTTTTTGGACTTTATTTTGTACTATTGGACATTATTAATTTTAAACCCTAAGGAAGGGTTAATTAAATATAAACTGCACAAGGAAGGACGACAGTTACAATACTGTCTCGGCCCCTCGGGTTCGTACACGACATAGGAGTTGTGGCCCAAGCCGACTTCAACGGTTCATCCCCCGTCTGGAACGGGAGGTAAGAATTCTAAACACCCGCGAATCCCTGTCGGCGGGTTTCTTTGATGATTTCGTGTGAATATATGTCGAGGAACCGAATAAAATTGCTTTAATTTCCTAGTAAAGGGCAAGGACTGGCCATACAAGATAAGAGTTCGGATTTCATCACCGTTCTCTTCTTGCCCGCCTTAGTAAAACGAAACCAAATACGAACCTAAACCTAAAATTTTGAATAGAACGAGACCGATAGGGTAACAAGCTTAATAGGAAAATTGTTCGAAAAATATTGGTTACTCTTTTGAGCATACTTCGAAGTTCATGATGGTTTTACGTGAGTTGAATGCGTGACTTTCAGCCGCCTTGTAATGCGGTGAGGCCTTGGGTATCAAAGCTCCACGCAGCTTCTCTCGCCTCTATTCAACTTAGTTAAACTCGTATTGATTCGAGAGGGGTTTGCTTAGATTGTAACGAATTCCCTTTCGAAGGATTAGAAGCTGGTCTAAAAACAATCTAAGTGGAGCCATCATGCTTTTTGTTTGCTAGAAATCAGTAGGTTTGTTGTGGTCGAGTCAGCCTTGTTTGTGCTTGTGTAGAATTCCCTTGCAGTTAGGATGTCAAACTGGTATTACAATAGCCATCACAATGAATATGAATATCCAACTGAACAATTTGGACATCACTCTTTTTATGACCATAGTGTGAATAGTGGTTAGGAACGCCAAACATTTGAAGGTTACAGGTCATACCATGGTGATCCCAATTACTATCCACACGCCACCCTAGGTCGTGCAGAGCAAAATTCCTCTCTAATAGAGTCAACACGTAAGTTAGGCGGAGACGACACGTAAGTTTGCGAGAAATGAATAACTTAGTTATGGATGAAAGCAATGCAACGAGTGAAATTTCTTTCCTAGATTCAATAAGGAAGTCATGTGAGTAGAGTCACGATACATTAAGGAAGTCATGTGAGTCGAGTCACGATACCATAATGAAGTCATATGAGTCGATTCGAAAGCTTTTGTTTGAGGCCCAGAACGGAACTGCTCGAGATAATCTTAGTGTTTCCGATAGTACCCTGAAAATGAGGATAGTTATTTACATAATCAAGATGACGAGGATAAAATTGGTAACACTACTTGTCTAGATGAGGTTCAACCATTTTCATATTATTATAATGATGATTATGATGAGGATAGTGTTGATGAAGAATTTGAAATAAATAGGCATAGTGATCGAAATTGTTACCCCAATTGAGCTTTATAACGATAATATTTCTAGTTTAAATCCAAATAATTTTAATAATTATTCACCTATTCAAAAGGACGAGGATTTGACTAGAGATACCCCCGTTTTATACGATGTAGTATTTCCTTTTGATTATGAAGCCAATGATGGTTTAGAGGAACGAGTATATTTTGAGTCTAGCGATTTAGAAAAAATAGACTTAGAAAAAGAAAATAAACTCGTAGAGATGAGTGAGGATGTACCTGACTTAGAAGAATCAATTGACCATTTTCAGAAATCAGATGACCTTGAAATTAGGGAAGTTCTGACTAGTCTTTCTAGAGACACTGAAAACTCTAAGTTTGGGGGTGATTATCATTCTCCATGTGCTTTAACTCTTAGAAAAGTCCCTAACTTGGGACTTAACATATGTGCCTCAACCATTTTAAAAGATTATCTTCATACACTTTTTCCTGAACCTAGTTGTGTCCATAAGGAAGTTCGGTTGTTAGAAACCCATCCTCTGGTTGATGTGGTTAACCCAGGCTATGATACCACGATTGACTTTGTTTTCCCACCAAAAACCTTCCTTCCAATTGTGGGAACGTACAAGTTTCAGATGTGTCAATTATTAAGTTTTGAGACTAAACCTAATTACTTTAGGATATTAGGGTCGACACATTTGCTTAAGGAAGACCACCAATCTTATTGTGGTCAACTGTATAAGTCAAAACTGATTGACTTAGAGGATCCCAGTTATTCGAGTTATTGTTATGTGCTTCTAAGTTCTTAATTGAGTATTTCCAGACTCTACAACCTGATCTTAAGAATCCTTCTTTTGAGGAAGTCCAGCCCATGAAAACATTTTATTTAGACCCTTTTATAGAGCCTGAACACGAACCACAACTAGATATAGTTGTCTTAAACAAAATAATATATAAGGGTGTGTTGGATATCTTCCTGGTCTGTGGCAGTTTCCTCTTCTTGTGGTTAGCACTTTTTGATCCAGATGACCCGCAGTTATTCCGACTGTTGCTATATGATTCTTCGAGGTGACTAATCCTTTCCAATGTCTGGCTGAAGACTTTAAAACTTAGCACTTCTTGGGAGGTAACCCATGCTCTTGCAACACGGTAATATCTTTCCTTACTCTTTTCTTCAAGTGGTAACAGTTTCTCATTGTTCATACTTTTAATTTCATCTTTAGAACATTGAGGACAATGTTAGATTTAAGTTTGGGGGTGGGGAAGAACTTTTTAGTTGCACTTTTGAAACTTCTAGCGTCACATGGTATCCGGTTAGCTAATTTTACATATTGTTTCTCACCGAAAAGATAGAAATTGGAATGCTAGGGATAACGACCTATTGAGACATTAGAGAAAAAGACATTGAGATCCTTGAAATTCAGGAGAGAACTTGTTCCTTTTAGAGGGTAACCGTGATGGACCTAACCATCCATGATAGAAAGGAAATTAGGTCAGGAAATGCCAGAAAGACAAAGCAACCTCACAATGTAGTCTTAGTTACTGGATTACGACTCTCTCTCAGTAGAAACTTATCATCATCAACAAACGGAGCGACATCAAAATCTATAAAGAAAGTGGAAGACGTTTAAGGTTTAGAAGCAACAATAGAAAATCAGAATTCAAAATCAAGGGTTACACGAAGTTATCAGAGCAAGAAAAATCAAATAAGTTGTTGAAGTTCATGATACTAAGACATTACAAGTTGCGAAAATCCAATTGTTAAATTCCTTCTGTGATGGCCATGTAAATTTTTGTCTTGTTATACACAAAAAAAAAAAAGAAAAAAAAAATGAATGAAAAAAATATAAAGTTTAAATTTTAAGTTTTGTTCAATAAGGCCATAGGGAAATAGAAATCTATAAGGAAGTTGCAAGTGAGGAATCAAAGAGAAGAGTTAATTGTCAAGGTTCTATGAGGTTCTATAGTTTATCATCAATAGTTGAAGACCGAAGAAGACGTTGTTTCTAATGAGCACTATGAGAGAGTCGAAGAAAGATACATTTGGTTGCTTTGTCAGTCCGCTTTCAATCTGGCACAAGATCTTTCTAGCACTGGTTTAACTCATCACACGTAATTAATCCAGCTGTGTAGCAGATGTCCCTCTCATTTTTTTCTCTCTCCTAATCCTAGTCCAGCTGTAAATCAGCGGACGCATCTTACAATGTTTATCTAGCTGTGTAGCGGATATCTCTTTATCTAGCAGTGTTGCAGATGTGTCTCCCCTTTTCTTCAGTCAGCTTTAGAGCTCACACCATCAATTTCTCTGGCATTCTAGTCACTTGGAGATAGGTTGAGAATTTGTATGTCCTCATAGCTCTTTGGATACTTGTGACCAATTTGAAGTACAGGTTTTGTGGGTACACCTCTGGTAAACCCTCCGGAGACAACACTCCGCCGCTAGGGCCACCTAGCGGTTTAACGGCTTGCTGCACGTGCTAAGTGTAGTCATTTTATTTTTTAGATTAGATTTGCTCGGGACTAGCAAATAATAAGTTTGGGGGTATTTGATAGACACATTTTTGTGTCTGAATTGTCCGCATTGTCTCTATTGTTAGTCTCGATTTTTGTACTAATTTTGGTGTTTTTATGTGTGTAGGTGTTTTTGGAGAAATACACTTGTGTGGAAAAAGTTGCTCAAAAAGTGTTATTCGGACCCCCGGGAGAAAAGTGATAAAGGTACCCTCATTTTGGATAAGGGCACCCCAGGCACCCCAGCTGATAAAGGTGCCTCTGTTTTGGATCGGGGCACTTCATCCTCTTCATTTCAAAAATTCAGTTTAGGCGGGAAAATATTACAGGCGCATGCAGATTTTTCGTTCGAGATTTGAAGGCATTTTGGAGAGACTCAATGGCTCAGATTGTTGGGGGAGACTCTATTACGGTTAACAGGAGTGGTAGGGTCGTTGGAATCAATCCAGTTTGGCTGGTTAGTCGTGTGGAAGCAAAACAGGGGAGGTTGTCCGGAGAAAAAATACTCACGGGATTTTCAAATTAACCGAGAATTTCATGTGGCTGCAAGTACTCTATCTCAATATGTGACGTGAACCTTGCGTGATGGAGTGTGTCAACACCAAGACAACATCGTGAGAGAGTTTAATTAGGGAATTATTTCCATGCAGCCGCAGAAAAGGAAAGAAGAATATATGGATATACATGGTGATTAACTCGAAAGTTATCGACCTGTTGGATATAAATAGGTGATTGGGGGATACACAAAGGGGATGGAGAGTTTGGGGAGAGGTATAGAGCCTCAACAGAGCCGGAGAATCAAGTTGCAGAGAATTGTTTTCTACCTCTTTTTGCATGAGTGAAGAACACGAAGAACAGATGCCCCTGACGATCGTTCTTCAACGTGCGTTAACGACTCGCAAGGTGGGTCGTAGTTTGGAGGCAGACTTAAATCAACAAAGAAAGAACACTTTACATGTATCGTTCTCTCAGTAATAGTCCGTTTGTAACAATTAAAATCATTTACAAATCAGGCTTTTCATCTTTTCTCCCTTGTTCATCATTTGTAAACCATTTTTGAGCATTAATAATGATTTTTGAGCGTGTTTACACCATGATGAGCTAGAACCCATCACTGGGACGACGGAGGAAGCTGTTTTGCACCCATGTGGTAATTCTATTTAATTCCTTTATGACTATTTGCACTATTATAATTGATTTATGATTTTTATTGATTATTTGTGAATTCGTTAGATGTCGCATGCTTAGTCTTAGGTACTTTAGATGCGCCATGCTTGTGAGTTACATATAATTCTTTATAAAATCTACCTTGGCAAAGAATTAGAGTCAATGTTTGTTACTTTATGAGCCTTAATTGTCGGAATTAATAGATGAACCGCATGAATGTGAGAATTGGTGGAATCCCGAGTCCCAAGAACTCTCTCCATCTTGTGACGTAAATTGTATATACTCTTTATTTTTATTATTTTTCTTTATTAAATCCTAGAATCGATTTCATCAAGTCCGAGTGAACGACAACTCTACTTACCACTATTCTAAATTCGATCACGGGCCAGGTAGGGCGGGCAACCAACGGGTCAACTGGACCGGATTCCATAACATGACATCTCAAGAAGCGGAAGGATTCACGGTCAACCGGTTTATCAATGGCTCAATTTGGTTACCGTCTACCGAGTCCCTTTCAACGGAGGACTATAAGATATATCCGTAGAATAAAAACATTTAATGATAAGAAAATATTTTTGTAATCGTAGTACTGGTAAGATTTTGTTGCTCTTATTCTAATGAGGGTAATATAGTCATTTTTAATATCTCTGAAATATATTATTGCACTTATTCCGGTAAGGTAGTGTTGTCATTTTCTTACTTTGTATTTTACCTAATTCAACATACGGCCCATCATGCTCAGGATTGAGTGGTAGTACATGTAATTTATGTGATCCATGTGATTTTATCGTCTGCCCGAGATTCACTGAATTATTCTACATTATGCGATTGCTTTTACAAAATGGAGATTGTTTTTATTACTGATAAAAAGGGTCTACAAGTAAATAGATGGAAGCCTACCGACAAGGCGAGTTCCAACACTTTTTGTATGACTATTCCTAATCTATCAAAAGAAATAGTTACAATTCCTAGCATTAACATCAAATCTAGATAAGTGATTATTTAGCCTTTTCAGAAATCCACCTGTTTCATTGCAAAGTTCACCAAAAGTGGTAAAAGCTAAAGTGCAAGTTGTAACCTTGTGCTAAGCATTTTTCCAAGTATTTCTTATGCTTGCGTTTAAATGCTTTATCCACATGCTAAACCAGGCCTAAATGTGTGCACCCCCACCGGTGAATGGTGATACGCCGGTGACATCTAAACACTTGTCATGCCCGTTGTCCCAATTAAGGACTAAAACATCTGTCGGACGAAGAGCACCCCCATCATCTTCCAAGAAACCCAGTTCGACTTCTTTTTAGCCGTACCCTTCCCGAAAGCACATATCTACAAACGTGTCTCGAACTATGTCGTGTCAAAATTTGATGCCTACCTCATGTGCGCGGTGTAGGGCGTGATCCCCATAACATCAGTATCTCTTTTACAAAAGTACATAGGCTACCTTCAACAAAAAGGGGTATACCAAGCTTGTATCGTAGTCTTGCACCAAATTGTTGAACTTTAACTCTATGGTTGAGCCCCTCGATTGGTATATCCATAAGGTAATCTTATGCATGATTAGCCTTATTGTAATGCCAAAGAGCACAATCACGAGTGGACATGGAAAATTTATCTGGCATTTCCTTCATGACAACATCGAAGTATCTCCGCCAAGGTCTTCATGGGATGGGGGTAGTTGGCTCGATGTTGACGTCGGGACCACAAATGCTTGGAGAAAAGATTCATGGCTTGTTGCATGTTTTGATTAGGGCCATGTAATTGAGTGTTACAAAGCATATTGAATTGAAGGGGCTGAGTCATATATAAGACGCCAATTAGCGAGGGACCTTGCATCAGCCATGAAATAGATACCTAAACCACCAAAATTGAGCGGCAAAGAAGACATACGGTACTGCCACAACCCCATACCGGGCCCGTCATTAGTAAAAATATGCCGCACGTGAAGGACAAGTGAGCATCAAAAATAACTTGAGAGTCTGAGATGTAATCTGGCCTGGTAGTTCTCAAAGAGAAATAAAGACGAGAAACTCCAACACAACTACGCAACAACTACAATTCGCTTTGGTGATTATCTTGCTTCCTTACAGATTAAATTGTTGGTTTTAAGCACTCTACACTTGATCAAGATGCTGCAGAAATCATGGTCTAAACTTACAGGCCCCCCTAAAAGTTTTACCGCCTTGGTTGGTCTGCTAATTTGGGCAGGAAAGTCGTCCCTGTCAAGACATCGTATATCTGTAGGCCAGAAGATCTCTGTCTTGGCCATGTTAAGGTGAAGACCAAGCTTGCTGCCCTCATTTTTGATGATGTTCAGAGCTTTAGATACCATTAAAGTATCTCCAATTATCGTGCCATCATCCAAATACCATGCCTGAAAATGCAGATCACATTGTTCGGAAATCCTCTTAACTAAACGGTGAAGAACAAGTGAAAAAAGAAGGGGACCAAGAGGGTCACCTTGTTGTACCCCTTGAGAAGAAGATAATATGTGATCATTTTAGTACAGTTTTGGCGGCCGTGAGTAACAAAACTCCACCCACTTAGAGATAGAGGGACAGTGGGTTCTAACTTATTGGAGAATAGCTGACATGCTTACCATGATGAATGTGTTACTGAAATCCACAAGTAGCATGGTCGTAGAGGAAGAATTACCTTTATGATGTAGAATCCTGTTCACAGAGTGTAAGATGGCTTCCCCTCCACACGGTATTCCAACACAAAACTGGAAGTCTTCAAGGTAAGTAAACATATTTGTTTGTACCCAGAAATACTTCTAGACACAGAACACGATTAAGATGGTGTTGTTGATGGAAACAGGGATGATAACAGGATATAGTCAAGAATGACAGACACAAATCTAACGTGGTTCGGCATGGTTTTCTTACATCCACGGACGAATCCCCTTGTGGTGTGGTATTTTATTGATATTAGAATTACAGTAGTATTTTTTTCTCATTGCTAGCCTCTTTTTTTCTCATTGCTAGCCTCCTTTTTCTCTCCCCCTGTTCAGAATTACATACTCTCTATTTATACAATTGAATACCTAATTACAATATAAACTTAAATGGCATTAACTACTCATTCATGCCTCCCTGTTTAATTCTGCATGAAACTGCTCATTCATGCCTCCATGTTAAATTCTGCATGAAACTGTCTTTGCATGCCTCCTGAATTAATTCGCATGAAATTGTCTTTGCATGTATTAATTCTTCACTGGCTGGCTTCTGCATTAATCCTCCCTGCATGGTTCCTTTCTGTTGTTGACTGTTGATAGAGGCATTTATGTGTCTAATTTGTCCTCAATGTTTCACATTGTTAGTACTCGTTTTTGTATTTATTATGGTGTTTTGTGTGTTTGTAGGTATTTTTTGGAAATAAAGATTGTTGGAAAATTCGGCTCGAAAAGTTGCTCGGAACACCGCCGGAGGACATTTGCTATTCGAACTCCCACTTTGGATAAGGGGTAACCCAATTACTAAGGGGCACCCAACTGATATTCGTACCCCCAGCTGTTGGATAAGGGCTGACCTTCTTCTTCATTTCAAATTTTCAAAATTGGCGGGAAAATAAAAGTTTATCACTGTAAAATTTCAATCAAGAATTCGGAGGTGTTATTGGGAAACTAAATGGCTGAAAATTTATGGGATTGTTCCTGGGATATATACAAAGCTATTACAAGTGTTTTGGTAGATCAAATTTAGCTGAAAAATCCGTGAGAAGAAAACAGAGCAATACGTGCATGGGAGAAGTTATTCACGGGATTGCGTGAATTACAGGGAGTTTTACACGTGCTTGGAAGATTTGAGTCACCATTTGGAGCGTGCAGAAGATAAATAAGGAGATTTGACAGCTTCATAACATGTGAAAATCAAAATCAGAGGTGAAAAAGGAAAAAAATATCACATATCTTGCATGGAGAATAGTCAAGAATATTTTGAAATTACTCAAGAGATTCGGGAGTTGTTGCGTATATAAAGTGTTGTTTTGGGTCATAGAAGGTGGATGGGGAGTTTGGGAGAGTTTAGAGCGTCAACAGATCGAGAAAATCAAGTTACAAGATTATTCTCTGCTGCTGCACCAAGAACACGAAAAACATTCAACGCACGGGTGACAGTCGTTTATGCTACAGTGATACGACTCACAGCCGAGGGTCGTAATTCGGAAGACAATCTTAAAACTACAGCAACATCGACTTTGCATTTATCGTTCTCTGTAACAGTCCGTTTGTAACAAAAATAATTGTTACAAACCCGATTTTTCATTATTTCTCCCTTATTCATCATT
This sequence comes from Papaver armeniacum, assembly GCA_023531295.1. Taxonomy (NCBI): domain Eukaryota; kingdom Viridiplantae; phylum Streptophyta; class Magnoliopsida; order Ranunculales; family Papaveraceae; genus Papaver; species Papaver armeniacum. The sequence continues at coordinate 435,658 of JAJJWW010001076.1, read as the reverse complement.
TGTAAACCATTTTTGAGCATAAATAAATTCTTTGAGAGGGTTTTCAACATGATGAGCGGCTAATTCTCCCACAACCAAGGCAATGAGGAAGTTATTTACGCATGAATAATTGGTAACTATTTTATTTTCTCTAATTTATAATTAATAATTCGCTCAATCACTTTTTTGCAGAGTTTTAATTGTTTGCAAAATTCTTTTCATTAGTTGTAGATAGGTTATGCTTGTATTAAGATAATCTATGCATAGGGGATACAATTAATTTTTGAGAATTTGCCTGATTATTTGTGAATTAAGAAACAAGGGATTTAAAAGATAATTAGAGTTTTGGGTTATTTACCGTTATTCATTCATGTGTAATAGTGGAATCAGTGTCTTGGTTATTTTCTCATATTTTGAATCAATTTTGTGTTAAGTTTTCTTTATTATTAATTTTTATAAGTCTAAAATCCATTGCTTTCACAAGTCTCAACGAACCTTATTTACTACAACATTATTGATTCACATCAATTGTGACTGTCAAGCTTTGAATTGCATGACGAGCTAAGAAGATATGGACGGATGTTGGTGGCGGCTGGCCGACAACATGGGTAGAGACTCGGGTTTGGTGTGGCATAGTTCTTGGTTTGGCGGTTAGAAGCGATGTGCAACATGGCTAAAAATTGGTTGGTGGCACTGCTGGAAACATGATTGGAAATTGGCTAGAGGTGTGATTTGCAATCAGACTTTGACAGTTGACCAACAGTTGACTTTGACCATTGACCGAGCGTTGACTTTGACCGTTGACCGGTCATTGTAATACTGGGCAGGCTGGTGGGCTGCTTCGGTTGACTGGTTAGCGAGCTTGGATGACAATGAACAAAGTAGCCCAGGGAACATTCTGGCCCTATATGTGGCAATTTTACTCATGGTACATACAATATCCTTTCCTGCAGCATAGGCCGCCACCTTGGAAACTAATCCCTCCACACTGTACCAACAGCAATGGGACGAATGCCTCCATCCTGTTTGAGCAAGGGTGTAAGAGGTGCGCTAGACACGAATTCCCCTAATTGTGATGGACACCTGCCATCCAACCATAAGTTGACTACACCTTTCATAGAGGTAAGTAAATCTTGACTAAGATAGTGGCGCCCCATTAAGGGCATCAAGAAGGTGTTGTACCCTCAAACCATCTCTCCCGCAAGATGTGCCCTTAGGGAAGCTACTTATTCTACCTAGAATGATCTCGTTTGAGGAAACCACACTACTTAAGACACTAGGACTAGTGGGAATAGTGGGCAGAGGGGCGAATGGGTGCTTATTAATCAATGTTTCAAAATTGTGAAAGAACTCGAGAATACTATGATAAATTGAAGCTCAATCTAGGTAGTTGGAAGATTGACTTTCTAAACTCAGATCATAGGCCCAAAAGCTTGGATTGTTGTGTGGAAACCAAAAGACCTAGGAGGGTTGGGTTTCATGAATATGGAACATATCAATAGTATTATGATCACAAAAATTAAATGGAGATTGGAGAAGGACAATGATTCTCTCTGACACCAGCACATGGATGCTAAATACTTGGTAGAAATGTGTTGATTGTGATACCAAGCCTAAAAATAAAGACAAGGGGATATGGAAAGGCATTTCCGAAGGCGTCAACAACATCCAAGACCATAGATTTTGGATGATTGGTAATGGAAAAAATATCAAAATTTATGAGGATATCAAGATTCCTACAATAACTACTCAAATTCCAGAACTTCTCATGGTTGAACACCTCATATTACACAATGGTGATTAGAATTCTACTATATGGTTGGTTCACTTCTATTGTTGCCAAGGCTATCCTTGATAGTTGATAGTGACACTCATCAGGAGAAGATGATCGAATTTTGTGGAATCTGATTGACAATGGAGATTTCATAGTCAAATCCCTCTACGAAGCTAAATGGACGTATAGAAATGATGCTCATACCAGTAATTGGCAAGCTCTATGGAAAATACAAAATTGGTCCCGTCATCCAAATTTTCAATCTTATACTTCTACTTACGTGGATGTACTTAACACCCATATAATCTTTGTTTTCATTAATGAAACTACAAGTCGAGTGCATGTGCGTTGCACGTCTGTTCTTATTGACATGTTCTTATTAAAAATCAAAACTCATTTTTGAGAAATGTACTTGATATGTTCTTTCAAACTGCCTTTAAAATATGTTTACCTTGTAAAAATATTTGAAAACTTCAAATTTCATGTTCTTATTTATGCTCTTTGCGTAGTGAATTTAAAGAGCTTTCCGGTCATATAAGGTTTACAAAAATCCGAAGTAGAATTTAAAAGATATAAAGGTTTGAAGTTTTCATTTTAATTTTTACAAAAATGGCAGTTTTGTAAATACAAAAAAAGTCCACATTTATGATGATACATCCCTGCAATTAGACATATTTACATCTATAAAGTATGTCTAATTGCAGGATGTTCTTGGCAATTAATGGAATTGAAACTTATACCTCTTCTTTGCAATCTAAGGTATGGAATATTATACCCCACAAGCATCAAGAAGTCTGTTTTTAACAGGTCGACCAATCTCAAGCATGACTCATTTGGGAATCTAGAGTTGGGTTCTCATGTCTTTCTCCAAATTTTGAGTTTTTAGTTATATGCTAATTTTAAATAGGTTTAATTTTTCTTATCGAATATATAAGTATACCTTTCAATTTTAAAGGATACAGATTTATTGAGAGGTATGCTCACGGCACAATCTTTTTTATATATAGAGCTTCATCTCCCAACAACATTAGCATGTCGCGTAAAAGCTTCACTAACACCAAACCCTCTTCATCTCAACCATAAGCCTTACCCTTGAACCTATATGACTAATCAGAACACAAAATTGGTTAAAAAGACCAAAATCAAAATTTCTAGGTGAAAAGGACAATCAGATTTAGATACTGTTTAAATGGACAAAAATTTAAAAATAGACAGGATGTAACCAGTTTCATCCTGTCCATTTTTCAAATTTTTTTCTTTTTTTCATTTTACACAGGATGCATCCAGTTTCATCCTTGCTATTTTTTAAGTTTAAGCCAGGATGAATCCAGTTTCATCTGTTGAGATTATTAGTCCCACATTGTTGGGCAATCTAAGCTCCTGCGGCTTATAACCCCTTAGGGCCTCTCCACTCATTGTCAATTGGTTTTGAGTTGGATGCCCAAATTCTAATATGGTATCAGAGCAGGCTATTTGCGACGAGTCTTTGACCGCACCTTACTCCGCGTCACCCGATTTAATTGTCCACGTGTTAGACCCAACGAGGCTACACGTGATTACAACTGATTATCACCCTCAAATAGAAGCGGAGCTGCAAAAGATTTTGGATGCTGGAATTATAAGGGAAGCAAAATATCCAGAATGGATAGCAAATATGGTGGTAGTACCAAAAAAGAACAAAGAGATAATGATCTACATAGACTTCTTTGATTTAAACAAAGCGTGTCCGTAAGATAGTTTCCCTTTACAGATATCCCTCAAATGGTAGAATCGACATCAGGGAATGATAGAGTCTCAATGTTGGATGGATATAAAGGTTATAATCAAATTCCTTTGGATGAAGAAGATCAAGAACATACTGCTTTCTTCGCACCAAGAGGTTTATATTGTTATACGAAAATGCCATTTGGATTGAAGAATGCGGGTGCGAAATATCAAAGAATGGTAGAGAAAGTATTTGAAAAATGGATACATAACGCATTAGAAGTCTATGTCGATGGTATCTTGATAAAGAGTAAAGAGGAAAAGGATCATGTTGATAATTTGAGAGAAATATTCGAGCAAATGCGAAAATTGAATATCAAGGTGAATCCAGAAAAATGTGTCTTCGGCGTATCATCAGGAAAATTCTTAGGTTATATAGTGTCCAAGAAGGGAATAGAAGTTGATCCAGATAAAGTACAAGCGGTTAGAGATATGCCACCCCCTGCGACGGTGAAAGATGTTCAGAAGCTAAATGGATTGATAGCTTCGTTGGGAAGGTTTATCTCATATTCTTCGGATAAGTGTAAACACTTTTTCAATATATTAAAGAAGGGAACAAAATTTGAGTGGACGAAAGAGTGTGATAAAGCATTACAGAGCATAAAAAATTATCCGGTGAATTTATCCATTATGCAAAAAGGCGGAGCCAAGAAGAATTGCTACTCTATTTGGCATCAACAGCGCTGCATTAAGTGCAGTATTGTTGCGTTCGGATAAAGGAATAGAAAAAACAATATATTATATAAGTAAAACGTACAATTCTGCAGAGAAAAATGATTCAAAAATTGAAAAGCTAATTCTCGCATCGGTATATGCATCATTCAAGCTTCACATTTATTTTTAAGCTCATAAGGTCAAGGTATTAACGAGAGTGCCAATTAAACCCGCAATGAAGAATTCAAAAAGATCAGGAAGAGTTGAAAGGTGGAATACACAATTAGGAAATTATGAGATTTTATCTTCGCCAAAGTCACAAGTTATTGCGGATTTTCTTGCAGAGTTTCCATTAGAAGAAGATGAATATGTTGAAGAAATGATGGACGTGGATGAAGAACATGGGAATCCTAAAGATTTATTAACTGATCGGAATTCAAATAGATGGGAGATACTAGTCGATGGATCATACAATGGAGAAGGGAATGGAATCGGTATTATATTCATTTCACCAACAGGAGCGCGAATGGCTTACTCATTCAGGTTGGATTTCGCATCCACAAATAATGAAACTGAGTATGAGGCAGTCGTACATGCACTAAAACTAGCAATTGAAATGAAGATAGAAGATGCGCGAATAACTAGTGATTCACATTTGGTAAGTCGTCAGATAGAAGGTACATATAGTAAAAATGAACCATCTTTGCAAAAATACAAAAAGTTGGTTATGAATTTAGCGATCACGAATTCAAAAATAAGTTGGAGACACATAAGCGAGAAAGGAAAATAGACTTGCAGATATTGTCCTTCATATCTACCATGTTAATAGATCCGATTTGCAAGAGACATAAAAATACAAACACTATTTTTACCATCTATAGAGAAAGGAGAAGAAACACAAACAAATGTAACGAAAATAGAAAATATGGAAGAAGAAAGTGTGAGCGAAGACATGGATTGGAGAACTGAGATCCATTTATATCTAGAGAAGGGAGAACTGCCAAGAAAAATGTTGGAAGCACACAAGTTAAAAAGTCGTGCGACGAATTATGAATTAAGGGATGGCATTCTTTATAGAAGATCATTTCTTGGACCCTCGCTTAGATATCTTACACGAATGTAAGGAATAGAAATCTTAAAGGCATTACATTATGGAGATGCTACTAATCATAGTGGAGGAAGGTCACTCGCATACGAGCAAAGATACAAGGCTACTATTGGCCATACATGCATGAGGAGTCTCAAGGAGATGTGAGGAATGTCAACGTCATGGCAAGAAGATACATGCACCCGGAACGATGCTAAACACATTTACAAATCTGTGGCCGTTCGGAAAATGGGGAATCGACATTGTTGGACCATTTATACTAGGAACGGGACAAAAGAGATATTTAATTGTCGCAACAGACTATTTTACAAAATGGGCAAAAGTAAAAGCGGTTCAGCATATTCGTGATAAGGACATAGTCACATTCATCTTTGAAAATATCATATGCGATTTGGCATTCTGCACAAATGTATCGATAATGGAAAGCGATTTCAAGGCGACAATATAGAAATGTTGCTTAATGCGTTCAAAATTCAAAGAGGAAAATCTACTCCTTTATATCCACGAGAGAAATGGACAAGTAGAAGCAACAAATAAAACGATCGCAGACAACTTGAAGAAGAAGTTAGAAGGACACAATAAAGGATGGTGCGAACAAGTACATAATGTAGTATGGGCTTACAATACAACAAGGAGGAAGCAACGGAATGTCACCATTCTTTTGACATATGGGGTAGAGGCGGATACCAACGAAGTCATCATTTTAACCACAAAGAAAGAAGCTTGGAGAAGAATCTAAGTGCGAGATCTAATTTGTCTATCATCTACTTCTTCCCCAAAAACTAAATCTAGAGCTCCAAAACTCATTAATGGAGTTTCATGTAAACACCAAATATTATAGTGAAGAACCATGGATGTAGATCCCGTTATGGATCGAACCATGTAAAAATCATGAGTCTCATTTATATTTCTAGCACATTTAGTACTTATATTTGATTGTGAATAAAAGTTTAGATCTAGGATTTGGTATACAAATGAAGGCTTGGGTGTAGCTATGGATTTTCCGTAGTTACTCTAAATGCCGAGTATGAATTACAAGGTCCACTTTCTGATGTACGGGTGTTGCTAATCAATACACCCTTCCGATAGTTAACCATGAATGGTAGACCCATAGAGACATATCATTCAGATAGATTCTAATGCAACATTTTCATATAATGTAGTTGAGAAATATTATAAATCCATTAGCGTTTTCAATCTTTGAGGTCTTTCGTATCCAACTTGAGTCGAGGTTTATCCATATGAAGTTGGTTGTATTTTCATGATAAAAAACCAATTGCCACAACATTATGAACTTCTCTCTAAGAGAAACATTTTAGTCTCTAACGTAAACGGGCATGCCGTAAGTAACATGAATATCAGGAAAAACAATCGCGAAATAAATATATGGTGGGGACATATCCAAAGCAACATAAGAATCTACATGATCCAAGCAACATAAACAGAAAATAAAATATTACACCAGTAAACTTAAAAATAGGTAAGCCAAACATTAAAAAAAAAAAAAAAAAAAAAAAAAAAACGCACACACGGATAAATAATAAGCAGATTTTACCCAAAAATTAAACAGCATTATGTCCCGCGAAGAGAAGGAACGTATTCTGAGGCATTTTGAGCATTTTGTCAATTGGCAGGAATGGGGAAGAGGCAAAATAACCCTCTTTTTATAAAATCTTCTAAAATATCGCATAAATAAAAGCCCTCGTGCCATCAGAGTAAGTACAAACATGGTCGTTTTAATTATCTAAAATAACCCTCTTTTTATAAAATCTTCTAAAAATATCGTACAAATAAAAGAATACACAAAAATATGACTCGTGGACGTATATAGACAAATGTTTATAGTTATTTTTTATTTCGATGATACCACTAAATAATCCGACTTTTTATGCATTTTAGTCACGTTTGGGTATGTTATAGTCGGCTAATGTATATTAGTAACAATTAGTAAATTTAATATGCCTAGTGGATGGAAAAGAAATTATTTAAACGGGAAGAGGAAACTTTTTCAATTTTGGTCATTTGAAGCCCAGACGTCTAAAACCTCTTAAATCGCTTTTTTATCAAGCGAATCAGTTGTATAACAAGGAGATCAAAACTCTCAAGTAATTTGTGTAGCGTTATCACATTTCTCTTTCTCTCGCTGCTATCCCAATTTGAGGTACGATTCCTTAATACTTGGTGTTTCAAAACTAGGGTTTACTGGTTTTATAATTAGGGTTTGCTGTTTTTTTCTTTTTATCTAAAACTAGGGTTTAAAATATTTGTTGGTGTTCGAAAACTAGGGTTTATTGAGGTAGGAAGATGGATTTACCATCAGTTCTGTTTGTGTTCGAAAACTAGGTTTGCTAACTGTTTGAGAAAATGTTCCAATTAACTCTGTATTTGAAACTCTATTGTTAGCTAGAAATTGTACTTCTCTCATGGATTTTATCTTTGGAATGTTCTTCCCACCCTTACAGCTCAAAAAACTCCAATCCATGAATTTGTATTAAGGCACCAGATTGATTTTACTGTAACCATCCATGTTTGTCCAACTCAACTTAATAAATGTGCAACCTTATAAAATAACCTCTTTTGCTTTCATTTATTTGTTTATGGCATAAGAAAAACATATTTGGTTTGGCAATTAGGAGTTGCTTGAATACTTTACGGATATCGGTTTCTACCCTCATTCTGAAGTGTGTTGTTATATATATATGAAATCTTATGCTTATGTTTTCTTTATGTCTAATCAATCACCTGTTTTGCAATTAAATGTGTATGCCTTTGTTAAGACTCTTTTGAAATGTGTATGATGTCAACTTGCCTTATTACAAAATGTTATTTTGTTATATCAATTCTTCTTCTTAATATAAAGGAGAATGTTTATGCTGACATGTCGGCCTCAAAACAAATTTCAATTTTTTTGTCTGATGTGTCATCGTCATATTAGATGTGAGGACAACTAGACGAATAGAAAAGGAACGACCCTTCAAATTTGTCTTCAGAAGACACATCCTGTTCGGAAGAGTTTTTCATGAAAGGTTCTCTTATTTTTGAAGAGTTGTTCATGAAAGGTTGCAACTTGCAACTAATCCGTCGGTAGCAGCCAACCGCTTGGATGCAAGTTTTCTGTATACAATTTTGTTGTGCACTTGCTCTTCATAAATTTTATTGTTGATTTACTGTTCGTAATAAGTTCTAAAAGGTTGGAGTTAAAGTTTTTCTCTATCGGTTGACGAAAATCCGTAGGTTCGTTATTTTGTACTAACTATTAAGTTATATTTTCATTTGTAGTATTGCTTCCCGACTTGAGATCTATTGCAGTAAAATAGAGATGGATGTAATGTTTGACAATATCTACTCTGAACAGTTTAAAAACGTGTTCCATAATTGCAGATTAACACTTTACATTATGTTACTACGAGCACGTCGACGATATCCGATGTCCGTGTATTTACAGAGTGCAACCATTCCCTCACCAATTTTCTCTGCGGAATCGATTTAAGGTAAAGTTTGCACACAACAAGACAATATTCTTTTATTCTTTTACGCTTTAGTCTTCAAGGTGGCTCAAATCCCTTAGTCCTTTATTGAACATGATCAGTTGATCGCCATTTCAAATATGAAAAAACCACTCCCGGAGACTGTTAGATATTTATTCCCTTTTTTTTTTTCTTCTTAAACCATACTTTTGATCATCATCGACCTCCCCAAAAAGGATCTTGAGCAGGGTGAAAGTGACGCCAAATCTGGAACCATGGACATGGAAGTTTAAGGTAAGAACTTCCATGAAATTGTTGAAAATTAAAACTAAATTGTTGAAACTGAGAGAGTTAGGAATCTAGAACTGTAATAAGAATCAAGTTTATAAATTGTTTGCAAACTGCTGGCCCAAGTTACAAGTTTTAACTTCTTTTATACTGATCCCATATTTATATTGTTGGTAATGTTTCCGATTGTTGTTGATTTGTATTGGGTTACGAATTTGGTGTTTGTGGTGTCATTTATATAGGATGGTGAATTTAGCTTCTTTTATACAGACTATTTATATTGTTGATAATGTTTTTCGATTTTTGATTTGTCTTGGGTTCTGAATTTGGTGTTTGTTGTGTCATTTATATACTATGATGATAAGGTGGATGAAGAGGACAAAAAGGCTACTTAGAGAAAGATGATTCAAATAAAGAATAAGGCATTTTCATACATGCATGTAGCAATGTCAACAACATGAACAACATCTTCAAGGGCTTCCTTTAGTGCATCTCATAGATAAACTGGGTTCATACATTCAAACCAAATTATTTGTTATTGTTATTTCAGATTCGGATGGTGAGCACGAGGAAAAGAAATGGGACAAATAGTTTTTCCCGAACGCACGGCCTCCACTAACATGGTTAGTTCCATTCTTTTTGTCATGTCGTTGGGTACAGTTTTTAAGTTTGGGTTCAAATATGGTTGTAATTATTTGCTATATATTGGTTTTGGTCAATCATGTGTCACTATATCGGCAACATGATTAACTATAATTTATACACAAAGATTATGATCTACATATATGTATCTCTGTTCTTGGTATCTCACATTGAATGCAAATTGATTTTGTTTGTTCGAATAGAAAATGGTTTCGTGATTTTGTTTGTTCCAATAGAAAATGGTTTCGAATTTGTTATTTTTGTAGCTGCTAAAATCAATGAATATATGTTTCTTTGCAAGGTTCATGAATGAAATGGTTAGTGCCTTTTCTATCTTACGGTTCTGGCCATTGGTGGTGGCACAATAAGAACAATAATTAAATGAATTAGTTGCTTACCGACATACTCCAGAATTGAACACATAATACAGTTTTAAATTTACGATTGAACTGAAGTACTTGATAATTTCTTTTGTTATTTTGGATCCTTTATAAACTGCCAATGGAAAGAGAGAAAATATGCCGCTTATCTTATAATCCAAAAGCCGGAAGCAAGTATAATATGACACTAGCCCGCGCATTGTGCGAGCCTAAAGCACTTGTGTTTAATAATTCGAGAAACTGAGATAATGATGGGATGGGGTATCGACATTTAGGAATCGTTTTGTTGGTTTTTTAAAGTATCTGTTTGATTTGGAGGAAGAGATGCTGATGTATGTTTATGAATTGCAGCTTGAGTGTGTCGCCGTCCAATTCATCTTCGCACATGGGATTTGGCAAGAGCTATGAAATACTTTGTAAAGTATCAAACCCACTTGCTTTAGAATCATATGAAAATTAAACTCTTCATGAGGCACAATCACATCACGCTTGCATGTAGAAAAAATTAAAATGCATCGTCCATTATGACACTAGCCCGTGCATCAATGCACGGGCATGAAAGCCCTTGTATATATATATATTTCATGGTGTGTGGACTATGATTTGAATTTTGATAAGTTCCGGCATTGCTTCCATTGCCATTTTTTTTTACTTGGTTATGGTTTTAGAAAATATTTATTTACTTGAGAATTCACTTGCTGATCAGTTGTGATATGCGTGTACTTCCATCTTTATTAGACTTTTATTTTCTCAGTTTTGTATTGATAACTAATTAGCTTACTTAGACAGTTAGCTGGAAAATCATGATCCTAGGATTTTATATCCAGCGTTCTATGTTCATGTGTTGCACATGCAGTAAGCCTTGAGTAATTTGACATGTCCACTAATTGTGAATCTTTTATTTAAAATGGAAATAATTTTTGGTGTTTTTTTTCTTCTGTTTTTCGTAATTTTTTCTCATGCTGTAGTTACATTTTTACATGAATGTGTGTAGATCGGACTGTAAATTTCATTTGAATTATGTATGTTAATTGTATTTGTGGCATTGGTATGTTGTTTTATAATCAGAACTACTATTCTTCAGATCATTACTAACCAAAACTATCGTCGTAGGTACAAAGTTATGGGTATACCTGGAGAGTTTCATACAAAACATAGAGATTCAGTGCCAGTGGTGAAGAGCAGGTAAATAGGTGCCAATTGAAGATACTATATGGCAATTTTATTAGATTAGGGCTACATTAATGAGATTTATGCTCATATAATAATGAGTGTATAATGACTTTTGCTCAAATGTTTATCAATGTTATTATGTTTTGTAGGACTTATATCCACCCCCAAAAATACAGGGATGGGTGAACTAATCTGTTTAGGGTCCTCGTGTAGGTTGTTAACAGAACATTGTTCCTGTTGCCAAAGTCTAAGTTCTTTGCCGGGGCAAATCATACCTGGACATACTTCGAAATGTATATTCATGTTTGGTTGCGTAAAATAGTCTCCGCAGGTTAAATTATTCTACCTTGAATACAAATTAATCTTACTTTTGAATCACCGTCAGGTGTTTGTGTCTTTGAACATTTATGTCCTTTGCAACTTTAAGATAGTCATTGCATATTCCATTTAAAAGTAATTAAAATTGAGTGCACACTTAGAAGTAAGTAATACATAATTTTACTTAATTTTAGCCATTTGGATAATTATGTGTCATAGATCTCCTTATATATTCTGAGATTAGGCTGTTGCCTGTTGTGTTATGCAGGCCCCTAGGCATACTGAATTAATTAGTTACTATTTAACTATGTTTTTTTAGCGCGCGCTTAACATATGTCATTGGGTGTCTTGGGTCTCAGACCCGGTATATAATCAGTGGTTGCTTTTATTTTGCACCAAATATGATTTTGTTCTTTTCACTTTAGTACTGAGTTTCATTGGTATATTTGGGTTTAAAGATGGAAGCTGCGGAGTTGGGCTCGACCTTGGATGGGATTTTCCACTGCTTTAAGAAATAGTGAGTGAAAGCGTTAGTAAGCAGCATTCAAGTGATTACTCAAATTATATGTGTTTGTTGCAGTCTCTCTTGGAATGTCCTTTGATAAAGGAATGTTAATGATGCAGTACGTTTTCTCAAGTTCGTTATTATGTTCACTTAATATGATGCCGCTGTATCTGGAATAAATCAACATGGAAGTTGGAACGAATTAGAGAAAAAACAATTAGTAGTATCAAAACCAAGTAACTATTTTATATATGGAAGGATATGCGCATTGCTCCCCATGTTACGTACAATTTTCTATATTTTCTTTAATATTCCTTGTTTACTACCGGAAATGATATTCATCTATCCGTTTACAGCTCTATTCCATTTACAGCTCTACCAAAATTTTCTTTATGACATCTCTGATTAACCGGAATCTAGTTGTACTTTAAAGGTGAACGAAAATATACCTAATGGCATCTTCGAATATTCAGACCAAATGTCTAAATCTTCTAATGCGAAACAAATGCATTATGACAGAACTCTAAAGGTCAGTTACTTGATGACATCTTTGATTAACCGGACCGAGCTTCTAAATCTATTAATGCAGAACAAAATATGTTTGATGACAAAACTCTAAGGTCAACCAAAATATACGAGTGAGATTTTGACATTATTAGAGATTGAACATTTGTCTAACTATTATAATTATGACTAACTTTGATAATTATCATGGTAAATAATAAATCACGAGTTTGCGATGATGAATTTTCTATGAACATAATTCTCACAGAGTTCGAAAACTCGTCCATATATCTATTTTGGATTGTTGAAAGGAAATTATTGAATTAAGGTGCACGTATCTAAATCAAGAAGTAATTTTTGGATCGCGGAGGTCAATCATAATTCTACCTGGAAGTCTAAAGATTAAAAATTCTTGTGAGGATTGTAATAATTACGGGCAACAAATCGAGGAGTATCCAGAAAGATAATTAACAAGATATTTACTTTAGAAAATAAATACTCGTCTATATTTTTTACCTACATCGAACTAATGATTTCCTAATAAAATAATTGAGATTTGATTTTCGAGAATTAACTTAAAGAACGAGACTCTGACATTAGATCAATATTGAACAATCGTCTAAAGATATAATTTTGACTTACCACAAACTAAGGTTATCCCAGTAAACAGTAATAATTCAATTTCGATAATGAACTTTAAATGAATTATATTCTACAACAAAGATTATTGTTGAACATGGTTTCGGTTTTCCGTCGGAACTAGACCGAACCAGACCAATAAGGAGGAAACCGAACCAAACCATTTATTAATGGATTGGTGTTTATGGGTAAAAATCGTTTCTGCCGATTTCGGTAAATTCGGTAGGTGAGTGAGAAACTGGTTCAAACCCTAAACAAATATGCTGCACGTGAGCACTTTATAGATTCGAGAGATCAATCTGTACAAGTCCGGCCTAAACCAAGAAATGGTCGTTCCAGACTTGCTTCGGTCACAAAGTGAAGGAGAAGGGTTGATTTGGGGAGGGAAGCAAAGAAAGGTGTTGAGACCAGAATAATTCTGAGAGAGTAGTGTCTCGACTTGTATCAGAAAGTGGAAGCTTCCTAAGATTGCAAGAGATGAAAGCTTTTTGGAGAGCTTGCAAAGTTGCCTTTTCTGAGAGTGTAGTATTTTTCTCCCAGACCGAGACTTGTTGTCTGGTGGAAATAGGTAAGACCTATTTATACAAGTCGAGATTGAAATGTACCCTGGCCTCATGAAGGAAGAGAGTAAAGGGTGAAATAATGGGAGGAGGTGGTAACCGCATGGTGTTAATGGGTGAAAACGTTTTCACCATTATTTCCTCTTTTATTTGACCGCTTTATTCCTATTCACGCTTTCTTAATGTGAGCGTAGTGTACGCCGCATCTTTGTGACCGCCAAACCAAAACCCTAGAAAGCATCCCCGGTTTGTGTTGATATCTCGAGTGTTGGTTGCACCTTGAGTGCAAGTGGCGCTGCTAGTGGCGCGTGTGGCATGTGCCATTGGCATGTGCGGAATGCCCTTGTTGCGGGTTGTACTTCGAGCGCAAGTGGCAATGCCAGAGCTGCTAGTGGCGTGCGTGGCATGTGCTAATGGCATGTGTGGAAGACCTTGGTGGTAGGTTGTACGTTGAGTGTAAGTGGCAATGCCAGAGCTGCTAGTGGCGTGTGTGGCATGTGCGGAATGCCTTGGTGGTAGGTTGTACGTTGAGTGTAAGTGGCAATGCCAGAGCTGCTAGTGGCGTGTGTGGCATGTGCCAATGGCATGTGCGGAATGCCTTGGTGGTAGGTTGCATGGTTTGCGAGTTAGGCTACCAGCGTGGGTTTTGGCATGTGTTAATGGCGCGTATGGCCAAGTTGGCCTAAGTTGCACGGCTTGCAAGTTAGGCTACCGGCGTGCATTAGGGGCACGGCTAGGCGATGAAGGCTACCAGCGAGCGTGTTGGCATGTGCCAATAGCATGCGTGGCCGTTTAGGGTCGTGGCCTTGGTAGGAAAAGCTACCAGCGAGCGTGTTGGCATGTGCCAATGGCGAGCGTGGCCGTTAGGGCCGTGGCCTTGGTAGGAAAAGCTACCAGCGAGCGTATTGGCATGTGCCAATGGCATGCGTGGCCGTTAGGGCCGTGGCCTTGGTAGGAAAAGCTACCAGCGAGCGTGTTGGCATGTGCCAATGACGTGCGTGGCCGTTAGGGCCGTGGCCTTGGTAGGAAAAGCTACCAGCGAGCGTGTTGGCATGTGCCAATGGCATGCATGGCCGTTAGGGCCGCGGCCTTGGTAGGAAAAGCTACCAGTGAGCGTGTTGGCATGTGCCAATGGCATGCGTGGCCGTTAGGGCCGCGGTCTTGGTAGGAAAAGCTACCAACGAGCGTGTTGGCATGTGCCAATGGCATGCGTGGCCGTTAGGGCCGTGGCCTTGGTAGGAAAAGCTACCAGCGAGCGTGTTGGCATGTGCCAAGGGCATGCGTGGCCGTTAGGGCCGTGGCCTTGGTAGGAAAAGCTACCAGTGACGCATGTTGGCATGTGCCAATGGCATGCGTGGCCGTTAGGGCCGTGGCCTTGGTAGGAAAACCTACCAGTGACGCATGTTGGCATGTGACAATGGCATGCGTGGCCGTTAGGGCCGTGGCCTTGGTAGGAAAAGCTACCAGTGACGCATGTTGGCATGTGCCAATGGCACGCGTGGCCAATTTGGCCTAGGTTGCATGGTTTGCAAGCCTAGGTGCGGGCGCTACTTTGGCATGGCGCGGCTAGGGCCAAGGTAAGGGTGTTTGGCTTGACATGGCGTGACTAGGGCCAAGGTAAGGGTGTTTGGCTTGGCGTGGCGTGACCAGTGTAGCTAGGGCCAAGGCAAGAGTGTGTTTGGCATGGCGCGGCTAGCTCGGGTTAATTGTGGCTGGCATGATTTGCCATTGGCATGGAGGTGCGGCTAGCATGGTTGACATGCTTCGGCGTGTTTGGTATGGCTGGCATGATTTGCCATTGGCATAGAGATGCGACTAGCTTGGGCTAGGTGTGGCTGGCATGATTTTCCATTGGCACGGAGGTGCGGCTAGCATGGTTGGCATGCTTCGGTGCGCTTGGTATGGCTGGCATGATTTGCCATTGGCATAGAGATGCGGCTAGCTTGGGCCAGTGTGGCTGGCATGATTTGCCATTGGCACGGAGGTGCGGCTAGCATGGTTGACATGCTTTGGTGCGCTTGGTATGGCTGGCATGATTTGCCATTGGCATAGAGATGCGGCTAGCTTGGGCTAGGTGTGGCTGGCATGATTTGCCATTGGCACGGAGGTGCGGCTAGCATGGTTGGGATGCTTCGGCACGTTTGGTATGGCTGGCATGATTTGCCATTGGCATAGAGATGCGGCTAGCTCGGGCTAGGTGTGTCTGGCATGATTTGCCATTGGCACGGAGGTGCGGCTAGCATGGTTGGCATTCTTCGGCGCGTTTGGTATGGCTGGCATGATTTGCCATTGGCATAGAGATGCGACTAGCTTGGGCTAGGTGTGGCTGGCATGATTTGCCATTGGCACGGAGGTGCGGCTAGCATGGTTGGCATGCTTCGGTGCGCTTGGTATGGCTGGCATGATTTGCCATTGGCATAGAGATGCGGCTAGCTTGGGCTAGGTGTGGCTGGCATGATTTGCCATTGGCACGGAGGTGCGGCTAGCATGGTTGGCATGCTTTGGTGCGCTTGGTATGGCTGGCATGATTTTCCATTGACATAGAGATGCGGCTAGCTTGGGCTAGATGTGGCTGGCATGATTTGCCATTGGCACGGAGGTGCGGCTAGCATGGTTGGGATGCTTCGGCACGTTTGGTATGGCTGGCATGATTTGCCATTGGCATAGAGATGCGGCTAGCTCGGGCTAGGTGTGTCTGGCATGATTTGCCATTGGCACGGAGGTGCAGCTAGCATGGTTGGCATGCTTCGGCGCGTTTGGTATGGCTGGCATGTTTTGCCATTGGCATTGAGATGCGGCTAGCTCGGGCTAGGTGTGGCGGGCATGATTTGCCATTGGCACGGAGGTGAATTAGGGTTTTGTTCGTTGTAACCCTAATTTGAAAAAATACCCCTATTAATTACTGACTACACGCATTAAATGTTCTAATAAATGTGTCACTGGTGACATTAGGTTATTTGGGGTTTTACGATTTTACCCTTTGTTTAAAAACCACCATCAACAATTGGTTATGGTAAAAAAGTTTGAAAACCGACATTATTGGTTCGGTTTTGGTTTGACCTGAAAATAGAACCAAAAACCAATAAGTATAGTCCGTTGATTAAAATCAGATAGATTTAATCTACCCCGTCCATCTCACACTTTAATTATGGAATTTGGAGCATGCAAAACTTAGAGTTTATGTATTTTGAATATGTTATGTTTATGTTTTGAACTATGCTTATAAACTTGAGTTATGAACTACGCTTGTATGTTAATTACATTTTGCAGGTAGTTAAAAAAATTCAACTGTGTTATTCTTTTTGAAGATTTGAACTGTCAGTTTCAGAAAACTGACATACAATTGGTTTTCCATTAACCCAATGGAACCAACCGAAACCGGCTAAAACCATTAAGAAACCGAACCAATGGTTAATGAATTGGTTTGGTTTAGATTTTTAGAAACCGATAGTATTGGTTTCGGTTTTGGTTTGGCTAGAAACCGAACCAAAACCGACCATGAACAGCCCTAACAAAGATCGTGTCCTCAGTTGATTCATCATAAAAGTCACTTAAAACATTGTGTTTATCAGCATACGGTTTTTATATAAGCAAAGAATATATATAAATTAAAATAAATTTGATATTGTTATCGACCCTTGGTTATTCATAAACTCGGATAATACATAAAAATGAATAAGAATTAAATTTGATAATGGTCATTGTCATTTGATTAAACAAAATTTCAAAGTCCAGTGAAGGTATATTTAGGGTTCCGGCAAAAAATTTGACTTACTGGAAGAGCTTATTAAGGATAATATAGTAGGTTTAGGGCTTCAGTGAAGATTTTGACTTAGTGGAATGGGTCATTAAGGATAATATAACCAGTATTGGTAGGTTTAGAGCTTGAAAAAATTTCACTCGAAAGGAAGAGGTCATTAAAGATGATATGACAAACGTTGATAGGTTCAGAGCTCTGGTGAAGATTCTTAATTAGTAAAACCTACTTTATCACATCTTCAATGAATCAAAATCTCAGATGAAGGTCTAAATCTACTAACGTGGAGTACAATATACTTCAAGACATAACCGAAATTTATACTTGAACTCTAATTGTCAATCAAAATTTATTTGATGGTTTCTTCGGTTAATCAGAATCTAGGGAGAAAGTCTAAATGTGGACCAAAATATACTTCGTGACATCTCCGGTAAATCGAAATTTATACTTGAATTCTATATTTCAACCAAAACCTAATTGATCACATCTTCAACTAATCAGAATCTAAGACAAAGGTCTAAATCTACTAACGTGGACTAAAATATGCTCCAAGACATAAACGAAATTTATATTTGAACTCTACATGTCAACCAAAATTTATTTGATGGTTTCTTTGATTAATCAGAATCTACGGCTAATGTGGACCAAAATAAACTTCGTGACTGTAGATGGTGAAATTTGGATAAAGGGCAAAAGTGTCATTTCAACCCTATAGACAGAATTCAACTCTCACTGGAGAGATTAAGCCCTTAGTCCTCAAGGCATCCTTAGCCACGATTTCTAGTATACATCCCCGCGAGACACTGCTGGTCGTGATGCCGTGACTCCTAGCGCACATCCTCAATGAGATACTTGTCATACCCTTTATTTTTAGCTACGGTTTCGGGTCGGGTTATACCCAAATTAGTTAACCATGTCGTTTAGGTTGTTTCCTTTGCCTTAACCTAGTTGGGTTGTTTGAACTAGAAAGGCTACAAGTTAAGGTGGAAATATAGTCACCTTATTAGTTTTAATAATTAAATAAATAATGAGAGAAAAATGAAAAAGAAAAATATATAAATAGAGAATATTATTAAGGTTTTATATACCTAAACGTTTAGAAAAAGAATTTTAGAACTTAGAAATCAAAAGGCTAGGAGAAAGAAAAAGAGATGGAGATATAGGTTTTTGTTTAGAGAAGAAAGCTATGGAGAGGAAGAAGATGAATTGGAGCTAGGGTTCTTGAGGAGAAATTCTAATTAGGAAAATCAATGGAATTGAGGTAGAATGTTTAATCCATTTTCTCTTTGTGTTTCTTTGTTATACTTTAATTTCAATTTTGTTTATTCTTATATCATTAGGGTTCGAAACTTGTCTATTTAATTTGATGCATATTATTGATGATCCGACTTATATTATTGGTATAAAACATGATTGGGTATCTCTAGTTAAAATTTGATAGTATTCCACTGTATATTCACCGTTGAAACTTTGTTTGAATTTGGGGGATAGTTTATAAAATTCTGGACAGTTCCATTTTGCTATGTTTTTGACAATCTTAGGAAGTCTTAATGATGCTAAAACGATTTGAACAAAAGTTGTATATTTGTGATTTATCTATCAATGTGCTTTGGATTGACTCAATTTGACATTTCTATGAATTTATGATGAATTGTTTGATAATGACATGTAATCAGGCATGACCGTAAGATTTTAAAATTAAGGACGCATGAGATTCG
Source organism: Papaver armeniacum (assembly GCA_023531295.1). Lineage (NCBI taxonomy): Eukaryota > Viridiplantae > Streptophyta > Magnoliopsida > Ranunculales > Papaveraceae > Papaver > Papaver armeniacum. The sequence continues at coordinate 416,428 of JAJJWW010001076.1, read as the reverse complement.
GTTTTGCCAGAGTCACACGGATCCAGAAAAAGAAATTTGCTACACGGATCTGAATCCGTATGACAAGATAAATGAGATCCCGTCCGTTATTACATTTCAATCACACGGCCCTCTTCTCTGTATCTAATGAGATCACGGCAGTTTTTCCTAGTTTATTTTCATTAAATGAGAATCCCTTGCCTCCCTGTCATATTCCCCTCTAATTAATTTTCAGTAAATGAGATTCCCTTGCCTCTCTCTATCTATCATTTTCCTCTCTAGATCCGTCTACATCACCGGTTTTCTCAATCTCATTCTTTATTCTAATCTGTTATCCTTCACATGTAAATCTCTTAACCTTGTTTTTTCCTTCCAATTTTTAATATGCTTGGATTTGTGTCGGTGTTTTTCATATGTTTGATGATAAAAAGTTAGGGTTTCCTTTGTTATTCATGTTGGTTTTTTTCTATGAACTTATTTTCACCTATTTGTCTAGTTTTTTAGGGATTACTTAGGAGTATTAGAATAATTTTGGTTTAGTCATAGGATGCATACATTGATTCAGTGGTTTTCTAGTGATATGATTTTTCTAAGGACATTATGTAGCTTTTCAAAAGAAAGGAGTCATTATGTAATGTGATTTCCGTTCCAATTTTTTATTTTTTATTGGAAAAGAGGATATAATGTGATTTCCGTTCCAATGTCTCTGTTTTTAGTTATCTTTAATAATGTGTTTTGGTATGTGCAGTGGTTTTTTCACTGACAAATATTCCTTCCCATTATGACAAGCAGGATGTAGTATTGGTATATGCTTTGGGCTTTGGGAGTGATGAAATTGCCGAAGTCTTTGACCATGACAAATGCAGAACTGGTTTGTTGGGTGATTCCTCACATTTTAAAAAAGCAAGACTAATAACTGCAACCGCAGGCTGCTGCTTTGGCTGTTTCACAAAGTTCCTCAATGTGATAGTTCCTGGACAAATGATTACATCCGCCAGTAAGTGTATATGGCAGTGTTATTATAATATACTTATAGTTCTCATATATGTTTATCACATTTTCCCATGGCTTTTAATTCAGGTACAACAATGTTAATATTAATGTTGTTCTTCAGATGGAACATGGACTATCTGTTCCAGTTATCAGGGTGAGTGTTGACATCAGTTTGACAGGCTCAAGTGTCTTTTGGTTACATCTTGAGGAAAATGGTTTTTTATGACATGCTAAGAGGTCCCTCTGTTTTTGCAGGATGCAGACAAGAATGGGTTGTCCAAAATTGGTGAAGAGGTCAAACAATTGGCGGATAAAACGAAGAAAAATAGTTTGAAACCTGATGATTATGAGGCGAGTGGTTTGTCAACTTTCCCTTTATCAATTTGAGGCTTACAGGGAGGCACGTTTACCATCTCAAACTTGGGAGGTCCCTTTGGAGTCCATCTCAAACTTGGGAGGTCCCTATGGAGTCGAACAATTATCTGGTATCGTCAGTCCTTCTCAAGCTGGAATTCTTGATGTTGGAAACATGTCAGATTCAATGCAGCAACTCCTTGATATTCCTAAAGGTTTCTCTTATGTCACCCCAATTTTCCTTCTAAATACTCTTTCCACCTTTGTTTTGAGCAGCTGAGAAAAGGGTGGTGCCTGGAGCCGGTCCTGATCAATTTGCGGTTGCCTCTTTCATGCCGGTCCTGATCTTTAAAGTAAACTGTAAGTCTTGTATTGTTCATAAGCACCGACTAATTACCAATGTGAGATTTAAATTACAAATTTCGTTTTCATTTCCAGCTTATGCACATAAATTACTAGTATGGTTCATTAATTAGTTGCGATGCCATGAAGGCTTGCTGTAGCATATTCATTTCGTTTGATGCAACTAATTATGTTGTTAGATGTGTATGATATTTTTCTTTAGTAATGGGGACAGTGTAACCCAAATGCATATTGCAAGACTTTTATGTTAAATGATTCATATTCCTCCTATTGTAATTTGTAAAACAAGTTATGGTTTATGCGTCACAAGTGCAGTTTTAGATGTGGGAAGCCCTAGAATGTAGCAATTTTATGTAATCATACATTCAATTATATTAAGTTAATTATCATATGGCAGGTTGAATTACGAGACTAGTTATAGTGAGACGGTGCTTTTGTGGTTCATGGCAAAGTACAGGTGTCCCTGTCGACATGGATATGCCGTGATTATGGAAGCACAACCCGCGGAAAAGCATAAGTAAGATATCCTACATATTTCATGTTTGTTTTGTACTCCCTCCGTCCCACTATTAAGTGACCTAGTTCAAGTTTGCATAATTTTTAAGGCAAGCAAGGGGAAAAGTATTTTTAAGCACTTTTTACAATTATACCCTTATGGATAATAAATAATGAAATTTTGAAATGATTTATCTCTCAAACTACACCACGGATGTCCGCAAACTTCGTACCATTGAAAAGCATTTTAAAACACCTACGTAACGAATATAAACATGACTATCAAATTATGCATATTTCTTATATTTCTTATAATCAATTAAAAGGATAATTTTAGGGATCAGTTTTTTGGTTAATTAACCCTTGAATTTGAATTTCCGGGTCTAAAAGACGAGTAAAATATTGTTGGTTGGGTCTAATGACCAAGTATCTCTAAGATACTTTTTTAATATCCAAATTGGATATTTCACCCAATTTAACGTGATCGATTTTCCAGGACAAGACTTAAATACCCTTAAAAGAGCGAGAGGATATTTCGACTCCATCCGGACGAGAGAGGCTGTCATCTAGACCATGAAAAGAGCGAGAGAAGATGAAATCATCGTCATCTTTTTCTATTTTGATACCGGTGGATAAAGTTGATACCGGTGGATAAAGTACTGCTATGGATTTTGAAGGTACAGATCCGTTTAGTTAGGTGATGTTGGTGATTCATAATAAGAACAAATTAGTTGATTGATTCCGGTTTCTTCAACAATTTTCTTTTTCTATGACCACAGAAGTAGATCCACCACCGCTAGTTATCTACTTCCGTGATCTGCAATAGAGTTAACCCGTTTGAACATTCTTTTGGTTTGAGGTATAATTGAATTATTTATTTAGGAGCTAGTTTTAATTCAGTCGTGGTAAGCAATTGATTGACGAATTCAATTCGAATTCTAACATTTTGTTTAATTTTTTATTTTGGTTAATGTTGGCAAAACAACAAAGTTGAACTTATATAGGAGTTTGTCTTCTTTCCCTGTCTCACCTTCTTTATCTTTTTTCTCTAATCTAAGTTTTTGCATTAGCATGTCTTGATTTATTTCAAATATGTGGGTCTGTTGAGTAAGTACTATTAATTGTGATACCAAACAAATGGAAGGCATTGATGGCTATGAATGAATGTTAGTTTAGAGTTTGTATTGATTTAGGAAACTAGTTATGGAAAATTAAAATGGGTTACGAGAACACAAAAATGCACAACTCAACAATTGCGACATGCACACACAAAGCAGTGTTTGCTTAAATGACCGAGTGAGCTGTTTTGATTACCAAGACTTGTCATCGGCTAGCCATGGTCTTGGTTATGTTTGGAAAAGTTAATAGAAGTCAAGAAGGATCAGCAGTGAAGTTTGGAATTGGGTTTGGACAGTGAAGTAAGGTGATGGTGATATTGTCCATTGTGGTGATTATGGGTTGAATGATGGAGTATTTTGCAACTTAGTAGGATAAACCTAGATTTATTCACGAAATACACAAGATGAACCCGAGTGCATGATGTATATTCGGACATAAAAATATGTTTTGGCCTAGATGCACTTGAGTGCATAATGTATGTATCTCTTGAATTTTTTGTTGTTCCTCTTATTTTTGTTTTTTAATACTTGTTTTTAATTGATGCTTTAATAGTGAATGTAATGGTAATGGTAGTGGATTTATTGCTCAAAATCATGAATTAGTGATTATGGTTTATATCATATATCCTAGGTGATTACTAGGATAAACCTAGATTTGTCCACCAAATAAACAAGATGCACCCGTGTGCATAATGTATATTCTGAAGGGAAATAGGTTTTGGCCAGGTTGCACCCACATTTATTAGAACATTCAATGCATGTGACAGTAAATAATAGGGGGTATTTTTTCAAATTAGGGTTAAAACTAACAAAATCCTAATTCCCCTCCGTGCCAATGGAAAATCATGCCAGCCACACCTAGCCTAAGCTAGCCGCGCCATGCCAAACGCACTCTGCCTTGGCCTAGCTATGCTAGTCACACCAAACGCGCCAAAGCATGCCAACCATGCTAGCCGCACCTCCGTGCCAATGGCAAATCATGCCAGCCACACCTAGCCTAAGCTAGCCGCGCCATGCCAAACGCACTCTGCCTTGGCCCTAACTATGCTAGTCACACCAAACGCGCCAAAGCATGCCAACCATGCTAGCCGCACCTCCGTGCCAATGGAAAATCATGCCAGCCACACCTAGCCCAAACTAGCCGTGCCATGCCAAACACACTCTGCCTTGGCCCTAGCTATGCTAGTCACACCAAACACGCCAAAGCATGTCAACCATGCTAGCCGCACCTTTGTGCCAATGGCAAATCATGCCAGCCACACCTAGCCCAAGCTAGCCGCGCCATGCCAAACACACTCTGCCTTGGCCCTAGATACGCTGGTCACACCACGCCAAGCCAAACACCCTTACCTTGGCCCTAGCCGCGCCATGCCAATGTAGCGCCCGCGCCTAGGCTTACAAACCGTGCAACCTAGGCCAAATTGGCCACGCATTCCATTGGCACATGCCAACACGCATCGCTGGTAGCTTTTCTTACCAGGTCGTGGCCCTAATGGCCGAGCGTGCCATTGGCACATGCCAACACGCTCGCTGGTAGATTTTCTTACCAAGCTGTGGTCCTAATGGCCGAGCATGCCATTGGCACATGCCAACACGCATCGCTGGTAGCTTTTCTTACCAGGCCGTGGCCCTAATGGCCGAGCATGCTATTGGCACATGCCAACACGCTCGCTGGTAGCTTTCATTACCTAGCCGTGGTCCTAATGGCCATGCGTGCCATTGACACATGCCAAACACGCACGCTGGTAGCCTAACTTGCAAGCCGTGCAACCTAGGCCAACTTGGCCGTACGTGCCATTGGCACATGCCAAAACCCACGCTAGTATCCTGACTTGCAAACCGTTCAACCAACCACCAAGGCATTCCGCACATGCCACACACGCCACTAGCAGCTCTGGCATTGCCACTTACACTCAACGTGCAACCTACCACCAAGGCATTCCGCACATGCCATTGGTACATGCCACACACTCCACTAGCATCTCTGACATTGCCACTTGCACTCAAAGTGCAACCCGCAACAAAGGCATTTTGCACATGCCACACGCGCCACTAGCAGCGCCACTTGCACTCAATGTGCAACAACACTCGAGACATCAACACAAACTGGGGGATGCTTTCCAGGGTCTTGGTTTGGCGGTCACGGATGCAGCGTACACTACGCTCACATTAAGAAAGCGTGAATAGGAATAAAACGGTCAAATAAATGAGGAAATAATGGTGAAAACATTTTCACCCATAAACACCATGCAGTTACCACCTCCTCCCATTATTTCACCCTTTACTCTCTTCCTTAATGAGGCCAGGGTACGTTTCAATCTCGACTTGTATAAATAGGTCTTACCTATTTCCACTAGAGAACATGTCTCGTCAGGAGAAAAACACAACACTCTCAGAAAATGCAACTTTGCAAGCTCTCCAAAAAAGCTTTCATCTCTTGCAAGCTTCTGAAGCTTGCAGTTTCTGATACATGTCGAGACACTAATCTCCCAAAATTATTCTGGTCTCAACACCTTTCTTTGCTTCCCTCCCCCAAATCAACCCTTCTCCTCCACTTTGTGACCGAAGCAAGTCTGAAACGGCCATTTCTTGGTTTAGGCTGGACTTGTACAGATTGATGTCTCGAATCTAGAAAGTTGCTCACGTGCAGCACATTTGTTTAGGGTTTAAACCATTTTCTCACTCACCTACCGAATTTACCAAAATCGGCGGAAACGATTTTTACCCATAAACAATTGGCGACCACAGCGGGAAGATTGATCTATCGGCTACAACGTCAGACTGTCGATCTCGTTCTTCGACCCAAATGTCAAGATGGTAGGGGAAGGCGACTCAATCCGACTCAACTACCAGATAAACCGGTTACCAGTCGTAAATACTACACAAGAAAACTGGGGACTCGCTGAAGATGCTACCTGTGATTGGGGACTTGCTGGAGATGCTACCAGCAAAGCCGCCTTTTACATGGAGAGGGGCGTGTTCGGGAAAAAAAAAAAAAAAAAAAAAAAAAAACTATGAATTGAGTAAATTTAGACTGGGCAAGATATACGATCTATTTTTAGATTCTTAGTAAAACCGTCATACTATTGCATCTTGTGCCGATTGCTAGCACACACTTTCATAAAAGCAATATTCCTTTCACAAAACATAATCAGAGTTATATTATCAAAACCATTCATCCCATAAATAATCTAATATCCGCAAAAGCTACCAGCTTTCTATCAAAATCGGTCGAACTTTGAACCAGACATCCAGTATGTTTTTCAAAAAAAAAAAAAAAAAAAAAAGAACCTAAATGAAAGTTTAACAGAGAAATATTCAAGGAAAATCATCCAACAAAGGTCTGCTCTTCTTGGAGAAAGTCAACTTTGCATCTTCAAGAGCCGCTCTCTTCATAGTCAACATCTTGGAAAGCTTTTCGAGTTCTACCTCCTGTCGTGCAATCTCCTCTGCGGAAAGGATTTCGACTGCTGTATCTTTCAACTTCTGGATCTCAGCAAGGCCTTTGACAAACCACGAAGCGTTGAACTCCTTTTCTACACACACGTCGCGATGGTGCTCCTAGTCGGTAATAACTTCTTCAGAAACGGTGTGTCCAGTCACCTCATGCATGTCCTTGATGGAAGATAAAGCCTCTTCCACACGCTTAACCAGCGCAAATCGACTAGTGATCTTCTTGGTTGTGGCCATATGTCCATACTTCTCCCATATTCTGGTGTAAAACGCCTCATACTTATCCAGTACGCTGAAACCGCCAACCAGCACATGACCTGGATAAGGAACCAAGTACGTGGGATTGAAAATGGCGCCTGCAACTGGCTTCAAGACTCGCAAAGGGTCTTTTTCCATGTCTACGGCAGCAACCATCAGGGAATCATCCACCGTTTGAACCAAATCTGTGCCCAGCGATTGGCTAACTCTCATCTCCAAGTCACCGGCGGTGGTCATCAAAGGCAAGTTTTCGTGTGGCTCCACCCCAGAATCGTCTTCCGAACCGGATTCCTCCTGCGAACTTGAGTTAGACATTTTTCAAAAAAAAAACGGAAGAAGAAAGAAAAAGAAGCGTGAAACTCACCGAACTACTTCCCGAAAAAGAACCAAGGTCTTTGTCGGAAGAATCACTCTCACTTGTCGAACTTTCTTCTTTCTCTGGCTCATCACCGTTATGAGAAGGCTCGGTGCCGCCGGAATTCTTCAAGAAATTGCCGTCTCCGACAACGTGCAAGGGCAGCGAAAGCATTAACACTACCGAAGCCATGGAAGAAACAAGACACATGTTTTCAAATGAAATTCACGTGTTTTGAGACAAACCAACAAGGAGGCGACACATACCTGGTTATTGGAAGAACTGAAAGACACGAGAGCTGCGGGAGGATCTTTCGAAACCGCAGGAACCCGCCAAAGACGATTCTTCGTTCTGTTCCTTTGCTGGAGACTTTCGAGTTGCCAGGAAACTTTCACTTGAGATCTCTCAACATTGGATACTTCTTCAAAACTGCTGGGAAGGTTTACAACGAACATTCTCCACCACGTTATTAACAAAATCTTGGATCATAATGAACACATCATACCAGAACTCATTATAGCCAAAAGTCCTCGAAGTTACTCTTCCCGTTTGAAAGAAGGGAAGGCGGATACCCGGCTCAAGGGAACTGGCATTGAGGGCGGCATGCAATGAATCCTTAGGAACCACCAGCTGGTAAGCAAGAGGCACCCCTTGATCGAAACCCATGTGACGAGCAAGACAAGTCAATATTGTGTTGCAGTTATTCGGAAAGACCCCATGAAGAAAGACGGCATATAACCGGACATGCATCTTTGAATAAACAATTTTTCACTAACACTCAAGCTGCCGTCATAAGACAAAGACATGATCGGAAGCAGAAGAAAATGTGTCAATTTGAGTCACCGACCTATGGACCGGCTCCCATGGGCGAAAACTTATTTCATGCGACTTATCGAGAAGACTAACCAAGCTCATGCCAACTCTTGGACGTCTGTTCACCCATCGAAGAATTCGGGAGCCGCCCCAACTCGCGGGAATAGAAGGCAACGGTTTCGGAGCGTACTTCTCAAAGTGCTCCCATAACCAGGCTTGCAGAAAAGCAACGTGCACATATGAATCCACTTTCATGAAACCATTCGAAACTTGCATGTTCGCAACAAGGTGATCCAGATGCACATACAGGGAACCAAGGAATAGCTTTCCAATGGGAAGAACTTCACCTTTTGCCAACTTCACAGCAATCGCTAGCAACTCTGGTCTTATTTCCTTCTTGCCAGAACCGTCATCAAAAATGTCTCTAGACAACCGAGAGCCAAAAAATGCTGCAACGTGATGAAGATCAATTTGCTTTCTCGTTTAGGTTCCAAATCGTCCGAAAACCATTGTGATATCCACCAAATTGTAAAAGCACCTTTCATCCTCTTTCCTAAAGAATCCTTCGACTTCACAAAGTGGAGTCTTTTCGAGCGAAATCTCCCAACTTAGCGGCAAGGTCATCCCGCATCTTCTCCTCACCTTCATACAATTGGATGTTAAGATTCCCGGTTACCGGAAGATTCAGCAAGAGAGCCACACTCTCCAAGGAGAAAGTTATTTCACCCCATCTACATATGATCGTATGGGTGTCCGAACACCATCTGGAGATGAAAGCAACCAAGCCCGGGATATCCTTCCTAATCTGAGACTTCATCAAGCTCCGACAAAGATCAATAATCTATGCTCGAGTCAAGTTGGTATTTATGTTCTCCTTACTCACCATGAACTCAACCCATCTATCAAAAGAATGCAATGGGCTTTGACACATCCTGAAATCAATGTTGGAAGAATAATATACCCCTTTATGAAGACAGAACCGTATGGTGTTCTCTAGGCGAACCGAACGTGTTTTCTTTTCATCTTCACCACCAGTTACCAAAATTGGAACGAAACCTAGGTGATTCTTCCGAGCAGGGGCGAGGGGTTTGGCAAAGAATTCATCATCCGTGTTTGGTTTGGAATTATGAACATCCTTCGATGAAGCGAAATTTTGTTCAGGTAACATCTTGTCGGATTTCTTCATAACAATTTGATAACAAGATATCTGCACAAAACAAACGGAGAAAAACGAAATGATCTCCCTGACACATAACCGCACCCAACAAAAGGAAAACATGGAAAGAAAAAAAAAAGGGGGGTATTCTCTACAGGTTCAAAACTACACGCGCAGTATTTTCTTCAGATCCGAAATTCATATATGCAATATTTCCTATGGGTTCGAAATCATATGAAGCACATATACAGTATTCTTCTTCGGGATTCATATACAGTATTCTCTACGGGTTCAAAACTACACACGTAGTATTTTCTTCAGGGTTCAAAATTATATACGCAGTATTTTATATGGGCTCAAGTGCGTCTACAGTATCCTTCTTCGGGTTCAAAACTATATACGCGGTATTTTCTACGGGCTCGAATGCGTCTATAGTATCCTTCTTCGGGTTCAAAATTATATATGGAGCATTTTTCTACGGGTTCGAATCATATATACATTATTTCCCTTGGGTGCATATATATAATATTTTCTACAAGAAGCACGCCAAGAAATCATATGCGCAATATCATTGCAAGGATTATAAAAGAAAAACGCCTACTCTTGGGGTTTGCACCTACATGAAAAGGGAAACAAGAGAAGTACTGGAAGACATACCTGGAAGCCGGTTTTTCTTTGTGACTATGCCGCTAGTATGAAACGATGAACGAACAAAGTGCAAGATGATAGAAAGGGATTTTATATATATGGGCGTGAAGATTCTGAAATAGGGAAGGATTTCCCTTTACCAAAAATCGTGCATATAAGGAACGGGCCCACAAGGGCGCCCAACTACCCAACGTCGCCCAAGTTGCACCGATCCCACCAGTTGCGCCAACTCCCCAGTACCGCCCAAGCCACACCGGTCCCACCAATTGCGCCCAACTTCCCAATGTCACCCAAGTTGCACCGGTCCCACCAACTGCGCCAACTTCCCAATGACCGCCCAAGTCGCGCCAGCTAGCACGCTCAGCTTCCCCACCTTGCGCCGGTCCCACCAGCTAGCACGCTCAGTTTCCCAACTAGCGTCAACTTCTCAATGCCGCACAGCTTCTTGTCTCTCAATGATGCTGACTTCCCAATTGTGCCAGCCTCCCGATTTGTGCAAAACTGCCAGAGGCAAGGATTCCAAATCCTATCTATAAAAAGGTCAGACAAGCCTCCTCAATTGTTTTTACGATTTACTGCTGATAGTCTGTCACCATCTTATGCTTACCTCGCAACAAAGCCCATGTTCCGAACTAAGCAGGGGACTTAATGTTGATGGTGGTTTTTAGACAAAGGGTAAAATCGTAAAAACCCGAATAACCTAATGTCACCGGTGACACATTTATTAGAACATTCAATGCATGTAGTCAGTAATTAATAGGGGTTATTATTTCAAATTAGGGTTACAACGAACAAAGCCCTAATTCCCCTCCGTGCCAATGACAAATCATGCAGCCACACCTAGCCCAAGCTAGCCGCGCCATGCCAAAAGCACTCTGCCTTGGCCTAGCTATGATAGTCACACCAAACGCGCCAAAACATACCAACCATGCTAGCCGCACCTCCGTGCCAATGGCAAATCATGCCAGCCACACCTAGCCCAAGCTAGCCGCGCCATGCCAAACGCACTCTACCTTGGACCTAGCTATGCTAGTCACACCAAACGCGCCAAAGCATGCCAACCATGCTAGCTGCACCTCCGTGCCAATGGCAAATCATGCCAGCCACACCTAGCCCAAACTAGCCGCGCCATGCCAAGCGCACTCTACCTTGGCCCTAGCTATGCAAGTCACACCAAACGCGCCAAAGCATGCCAACCATGCTAGCCGCACCTCTGTGCCAATGGCAAATCATGCCAGCCACACCTAGCCCAAGCTAGCCGCGCCATGTCAAACACACTCTTCCTTGGCCCTAGGTACGCTGGTCACACCATGCCAAGCCAAACACCCTTACCTTGGCCCTAGTCGCGCCATGCCAAAGCAGCGCCCGCGCCTAGGCTTGCGAACCGTGCAACCTAGGCCAAATTGGCCACGCATGTCATTGGCACATGCCAACACGCATCGCTGGTAGCTTTTCTTACCAGGTCGTGGCCCTAATGGCCAAGCGTGCCATTGGCACATGCAAACACGCTCGCTGGTAGCTTTTCTTACCAAGTCGTGGCCCTAATGGCCGAGCATGCCATTGGCACATGCCAACACGCATCGCTGGTAGCTTTTCTTACCAGGTCGTGGACCTAATGGCTGAGCATGCCATTGGCACATGCCAACACGCTCGCTGGTAGCTTTCATTACCTAGTCGTGGCCCTAATGGCCATGCATGCCATTGACACATGCCAAACACGCACGCTAGTAGCCTAACTTGCAAGCCGTGCAACCTAGACCAACTTGGCCGTACGTGCCATTGGCACATGCCAAAACCCACGCTGGTAGCCTAACTTGCAAACCGTGCAACCTACCACCAAGGCATTCCGCACATGTCATTGGCACATGCCACACACGCCACTAGCGACTCAAGGCGTTGCCACTTACACTCAACGTGCAACCTACTACCAAGGCATTCCGCACATGCCATTGGCACATGCCACACACGCCACTAGCAGCTCTCCTGCATTGCCACTTGCACTCAAGGTGCAACCCGCAACAAAGGCATTCCCGCACATGCCACACGCGCCACTAGCGGCGCCACTTGCACTCAAGGTGCAACCAACACTCGAGACATCAACACAAACCGGGGATGCTTTCCGGGGTCTTGGTTTGGCGGTCACAAAGATGCGGCTTACACTACGCTCACATTAAGAAAGCGTGAATAGGAATAAAGCGGTCAAATAAATGAGGAAATAATGGTGAAAACATTTTCACCCATAAACACCATGCGCTATTACCACCTTCTCTTCCTTCATGAGGCCGGGTACGTTTCAATCTCGACTTGTATAAATAGGTCTTACCTATTTCCACCAGACAACAAGTCTCGGTCAGGAGAAAAACAAAACACTCTCAGAAAAGGCAACTTTGCAAGCTCTCCAAAAAAGCTTTCATCTCTTGCAAGCTTCCGAAGCTTTCATTTTCTGATACAAGTTGAGACACTACTCTCCTAGAATTATTCTGGTCTCAACACCTTTCTTTGCTTCCCTCCCCAAATCAACCCTTCTCCTCCACTTTGTGAACGAAGCAAGTCTGGAACGACCATTTCTTGGTTTAGGACGGACTTGTACAGATTGATCTCTCGAAACTAGAAAGTTCTCACGTGCAGCACATTTGTTTAGGGTTTAAACCAGTTTCTCACTCACCTACCGAATTTACCAAAATCGGCGGAAACGATTTTTACCCATAAACAATAGCTTAGCTTTGTTACAATATGAGGATAACGATGCGGTCTTATGCAAATATTTTCCGGCTAGCCTCGCAGGAGAAGCCTTGAAATGATTCGACGGATTACCTGTAGGTTCAATAAAATCATTTGAGCACTTGCAGAGTTTGTTCTTGGGACAATATATCAGCAACAGCATGCAAAGACCAGGAATTGAGAAAGCATTCAGTCTACGAAGGAGAACGAATGAAAGTCTGCGAGATATGACCAATAGATGGAGGACAATGAGTAGCGAAATGGCAGGGCGAGTGGATGAAAGAAATCTTATCTTAGCATTCATCAATACATTCTTTCCAACTGACTTACTGTTCACACAGATGTTCAGGATGAAAGACAGAATAACAATGGCGGAGCTGCGCGAGTACCAGGAGGAGTATATATCTCTTGAAGAAAAGCAGAGAGATATGGAGTCCTACCCAGTTTGCGCCATGAGCGAAAAGATAGGAAATGCAAGTCTATTGCCAAGGATGGCAAATGCAGTTGCGAGCACTTCGCAGGGAAGCAAAGAGAAATTACAAAACGGATTCCTATGATAAGATGAACTATCAATGTAGGTTGCATTATATCCTAAAATTACAATTGTACTTTTCATGCTAATTCTGTGGCTTAATTTGGATTTTATTCCCAAGTTTTTTGGCAAGAAATAAAAAAAATAGGATTCCCCCCACAATATCAGGAAGCTTCATACCTCTTAAATCCTCTCATGGAAACGATTCACACACTGATAACATTTTCTTTTTGCTGTAGATAGATTCACCAAAATTGAATTAATCCAAAACATAAACATTTCCAAATAATCAGCCACCATTATCATGTTGGTTTGGGACCTTGAGGCACATTACTGGGTCCTCCTTCAAGTACTATAGTACATCAATCATTGCTATCACTTTTGGTGGGATATAATTGCAAAAAAAAGTTGGATACACTAGAAAACTGTCTGATTAATCCATCCATATAATCAAAGAAGAAAAGCAAGTTAGGCTGCACTCATATTGGATATGCATTGCACTTTCCTTGGTAATTTTCCCCTTGCGAAACTTCTCGGAAGGCCTTCTTTCCTGTTGTCCCTAAACTTTCTTCCAAAGACGACTTAATTTTTGCGGAATGAAATTGGCCGTCACTTTTTTAGTCACAGTTATATATATGCAACGCGTATAAAACATGTCACCGCGCCATGTATGTACGTCCTATTGTTACAGAAGTCTGTGCCGAAATTAGCTACAACTATATTCAAGAAGATGACATTCAACTGCCACTCTTTCTTTTCGTGTACATTATACATGTCCTTTTAATCCAGTCATTGACTTAAGTTTTCTCTTCGGTCCGCTAGGACCATTAAGTGACATAATTCTAATAGTGTTCATAGAACATGTTTTAATCTCCAGGGGCGGAACCAGAAACATTTTATACCCCTGGCTTGACTATTTATGAACCCCTGGCTTAAGCCTAAATTCCCTAAACGTTTTAAGGCCCAATTAAAATTAGGTAGTGAAAAACATGTCTAGTTGGGCTTTTGGGGGTGATTATTATGAACAAAAAGAAAAGGTTCTTTATCCAAATTCCCGTAAGTCTTTCATTTCTTAATTTTACTGTCTGTTTTTTTACATTTTTTTTTTTTTTTTTTTTTTTTTTTTGTAGTTTATTGTGAATTACAGCTTCTGTCAACAACGATGGGTTCTTAGACGTTTTTTACTCATTGGGTGGAGAAAAAACAATTGGATGCAGTAGAGAAAGTTCTGATAAAATCCATCTCATAAAAGCAAAAAGGCTAGCAAGGTTTCACTCCAATTAGATCTGTACTTTCTCCGGTAGATCCATATGGAGTTATTTACGTGATTGTCTTCACAATCTAATGCTCGCTTGGCCAAAGGTACTTTACAAAGAGGATTGTGTATCTGCGTTTTAGTGCACTTCTAGACCAAAGAAACTTACATGCACTTATGGCTTATGCCACTGCAAGAAAAAATGGATTACCACTCAAAACTTCCTGCAAAATTTGTGGGACGTCTAATGTGCTATAAATGGGCCTTCGGATGGCTATCGGTCAGGCCTGTTAGTACATGGATTATATGGGCTACAGCTAGGGGTGTGCAACGGACGGACGGTTGCGAATTAGGGGTCACCAGTAACCAAACCGTCAAAATTGCGGATTTGAAAAATTGAACCGTAACGGGCCCAATCACCCGCGGATTTGACATCTGCGGGTCAGCGGATTGTACGGACCGGATGCGGATTAACCGCGGATTCAGTAAAAAAAAAAAAAAAAAAGTAAAACATTGCAGTAGTAGTAGTACTTGCAATGATATTACTAACAGATGCATCCTAAATTGGTTGCAACCCTACACGTGCATCTTCAGTCGAATTACTAATGTTAATTTTCATGAATATTCTTATCATAAAGAAGAAGAACAACTGTGAAATGAAAATGAAAATCATTTAAGAAAGTGGGTTGGCTAGAGAACCTGAGAGACTAAGGTAGTTAAGAGGTGAAGGTATCTCAATGGTTGATAATGGAGAGAAACTTCCAAGGAGTTTATTATTACTGAGCTGAGACTCATGAAAGAAATTGTTCCGAGAAACACTTCTGCAAATGAAACTATAAAGATATTTAGGAAAATCAAAAACAAATTTTCATTAATCGACATTTCGTGTTCGCCACCAGAAGTTAACTAACCATAATATTTGTCTCATAGATTACGGTGCGGATAAATCCGCGGATTTACAAAACCAACCGCAACCAAACCGCTAAACCTTGCGGATTTGAGAATCCATCCGTGACCGGCCCATAAACTCTTGCGGATTGGTTTTCACCCGCAATTTTGCGGACGGTTGCGGATGAAATCCGCGGTTCCGGATTGTATGCACACCCCTAGCTACAGCGTATAAGATGCCTAAACAAACAGTAACTAGTAACTACCTGGAGGCTGGGGCATAAAGAGACTGTAAAATTATCATCTTTGTAAAGAGCAAATTCTTGACAAATTTGATGCCTTCATCACAAGATACGTTCATGTTTATGTACATCATATTCGAGGAAAAAAAAAATTCAACGACAGCTTTCTCTGTCTTTTCTTTTTGAATTGTGCATCTGCGTCTACAGCCCCGTTTGGGATTGTTTTTTTTCCTATAAAAGCACTTTGTAACCAATTTGTAACAAACTTTTTAGGAAAATAGCGTTTGGTGAACTTTTTTTAAAGCGTCTTTCTCCAAAAGCACTTCTGTTTTAGGCCAACTTTTAAAAGTTACCCATGAGTAGCTTTTAAAAGCAGTAAAATCAGAAGTTGTGGACCCACTCAATTTTAATTAATTGATTCTCTATTTTAACCTTGTTATTATATTAAAAAGACAAAATCTACCCTTAAATATTTATTTATGTACAATTATTTCACTAACAAATTTTATTAATTTTTGTTATAAAATAATAATTACAACAACAATATTAATAATAGTATTTAAAGGTAGAAATTAAAAATTAAAATAAAATTAAAATATTAAATGATTAAAATATGAATAAGAATTATTTTTATTTTTATCTTTATTTAAATAATATTCAAAATAAAAAATATTTTATTATTAATAGATGTAATTTAAAAAGAATTTTTAGACCATGTCTATTTTCGTCATTAGCCACATCATAAGCACTTCAATATGATAAATTACCAAACAGAATTTACAGTTTGTTGGTTCCACAGCACTTTACATATCATAGTTTACCAAATGTCTAACTACTTTATTTTTAACAAGCTTGGTAAAGGGGCGGCATGAATTGGTAGAGGGGCGGCAAGTGTGATAGCAATGTCCCTCTTATTGGTTAGGGGGTGTCCTATAGAGATGTAGATTGACTAGATTACCCTTTCACCTTAAATCAACCAAAATCAAATCAATTTTTTTTTTTCACCTAATGAATCAAAAAAAAATCAAATCGATTTTTTTTCATCTTCTTCTTCATCTTCTCTTCTCCTCCATCAATCCTAACCTCCATTAAAACGAAAATTTCATCGTCTTCGATTAATCGGCGATTTGAAAAATGTTTGGAAAAACCAGTTAGGGTTTAGTTTATCGTGTTGAATTTAAGTTAATTTTGTATCAAAAATTAGGGTTTTGTATGAAAATTGAAATTGAAATTTCTGGGTTTATAAGAGTTACGGTTGGTAATAACTCAATTACCAACCGTAACTGGATATTTTGAAGAACATACGGTTGGTAATAGTTCAAATACGAACCGTACCTTAAAAAAATTGAGAATTAGGTTTAGGTACGGTTGGTACGAAACCTTAGTTACCAACCGCACCTAGGTTCGGTTGGTAACTTAATGAAAGTTACCAACCGTATATCATCCTGAATGTTAAGAATTTTTGAAGTAGTGATGTACGGTTCGAAACTATAGATGACTTACCAACCGTAGTTTAGTTACGGTTGGTTTCGATTCCTTTTTTATGAACCGTAATTAGTTACGGTTCTTATCCAAGATTTTCTAGCAGAAACCAGAATCGGTATTACGATTGGGTTTTCCCCAAATTGAACCGATTCGGTTGGTAACTAGCTTATTTCCAACCGTATGTTCTTGAAAAATTTTAAAATTTGATCTTTTTACATACTTTAGATAATTTTGATCAACAAAAAGCTAATGGGAACTAATTTTGATCACTCACCTCTAATTTGCCACTTGAATCACTCATTTTGGTTGAGTGAATCAAAATCTAGGTTTCACAAATATCACATAATTTTTTATTTTTTTATAACTCTAAAAATCTAATTTTAGAGTTATTATAAGTGAAAATTGATTATCAAACACTAATCTTGATTATTAATAATAAGGGTTAATTGGTCATTTCCATTTTTTTAATAAGGGGCACTTGAATTTACTTCTAATGACCTTTTTTGTCTTATTAGGTTGCCGCCCCTCTACCGATTCCTACCGCCCCTTTACCAAGATTGATTTTTAAAGCACAGCACAGCAAAACAGAAAAGCACTTTTTTAAAATTCACAGCAATAGGCTTACATAGTACATAATCAAAGGAAAATTCTTAACAATTGTTCCCTCGAACTCCATAGAAACTACCGCTCATATGTTGATCAAAAAAAAAAAAAAAAACTACCGCTCATATTCTATGCGATGGTGGGCCCAAAGGTAACTTCCTGCTAATCCCAAAAAGGCGGAACCTACCCTCATGTGAAGGAGGGGTTTGTATATAGTTTTTCCTAAAAATTTATACGTAGTAATGGCTTTTTTAAGGAAGAAGGTTGAACTTTATACAAAAAGTTGGATTCTTGAAGGGATTTTTAGTTTCCAAACTGCCTTCCATAAATCGGGATCAGAATCATCCCCCTTACACTTAAGGTGGAATATGCACACTTTGTAGTAAAGATCCCATCTTTAGTTGGGGTCCAAATTCTTCTGTCTATAGATGATTCAGAGCTAAGAAAGATTGTTTTAATCAAGTCTGCAGAAGATTGATCAAAAACAACAGTTAATTTTGTTGTATCCCATGTTCTTGTGTCATGGTTAATGAGATCACTTACTTTTAGATTCCTATCCGGAATTGAATTTTCTTTTAGTGTTGCAACTCCTTTCCAAGGTATCCAATTATCACACCATGGGTCTATAAAATTTCTTTCCCCCACTACCCATGTGATAAATGGTTTTATTTTGTCCATTGTATTATGAAGACACTTTCATACCCATGAGGCGGTATTAGGACATTGAGAATTCAAGATATCACTGTTTACATAGTAGTTTGCTTTTATTTAAAACTTGTGCCAGAAGTGATGCTGGATTTCGAATTAATCCCCAAACACTTCTAGCCATCATGGCTAAGTTATTTATCTCACTAATTCTAAATCCCGATCCTCCTCCTTTTTTGGTATTGCAGAAACTACTGCAGATTCTAGGGTTGTCACAGAAATGTGGTTTTTTTTTTTTTTTTTTTGGGTGTTATTGAAAGTCTGAATAGAGATTCTAGGGATTTTGGGTATTATTAAGTTGCTGGTGGTCGTGTGCTGGTGGTAAGTGAATAGAGATGCAGAAGAAGAAAATATGGTGTGCTCGGGGTGATGAAGGTGGTAGATTGGTAGCTGTGGTGGTGAGTGAATGGATAAGAGAAGGGGGGTTACAGGCTATGAAGCACGGACACCTCAAAACCGGTGACGTATCCGTGTCGGACGCCTTATCAGTGTTGGACACTTGTGGACACTTGGGGATACGTATCGGACACCCCATTTAAAGTGTCCCTTTTTATTAATTACGAAAGGGTAGGGGATGCTTTTGGGATACTTCCCAGATACTCTAGAGGGGACACTTCTTATAGTATATATATATATATATACTATATATATATATATATATATATATATTTATAATATATTGCCAAATATTTGTATACAAAATATGTTAAATATTTTTAGATATGTAATATATTCGTATTTATCAAAAATTATTCTATAGAAGCAGTATATAAATGTCTAACCCTAACATTCTTATTCAATATTGATGAGTGATGTGTTATCTTTTTTTTTTATCTTTTTTTTTTTTGATATTCTAGATAGTATTTTATAATTTTCTTACTTTATGCGATTCTTTTCACTATTAATAAATTAAATATTTTTTAATTAATACACGTATCCCAACGTATCCCGTATCCCCATTTTTTGAAAATTGACGAATCCCCGTATCAGTATCCCCGTATCCGTATCCCCGTATCAGTATCCGTGCTTCATAGGTTACATGGTTTGGGTTTGGTAGTTTCAGTTTGATCTTTGTTGGGAGAGATAACGAAGATGGAAGAGAGAGGCGCAAAGGTTAGACTAAAAAGAGATAAAGATAAGATAAACTTAGATAAAGTTTCGGTGGGACAGAAATCTTGGGATATGGAAACTATTTACTCTCACAGTGGTTCTTAAAACTCTATATTCTTACAAAAATACCCCCTAAAAAAACTGTTGTGTCAAAGACAAGTTTTTATAAAACGACTGTGACTCACAACATCTCTAGTTACGTCAGCTGAGCAGTAGTAGTTTTCATGAAGCCTAGGAAGTGGTTAAAATTTTGTTTTCCACTAGTGCCAATTCGTCCTCTTCTGCCACCAGCACCGGTATAGGAGCGACATCACGTCTAAGCAAATCCCATTGCAGCTTTTCGCATTCAAAGCCCTCCTGAATTCACAGCTCAAATTGGTGTTGACAATCATATCAGCAATAGTTGCGTCCTTCATTTTAGCGGCTTTGTAAACCTGTAAACCACCGGGAATAAGTCTTTCAATCTCCCTCTATCTAACCATTTATCCTTCCAGAACCTGATTCCTCTGCCATTTCTCACCGTATACTTTGCCATGTCTTGAACAATGGGAGCCATATTCACGACATTCTTCCAAAGACTTCTACATTGTGGCTTACTATCAACATTCGGAATTAACAGTTCCGTTTTCCTCTTGAATTTCTGATTAATTATCTTCCTCCAAAGGCTGTTTTTGTTCTTCGAGTATCTCCAAATCCACTTTATCAGCAAAGATTTATTGGTAGTCCTCAGAACTTTAACTCCTAACCCTCCATTCTCTTTAGGCATGCAGATTTTGGTCCATCTAACACTAACAAGTCTTTCGTGATCCATCTAACACTAACAAACTGGCTATTGCATAAGAGAGGATTTAAATGAGGTCTTAAGAGTATAAAAAATGAACGGAAACATTGTTGATAATTTAAGGTCTTCTTACTTCAAATGTAACAAGAAAAAGAAAGGTCTGTTCAAATACTCATTCCAAAGTTATACATCCTATGAGAGTTCTTAAGATGTTTGAGGAAATTTAAATACGAATAAAATTTTGGATTACGGAGTCTCTAATATAGCCATGTTGCCAGGTTTTTGTCAAAGGGTGTGAACCTAAGAAAAAAGTTACAAAATCTTATAACACAAGGAGGAGTACGATGAAAAGAGTGATTATCAACCTGGTCAAAAGTATGCGAAGATACACTATTCTTTGGGCCGACCGATCGGAGGTCCCGAAGGGCGGGAGTCTCTTATATGGCCATTTTTCTGTAAAGCTTAACGCAAATGTGTAGCATGATAAAAAGATTGGAAATGATTCATATTAAAAAAAAAAAAACTGAAAATACCCCTTCCTTTTAATCCAAATTATAACTCCTTAATTATATGTCCTATTTTTTCAGGGGTTTAATTAACAAATTAACATATCTAAAAATCCGTGTCTTGAAATTTTACAAATTTTATCTCGTTGGAAAGATTTTAAACAAACTAGAATATAACATAATGCAAACCACAACAAATTATGCAGCCAAAGATAACGTTCCAAAAAAAAAATGATGTTTAACGCGTTATGCAATCATCGGTGCTTCGTTCATCTTCAGTCGGCCCTCCCCACCTTGGCGACGATGTTCTATTTATTGTTTTGACTTTTTTAAACCTATAAATATATCTAGTCGCTTATGTTGATTATAAAGATAACTATTCTAAGAACTTTTCATGCCAATTCGATGCTTAATCTGAATTTTATTCCCATATGTTGGAGTTGTGCCTTGAATACGGTTTGTATTCAGTTGGGCTTGTCCAAATAGCCTGACCCGTTTGCCCATTTAGCTTTAGAGCCCTAAAGGCATCAGGAGATAAAAGAGAAAGTTATTATCTTTTGTTGGTAAGAGAAACTAATGTATTAGGGAAGAGAGAGTGAGGCACCAAAAAGGGGGCTAGGGTTCTTGAGAGGGGGTTGATTCAATACCTTGTAATCTTGTTGGATACATAGTGAAATCGTTATCGTTGTCTTCCAAAGTGGATGTAGATCATCTTGATCGAACCACTATAATTCCTTGTGTTGTGTATGCTTGATTTACTTTTGATTTCATTTCTTGATTGATTGTGCTTGGAAGAGCCATTTGTTTCAACAAATTGGTATCAGAGCTCCGAGTGGGAGCGATCTAGGATGGCGGCGAAGTATGAGATTGAGAAATTTGATGGAAGGAATGATTTCAATTTATGGAGGCTAAAGATGAGGGCTGTTTTGGTGCAACAAGGTTTGGTGAAAACTTTAAAGGGAAAACGGCTCTAACAACAACATTGACGGATGAAGCAAAGGAAGAACTCATGGAGAAAGCTCATGGAACAATTTTGTTGTGTTTGAGCAATGAGGTCTTGAGAGAAGTTGCGACGGAAACGACGCCGGATGGGCTATGGAACAAATTGGGGAAGAGGTATATGACTAAATCCGTAACTAATCGTTTATATCTTAAGAAGAAATCACATACTCTTAGAATACATGAAGGAATGTCTATTATAGATCATATTGATGATTATAATAAAATTCTCTTGGATTTGGCAAATATTGATGTCAAAATTGAATAGGGAAGAGAGAGTGAGGCACCAAAAAGGGGGCTAGGGTTCTTGAGAGGGGGTTGATTCAATACCTTGTAATCTTGTTGGATACATAGTGAAATCGTTATCGTTGTCTTCCAAAGTGGATGTAGATCATCTTGATCGAACCACTATAATTCCTTGTGTTGTGTATGCTTGATTTACTTTTGATTTCATTTCTTGATTGATTGTGCTTGGAAGAGCCATTTGTTTCAACAAATTGGTATCAGAGCTCCGGGTGGGAGCGATCTAGGATGGCGGCGAAGTATGAGATTGAGAAATTTGATGGAAGGAATGATTTCAATTTATGGAGGCTAAAGATGAGGGCTGTTTTGGTGCAACAAGGTTTGGTGAAAACTTTAAAGGGAAAACGGCTCTAACAACAACATTGACGGATGAAGCAAAGGAAGAACTCATGGAGAAAGCTCATGGAACAATTTTGTTGTGTTTGAGCAATGAGGTCTTGAGAGAAGTTGCGACGAAACGACGATGGATGGGCTATGGAACAAATTGGGGAAGAGGTATATGACTAAATCCGTAACTAATCGTTTATATCTTAAGAAGAAATCACATACTCTTAGAATACATGAAGGAATGTCTATTATAGATCATATTGATGATTATAATAAAATTCTCTTGGATTTGGCAAATATTGATGTCAAAATTGAAGATGAAGACCAAGCATTGGGTTTTCTTTGTTCCTTACCACCATCTTATGATAATTTTGTTGATACTGTAATGTATGGAAAAACCACAATTTCCATGGAAGACGTTAAAGCGGCTTTGAACTCTAAGGAGTTAAAGAAGACGGGTATTGATGGTAAAGATAATTCGGGAGATGGGTTGTTTGTAAGAGGAAGAGGAAACCAAAAGGGTGGATTTGATAGGAGTAGATCAAAGTCAAGGTCTAAATCTAAATCCGGTAAATTCTATTGTTTTCATTGTAAGGAACAAGGGCATTTCAAGAAGGATTGTCCAAAAAGGAAGAACGTTGAGAAGAATACAAACCAAGGCACCGCGGCAAATGTTGAAGTAGAAAGTGATGATGGAACGGTTCTCACGGTTTATACCGAAAGCTCGGAGAATGGGTGGATTCTTGATTCGGGGTGTACATTTCACATGTGTCCTCATAGGGAGTGGTTTACTACTTATCAAGTTAGAGAAGGTGGTAAAGTTCTTATGGGTAACAATATCACTTGTAAAGTGGTGGGTGTAGGTACAATTGAAATTATGATGTATGACGGTATGGTGAGGACTTTAACTAAGGTTAGGCATGTTCCGGACTTGAGAAGAAATCTGATTTCTTTGGGTACACTTGATTCAAATGGCTGCAAGTATCAAGGTGAAGGTGGAGTTATTCGTGTCTCAAGGGGAAGTCTTACAATTATGAAGGGCAAGAGGATTAATGGTATTTATACGCTGCAAGGTACTACTGTGACAGGTGATGCAGCTGTATGTTCTTCAATTTCTGAAGATGATACTACCAAGTTGTGGCATATGCGGTTAGGGCATATGAGCGAGAGGGGGTTGGCTGTTTTGAGCAAGCGGGATTGCTTTGTGGTCATAAAACAGTAAGCTTGATTTCGTGAACATTGTGTATTTGGGAAACAATGTAGAGTTAAGTTTAGTACAGCTATTCATAACACCAAGGGTAGTTTGGATTATATTCACTCTGATCTTTGGGGTCCTTCTCGAGTTGAGTCGCATGGTGGTGGTAGATATATGTTGACATTCATTGATGATTTCTCAAGAAAAGTATGGGTATTCATACTTAAACACAAAGATGAAACTTTTGTCAAGTTCAAGCAATTGAAGACTATGGTTGAGAAGCAAACCGGAAGAAAAATCAAGTGCTTGAGGACGGATAATGGTTTGGAATTTTGTGGGGGTGAGTTCAATGAGTTACGCAAGGAGGAAGGGATTGTGAGACACCGCACGATCGAGAAAAATACCACAACAAAATGGTGTTGCGAAAGGATGAACAGAACCATTATGGAGAAGGAAAGATGTATGCTCTCCAATGCCGGGTTACCAAAGCGCTTTTGGGCGAATGCAAACACATCAGCTTATTTAGTGAACAGATCTCCATCGATCGTTATTGAGTGTAAGACTCAAATGAAGTTTGGATAGGTTCACATGCTAACTATGAAGACTTGAAGATATTTGGATGTCCAAATTTATGCTCATGTGAATGAGGGGAAGCTAGAGCCTAGAGCAAAGAAGTGTATATTTCTTGGGTATGCAAAGGGTGTGAAAGGTTATAGGTTATGGTGTCCGGAAGAGAGATCAAACAAGTTTCTTATCAGTAGAGATGTGAAATTTGATGAGCAATCGATGTTGAAGACAAAGAATGAACAACTACATGGAAGAGTTGAAGAGGGTGTTAGTGATAAGGTGGAGCTTGGTGACCGGGTGGAACTTGAGATGCAAGTTCAAAGAAACGATGAGACTGTTGTTTCTGATGATGATGATCAATATATTGTGCAAGAACCTGCCCAGGAAGATGAAGCACAAGATCATGAGTACAATCTTGTTAGAGACAGAGTGAGGAGGGAAATCAGACCACCTCAGAGATATGGCCATGCTGATTTGGTTGCGTATGCACTTGCAAAGTGGGTGAGAGCATTGATAGGGATGAGCCAAGAACCTATGAAGAAGCAATCAGTGGTGAAGAATCAGCAGAATGGGGAGCTTCTGCAATTGAAGAAATTGAGTCTCTTGACAAGAATGGCACTTGGGAGATAGTTGCAAGACCTAAGGGGCAGAAGATTGTTGGAAGCAAATGGGTTTTCAAGAAGAAACAAGGTACTTAAGATGGTGAAGGAACAAGGTACAAGGCAAGGCTTGTGGCAAAGGGGTTTACACAAAGAGAAGGCATTGACTACAATGAGGTATTTTCTCCTGTTGTTAAACATAGTTCTATTAGAATTTTGCTTGCTATAGTTGCTTTGAAAGATCTAGAATTGGAACAACTAGATGTTAAGACAACTTTCCTTCATGGTGATTTGGAAGAGCGTATTTATATGCAACAACCAAAAGGGTTTGAAGTTCCCCAGCAAAGAAGACCATGTATGTTTGTCAAGAAATCTTTGTATGGTTTGAAGCAATCTCCAAGGCAGTGGTATAAACGTTTTGACACGTTTATGTTGGCAAATGGCTATGATAGGAGTAAGTATGATAGTTGTGTATATCACAGAAAACTCCAAGATGGTTCATTTGTGTATTTGCTTTTGTATGTTGATTGTTGATTGCTTGCAAAGACATGTCAGAGATACAAAAGTTGAAAGTGCAGTTGAGTAGTGAGTTTGAGATGAAGGATTTGGGTGCAGCAAAGAAGATATTGGGCATGGAGATTCATAGAAACCGAGCAGAAGGCAAGTTGTATTTGTCCCAGAAGGCTTACATCGAGAAGGTGTTGGAGCGGTTTGGTATGAAAGATGCAAAACCAGTAACTACTCCTTTGGCATCTCATTTTAGACTCTCTAGAAGGCAATCACCTCAAACTGCAGATGAGGCAGATTACATGTCTCGAGTTCCATATGCAAGTGCAGTTGGTAGCATCATGTATGCTATGGTTTGTACAAGGCCGGATATCGCACAAGTTGTGAGTGTGGTAAGTAGATACATGGGAAATCCCGGGAAGGCTCATTGGCAAGCTGTAAAGTGGATTTTGAGGTATCTAAGGGGCAGTACAGATGTTGGTTTAGTGTTTGATAAACATTATGGTGATTCAACAAATGTTGTGGGTTATGTTGATTCTGATTATGCAGGTGATCCAGATAGAATAAGGTCATTGACAGGTTATAATTTTACATTATGTGGTAGTAAAATCAGTTGGAGGTCGGTTTTGCAAAGCACAGTGGCATTGTCTACAACCGAGGCGAGTACATGGCAGCCGCAGTATGATGAAGGAAGGTATATGGTTGATGGGTTTGGTTGGTGATCCGGGTTTCAAGCAAGAGAGTGCAACTCTGTTCCGTGACGAAAAAGTGCCATTCACTTGTCCAAGAACCATATGTATCATGAGAGAACGAAGCACATCGATGTCGTGTATCATTTTATCAAGGATGCGAACAGGAAGGGAAGATAGCGATGCTAAAGGTTCCTACAAACAGATAACCTGCGATATGTTGACAAAGCCAGTTCCGAGTATCAAGTTCAAGCACTGCTTGGACTTGGTTGGTGTCAACAGGTGTTGAGAGCCCTTGAGGGGGCTGAGCGAAGACGATGATGATGATTGGTTATGGTATTCAAGTCAAGGTGGAGATTTGTTGGAGTTGTGCCTTGAATACGGTTTGTATTCAGTTGGGCTTGTCCCAATAGCCTGACCCGTTTGCCCATTTAGCTTTAGAGCCCTAAAGGCATCAGGAGATAAAAGAGAAAGTTATTCTCTTTTGTAGGTAAGAGAAACTAATGTATTAAGGAAGAGAGAGTGAGGCACCAAAAAGGGGGCTAGGGTTCTTGAGAGGGGGTTGATTCAATACCTTGTAATCTTGTTGGATACATAGTGAAATCGTTATCGTTGTCTTCCAAAGTGGATGTAGATCATCTTGATCGAACCACTATAATTCCTTGTGTTGTGTGTGCTTGATTTACTTTTGATTTCATTTCTATTTCATTTCTTGATTGATTGTGCTTGGAAGAGCCATTTGTTTCAACACAATAAGTATTTGGCAGGAAAGAAAAATATTAGGATGCCCGGCCACAATATCACGAAGCTTCATAACTCTTAAAGCCTCTCATGGAAACGATTCAAACACTGATAACCAATTATCTAAAAAAAAAAATTATTTAAAACATAAATATTTTCAAACAATCAGCCTCCATTATCATGTTGGTTTGAGACCTTGAGCTACATTGGGTCCTCCTTCTTGGACAATAGTACATCAATCAGTGCCATCACTTTTGGTGGGATATAAACGCAAAAAAAAGTTAGACACACTAGAAATTGGTCTGATTAATCCATCCATCTAATCAAAGAAGAAAAGCAAGTTAGGCTGCACTTATATTGGATATGCATTGCACTTTCCTTGGTAATTTTCTCCTTCCGCAACTTCTCGGAAGGCCTTCTTTCCTACTGTCCTTAAACTTTCTTCCAAAGACGACTTAATTTTTGCGCAATGAAATTGGCCGTCACTTTTTTAGTCACAGGTATATATGTGCAACGCGTATAAAACATGTCACCGCGCCATGTATGTACGTCCTATTGTTACAGAAGTATGTGCCGAAATTAGCTACAACTATATTCAAGAAAGTGACATTGAACTGCCACTCTTTCTTTTTGCTTACATAAAACATGTGCTTTTAATGCAGTCATTGGCTTAAGTTTTCTCTTTGGTCCGCTAGGACCATTAACATTCATTTTCAACAAAATAGGGAGTTGAATTATTTCATCGCATTAAAATTTTGAATGTGAAGGTTTGAATGATCCACGTAAAGAATTCTCAATCACTAGTCATCAAAAAAGCATTTCGCGTAGATGTCAAGAAAGCCTTTTTCATGCAGAATTGAGAGTGCAAGGACAGTAAGGTTAACAAGCTGATCGTAGAAGAGATGTTTTATATGAACCTCTAATTATGAAAGGCATTTAAATTAATTGAAAAGGAAAATAATGAACCCTTAACCCTTTGAGGTTTACATTTATTTTCCACTTCAAGTATATAATAGGGAATGTCTTTTCAAACTTGTTTTGTGTTGATCAAAATCATACTTGGTTACAGAATTCTTGAGATGGTAGAGGAAATTGAAAAACGAGTGAAATTATATACCTGTGCCCTACGGAGATATCCTTGTCCCTGGAGATATTATTTGGTTTACAATATCTCTATGTTCTGTGGATTGAAATTCCTCAATGTAAAAGGCAGTGTTAATGAAGGGTGTGTGACCACAAAAAAGTTTCGAAATTTTGTCGGGAAAAGGCGAAAGACAAAATAAGACATACTATTGGGTGAAGATATTTTGTTAAACCTTTTGGTAATTGATTCTTACATGAGTAAGGAAAATTTGGATGAATGTGTTCAACAAATTAATCAAAAATTGTATTATCCTTAAACTTAATAAATCTTACTGATAATCAAACACCATATCATGTTTCGTTCCGGACCATACGCCAACTTGCATAGGCCAAATTGTTTCTCCTTTGATGCACATTTGGGTCCTCCTCCTGGTAGTAGCCTAGTAGTACATCATTGATCATTGCTACTATATTTTTAGGTGGGTACAGTTGAATACACACAAAAAAAAAAAAAAAGTTATGATTAATCCAACTCATAATAAAAGCAAAAAAGGCAAGTTAGGTTCCACTCCAATCGAATCTCCGTACTTTCTCTGGTAATTTACTGCTTGCAGGAGCAACTTCTCCGTTCTGCAAGAAAGTGACATAATTCTAGTTGTGTTAATAGAACATGTTTTTTTAATGCAGATGAGGAAGGCAACTTCTCCGTACTTTCATGGTTTAGTCTTCTATTCTATCATGTTTCCATTTTCTCGTTTATTCATGTCCACTACTTACATTTTCCTTGTCTTTGCTTGACTCTATATTGACTTTTTCTCTCTCTATATATATATATAGACAAAGAATAATAAACTTAGAGGGTAGAAGAGGGAGGCAAGCAATGAGGAAAAAAGGAAGCACAAGCCTTAATCTCACTGTTTCTCTTCCGGCTGCTGAAGAATCTTCCTTATCAAAATTCCTGTAAGTCGTCATTTCTTAATTTTACTGTCTATTTTTTGTAGTTTACTGTGAATTACAGCTTCTGTCAACAATGGGTTCTTAGATGTTCCTTTGGTTCTTACACAGAACAAAGGATGGTACATTTAAGGAAGGAAATCTTCTCGTTAACAAAGACGGAGTTCGGATTCTTACTCCGAATGAAGATGCGGTTGTAAGATACACCACCAGGCACCAATTTTTGCTTAATCTTGATTACGCAAAAAAAAAAAAAAAAAAAAAATCGAATTTGAATTGGTTCCATTCTTAGATTGCAATTGTATTTCTTGAATGCAATATCTTGATCATTACATTTGTCGGTGCAAATGAAGGATCCTTTTTGTCTCATTTTAAGATCAGATTTTACCTTAAATGTGCCAGAATTGTACTTCTGCTGCAACTTTCAGGTGTTGCATTTGGAGGAGGCTTCCAAATTTGTTTTGTTTGGCATTTTGTTTTTCATAGTTCCTTGACTGGATTTTACTGTTTTTCTTTGTAGCCGCCTCCTATAAAACCATCAGATGAGATAATGATGAATTTCGATGACATTGAAAAAGTTAAGGAAATTGGAAGCGGTAGCAGTGGGCATGTACTACTTGTACGCCACAAATGGACTGGCCAGTTTTTCGCTCTCAAGGTATATTACCTAAAGCGCCCAATTGAGAGCCTCTTTGCACCAATCTTTATATATTCAGCATTTCTACTCTTTCTAGAATGCGCGAAATCAGCATATCTTGCACAACCAATTTGCTCCTGCTATGAGTTTGCCATACTGCTCTGTCAAAGTTCTGCAATTGAAATGTTCCTAAATTCTGTGATGCATAATGCAGGTCATTAAAATGACAATTGATGAGAACATACGCAAACATATCGTGGAGGAATTGAAGATTAACCAGTCTTCTCAATGTCCTAATGTCGTGGTATACTACCAAACTTTTTATGATAATGGATTCATATCAATAGTCTTGGAATACATGGATGGCGGGTCTCTGGCAGACTTCCTTACAAAAGTTAAAAGAATCCCGGAGCAGCATCTTGCAGCCATTAGTAAGCAGGCAAGTTTTTCATGGTACATAAATTTCTTTGTCAGACCCAGGAAATTGAACAATGTAGAGTAACGCGGTCGAGTCTATCACATAATTCGTTTCCTCTATGCAGGTTCTGAAGGGTTTAATGTATCTTCATCACGAAAAACACATAGTTCACAGAGACTTGAAACCATCAAATTTACTAATCAATCATAGTGGAGAAGTTAAAATAACAGACTTCGGCGTAAGTGCAATTCTATCTTGCACTTCCGATCAGAGGGACACTTTTGTTGGCACTTACAGCTATATGTCTGTAAGTATTAAGCTTTCATCGACGTTTCACTTCCAGTTGTTTTCAGTCAAAGAATATCTATCTACGGCAGGCAACTTCATCTGAGTAACCTTTTGTGTTGTTTTGTTTGCATAGCCAGAGAGAATCAGTGCAGGAACATATGGTTATAAAAGTGATATCTGGAGCCTGGGAATACTACTGCTAGAATGTGCAACAGGGGAGTTTCCATACACTCCACAAGAAGAAGAAGGTTGGATTAGTTTTTACGAGCTTTTGGAAGCCATTGTTGATCATCCACCTCCTTGTGCACCTTCTGACAAATTTTCTCCAGAGTTTTGCTCATTTATTTCCTCATGGTGAATGCTTTTCTGAATCTCTTTTCATGTTTTCAAGTAACATTCTAGGGAATTTGAAATATGATTCTGTTATTTTCGTTCAGTGCGCAGAAAGATCCAATGAAAAGACCATCAGCTAGAGAACTCATGGTATGTATGCCAATTCCTCAGACTTGAACAAGCTGAATGTCAGCATTTTTGAAACTGCTAATCCTTATGTTATCTGGCAAAACTAGGATCATCCGTTCATCAATATGTACGAAGACGCAGATGTTGATCTTGCTAGTTACTTCACCAACGATGGGTCTCCTCTAGCCACTTTTACAATACCCAACTAATTACACTACTTGTCTCGGCAGTTACATTCATCAATCTTTACCATTAGTTTACAAACTATGTTCTCCCATGATGTTAACTAGTTTTCAATTCTTCCCACAATGGAGTAGTCCTGGTGTTCAGTCACTAATAAGAACACAAAAACTTCTCAGTTTTGTGTTAATTTTCCGTCCTACCGCAGTCGCCAAATACTAGCCACTGGAAGCAGTAGATAAGGCCTGGAATGCGTAATTGCAAAACCTTCAGAGTTTTTGGCGACTGCAATACAAGTCTTTGCTTGTTAATTTGCAAGTATATGAGACCCTTCAGATGAAGGTGCACAACTTTGTAATACAAGCAAAACCTCAACAAAAGTTTGGAAAACTTATACAATGCCTAATTGCAGAACTCTGCAGAATTCGGTTTTTCATTTCAAGTGTTGCACACAATTCAGAGTTTACAGCTTTATGGTCCTTCCAAGCACAAGCTCAAAATGGTCTGAGATATCAAAGAACTGGGTCCATTCAACAACAAACACACTAACCCACCTAAACAACCAAAATCAATTTCACTTTCTAAAGAAAGATCTTAAAAGAGAGTATCCCACACAGATTCTCCAAAGATTACAGCATTTATATCTTTAGTCTATGTCACAGCATTATGCAAATGAACCGACAAAAGTCAGCAAAAGCAGACATTATTAGTTCTCTAATAGGCTATATGTTTCTATCCTCGTCACCATCCAACCCACAAGATAAAGTTCTTTGCTTTTACCAGCCAGTAAAACATATTCTTGTGCACAATATATATACTGTCTTAACATGATAAGAAAGAGGGATTGTGATGTAATGAGGTCATAATCTTCTGCAACATTAGTCAAAGAATCTATCTATCAAGAAAAATATCTTGGTCCCAAGGTATAAAATCGAAAAGCAATACAAAGCATTTTATTATCCTTCTTTTTATCAGCGGAAAACAGCATATATAACAATTTCCGTCGACATGAATAACAGACATGCTGAATTTCAACTGCACATATACTACGGAATGAAATGCGAAAAGTAACTCAAATTAAAAAGCATCTTAACTGCAAATTAAGACCATAACAAGAAGAAAATGAGAAGATCATCAGACGTCTCGTGTTAAACCTGTTTAAAGCTAAAGTTTTTTTGCTTTTCTTGTTTAGGCATCATATCTAATAGAAGTAACATAAAGTGAAATACCTCACAGAGCATTGAACCCGGAGGCAGAAACAATACATAGTGTCAAAGTGTAGACAGTCCCTACCTACTAACCCCTAAAAATACAAGCTTAAATTTACATAGCCAGTGATAATAATACTTGGCATTGGTGTATGACAAAAGGCTTACAAAAAAAAAAAAAAAAAAAAAACAGTAATGCATTCCAGAATGGTGAACACCCTGTATATAGTACATAAAGAATACAACTTCTTTCGTACATACACTCATTCATCCCATATGAAAAAACAGATGGGTTCGTTGAGCTTTCTACATAATTAATTTTGGTAACCATAATGGATTAGATGCAGTATTTTCATATATCGTACAGCTATAAGATTTTGATCAACAATAAGTTGGGGGGTGGACTTACTCTTTCAAGTTTTGATCTTGAACTTCCGATGTGCTTTTAAGTCCACGACAACCACGCTAATGTTGTCCTTGCTTCCCTTTTGAATAGCAAGTTTCGAGAGACATTCTGCCGCTGCTTGAGCTGCGGGGTCAACTCCAATGCCTCGTTCTGGTAGAGGCGTAACACCGTTCTTTTTGTGCCAGAGTAGGATTCGCCTCCGAGCTACATCACAAACTTCTTCGTTTGTCAACACGTCCCATAACCCATCACTAGCTAGAATAAGACATTCGTCTTCTTTAGTTCTAGGAACAAACTTCACTTCTGGATCTGGAATAATCCAAGGTTTCAAATACCGATCACCTGAAAATCAGAACAAAAATAAGATGCGAACTGCAAAAGCTCTCCGTACTCTTTCGGGAGTTATTCTTAGTAGATCTAAATGTGACTCTATTATACAAGTTTATTATCTGGAAAAAGAAAATGAGAAGAAGATAATCTACCAATGGATCTCGACATTGCAAGCACACCAAAAACACGATGTCCATTCCACTGAATAACCTTGCCTCCAGCTGCTTCGATCCTTGCATATTCATCTTCTCGATTTGGCTGGGAAAATCAAGGAGACAATTAGATAACCAAATGTGATTGAAGCATTGGTTTTTGCCATATGCGGGTAAATACAGAAATGCCTTACTTTGTGATCTTCGGATAACGGTACAGGTGATTTTCCACGACATAAAACAGCTCTTGAATCACCACAATTTGCAACTATAATGTGGGACGAACAAACAACAGAAACTACAGCAGTAGATCCAACAGTTTCGGGAGCAACAGGTTCGCCGCTACCATTTATACTTCCTCCAACCTCCGCATCTACTTTAATGAAGCAATTGGTAAATGCTTTTTCCCACTGATGTTCCCAATTATCTTTAAAGCTTCCATTCATCAAACCTTCCTTCATGGTTTCTATCTCCTCGGTCAGAGCTAAATGGAAACGATCCCGACAATAATTTGCAACCTTCACTTAGCAAATAACATTTGTTAGGGTGGGTTTTAATTCTTTGATCTTAACTGCTTTGAGTAAACTTACAGCAGATACCTTATAAATGCAAATAAAAACAGTGGGAAACCCGAGGATACCTGAGAACCACCATGGCCATCATAGACTCCAAAGAAATGAGCTGTTGAGTGCGACAAATTCTTGTTTAAGCCATCCACCACTGAATCACCAATTAACATAGGAAGAGGTATTCTAAGATACCGAGGTACCATTGCAACAGCATCTTCCATCTCTAGTCTTCTCCCAATAATAGAAATGGACCCCCAAAGGGGTAAAGAATCTAATTCAAAAACCCCTCGCCTACCCACTCCAAGAATTCGATTCTCATGAGGTACCTGAAGAACCAGCATCGACGTTTCCTGTTCAGACACACCTCCAACCTGCAAATCAAGGCTAGAAGATGCTACAGGAAGTAAATCACCTATTGGTTCCTCAGTCACAGGAATTTTACCAATAATTTTGACACCTCCACTTTCCAATGAACCCGGCGATAAAATCCCACAAGCAGTATTCAAGGCTAAGAGATCCTCAGCAGAGATGCTATCTGTAGTGCTAACAACAGACAACGAACACGAATCTTCAAGTATTTGATCACCACCCACCAGAGCTAACTTGTCATCTTCTTCGATCTCTTGAATTATGGCATCACTCTCGCTTACAACATTAAACAGCGATTCTCCTCCGCCACCACCACCACCACCTCCTTCCATTTCCTGATCTTCTTTAATCAGTGGTTCCGAACTAGGAACAATATTATTTACTTCACTCAATGAACTACTGCAACTACCTTCATCTACCTCCATAACAGACGACTCCTCCGAGGACAATTTCTTTGCTGCAGTATCAGACGCAGACGAGGACAACAAGCTAGTGGTTTCCGTTATGAGCTTAAGTCTTGTAATTTCCATATGAGTAGCTATAGCAGATTTATCACAACAAATTGAATTACCACCTAATCTAAATGAAACTGCAATTGCTGCTGGAGATATCTCCTCCATAAATTCCATCACCACCACCACCCTTCCTATCTGAATAGTTACAATTACAACCTTCAACACCCTCCCCAATTAGTTTACCTATCATTGTTCAACAAATTCATTATTCCCTTCTTCATCTCCCATCTGGATTAATGAAAAAATCTCACCTCTGGGTTCTATCAGATTTACCTCCATATCTAACCAAACCCTCAAAAACCCATCATCTTATCAGCTCAACAGAAAAAGGGTTGGTCAGATCTGGTAAGAAAAATTTGGATCTTGATTGAAAAAAAAAAAAAATTGAAATCTCCAAACAACAACAACCCACTTCTTAAAACTTCTTCTTGTTGTTCTTCTTCACATACAGCACCACACCAACCCTTTATTCTAATCAATCTAAAAAAAAACACAAGAATGAAAAAACAACAGACAAAATCAATTAAACCAGTTAATCTCTAAACACACAAAAAGAAAAAGAAGAAAAACCCATAAAGAGATCATGAGAAAGAACCTAGGAAAGACAACAAAAGGTATGCATATGGTTTGTTTCATTTTTTCACATTAAACTTGGGTTTACCCTGAATCAAAGGCAACCCATCTCAACCTCATAAAACACCACCTCAGAAGAGATGTCACACAGCTACTATAAAATCTCTAAATACAGTAAATAAAAAAAGATTACTCAAAGAAGACAAATTGCTTACCAATAAATTCAAGAAAAACAGTGAGTTGTTTGTTCTTCATCACATCATCATCTCTTCTGTTGTTTGAGAAAGAAAGAAAAAAAGGAGAGAAGAAGAAGGGGAGAGGAAGTTGTTGTTTAGAGAGATGGACAGATGTCAAGAAATGAGAGAATAATAAAAGCATTTGTTTCTTTTGTTCTACTGCTCTACTACCATGCACAACACATTCACACATCTCTGTCTCATTTCAACCTCAAAGCTCCTGGAAAAAAACAATGGGAAACAAATAATAATCTATGTTGATGATGATGATAATTAATTAGTATTAATTGTGTGTGTGACTACTACTACTAACTTCGTTTAAAGTTTGAAAAATAAAAGGAGGAGTATCAATATATCAATTATATTATCTTCTGTAATCTCTTTGGGAGCATCAATTTGGGGTGATGCCTAAAATTATTTGATATGTTATTCTATAGATAATAATATTATATTGTTTTTTTTAGTATGGTAACTTTTGGTTTTCTTAATATAGTAAAACTTTATACCGTTAAAACAAAAAATATAAACATGACATCAAATTATACATATTTTAAAAAAATAATCAATTAAAAGGGTAAAATTAAAATTTTCAAAACTAAAAACCAAGTTAAAAGGGACAGGGAGTATTAAAACTTTTGATTTTCTTAATTTTTAAAACAAAAATACACAAAATTGGTTAAAAAGACCAAAATTAAAATTTAAAAAAATTTTGATACTTTTTTAAATGGACAAAAAATTTAAAAATAGGCGGATGTAACCGGTTTCATCCCGCCTATTTTCAAATACTTTTTCTTATTTTTAATTTACACGGGATGCATCCAGGTTTCATCCTCGCTTATTTTTTTAAGTTTAAGACAGGATGAATCCAATTTCATCCTTGCTTTATTTTTTTGTGTCCATTTCACCCATAAAATTTTTTACTCGTCCATTTGAACCGTGTTTTAAATTTTTTTGGACAAATGACCCATTTTCCGATAAAAATACTTTTGATTGTCGCGAAAGTAGAGGTAAAGTTATATTGTTTCACAACAATTAATATTTTTGCTTTTAGAAATCAGTTTGAAATTCAATACCATATTGACTTCTTACTTTTTTATTTCTAGAAATTCAAAAGTAACTTTTGAATGTATACCCGAACCAGGTTATACAAGTTTTCTAAGTGGTGGTGCATGGATTAAAAGTAAGAAGGTAAGGAGAAATATCACTCTATAAGATAAATAATAAATGAAAAAACAGATTGAATTTAACACCCGACTCGTTCGACATATTTAGTGTCTCTTAAGAAGCTATATGATAACATCCCAAATTAAAAGTTGAATTCAGGATTTGATATCGTCAATCTTTCTGAAAAAGCCGCCTACTAACATTTTTCACCTATCGGTACAGATATTTTAATAAAACATTTGCACAGGTTATAACATAGATAGATTTACTCAACTAAATGTTCTCCAGAATTTTAATTAACAAAACTTGATATCCTTGAATCTTAAGATTAGCAGAATAATTTAACAATTACCATAGACAATTAGAAGCACCTTTAGTGCTCTAATCAATGACATTGTGACAAACTTCTCTTGATATACAAAAACAAATAAAAGGATGACTTTCTTGGTCAAGTCATTGACCTTTTAACCAAACAAATAATCAAACTCTTTATGCTGTGTAATGACATACCAAATTTGTGACACATGTTAAAAGTTGACATGCTGAAGGTAGGCTTTTTTGGGGAATTTTTTCTTTTTTAGCAAATAAATAAATAAATAAATAAATTATATCTCATTTGCCAAAGTGCCACTCAATAAACATAAATAATTTAGTCCCAAACAGATGGCAGCCTCTGCAACCTTCAATTATGTTTCTTTGATTTTAATGAAAAATGTGTTGGTGAGTCATAGGTGATTTTTCCTGGACTGTGGGGCCCACAATCTCTTTTGTTGGTCCCCTACCTCTGGACACCTATAGGGGGGTCTAGATCTCCTAACACTTCACCAAATCTTTTTGTGAATATTTGAGAGGAAGTCCATATTTTTGTCTAATCTCTAAAAGGTTACTAATTTAAGAACTTTTTTTTTTTTTTTTTTTTTTACTAATTTAAGAACTTAACTTGTCTTGTGTATCCTAATTCAATGTTCTTTGTAAAAATTCCCCTAATCTCTTTGGCATTTTGCTTATGAAAGTAAGTTTGATTCAAGTGAAATTTTTCTTTGTTTGTATGGTTTTCTAGAGAAGTTGGTGCATTATGATTTAACTTGTTATGTGTAGTGTTTGGCGGAAAGTTGTGACAAATTGTGTATGACCTCATATGAGATGCTCAATGCATACTACGTGTTAGTATGAGAGGGACTATGTATTAAAGAAAGGTTATAGTCAATTGAGCAATTTAATCAACCTAAAAAAAAATCTAGATATTTATGCAGATAATACTAAATTATGCAAGACGGTATGTTTGGATTTAGTAAAATAATTTATTGCCAAAGTAAGAAGTAAGTTTGTATTGTGTAAAACTCTGGTTTCCATTTTTTTCTCCTTAATTTAGATCTAAGTCTCTCAATCATTTGTCCTAAACTAAAAAGATAATTTTTTGTTTTGTTTTCAAAGAAATATCTATTTCTCTTCACAGCAAAAATTTTTTTGTTAATTTCTAAATTTCCTACTTCTCCTTCACGAAGACCACAACCATATTTATATACTCCATTGTCTATTTAAATGCAACAAATTTATGAATAAACCTGATTGAGTTATTATGCAAATATTTTATTTAAGATTTGATTTTTCAATCATGAAGATCATACAGTGTATTTTCTTCAATTCGATTTAGATTTTGATCACGGAGAAATTTTGATCAAAAACGGGTCAAGAAATTTTACACTTCTAGCATAGGATTCCATTTTTTTACATAATTTTATCTCATAACCACATTACACACGTGCCTAGCTATAAGTGTAAAACACAATGGTAAATTATGTAATATAATCTGAAATCAAGGGTATGTACATAAGAGATTAGGGCATCACTGTTGGGAATAGTTTCGATGTTTCCAAACCGCAGACATTGGACGTGTTGTACACCACCAACTTCATGCCACGTTACAGACAGAAGATTTGTCTGCGGATCCAACGACTCAGGAAAGTGCACGTTTCAGACAATGTTTGGGAGTACCTAACTTATAATGGTGGCAGTGTTACATGCATACGCAAGACCCATAATCATAGCACTAAGAATGAGAAGGGTCTCAACCAAATCAAGTACATGAACTAACTTGGACTGGCCGATTTTGTCAGGAACGTGTCTCTCATATTTCTTTTTTTTCTGTAATATAAAAATATCATATAAACTGCTTTTTTCCCAAGTTTTATTTTTTAAAAACATAAATATAAGTTGGTAATAAAAATTATGCGTCATAATTTATTACTGAATTATAATAATACGTGTTTAATTTTTTTAAATTTTTTTTCTGTTGTGAAACACAAATTATTCGATGGTGGTGAAAAAAAATCAAACAATGTATGATTGCTTAAAAGGAACACCACTGGCCTGAACTTTCAAAATCTCATTGTCTTCCGGAAAAAATATCTGAAGGCTGTTATTTAGACAGGTCGATCATAAATGTACCATCATAATCATTAAGGGTCCTACTCTGTGGGGCCTAGTTGGTGGATATCTACCAATGCATACGACAACAGAGAATGATTGATGGATCATCTCGAATCATTTTGATAGATTTTCTACCTAAGGGCCAAAACTTTTAAGTAGGAAATATCATTAGGTCCTAAGAATAATATATTAGGATGTTTATAGTCTATTTGACCCAGTCAAATGTCTATTTGGTCCTATTTTGTAATATAAGTTATAGTTTGGTCCTAAAAACTATTGTTTGGTCCTACGCTGATGTCATGGATGATGTAAATGTCACCTTGTAGTGGCAGAAATACCTTTTTGGATAAGGACCATATATATATAGTCAAAAGGTAAGAGAGATGGAATCATTCTCAGATTTACTTTCTCTCTCTTCTTTTCTAAATCTAGTTTTTTTTTTTCCTCTCAAATGTTTTTTTTAGGGTTTTAATTTTGTGGAAACAAGAAACAGAGATGATGAAGATATGCATACGACGATGAAGATTTTGCAGATTTTGATGAAGATTTGTAGAGATGATGCGATGATTTACAGAGAAACAAAAAACAAATATTTTGATTTGATTACATAGATCGAAGACGAACTCTGTTTTTTGATTTTTTTTTTATTTTTTTTTTTTTGTTGTTGTTGCTGGTGTTTGAATGTTGAAGATGAAGAAAGACGATGAAGATGATGATTTTGGTAGTTGTAGACAGCGAATATGATAATGTTGCTACTTTGTTGAATACGCTAACTGCGATCATATTGGTGACGATGAATACAGATGTGTTCTTGACGACGACGACGAAGATGAATACAGATGTGTTCTTGAATGAACGATGCTGCTGCTGTTCGTTGAAGATGGTGAAGAAGATAAAGATCTGATGTTGTTGTTAAAGATGTAATCAAGAACTGATGCTTTTATTTTTGAAGATGAAGATGTATGGAATGAAGTCTGTTTTTTTTAGCTTTTTGTATGGACTTCGTTCACGAATGAAGTTTTTTTTAGTTTTTATGGACTTCATTCCCGCTTTTTTGTATGGACTTCATTCCTGGGAATGAAGTCTGTTTTTTAGCTTTTTGTATGGAATGAAGTTTGTTTTTTTAGCTTTTTGTATGAACGCCGTTTTTAGGCATACCAAAAACTTTCAGGGCATACAAAATAGTTTTCCCATCCTAGGTGACCTTATAAGGGGTGTCTATTGGGTAGTTCAATTACCTATATACCCTTGAACCTAAAATCAAAAAATAAACTATCCTAAACATCTCTTCTTCTTCCTCCATCCAAACCACCTTCCTTTTCTCTGAGAATTTTTTTTTTTCATCACCGTAATTAATTATCGATTCGTGAAAATTCGATCATCGGTTAAATTGAACTATATAATGGATCGTACAAAGAAAAAAGCAAACGTCAGGTGTTCTAAATCCTCTTCCAATCCATGAATTATAGAAGAAGAACCAATTAAAGATTAAGGTGTAAAAACTACAATTGAACCAGAAATTGAATCGGAAATTCAACCATTTGAAGCTCCAAATACTGAAATGAGGATAAGAACCTACAAACCCAATCTTTAATTGTTGTTTTTCATGGATTGAATGGGTTAAATTGCTAAAAACTTAGGGTTTTTGATGGTTACAGTAGCGGGTTCGGCTGATAGTTGAGTTGAGTTTTGAGCCGAACTGTTCTTGAAATTTCACCCTGAAAGTGTCTATGAACAGTTCGGATAAACCGTGAATGTCAATTTTTAGCCGAACCCCAAAATGTGTATTAAATACGTCCCGCAATCAGTGTCGTTTCGGCTAATACCTTGCAAAACCTTCCCACCAACCTCGAGAAGTGAAATTTACCCTAGGTGGTTGTCAGGTTCGGCTGACTCGATTAGATCACTTTCAAGCCGAACCTCTCTCTGTAAACACTTCGAAAATATTGATTTGCAGGCTCAAGGTTCGGCTAGCTCGTGTTGTTGAGTTATCAGCCGAACCTTCTCTTTGCACACTCAAGTTTTTCGATCTTGTTTTGGCCATAACTTTTTCGTCCGATGTCGGAATGACCTCATTCTTTTTGCGTTGTGTTTGGCTTTTCATTCTCTTGAAGTTGAAGATAAGATATTATTGATTTTAATGAGTTTAATATGGACCTTGGTATTCTCCATCATTAGACTTCACTTTCTTAACACTTGTAGTAATTTCCACTTTTTTTGTTTGGTTCATCCTATGAAAAGGCTGCACAATAGAAAACATATGTAATAAAAAGCCTAACCCCTAAATGTGTATGAACTTAAGTGTTTCATGGAAAATCAGTATCATGTTCGGCTGATGTGATTTTTTGAATATGAGCCGAACTTGGAAAAATATATAGTTCGGCGGATACGATATTTAGAGTGAAAACCGAACCTAACTCTCAGAAATAGGTTTGGCTTGTTATTAGAATTTAATATAAGCCGAACTAGGATCTTGCAAATAGGTTGGAAGTTGGAAAATGAAGGTTCGGCGTATAACGTTAACAAATTCAGCTAGCCGAACTGTTCATCAATTTAGTGGGTTCGGCTTATATTTTTAAGCCGAACATAGTCCTGGTTCGCCGAACCACGATGAAAAATACAATTTTTTTGATGATTTCAAGCTACAAAAGTGAGATTAAACATAAAATAGAAGTGTACATATGTGTTAGAAGCATTGGGTTCTCATCTATGTATTCATCATCTGGATTTGGCTCATAAAAATTATCATCTTGAGTTTGAGTTTGTGTAAAATCATTCTCATAATCTAAGAAATCAGCCATTTGGGAATCATTGTTGTAGTTGATATGTATTTTCCTAGGTTTTTTATATGAATTATGACCCTCCTCATCCTCCACTGAATCAAGAATTAAAATTTGCTCACTTTCTCCTTCTCTTTCTCTCCTTCTTAACCAAAACTTTGATTATTTTTTTCCCCAAATTTTTTCATCTAAACAACGTTTATAATTCTGAAAATTATCTTAATCACTAAACAAAATATTTAATCAATAATCCAGATTACTAACCCTAAAACGTAAAGGGTAGATTTGCCATTAAAAAAAATTTGGGTTAAGGGGATATCTGATTTTGTTATTTCACAACCCTTTTTGTCTTTATTGAGTATGCCTAGAAAGATTTTGGTATGCCCAAAATCATGGTTCTTTTGTATGGACTTCATTCCTGGGAATGAAGTCTGTTTTTTTAGCTTTTTGTATGGGAATGAAGTCTGTTTTTTTAGCTTTTTGTAGGAATGAAGTCTGTTTTTTTTAGTTTTTTGTATGGACTTCATTCCCGGGAATGAAGTCTGTTTTTTTAGCACGGAAGAACTGCTACAAAAATAAAAATTTAACACGGAAGGGTATTTTTGTCTATTTAAATATTTTTAAATAATTATGGACCAAACAGTAAAGGCGTTTGACCAAATGACTAAACAGACATGGGCCCACCTAAAAAAGGACCAAACGATATTTTTCCCAACTTTTAATTGAGGCCAACAAATTTTATTTGCACCTCAAAATTATCAAGGGCCTATTAATCCTACTATGAAAATACTATTTTACCCTTACCTAAAACTAGAACGCGCAATTGAGGGATATAAAAAGTAATTGGGGGATACAAGAAAAGGACAAAAACTGGATCCAGATATCAATTCTGGGTCACCCCTTATCTAAGTATTTTTTTAAATCCTAATCTACCCCTCACTAATCAGGTTTAGTGGTTAATAATAATTAGTAAAATCTTAAGATTTTGTTAAATGATTAGTGTGTGTTTTATTTGTTTTTGGGTGAGTGAGGTGAGAGTAGAAGGAGGGAAAAATATTTTGAGAGAGAAATTTTTTTGTGGAAAATGGAGGATGATTGTGAAGAGAGGATTGCTGCTGCCGAATCTTTAGCCTCGTTTGATTGGGGGCCAGAGATTTTAATTGGGGGCCTTGACATTTTACTTGCACCCCAAAATTTTCAGGGGTGTATTAAACCGATAGTAAAAATACTATTTTACCCTTTGCGATTTTTTTTTTCTTTTTCAAATAACGACACTAATTAACGACCCTTCAATGACAATAACGACTGTTAAGGGTCGTCATTGTCGTATTCAATACTATTACGACCCTTTAATGCATTTCTGCCATTAATAACTCTTCAAAGATAACGACTCTTTTTAGAGAATAACGACTGTCAGTAACGACACTTCAAAAACCATTACGACAGTTTAGAGTCGTTATATACAAAATAAAAAAAAATAACGACTCTTTCAAAGGGTCGTCAAGGAATTGATTATGTATATGACGACTCTAAACTGTCGTACATTTCCGCCATTGATGACTCCTCGAAGAAGATAACGACTCTTTTATAGGAAATAACGACTGTTTAGAGTCGTTGCTAAGACAGTCGAAACATTAACGACTGTTTAGAGTCGTCACTAAAACACTTCAATACCATGACGATTTTTCATACAAATCTTGGCCAAAAAAAAAAAAATCCAAAAAAAAATTGCAAACACAAAATTTGAAAAAAAAAAAAAAGTTAAACTCTAATTAAGTAAGATTATTACTAATTAATTAAGATTATCACTAATTATTTATGGGCATTTTAGCCATTTAGAAAAAAAATTTATAAGGGGTGACCAAAATTAGGTTGGGGTGACCTTTTTTGTCCTCTAGTGAAGGCCCCCAATTAAAATCCTTGGCCCCCAATCAATTGAGGATCTTTAGCTCAACTACAACAAGGAGCATATCTTGAATCTTCAGCTAACGACAACAACTCTCAATTGCAACTCATTGTTGAGCCAACACCCTTGAATGATGATTTTGACGAGTATGGAGAGTTTCATGAAGAACCAACACAAGAAAGTAAACTTGCACAACATACTAGCATCCCCAATACACGTAAAGCCGCTAAGATGTCGAAAAATCCAATTTTTTTCTTTAAACCCGCCATTTTTTCAATCAAAAACCTCGGTGCCGGATAATGGTTGTATGAATTCCATGCCGGTAGTCAAGTTACCGGCATGGTAGTCATACTACGACCATGCCGGTACCCTTATATCCCCCAATTTGAATTATCAACCGACATAGAATTCTACCAAAAAACTATGCCGGTACAGAGTTAACCTTTTTACCTAACAAGGAATATTCTACGGAATATTCAACCGGCATGGTTTCATTTATCGTCTACTATGCCGGTATTGAATGAAAAACATACAGGAAACAATTCCATCCCAAACCAAAAACCGGCATTGAAACTTAATAAACATTAACGCCGAATTTAGTACTTAGTAGTACCATCACTATCGATAATGCCGGCAACGCAACCGGCGTTGTTAAGTTACAACTTTTC
Source organism: Papaver armeniacum (assembly GCA_023531295.1). Taxonomy (NCBI): domain Eukaryota; kingdom Viridiplantae; phylum Streptophyta; class Magnoliopsida; order Ranunculales; family Papaveraceae; genus Papaver; species Papaver armeniacum. The sequence continues at coordinate 372,360 of JAJJWW010001076.1, read as the reverse complement.
AATGCCGGTACCTACAAAAAACATGCATGAGTAAATGTTTTCCAAAGCTCTATTCCGGCATTCAATATCGATTATTTTTCAATGCCGGATTGTGTACCTACGTGGAACAATATGTTACGATAATGCCGGATCCTTGCTTCCGGCGTTGTAGTCTTACTGAAACACATATGCCGGAATAGGTTTCAAATTTGGTCTTCCGTTTTGGTAAACTTAGACTATGCCGGAACAATTGTCAAGCATGCCGGACAGATTCCGGCATATTGTTTTAATGTTGTTTGGAACTAATTTTCATTCGATCCTTAGGTGGTGCCATATATTGATCCAACAAATGCAAAGCCGCTTTATCGGGATACGTCGGAATGCTATAAAATCCCTCCGGTATGTGACCAAATAATACTTTTCACCTAGTATCTTGAACATTACTAATGGATTGGTAGTAGTGAACCTTCTAATGAATGCGAAATTGTTCTTATGTAGGGAATAACTGATCGAAAGGAAGCAATCGCTTGGGCTAAAGAGACGGCTCTTAAGAACATGTGTGTGTTGGTGAGGAACACCGAAGGTTCGAATAGGCGTTTTGAGATGGCTTGCGAGAGAAGTGGGAAATACAAGGAGAAGAATAGCCACAAGAGAAAGGATTATGTATATCCAAAGAAGACTAATAGGGTATACAAGACTCGTACGAGGAATAATGATTGCCCTTTTAAGCTTGTATTCCGTTTAAATGACATGAACAATTGGGACTGTGAGGTTTTGTGTGGCTGTCATAACCATCGGGATCCGAAAGATTTTGTTGGTCACTCCTTAGTTGCGAAGCTAAAACCCGACGAGTTCGAGGATGTAAAGAGATTGACCAAAGCACTTATCAAACCGAGACAAATTCTCGAGGCTTCAAGGAAAAGGACGAGACTAACGTGTCTTCTCTACGTACAATTTATAGTGCACAAGCAACTATTAGAAGGGTGGAATGGGAAGGGAGGTCCGTTATGCAAGAATTTGAGAAGATAGCTTGGGATCACAACTACACGCGTATCATTAAAAGAGGGCCCGACAACAAGCCCCTTCAAATATTCATTTCGCATCCGTTGCTTTCACGGTTGGCAAATACATGTTGTGGTGTTCTTTTGATGGATTGCACCTACAAGACAAACAAATACAATATGCCGTTGTTCAACATCGTGGGGCAAACCTCGGACAAGGTAACATTCACATTGGCTTGGTGTTTAATGGAAAACGAGAGGGACCATAATTATCATTGGGCATTACGACAATTGAAGTTGTTCTTCCGGAAAATCAACTTCCGAGGGTCATCGTAATCGATAACGATGCCGCATTAATGAGAGCAATATCCGACGTCTTCCCGACGCACAAAATTTCCTATGTACATATCATATACGTAATAATGTGATAAAAACTTGACATGCCTTGTTTGAACCCGCAAAGGCGGATATTAAGAAGAGAATGATGGTACAACTAGAGGAAGATGTTCGAAAGAACAAACTATCCCCGAAGAAGAAGAAGATGAGAGAGGCAAGATAAAGGAGCGAGTGGACAAAGAACATGCGGAAAATCATAAAAAGTGGTTGGAATTTCTAAGAGATTGGGAGAAAGTTTATTGGTCTCTTACTTGTGGTTATGTACGAAAAGAGATTGGAGAAGTTTATTGCCGATTGGAACGAAGTTTATCCGACCGCCGTCTGGTATTGTCGGACTCAATGGTTGGATAAGTTCAAGGAAAAATTTGTACGTGCATGGACAAACCGGTATAGACACTTCAAGACGGAAGCAACTAGTTCAGCTGAGGCCGCTCATGGGAGATTTAAAGATCTCATCCAGTCCGGGTCAAGGCAATGTGGTTACGGTCACCGAGGCAATGAAGCAATACTTTAAGCAAGATATCAATAGGATCAAGGAGGCTTTTGAGAAAAGCTCAATGGAAAGGATGACTCCATTTCTTCGTTATGGTAACTTTCTCCAAGGAATAGAATTCAACGTCTCTCATTGGGCAGTAAAACATATGATGAGACAAATGGAATATGAGAAAAATTACGGAAAACCGGGTGATGTGTGTATTTGTCCCGACATGTCTTCATTGGGGTTTCCATGTCGTCATATGCTTGTGAATTATGAAAAACTGATACCTTTGGAGGTTATTGATCCGTTTTGGAAGCAACTATCTTTCGACCCTCCCCCTTCGGGAGATCCCGGGCAATCTCCATGGGATACGAACGAAGCAAAGGAATTCTTCTAAGCTTACTCTCGTGGCACCTCGGTAAGCCGACAAGTCTTGTTGAGCCAACTAAGGCTGATTTCTCGTCCATGGATCGCACAAAGCGAAGAGCCAAGAAAGGGAGATCCAACAGGAAGACCACAAACTAAAACAACAAGGAAAAAACAAAGGGTAGAATTGAAAGAAATGACTCAACGTGAAGAAGAACTCGCGGCAAGTAAGAAACGAGATCTAACCGCATGTGAGATTTCGGAACAAAGGTTCGTGGAAGCGCAGGTTCCAAACAAAGAGGTAGGCCGCGGAAGGAACCGCTAAGTCAACAACTAACCCAGGAATCCGTATCCACACCAAAAGCCAACTCATCGGAGGTTCCAAGGAAAAGGGGTAGGCCGCCAAAGGTAACATCATCCAAAGGACAAAGAACAACAAGGTGAGCATTCAAGCCATACCCATAGTTGATCTAGCGGAGATTCCAAGGAAAAGGGGTAGGCCGCCGAAGGTAACATCATCTAGTGACAAAGAACAACAAGGTGAGCATTCCGAAGCCATACCCATAGCCGATCTAGCGGAGGTTCCAAGGAAAAGTGGTAGGCCGACAAAGGTAACATCATCTAGTGACAAAGAACAACGAGGTGAGCATTCCGAAGCCATACCCATAGCCGATCTAGCGGAGGTTCCAAGGAAAAGGGGTAGGCCGCCGAAGGTAACATCATCTAGTGACAAAGAACAACAAGGTGAGCATTCCGAAGCCATACCCATAGTTGATCTAGCGGAGGTTCCAAGGAAAAGGGGTAGGCCGCCGAAGGTAACATCATCTAGTGACAAAGAACAACAAGGTGAGCATTCCGAAGCCATACCCATAGTCGATCTAGCGGAGGTTCCAAGGAAAAGGGGTAGGCCGCCAAAGGTAACATCATCTAGTGACAAAGAACAACGAGGTGACGAGGCTAAGGAGGTGACAAACCAAAGTGATAGCCAAGTTGACGTAGTTTTAGTTCGAAGGAGAAGGGGTAGGCCAAGGAAGTACGGACTCCCATCACATATCGAAGACATTGCAAGTGTAGAGATTGCAGAGGATGGTTTGGATATATTATTGTTACAAAAGGGTAATATGAAGATGTATAAGGATCCCGAATGGTAGGACAATTAGAAGTTATCATACCAAGATACGAGTCTTACATAGACCAACTTCCCGAGGTTATTCGCGAGTATATTTTATATACGGATGATGTCGACGGAGATGGAAATTGTGGCTATCATGTTTGTGGATCGAACAATTAGGAATCTTTGACACGGCGGTTAGTAGAGGTATGACACCATGCAAATATGCTAGAACGAGGATGGCCGAACAACTTGTGAACAAGAGGAGCTTTTATGAGCAATTGCTTGGTGAAGGCGAGGGTTTGATGATATGCATGCTCAAGTATTGGGGCCCGAACAACGGATGAACTTTCTTCCTTCGAATATTGGATGAGAATGCCGCTTTGTGGGCATCTCGGTGGCGGATACATTTAGATGTGTTGTTCATTATTTTACCCCCACCGTAGAATGTACATTTACCCCAAAGTGGCAAAAATGCGAAGGATCCCTTAAGAAGAGAAGAGTTGTTTTGGCGTTCGTGAACGGTAATCATTTCGTTATTCTAAAACTCAAAGAAAATTGTCCATTGCCACCTGTTTGTGGGATGATTAAAAACAAGGCTCTAGATCCCAATATCCGGAAGGGATGGATGGCATTGTATGAGGAGAATCACCAATTTTGGGATGCGTTGGCCTTATCAAAAAAACTCTCCAAGAGGATAATATGCAACTTCATACGTGTGGAAGCGACGATGAATAATTTTGATGTATGTTGTTCACTAGTACGCAAAATTTTCTTTTTTTTTTTTGAAGTGTGAATTGTAAACATTAAATCATATTTTGATGCCAGTGTCGGCATAGTTGTGTTTTATATTGGCTACTCCGGAACAGGTGTACCGGCGTAGAATCTTGTTTGAAACAATGCCGGATATGATGAAAAAACTTCCGAGAGAAATCGGTGACATTTCCGGCATTGACATTAACCTCATTATCGTGTCGGTTTTTACGTCAAAATCGTATTTATCATGGAGATTACGACACCGGCATAGTATCCAAACACAAATAAATGCCTAACTCTGTCATTTAGAGAACCGGCATTGTGTTTACTGTTCTCGAGCATGCGGTTATGATAAAAAACTCGAAATTTAGGTGATTTGACACAAATTTAACAACATAAAAAATATGATAAAAATACTAGAATGTATCAAAGAACAAACTCCTAAGTTTTGTGGTTCCAAACCGAAAACAAATCAAGCAAACACATTGTTCAAGACTCACAAACAAACATAAACCAACACTAGATTGTTCAAACCAAACTAATACTATAGAATAAACACACGATCACTCGGTTCTTGGCTTCTTTTGTACCCTCTTCTTCCTTTCGCCCCACAAGTCTTTTGCCTTCGGATCTTCAATTTTGTCCATCTTTTGCTCGACGTTCTCCATTTCTTTCTGGGTCAGCACCTCTCCTTTCTTGTTCTTTTTCTTAAAGAACTTTGTCAAATTTCCAATCCGCCGACGCTGTTAAGGAAATTTTAAACATGTACTTAGTATGTTCGATTGTATAAGTTCATAGACATAGATTAAAAGAATGGCAATGAACAAGACGTACGTACCAACAACGTAACGAGCCGTACAAGTGCGGGTACAGTTTCCGAGTTGTGGAGGCATGTGCTTTGTGGTGGAGGAACAACTACTATATCCGGCGTACAACATAAGGATGCGTGAACTTCCGATGGCCTCTTAGGAAGGTTGGTTCACTCTCATAACCGTTCTCAGCCAATTCCCAATCAGCCCTATCCAACACAAGTCCTTTTTCTTCCCTTTCACTCCAATGTGCAAGAATAGGTTTTGGGTCGTAAACCACGAGAGTATGGTTCTCACTTGATTGGCATTGAGGAAAGTCATGAGAGAATTTCGATAAGATGTATCCGTGAGATCTTTCTCGCTTGTACCCAAGTTGGCGCATTACACGGCGAGGGTTGTGCATAACAAATCCTTTTGGATGAAATAACGGTCCGTTGTAAAATGAAACATTGTCACGCCGTTGAAAGTGAACTCCTCTCGCATTCCTATATGGATCAAACACTACATCTTGGACCTCCACCGAGTCCAAAGCCAATCTCATTGCTAATAACCGTTTTTTGTTATTGGGCCTTGGGGTATTGTCGAAGAAGTATTTCTAACCTAGAGGCCTATTCTCTTGATATTCAAAGTGAAAATCTTCAATCCTTTGTACTTTTTTTTGAACAATTTTTTGAAGTGTTCATAAGCCCACACCTACGCCAATGAAAGATCGTTCCAATGATATGTATAAGAAAATTAATAATTGGAAACTAACAAATTTAATCACAACAATCAAAAAAAAAGTAGTTGACTATACCGAGTACAAATAAATTCCCATTAAATTGACGGGCGTTCGCCTTAGATGCTCGACGCATTTCTGCCAAAAATGTGCCAAGAAAGCAAGTGCCCCATGAATACTCATGAACCTTTTCCAAAGGATCCAAGTATTGTAGGTTGTTCATATGCACCCTATTACCATTGGCGTCGGGAATATAGTCGTGCCCAAGATGAACAACATATAAGCCGCGGCAGCTTGGACTTGTTCGGGATTCAATTCCTTGTTCTTCGTGTTCCCAAACAATTCAACGAGTTTGACGAATGTGATAGTCTTTGTCTGGGAACGACTAGTCTTGTACATATTTGCCAAAGTGGTTTCCTTGTCCCATCCAAACAACTTTTTAGTCAGTTCATAGATCTTGTCCCATTCCAAGTCCTTAGAGTCATCTCCTACCTTAACGGGTTTCCCGAGAACCTCAAGACCTATTATCCTTTGGACATCTTCAGGGATGATGGTCATCTCTCCAAAAGGAAAATGCATGGTATCGTTTTCACCATAAAACCTCTCCAAAAAGCAAGTTTGCCGTGACGGTATCGGTGGCCACATAATTTTTATCGCAGGATACAACCCGATGATGCTTTGACTACAGCTTTAACAAATGGCGTCACACTCATGCTTTAAAGGCCATACATCCGATTGTTGATGGCGGCTAACACGGAAGGCATTCTTGTGGTCCTATAAAAACACAGCGAAGTAAATTACATTCACTTGATCACAAATAAATAATATAATAACAAGATGCAAACGTCTTACATAAGTTTGATATATCCGGCGAGCCCAAGAGTATTTTTAGGCAAATAAGAGTTGCGGGTTTATCGGTTCACCCCAATGTTTGCCATCATCGCGGTCTGGAATCATGTCATACTTATCAGGAAAGTGGGTTGGGGGTGCCTTTACACTGATCTTAGGGGCTTCTACTCCGACATCGGTCTGTCCTAAGCCACCTGCTTGTGAGGATGAGCCACCGCTCGTTCGTGTACAGGATATGTTTCCCACTCATCATCATCATCACCGCTGGTTGGGTAGCTTATAGGTTGATCCCGAATTGTGACCTTAGCAGTAGCCGGATCAGGACGGCTATGTCGAGAAGACTTACGTTTTGCTTCTAAAACAACTTTGCCTTTTCCTTTGCTCTTTTGTGGTGCTCTAGACCTATGTGACAATATGTAAACTGAGTTATATAATGACAACCGGCATAGAAATCGAACTTAACATGAATGCCGGCATAGGTGCCGGCATTCTAATCAATTAATATATGATGCCGGTTGTCTTTGAATTTTAGACGGAGAATGAACATTTTTTTCAACAGAACACCGGCATAGTGAGTTAACATATCTACAACGCCGGCACTGAGAACCGGCATTGTTATATAGATAGTTTAAATGCCGGTACTGTGGGATTTTAGTACAGAGATTTTAACAAAATAGGCTAATGAAAACAGCATAGTATTGATGAAATATACAAAGCCGGTACATAAAACCGGCATGGTATTCAATTAAATATGTATGCCGGTAAAGGCATGCAATAAAATATGGATTCAGGACATATATTCTGGCATGATTTTCAAATTGTATTCTACCGCCAATCAAACATGGAACAATTTTTAAAATTCCAATTTTAAAAATTACTTTTAGTGTAGTAGAAAGAATAAACAACATGATTTCACTTTGTGATTTATACTATGGGATAAACCCTAAAATTAAAAACTTCAATTCAACATATACATCACTTACCTAAGCAAATTTGTTATTCTCGCCTCACCATCAGACTCTTCAGGCAGTTCTTGCGCTTTTGATTTCGATTTACCACCTTCATCAACTGATTTTTCAGGATTGGGTATGGGTTTTTCACGGTTTTTGCGACTACCCATTGGCTTTGATATAGAAGATGAAAAAAAATAGGAGATTGAATAAAAATGGGGAATGAATGATTTCCTTTCTATAACCGCCACTTAAATAGAAAAAAAAGGAGTTTGTAACCGTCAACTAAGTGGGATAAAATAGTTTGTAACGGTCAAATAAGTGGGATAAAATAGTTTGTAAATCACAAATAAGTGGAATGAATGAGTTTTGTAACTGCCACATAACTTGTGTTTGTAATCAAGTCGAGAATGCCGGCATTGAAAAATGGAACAATTCAATGCCTAGTATTCGACAATAAGTATTTGGTGAGCAGAATTCAACGGAGGCACAGGTAACAGTATAGTATTTGGTTTATTTTTCGATGCCGGATAAGGAAAGAAAATTGATGAAATAAATAACATAGACCACATAAACTTTAGGAAATAAACTTAAAAACATTAACTCAAACCAATTGCAACTAACATCATTTCTTCGAACGAGATTCAATAAGCATAGCAGCTTCGAAATGCCTAAAAGGCTCTTTTCTCCATTTGGTATATGCGTCCTGAGCTTGAAACCTATTCCCTCTGTATCTTGCAAGAAACTCGTTGTATTTGCGACATAACTTTATGAGTGCAATTGTTCGATTTTGTACATAGAGATCACCGTAATCCATTCGGCCTTTCTTACCTTCCAAGTAGTTATTCTTGTAAGGACCGGTCCTAACAAAACCCCAAAAAAGATTCGAAGGGCGGTGATCTTCCTGGAAATCGGATACTATGTTGTAATTTTTAATCCACTCGGTTTCTTCCTCGACATCCGCTTCTATCTTAGATTGTTTTTGGCGTTTAAGGATTTCTTTAGCTTCTTTGCGATAATGTTCAAGATTTGCTTCCTCTTCTTCTTCTCTTTTTCTCTTAAGTATCTCTTCTTCCATTGCGGCAATTGACTTGGTGGTTTCTCCCTTCCTTTTAAGTTTTTCTAGTATAAGGGAAACTGAGTTGGTGGTTGATAATTGATTTCCCAACGGAGTGGATAGTTTGTTCTTCTTGAGTTTTTCTTTTTCCATGGCAATGATGGAATCGGTAGTTGATGATGGATTTTCCATTGGAGGTATCAAGTGCAATGGGTGAATCCATTGCATTATATAGATGATTGCACAACGGCTATTTAGTGCCGGCATTGCCAGTGACCTACAATCAACGCCGGCACTCTAAAGCCGGTTTATGTTTCAAAAAAATAGCCGTTGGGCACTGATTTTTGAACAATCCGGCATTGGTATAACCTTAACCTAAATGCCGGCACTGGGTACCAGCATAGATTAATATACTACATACTAAGATGGAATCATTAGGCAATTGAAATATGTTTACATACTAAGCCGGAACTATAATTTATTTCGAACGTAATCCTTGTCGACGGAACAACGAATGCACTTAGCACGTGCATCAAGCCTTTAAACCACTTGGTGGCCCAAGTGGACGAGTTATAGTCTCGTGAGGGCTTACATAGAGGTATACCCACAAAACCTTACGAAATACCTAACTGGATACCCTAAAAACCTAAGCAAATTACACTAAACTATCAATCTTCTTAAGAAGAATCCGTTTCCGATTCACCCAACTGGTGGTACTCAGTGACTTTGGTTACAATATGGTTCACGTTGGCTTCAAACATGAATGGTTCTCCCTTTTCTTGTAAGTATCGCGTTTTCACGGCTTCATTCTACCAAAACAACACACAAACTTTGTTTGTTACATAAAATTTGAGAAAGAGTAGATTGTGTCCAACTAATCATAAAGATACTTACGAGTTGTTGAGGGGACAATCTATTGCGGCTGGCGTGCTCGATCCGGTGTTTCATTTTTAGATACTCAACCATAGCATCTAGGATGATGTCGTGTCGTTGCTCGATTTGTTGAGCAGTTCTTCCTTTCGGGTTACCGTAATCGTGAATAAATTTGTTAAAAATCTTCAACCACATGGAATCCCGCGTGCTGCTATCTATAGTTGATGGACGAGTTTCAGCGTACCATGCTTGGGTGATTGCTAAATCTTCCTCCGAGTCAAACGATGCCATTGGTTGTATGGTGGATTAGGTACTATACTAAGCTATTTATTGATAATTATTTTGGGGTTTAGGGTTTCAAAGTTAATAGGCTCAAGGAGGTATATAAGAACGCGAGTGTTTTGCTATTTGGGTCCAAGAATTAGCTCTCTTTATATAGAGAAAAACTTCAACGACTAGTTTTTTGGAAAATCGCCTGAACCGGCATTGTCGTAACTGTGAACTAGTATGCCGGCAAACACTGCCGGCAAGGTTTATGATAAGCTTACAATGCCGGTACTAGGAAATTTTTTAACAGAAATTGAGACAAATATGCAACCAACAATCAATGTCGGCACTCTACAATCAATGCCGGCACTCTAAAGCCGGTTTATGGTTCAAAAAAATAGCCGTTGTGCACTGATTTTTGAACATTCCGGCATTGGTATAAACTTATCGTAAATGCCGGCACTAGGTACCGGCATAGATTAATATACTACATACTAAGCCGGAATCATTAGGCAATTGAAATATGTTTACATACTAAATGGGAACTATAATTTATTTTGAACGGTATCCTTGTCGACGGAACAACGAATGCACTTAGCACGTGCATCAAGCCTTTAAACCACTTGGTGGCCCAAGTGGACGAGTTATAGTCTCGTGAGGGCTTACATAGAGGTATACCCACAAAACCTTACGAGTTATAGTCTACGAGTTTAATTATATTGGGCGAATTGCCATTCAACTTCCTCCAAGAGAGTGTAGCAGTCCTCGTGCAGAAACTCATGACCGTACCTAAATTCGTATTGAGTCCGACCCAAAGAACACTGGAAAAACAATTATTTTAATAAGTCAGCGTTTGGCATAACCAAATAAATTTTTTTTGATGAACGGCCTATTGATTCACAAACTTACTCTACTCATGCGGTCTTCGTTTGGCATAGCGTCCTTACGAGCTTTCAATTCGTTTCTCAGCAGTACGCATTCATTGTATAAATAAGCGTACCTTTCCCTTATCTGCGTGAGTGTCCTCCTTGAACGATTTCCGTTTAGTGCTTTGAAAACCCTAAACACACGTTTCCACCAAGCATTGGTGTTTTGATCATCCCCAAGGTAAGGCCCTCCGGTTGGGTCTTCGTTACTGGCCACCCATTGCGCTTCCTCAACGGAATGCTTTGTGAGAGTGGTGTGTGCTCTGACAATAGCAACATCTTCCAGATTATTGAATGGAGTTGGAGCCATTTTTAGTGTTCCAAAGTGATGGGTTACTGATTTAGGAAGTTTGAAAGTGATGGGTGAATAAGTTTGGTAGAGATAGGTCTTTATTTATAGCAAAAAAGTACCCAACGACTAGTTTTTTGGAAAATCCCCACAACCGGCATGGTCGTAACTGTGAAATAGAATGCCGGCAAATACTTCCGGCATGGTGTATGATAATCTTACAATGCCGGTAGTAGGAAATTTTTTAACAGAGATTTAGACAAATATGCAACCAAAACCGGCATGGTTTCAAAACACTTTGAAACGCCGGTAAATTAAACCGGCATTCAATCTATAATAACGTCTATGCCGGTAGTTGATGAATTAAAAAAAAACGGCTAGTTTTTTGAAAAATAAGACCGTTGGAGATTCATATCTATATAATACCCCCATTCCTTTGGAAAATTATACACAAACCAAAGAACCAAATAACAAAAATCATTCTCTCAAGAAAGCAAGCACGGTTAAAGCTTCACAAAGGATGGGGGATTCATCATCTTCCTCTATTTGCAAAGTAAGTACATTTACTAACAATATGATCTTCACTACTATGACCCACGACTAATATAATCTTCTCTTACAGAGTCATCATTGCAAGTGTCAAATTTGCAAGTCACCTTCTCATCTAGCCATGGACTGTCCTTTTATTTATTCAAAGTGTAGAAGCTGTGATGGGACACGCCGGTTTTGGATTGCAAAAACTGATGATGCTGGAAGAATGTTTCTAAGGTGTTTGAATCACCCAAAGTGCGATGAGTTTCAATGGTTTGACAAAGCTGTTCAACTAGAAGAGTCAAGAGAAAACCACAAGGGCCATTGCAAGCCAATCGATGGGTGTGATGGGTGTTATATGAAGGGAAAGGAATATGTTGAAAGAGAAGAAGAACCAATGAAGTTGATCCTTGACACCCCCCTCCCGGACGATGTCTTCGAAGAGGTTCGAGAAAGGCTCAAAGGTTCCGTAATTGTTGAAAAGGGATGGAAATAGATTATCCTTAACCAAATGTAATCCATGCGATGTTGTTTAGCATGTTTTAATTAAAAGTTTCAAATCCAATGTAATAGATTAATTAGGAATAAAATAGAAGAGCATTCGAAATGGATTTTTATTCAAAACTAGCAGAGTACCGGCATGGAAGTATTCAATTTTACAGTGCCGGTTTTATAAGAACTATGAAAATTTTCAAATTATCAGAAAACCTAAGATAGATGTTAAAAATACTACTGTGCCTGGTACCTTCAATATCTATACAGAACATGGAATTTTTAATCTTCTTGTCCCGGTGTGGTTTTATAAACAATCTCAGCGCCGGTTATTAGAACCGGCATTGATGTATAAATATTAAACAATGCCGGTCCCAAAATCCGCTTTGTAAGTCTAATTTATCTATGCCGGAAAAAGTCACAAATAAATCTTGCAAGGATAAACATATTCAACATAAACGAATCACTAGAAATCAAAACATGTTCAACATAAACCAACCAATTGGATTTTGCTATCAATTGTTCTTAATCCAGGTATCCTAAACCAAAAGCAAACCAAACAACTAAAGAGTTTAACACGAGGTACAAACGAAAACAAGTTCGGAATTGTTCAAGACGTGACAACCACCATCCAAAAAAAGAAACACAACTAAAGAGTTAAATCACCGGGTCTTTTGCTTCTTTTGGGACGGTTTGTACTTAGTTTCCCGAACAAAGCTTTTGCACTAGGGTCGGTTTCTTCAATTCTATCAAGCTTTTCCTCGAATTCCTTCATTTCTTCAAGGGACAAAGACCTCTCCTTCCCCGTACTTGCAACCCAACATCTTCTTTAACTTGCCAAGCCTACGCCGCTAGTTTAATATAACAAACACATAATTAGTATACAAATATGATTATGTGTATATTAAACGACAAAGCAATTAACAATACTTACAAGCAATCCAACGGTGTTATTAAGTTGGGTCATCGTAGGTGGTGCCTGTGCGGAGTTGGAACTGGAGGGTTTTTCTGGGAGGAACTTGGACGTCATCCGGGCGGACGACATAAGGATGTGACCATTCCGTACTCTTCCATGTAATCGGCATCAACTTCATCACCGTTTTCAGCAATCTCCAACTTTTCCCACTGACAAATATCTACCAAACGACGTGGTTCCCTATCCCTCCAATCTGTTGGGTCCGGTTTCGAACATACTCTACATGCAACCGATTTGGAGTTGAATAACACCGAGAAAGGTCGAGATCAAAACATTGAAAAGAGGCCGTCTGGAAAAGTGCTAATTGCTTATATCCAAGTTGACGCATCACACGCGTAGGATTAGCCATAACGTATCCTTTTGGGTGGAACAACGGCCCATGGTAAAATGCAACGTTACCAAACCTCAAAACCTCGCCGGTTTCCTCTAGCCTCCTTGTAAGGGTCGAACACAACATCTTTGGTACTCATTGCGTCCAAAGCCAATCTCATATCGATCACCGACCCATGTTACCGGGCTTTGGAGTACCGTTGAACTCGTATCTCTTAGCTAGAGGCGTATCGGGTTCTGGAAGATCTATGATCTTCAAGGAGGGGTAGGCCTTGAACAAGGTTGGGAAGTGTTCATAAGCCCACACCTATTCCAATGTGAAGCAATAAGTTTTGTTTCTAAGTTCACGATAAGAGTACATATGAACAATATACACAATAACATAAGTTTAAGAACAAATTTACCTCGCAGTAGAGTGAAATTCCCGACAAATTGGTTGGTTTTAGCCTTAGAGGCCCTTCTCATCTCCATCATCAAATGTGCCATTACCGCGGTGCCCCAAGAATATCCATAGACATCTTCCAACGGATCCAAGTACTGAAGGTAGTTCGCACTAACCCTGTTGCCATTGGTGTCGTGGAATACCCTAGTGCCCAAGATGTACAACAGGTAAGCAATGGCAGATAACGAATTTGTTTAGGGTCCCATCCATCCTCCAAACTTCTTTTCTTTGTCTTTTCAAAATTCTTCTTAAGCAAATTAACTTGATTGTCTTTGTCTTACCAGACGTGGATTCATAAAAGCTCTCCACGTAAGTTTTGTAGTCCCAACCAAATAGCTTGTTAGTCGACTGCAACTTCGACCATTCTAGGTCTAGAGACTCAACTCTTTCGCAATTGATTTGCCGATAACATTCAAGCCTAGAATGTTCGAGCATCTTCGGGGATGAAGGTCATCTCCCCAAAAGGGAAGTGCATGGTATCGGTTTCACCATGATACCTTTCGACGAAGCAATTGACAAGAATGAATCGGGCTTCACATAATTTTCAACCAAAGCATATAGACCGAGAATCCTTTACTATTGTTTGGACCTCTTCACATTCCTCGGACAAGTCCCAACCATCCGCGCTTGGTTTCCGGCAAACACGCACAGCCTTCTTATGATCCTACAATTAAGAGAGACAATACAATTAAGAGATTTTACATAAATACACAACAATACATATGTACAAGATAGAAAATGCTTACATAGGTTTGATAGATAGTACGAGCCCACGAGTCCTTGTATCCAAATAGTATTTTCGGTTCCGGAGCTTCGCCCCAAATTCTACCACGATCAAGGTCAGGAATCATGTCATCAATGTGAGGAAGGTGAGAACCCTTAACTTTCACTTTGACGTTGCCCTTCCCCTTCTTGCCATTGTCTTGTGTTGGTTGTTGACTTGGGCCACCAACTTCGCTTTGGCTTGCTAATTGACTTTCCTCTTCATCTGGTTCATCTTGATCATCCTGCTCACGATTTGCAAGTCGACTACGGTCACTACCACTCTCCCAAATTATCCCTCTTGTACCAGCCCCCAAACGTATCTTACGACCTTCATCTTTCCCTCGAGGAGGCAGAGACTGAGGAGTATCAAGACCGTCCCTCCTTCTTCTCTTAGTGACAACATCTTTATTTTTTCTTTTGTTGGCTTCCTTTGCTTTTGACCTATATCGTAAGCACACGGAAAGCAATGAATATAAGACAACTCACCTTCGCTTTTAGTACCGCATTGAATACTTTAAACTAGACCACGCCGGTACAATGTTCCTAAGACACATTGATCGTAGATAGTGCCTGGTACCAACTACCGCATACAAATGAAACCTAAAATCTACGCCTATTGTTGACAATGTTCCCGTATGTTTTAAGTCCACTACCGCATTCTATAATTATTTAAAAACAACGCCGGTACAAATAACCGGCATGTAAAGAAACCAAAAATCTATGCCTAGACTAGTGACAAATTCATAAACTCTCCCGTATGTTTTAAGAGTACTACCGGCATGCTCGAAATATTAGAAACGAATGCCGTAGTGGACACCACCGGCATGGAATGAATCCAAAAACAATGCCGTCTCGGTGGCAAATTCATAAACTCTTACGTATGTTTTTAGTCCACTACCGGCACGCACGAATTATCATTAAACAAAGGTTTGTACTACAAAACCGACCGTATTCATCCTAGATTGAATGCCTAAGTAGTGAAAATTCAGTCTCTGGTTATTTTGGGGTTGTAAACCTAAGACCGTATTCATCCTAGATTCAATGCTCGGAACTCATAAACCTAAGACCGTATTCATATAAATTTCAATGCCGGTACTCTCCGATACTCAATCGTTTGAGTTAGGGTTCGCGATTCTAACTCGAACCCATTGCCATAGATCGATTTAAACACCTAAAAAGTAGTTTTAAATGACTTACCTTCTCACGTAAGCCATATATTTGTGTAGTTGATCGTCGATAACGTTGCTTCTTCGTGTTCTTGCTCTTGAGCAATCTTAGCAAGTCTTTCCTTTGTTTTGTTGAGCAATCGATGATGTTGAGTTCGATTGGGCATTTGGTTTCTTTCGTGGAGGCATTGTTAATGATTCGGGTTGGTTAATCGACGAAGAAATTTTTGAATCGACGATTAATCGACGATGAAGAACGATGAAGAACACTCAATTTTTTTTTTCGTAAACTAAAGCCCTAACAAAGTCTGGGTCTCAATTAGAAATGGGGATATATGTTTTGGTTTTTTGATTTTATTGTTTTAGTAGAAAGGGTATTCTGGTCTTTTCATAATGTTTTTTAATTAACCAAAGGGTATTTTAGTATTTTCATACCCAAAAATCACCCTTTAACACACACCATGGGTTGGGAGAAGTAATCCATATCCCCCAATTACTTTTTATATCCCCCAATTGCGCGTTCTAAAACTAAACATTAAAAATCAGTTAACCTTAATTAGAAATCTTAATTAGGCTTCTCTTCTTCATCTTCCTCTCCTCCCCGTTCTCTTCTCCACCACCACCATTAACGACTATTTTGAAGAAATTTTCTTTCTTCAACCGATTCATCGCGTAATCGTCGCCAAAAATCAAAACCCAAGAAAGCTATGGCTCCAATTAGAAGGTATATGAACTTAAACCCACCTTGTATTTGTTAGTGTCGAAATTTCAGTGTAAGAGTCGTTAGTATCGAAATGAAAACCCCTAACGACTTTTCATTTGCATGAAGATTCTATGAAAAATCGTTAGTGTATTAGGATGAAGATGACGACCCTAATTCTGCTACTTCAACATTTTTTGCCATAGAATAGAGTCGTTACCGTATTAGGTTGAAAATGACGATCCTGTTTTGACGACCCTTTATTATTGGTTAACGACTCTAGGTGAACCTTATAAATGGTTGGTTAGGGTCATCAGTATATCAGAATATCCCTATGACGACTCAAACACATAAAAACTTGCCTTTTTATACATAGATTTTGGATTTGAGAGTCGTCTGATTATTAAACGAATCAACTAACGACTCTAGGTGAACAATATAAATAGTCGTCATGGTTTAACACACCACCTTGACGATTTTTCATCACCATTAAAAGTTGCAGGTTAGAGTCGTCGCCATGTGTGTCAACAATATGACGACTCTTTAGGGTCGTTGGCGTATACAAAACCCGACTATAACAACCCTCACTCTCAATAGTTCCATAGTGACCATAAATCGACCACTTGGAGCACCATTCAGACAATTTGAAGAGTATATGAAGTTTATCTTATTGTTTTGAGCTCCGGGTTCTTCATTTTGAGGATTGGTTCCTTCATTTTGAGCAGTAGGATCTTCATTTCCACCATTTTTCATGACTTCCTCCATTAACATCTCTTCATCAAACATCCAATCCATAGGATTAATTGATGCATCGAAAACCTCTTTTCCTCCACTTGAATCACTCATTTCTAAAAACCCTAGTTTTTCCTCTCAAAACTCCTCTTCTTCTTCTCATGTAAACACAATTATCACACTAATAAACTTTATTAATTCTTAATACTAATCACTTAGAGCATTTTAGCCATTTAGAAAATATTTTTTTAAGGGTGACCCAAATTAGGATTGGGTGACCTTTTTTGTCCACTAGTGCAAGGCCCCAAATTAAAAGTTTTGGCCCCCAATCAAATTAGGATTTTCTAGGGACCATTTTTGCATTCCGGAACTCGAGCAAGTGGTGGTTCCAACCCACTTACACAGCTGCATCACTAATTGATAAACAAAATCGTTCAGTGCCTGTTGTTGATACCAGCTTAAATCAGAATTTAGTTCCATTTCCACTACCCCGTTTTGAAGATAAATGAGGTTTTACAAGAGTTGAAGAATAACAAACCTGGGAAGAGAAAGAGACTTGCAAAATCCAAGGTTTTGAGTTCCTGGCATTTCTGCAGAAGTTGAAAGCGGAAAAGTTAGTACAAGAATTAGCTTTTGCGGCTCAAGTCATCACCCTCTTAAGGGGCCTGCTGAATGCCTTGTCAAGGAGGGATATCAGGATAAAAGTAAATCCATGTCCATTCTCATGCTTAGTAAATTATGTAAAGCCAAAACGAAATCAACTAATTCCAGAAAATCTGTTTCATTGTTGGTTTTCAAATAAATTTAGGGTGCAGAAATGCAACACTGTTTGCATTTATTACTCGCTGTTTGTTTTTTCCTCTTTCAGAACATACATTGCATTCAAACAAATACTTTTTTGTTTTTCAGATATAAACAATATCATCTCTGAACTTGAATTCAGGGAACCCACCATAACCAAACAAAAGATGCAGTTCCAACAAAATTGGTTTTGTTTTCTAGATTTTTTCAAATACTCATGGCTGAGATCAGAAAACCAACTAGGCTTTCGAATGTCCAGCTATTTTGGGCAACTGACTCAGATTTAGCCCAATCAATGAAGCTGGTGCCATTACCTTAGATAGAATGGGTTAACTTTCATCTCGGACACAGGAATCGAGTGTCAGTGTTCACTGCAGTTAACTTTGTCAACCCTAGCCACATAACATTATAAGCACGCTACTAAAGCCCAATGTCTACCCTGGTGCACTACATCAACTTATCCCCGTTGTGCTATCAACTCCACCTACCAACAATTTCCTGAAAGTAGCCCTAAACAGGCCAAACTAAACTCAAAATATCAAAGGTAGATCCTCCCCTCAGCCTAAGAAAAGACAAACTAGTGAAAATGGGCGCTCAAGAGTATGTACTTGATAAAAGTTTAACTACAATCAAAATAAAGATGAGTTGAGGGTTTTACCTCAGCAGAGGAAGAGCCGCAAACAGTGACATTGTAGCAGCTGATGCCAGAGAAATACGCACACCATCCAAAAGACTAGTCACCAAAACTGAGTCTGGTCCTGCAAAATATACTGAAACTAACACCGGAGTATTTCATATCTGAAGCTAAGCTGCTATGAGCACAACAGTAGACATGATACAGAGGCAAGGTATCAAATAATCCCCACTTTTTTTATTTTATTAAAATATAATTTATGTACAATTGGCACTGTTTACTGACTTTTATTTCTATTATCAGGATGTAATGCCTGCTAAGATAACTTCGGGGACTTGCTTGTACATCAACAAAAAAGGAAAAGATGTAAAAGAAAGGATTTATGAAGTCAGAAGTAGTCGAAAGAATCTATCTATACCCTACTAAGTACTTACAGACCTGGCTATAGAGTGATCGCCCCACATGTTAAGCCATTTCTTCTTCATTTATATGTTGTGTAACCTGTATAATCATTGAATATACAAAGAGAGGAAACTCAAACCATCATATTTAAGTCTGAAAGGTCGTCCATTGGAATTTCAAGTCCCATAAAATCAATGTCTTGCAATGCTTCATCATCAATATGTTTGAATATTGAATCAAAATCCTGCCCTTGCCCATCGAGATCACCATCAATTCCAGGTAACGGAAGATGAGACAAGTCAAGAGCCTCATCTTCGTCTGGTGTGCCCATACTCAAACCATTTTCCTTCTTGGCATTGATATCTGTCGCATTTCCATTATATCTTGAAGCAGAAGTAAATACTGCTTTGGATGGCTCTAAACCCTTACCAAGAAGGCCTTTGACAGAAGCGGATAACCGAACAGTCTTCTGCTTAGGTTTCGATTTTGGCTTTCTCTCACCTTTAACGGTGCCTAAAGCTGGCCGGCCAATTTTAGCAGGACCAGTTCTCTTTCCTTTTGTAGCAAGAGAACTTCCAATTTCTGAATGGTCTCTCAAGGAAATACCTGTTCCACCAACAACCTCGTCTAGCAACAACTCCCTCTGTTTAATTTTAGTGCATCCTTTATCCTCTTTTACAGTAGTTTCATCTGACAAATGGTACTTGTCAATGGTATCCATATTCTGACCTGATTGTGGAATAAAAGGAGGGATGTGGTGTGTACCTATCATAGATGCAACAGAAGAGATATTTAAAATCTAGTCAAGATTGTTAAGTAAGTCAATTTATCAATAAGAAGTACTCCCAAAGAAACTAAAAAATCAAACATCTGCATATAACTAATGCAGAACTTACCTGAAACTCTAACTTCTGAAGAGCGAGTTCCAGTGTAAAGGTTCGCAGATTCTCCTTCGATGATACTATCTACACACTCTGAAACCTTTAAGTTTGAGGACCTAGAGAGGAATAAATCTTGGAAGACGGGCTCGTTAAAGCAACTTTCGCCGTAATTTTCAAACTTTTGGCATTGTTCTAAAGTACGTTTTACTGAAGCTAAAGCAGCCTGCTTTGCTATTTTGCCGCTTGCACCTTTTCCAGAGGATGCATTAGGACCAAAACATGCCTGTAAGACATAGGGAAGGTGTTATACCACTCAATGATGAATAAGCCTTAATATAACAGCACTGTTTGTATTCACAAAGATATATAGTTTCGACAAGAATTAACAGTGGAGAAATATTCAATAATCTATGATTATTACATAGCAAGAAAAGTGCACTTTAAAGACCACATGTATCCTGAGAAGAAGATAGTGAAGGGGGGTGAAATGTGATGCTATCCGTCTCAACTACTCAAGGGACCCATAGAATTTATGAGAGAGGCGTGGCTATATATTTTTAGTCAAGGCATGTTGATTTTCGTGTTGTCTATGAGACGCGTAACAATTTATATGCATCTTAATTAAACACTCCAATGAAGCAACATTAAGATACAACAATATGTTACCATGTATTTGCTATACACCAATCCCACAAGTTTGTCATAAGCTTGACGCTCTATCTCCCTGTACAAGCAACAAAATGTACAAATAAAAATCATTAGGTGCAAAAGGGAAATAACAGTACCCAATACAGCTGATACAATCTAAGAGAAAGGATTCAGATTACCTTTCTTGATGTTCTCTGGCTTCAGCTGCAGACTTCTGCACCTTACTGAGTAAGTGATTCTTCTTAGACACCTATTTTAAAAAAAAAAATAAACCTGAGAATTGCACCAACTCTGCACTCTTTTTTATATAACCCTTCTATTAAATCTTGGAATGCTTGATAATCAAAGTGATAGAGATCTTAAGGATCAGTTCCAGTATGATCAACTAAGTTCAAAAGCCAACAGGTAGGAAACTGAGAAGAGTGTTTGAAACATAAATTAAGTACCAGTTGGTTAAGCTCCTCCTCCACTCTTCTGGCATCCTCACCGATATCTTCATCTTCTCTGTCTGCTAGGCCAGGCTGAAATGAGATGAACGCATGTATTTCAGAACAGTGCGTGCTAAGTCAGTCAAGTGGTGGACTTGACTAACCATGACATATCCTTAAACATGAAAGTTCAGGTAAAAGAAAACATACCACTGGATCTGTATAAATTCCGATACTCTGAAGCTCAAGGAGAAGTCTCTCTTCAAGAGCCATCTGGTTATACTGAAGTTCAGAACAATGTGCGTTAGGCATCACTTCTTGGTCTACCTGTATTCCATCTAAGGAATCATCCCTAAAGCTTGGAATTGCTGGAAAATCGAACTCATCGTGTACAAACCCATTCCGGTATCTTTCGCTGGCAGGTACCCTATACCCATTAGTAACAGGTTTGCCAATGCTACAATAGTTTCCAAATGACTGCTGATTCAATGAATTAGCTTTCAACTCTGCGTCCCACCCAAAACTGGTTTCATCATCTCCTGTGTAGCAAAATTCTTCAATCTCTTCCTCCGAAACTAATGCTGAAATAAGCCTCTGGCAAAGTGGGATTACATTATCATCCGTTCTGGCTGGTACTGAGTGCTTTGCTTGACTTGCAAAACCCCTATCTCCATTACATTCAACCAACTCAAATCTATTAGGGATGGTACTACAATTATCTCTAGATGCAACCACCGGGGTTGGTGTCAAGGGGTTGGACCCAAGAGTCCCCTACAATGAAAAAGTTAAACAAAAAATCCAGCTATCAGACCCAAACAAATATTATCTAGAAAAACAACAGAACATATGAAATTCGATATTGAGACCCTAACTGTCCAATAATAAGATAGATACAACATATAGTGCCAGAATCATGTTAACAGATAATTCACCTTGGCCAAGTATTTACCAATCATAACCAGGATATAGTTGCACCATGAAATGATCTAAAGTAGCTATACTTACAAAAAATAACCAATTCGACAATCTACTATGTATGAAGTGCAAGGTAAACGTCAGCATGCGAATCGTGCATATAACATGAACACTTGTTAAGGAGTCTCATCACATATAATCTAATTATGACACTCACTATGGAACAGTTGAACAAAAGTTCAGAAACTGAAAGATTAAGACATAAATAAAAAAGTAACAAAGAATCGTAGCTCATTATCACCTGTTGCTTCAGAAAATTTATATCATCAGCTGAGATGACACTAAAGAGTGGCTCCATTTGTCTCCAGAATGGGCTGGAACAAGCTTGACCTGCATAAAACAACAATAGCATTAGAGAAACTGAACTTTCCAGAAGTGAAGAAAGGTTATTTTAACTGCGATGATGAGGACCCTACCAGGGTCTGCAGCTGCATTTGCAGCAGCCAAGAGCTCTTCATGCAGATCATGTGATTCTCCTGAGAAGAAAAGAAGAGTATAAGTAAAAGAATAAAAGAAACACCTGCAAAACTGATCATGGAACATGGATTCTTTGAAGGTGAAAATACCAAGCAAATCTTGCACACCACTGTTCATTGTGTATCTAGGACGTGTATAAGCTTTTCTCTCGGACATCTTCCGATTTGGTGGGCGACCTACTTTACTGTTACAAGGAAACTATCACATAAGAGACAATAACAAGTATACTAACTGCATAGGAAATAAAATTGAATAACTAGCCTCTAAATGAGAAGTGTCTCACCTCACAATCTTATCACTTCCATGCCTTGCACTTCTGAGTTGTTTCGCTGTAATTGTATTATCTAACTTATCAACTGCCTTTGATACACTAGACCTACCAGCAGCGGAGCTCCTACCTCCCCTTCCTGGTCTGCGAACAGTGCTTCCGAAATCCTCGTCTCGCATCTTGTTCTTTCTGGATGAGCCGGATGTTGTAACCTTTTGAAAATTTTGGACTGATTTCTCATCCATTTCAGCAGCCTTCTTACCCTTATCCTTAGATCTGACTTCTGTGGCTCCCGACTCCTCGCTTTCTGATAATGCAACTGAAGGTTCAACTTTAGGTCTAACCTGCTGCACAATGTTTCCCGACGAGTGCCTTAGGCCACTTTCATTACCAGAAACATCGGATGTTTTTTCTATAGCTAGGGATTCATCATGGGCAGGAAGATGAGGAAGTAAATTTGTTCGTCGTGCAACACGGGATATCTTTTGAGGCCTTTGTTCACCCCATTGTGTCACAGGTGGTGATGATGAACGTGCTGACTGAGAGCGTTTACGGTTGCTAGTTCCAACAACAGCATTGAGCTTATTCATACTCTGGGGGGTCTCCCAATCATCAGGACCACCTATTGCTCGATGGACATTGGGTATTGGCTTGGGCATTGTACCAAAACCGGATCTCGGCCCCCGAGCGGACGCATTAATTTTTAGGGTTGAAGCAGGACTAGCAGCATTACTAGTTTCACGGAAATTCAATCTGAATTTAAGAAAATCACTTGTTAAGATAAAATAAGCAATGGGAGATCATAATTTAGGAAGATATAATCCCTCCCTAGACCTAGAGAATATCATGTAAGGATTCAACTGCAATTCACTAAGTAAAATTGCAGAAACATGGGCTGCCTACTTGTTGACGGCTTTCACATTGATCTTATCGCCTGCAACACGATCTCTTCTGTCATTGACGAGAGAGCCATTATCTTGGTCACTCCTAGCTGTGGATCGCATGCCAAGCCCAGTTGTTTGTTGAGACGTGACATCTAATTTTCCAACCCCAACTGCTCCATTAGAAGGCCCAGATCTGAATATAACAAAAGTCGAAACTTAACAAAATTGCCTATGTAATTAAAAAATATAACCATGATGAAACGAATCTCTTTTAGAGTTGTGTGGGATGCCTTAGAAAGATTTCAGAAAATATCATAGTCAAGAATAAAAAACAGATGACAACTCTTGATCACTAGTGCCTAAGACAAAAGATGGTGCATGAAGCGATGCAAAAAAACAAAACAAAGAAAAGAAAGTAAAAACCGCAGACGCTTTTCATATGCAAGTACTCCCCTTCTGTCAGAATTGAGATTTAGTCTTACGAGAAAACATTAATGTTTCAGAAAGATCAAAGTTCCTAGCCGTAAGCTTGAACAACTAATAGCCAACCTTACCTAAAGCCATGAACGTTACTAAACCTTGAACGGGCCTCAATGCCTAGCCTTTGCTGAGTCTCCCGTTTTGATTCTCGATCACCATCAGGAGACCTAATTGTTCCATTCATGGAGACATCAGACTTTATCCCTGAACGTTTTTTCCTCATTTTTGACTTTTCCCAGCCGTCAATACCAATGGGTAAAGCTTGATCCTTTTCTGCAGATTGAACCTGACCTCCACTAGCAATTCCAAATATTTCTTTATCCCTATCCATCGCTGCAGGTGGCCTTCCAAGAACACTCCCACGTATATCCATCTAGATCAATCAGAAACAAATGTAAGACTCCCCTATATAACTTAGACATAGCAGAAAATTTCGTACTGAAGCATGAAAGAGCAACAAAACTGATGCAAGTGATGTTCAAGTAGCAAGAATATGGGTGAAAGTAATAACAGAAAAAACAAGTTTCCTTGTAACATAATAATAGCCTTCGTAATGACTTTCAATTATGCCTGTCATAGTAGTTTACATGAAGCAAATTGAACAGTCACACCAGGAAAAAAACAGACCTAACCCATAGCAATCTAAACGCGGTAAAAATAAATAATATTGGCCACAATGATATCACTAACTTATATGATATAAACATAGCAAGATCAAGATGAAATCATAATCAGGAAGAATTGAAGTCCACAAAGGAGCAAAGTGATAGTATGTCAAGTGGAAGTAGAAGAGACCTGTCCATCCACCATTGAGCTACGTATACGTTTACTAACAGCATTTTTGCATTGGTCTTCCGATTTCTGGTGTTCATGGCCAAACCCACTGGATATCCCATTACTCTGGGTTGCCAACTTTCCTGCAATTCCTCCAGAAGCAAGACGATCAACTGCCAGTGAGGTGTTTGATCGATCACTTGGTTGAATATCAGAACGAGATCGCTTCCTCGTGCACAAATTTGGAAAACACTTATCGAATCTGGATACCATCTCAGTACAGACCTTCACTTGGTCACTGCTAAGCCAGAAAAATTGCATAAGCTAACAAGACCTTCCTATTTTTAACTAGAGTAATTTAGATGAAGAAAAAGATTTAATAAATACCTAGCCCTGCCAGCGTTTTCAAGTATAGCGCCCTTGGCCTTCTTAATCCCCTCGGGTGCAATCCTGGTAGTTGATGAACCAGAATGGGTGTTATCCTGTGACATGCCCAGCGAAGCACTTAAGATTCTACTAACTTCCGCTTGCCGGGGGAGCTTCTGTCCTGACACCATCACTTTAGCATCAAGAGGCAAACTATGCAAGAAATTTGCCACCTCTGCTGGTGAACACGTAGCCCCGCTTCTTGACATGCCTGGACGTGATGATAGTATCCTATTCTCCATGCCCTCACGAAAGCTGCCTGATTTATTCAACGAAGAAGCTCCATAGACTCCCCGTTGTCCACTAGGGTATGTCGGCCTATCTGGGCTATTAGAAGCCAGACCATATTTGTTGCTGGATGACATTGCATCAATATCTCCTTTCCCGGGGATGCATTATAAAACACGTCCCAAATTTCTAATTCTGAATAGAACACAACACAAACAGAAACATAAGCACTAGCAGCGGATACAACCACAATGAACTCAAATTCAAATTAATATCATAACCGAAACAAGCAAACAATTCAATGTTCGACGCGAACTATATCCACAAGTACGAAACACAACAAAGGTCAAAAAATTGGGTAATTTCCTTCAATAGAATACAAAACCTTAATGTCTAACTATATTACAGTCACAATCTTAACTCTACACTGGCTCTCTTTGTACATAATCCAAGTACTACGATGCTCTCGTCTCGTTATTACCGTGCCGCCGTGATTAAAATACAGATATATGGAGCTATCTAACTAACTAAATTCATTACCTGAACAACACAAACACACCCCTTCTTTAAAACTTAACAAAAATATACCCTTCCAATCATAAACTAAAACCCTGAAATTAATCAATCATACACACTCAATCAAACAATTCTACAACGATTTTAATCAAAAAAAAAAAAATAGAAAAAATTAGAAAATTAGTTAACGATCCCAATATTCGCTTAATCAATGAAATTAACAAAACGAATACAATCAAATCAATTATGGTCCTCCTCCCAATGATGATAAGAAATTGAATACACAATTAACCAGAAAACCCTGGAACTGAACCCAAAACACGATCAAATTGATACAACAGAGAGCCGAAATTAAAGAATGCGAAACGAAACGAAATTGATTATACTTACCGTAATTAGATAAACAACAATAATCAGATGATTGATTGAATGAATGAAAAATTATAGGGTTTGGAATAATAAAAAAGGGGAAGGATTAGGGTTTTGAATATAACGATTTGATTTGGAGGGAGATTAATAATTTTTTCGGGGGGTTTTATTTTATTTTTTCTTCTTTCGATTTTTTATTTTGTTGTATACGTATCAATGATACAGTGTGTATACAACTCTACTCATGTTATTTTCCAGGTGGGACTGTAATTACTCAAAAATAAAAATAAAAAAGATAAAAATTTTGATTTTGATTTGCCCAAAAAAAAAAAAAAAATATCATGAATATGGTGAGTAAAAATGATTTCAATTTCTTCTTTCGCTCTAATCTCAAGAAATATGGCAAATCATAACTTTTTTCTAGACGAAAATTTATCTCTTTGTAAATATTGTATGATGTATTATCTGAAGAGGTGCGTAGACTGTTGAACAACACCAAATTGATTTAGTTAGTCAAAGTTATCGTGTTAAAGTTCATGAAACCATCTGTAATGACACAGATAACCTTCGTAACCGGGATCGTGCAGCATTGTTCTGTAGATTTTTTGTATTAAGAAAATAGGACGAAGAATTCATAGCTTTATTTCGGACTGTAAATCGATGTAGACTTAAGGGAGAAACCTCTGATGAAATTGTTGTGCGAATTCGAGTGGAACGACGAAGATGGAAAAGAAAGAATTTTGAATACGCTGCTCATTTTGAAATCTCAATAAAGAGTTTCTCATTACCCATATGGCATTTTAATATAATGATATTTAATGTGGTTTCATAACTAATTAAAACTTATATTAAATAGAATTAGGTCGAATTAAGAAAAAATTGACATTTCATATTCTAATAAAGTAGAATTACGTAAAAACATTTTAAATTTCAACTTAATACATCAATTTTTCAGTAATTAGGAGGTTTTTTTCATCATCTTTATCATCACGAACTAGGTTGTTGGATGTGATTGTTGTAATTACGTACATCTCTCTTTGTAGCTTATCAAAAGCCAGATGTCATAAATGTTTTTCTCGTTCGTTCATTATTGTAGTGTCTGCATTAAAATCTTATGCTTGTCATATTTGAAGACAAATTTCTATTTTGAGAAACCCGACCTTTGTTCAACTCCTTATTCTGAAATTTTCGATCAACTGCTTTTTGTTTTTCGACGGTCTTCTGATGATCCATAAACTCTCTCGTGTTAAACTTTCAGAGCTTGATCCTTCTTGAGTGAATTTTCTCACCAGTCTTTCATTGTTTCTCCTAGATTGTGTTTTCTTATTAGCAGCATCGATATTTAAGTTAGCATTTTTGTTTATTGTGGTATCTACTGAAGAAGATGGATTTGGTGAACTGGGTTGAGCTGATTGCGAATTTTGTGGTTAAAGAGAAAAATTGTATGGTGATCTTTCAGGTATTTGATGATTATATTTTAACAACTCTAGATCATATTTGGGAAACATTTTTCAAATATGGTAACAACTTTCGAATGCGGATTTTTTTTTCCCGTTTTTGTGTTACCAATCCATGCGACAATTTATTTCCATATCCGCATTAATATCACCGCTCTCCCAGCTTCAAAAGGCTCTAATTGTCACAACAACATATAGAATACTTCCTTATGGGTTACAGCGAAGCGACATGACAACGATCACGGATGTTCATGGTTTGTTCATGATATTTTTGATATATGTTTTCCCACATGGTGTTATCTTGTTGATATGCACCATCGATTCTATCTTGTGTAAAATAAGCATAATTCCGGCAAAATATATTCATCTTCGGCCAAAATAAATTTTGTACCCCGAACTTTGTGATTTCGACCAGATTGAGATTGAAAAGAGATGTTACAGAAAATTAAAAAATGGTGAAGTTTAGAGAAGTTGCTAGTGAAAATAATTTATTTTGGTTTAGATAAGAAGAAGTGTAAGTAAGATTTTGAGATATGTAAAGGAGGTGTGAGTTGAAACGGGGTTGAAATCGAGTATTTATAAGGACAGATCTGTGACCTTAAGATGCTAAATCATTGAGCGAAGAATATAGTGCAGACCGTCGGAAACATAATCGTTGGCATTGAAATCCTCATCTAGCAGTGTAGTAACAATCAAGCGCTGGGCCTCTATCACTCGTTAGAAAATACACCGCAACTGGGTAAGTCATATATTTGCCACTTAACCAGTTATGTTCGCCACTTTTCCATGCCCATAGTGGATGTAAAAGTGAAAAATATTTTTGCTTACTAGGTGCATATGAACCGGCCTTAGAACATCCATGATCATGATCTTGGATGAAGCTCACATTAAAGAGAAAAACAAATATAGGTGAGCGCAATTAAGATCAACATTTTCTTTTAGGCGTAGTATATATGTCCACTTCGTCCTCAAATTATCTTTTCACTGTGCGTTTAATTAAGCAAAACATTATATTAATCATACTTGAACAACACGTTTGAGCAGGCGTTAATATTATTCGTTCTCAACATTCAATTGAAGATTTAATCTTCACCCAACCAAATTTGGCAAATGATTTTAGCTTTTTGGTATTTTTCTTATTATAACAAGCCCATCATGCTTTAATATTAAAGCATATTAGACTCTCCATTATGATTCTCAAACAAGCCTAGTTAGTAATCCAACGAAATTTTGCTGAATTATTCGCGAACTCATCCTTCCCATATAAATTTTCCGTCCAATTGTAAGTACGGTCTGAAAATGCGTTTTTTATTTCTTCCACGGATAATATATGATTAATATGAATCTTCGAACTATTAGGTCGTTAAATTCGTATGCAATATCCTTACAAACACCCCAGCACATCTGTCCAAATAGCTACTAAGCCTAAAGATTTTTTTTCAAAAACTTTTAAGCGTGTGGAGGCGATTCCATGACCTGCAACTTCTTATTCTAAACCATCAAACCACTGTCGACCCGGTTGATTGTTGCCGATATAAATACACATATCTTATATATAGTTTGTATAAACCACAAATGATGTTATACAATTAACCAACGAAAAATATTTTTCTATCATTTAATACATTATAAACATTACATCTTATGGTGGTGGTGGAAGAAAATGAAATTGAAGACATGAATGTGTGCTAGTTTGAATTATGATAATTACATAAACCTTCTATACCAAGTCAAGGAAAGTTGAGGTTCCATACATATTTCTTAAATATATAAAGTTGTTCATCCTACACAGTTCAAGTCAAGGAAAGTTCATGTTCCATAATAAGCCAAGGATCTGTAAAGTTGTTTTCCTAGGATACTCATGACCTGAGTTCCATCCTCATCTACATCATAATTCGGTCCCATAAAACACAACAGTGAAATCTCTAGAAATTGTAATTATTCATCAGACCTGTTTACTGAGTTGTAATCAAAACTATACATTAAGATTATTTTAAGGGAATTTTAGTAATTCTAATAATTTTCAACATAAGATTAGTTCAAGGAGATGAAAAAAATAAAAAGAGTTTGACATGGGAAAATATAAACGTGGAAAAAACATGATAGAGAAATAAATGATAGAAAACAAGATAGAACAAAGAAATCAAATAAACCTAAATCATACTAGGAACGTTAATTCATTCTCGTAACGTTTCCGAGAGAAGATTCAAAGAGAAAAAAAAAATAACGTTACGTTTTTTGTTTTTGTTTTTGCTAGAGTATTCGTTTTCTTGTTTCATTTGTTTTTATCGTAACGGTTTAATAAATCCAGACATAGAAAATGCTATTTGATCTACAGTCCAGATTTAATCGGGATTTTTTTTTGAAAACCCTTAAGTAAACGACCAATTACTAATAAATCCCAACCGTTAAAGAAGAGGCTCAAAGTTCCATTGGAGATTAACACCAATTACTCCTTAAATATCTCTACATGCTGATTTTTAGGAAGATAATTATTCTCATTTATCTATTTCCATACTTGTCAATTGATTCCTTATATCGTACAAAACTATGTCTATATATATTGTGATGTATACTCGATTCAATTCAAGGCTGTAATAAAATATTTCTTTGTTCATTCAATCCCCATTAGTTCTGTAAAAATCTTTAAGGGTGTTATTGGTAGTTTAGTGGAAAAATATGAAAACCTTCAGGTATTGAGGAACAAGAAAATACCCCCTAAAACATCATCTAAAATGGAACGTAGGAAAAGATATTCATCAACAAAAACAAAAGTTCATATAAAGACACATCGTATTTTTCACACATGAGACACATTTTGACAATAATATTAGTAGTACGACAAATAGTAAACGTAACTATATACATAGATGAATTTTAATATGCAAAAAAAAACTATTGATATGCAAATAATCAAATGAACAGAATAAATCATGTTATAAATTTCGCATGTGCAAACTAAAATTTTTTTTAAATAAAATTTTTCTTCAACAATTTAAAAATGGCGCAATTCGTATATATATATATATATATATATATATATGTATATATATTTGGGGTTTCAAATCCTACATAATTTTTTTTTTCAGATTTTATGGAAATGTTAATTAAGAGAATTTTAATGTATAAAGAAAAATTTAAAATTTGTAGTATAGGTAAACACTTATTACCTCAAAAAAAAATTTATATGCAAGTAACAAAAAATATGTTTGATAATAGATAATAGAACAATATAAAATTAATAATTATGTATTAAAAATATTTTTTTAATTTACAAAAGAGGTTTTAGTTGGTAGCCGAGCTACAAGCTGAGCACCAACCCCTTTTTGTATAGCAACACCCAATCTGTGAAAAATAAAACTACCGAAACCACTACCAACGTCATGACTAACTAAACAATTCTTCAGACGTTTGAAAAAAACTATTGTGTCCTCACTAAGTTCTCCTAAAGTAGTAAAGGCTAGCACTCCCAAACCATAACCGTGCGAAGTACACTCATTCAAATATTTGGAACGTTTACGCGAGATAGCTTTGGAGATAGCTTGGCCTGGGACAAACGTACGTACACCATCACCAGTAAAGGGGGAGACTCATGTGACATCCATACACA
Source organism: Papaver armeniacum (assembly GCA_023531295.1). Taxonomy (NCBI): domain Eukaryota; kingdom Viridiplantae; phylum Streptophyta; class Magnoliopsida; order Ranunculales; family Papaveraceae; genus Papaver; species Papaver armeniacum. The sequence goes on along the minus strand of JAJJWW010001076.1, from coordinate 341,143 downwards.
CATCTTGACCGTTCTCCCAGTTGGGAACAAGGATATCAACCGGACGCAAATCCTTGTTATACTCAGACAAAAACCCAAAGCAACTTCCTTGCGAGCAGGGACGCCAGCTTTGAAGAAAATATTCGCGATTACATCACGTACCAAGTCATGACGGAACTTCAGACCAACATCTTTAGCACAGTGAAGCGCGTGATCACCAAAGATATCCATAGGCTTATTGCAGCAAGCGCACAATCCATTCTCAACAAATAACGGGATACCAAGACGATAACAAACTACTGATCTGAACTGTCTGGGGCCAAGGCACTGGCCTAAACCGCTGATCGGGACAGCCAAAAGATAGTCTTGAGCATGTTTGATCTGATTGCATTGCCAAAGGCCCAATGGAGTCTCTTGCAGATAAAGTAAATTGGTCAGGGATTTGCTTCTTAACCGCATCAAAATAAGTGACATGCCAGGGAGTGCATAGACCGGGGGCAAACATCATCTCATCCCGGTGTCATTGACGCAATAATTGGAAGGAAAACCACATACCCGAATAAAGTTATGAAGAGCCAACCGATAGGTATCACCATTATCTGTTGATAACGAGCTACCAAGAATCGTCTTCCGCACCGAGGCAGTCTGACTCTGAGAGGCAAGATAGCAATATATACGGGTGTCAGCCATGGTATAAATGCCAATTCCACCATCCTTAATAAGTTACAAGAAGGATTTGCCTTAGCGAGGATCACACACCTTTACCGGGGAGAAACAAAAATAGCGCGTGTCGCGGGGACTAAAGATGATAAGAGACAACTCCACGGGAGAAAGACTTTCGAACTGCCTGGGCCTATGGGCAGTGTTAGAAGATTTATATCTGAAGCCCTCGGCTGAAGGGGAAGTGTTCGACCCGCATCAACCTTTATTGGTCACTTGAGAAGAGATCAATCGAGACGCGTGGTCACGAGAGGATGGGAGCGTTCAATCGTCGCCGGCGGTGACATTGATTCCGGCGTCCTCTGCCTAGGCAAGCGATTGGCGGAGAAAATCTCCCAACTTCATCCCAGATAAAAGGTTATGAATGAAGCCCTGGATGAGGTGCGAAATGTCCATTTCCTTCATCACCCACCCGAGTGAATGCAATGCTTTGAAGCGCATTCGGACAAGAAGCGCGTGATCACCAAAGATATCCATAGGCTTATTGCAGCAAGCGCACAATCCATTCTCAACAAATAACGGGATACCAAGACGATAACAAACTACCGATTCGAACTGTCTGGGGCCAAGGCACTGGCCTAAACCGCTGATCGGGACATCCAAAAGATAGTCTTGAGCATGTTTGATCTGATTGCATTGCCAAAGAATGGAGTCTCTTGCAGATAAAGTAAATTGGTCGGGGATTTGCTTCTTAACCGCATCAAAATAAGTGACCGCCACCACTCCGTCATTCCGGCCTCCACTTCCCAAAAGGGAGTGCATAGATCGGGGCAGTGTCATTGACGCAATAATTGGAAGGAAAACCACATACCTGAATAAAGTTATGAAGAGCCAACTGATAGGTATCACCATTATCTGTTGAGAACGAGCTACCAAGAATCGTCTTCCGCACCGAGGCAGTCTGACTCTGAGAGGCAAGATAGCAATATATACGGGTGTCAGCCATGGTATAAATGCCAATTCCACCATCCTTAATAGGGAGAGTATCCAGTATCTGCTGCAAAGGCCCAAACCCAGCTCCATCTCCGGTGATTAGAAGCCTCAAATATTGGAGCAAGTGGTCATCGAAGAGGTCAGAAGCCTGTTGTAAAGCTGCCGGGTTGGTAGTGCGCATAGCAAAATAAAGTCTGGAAACACCGACACAATTACAGAGCAACAACATCTCGCTTTGGGGATCTCTGAGCTTTTTGATAGAAGATATTAGCTGAATAGTTTTATTCACCCTATTAAGTGCCATGTCACTCATGAAATCCAAATCCAAACTCACAGGTCCACCCAAAAGCTTAACTCCCTTGCTAGGTCTGCCAATATCCAGGGGAAAAACACCAACCTCCAAGCTGCGTGGATCAGAAGTGGGCCAAAATACTTCGGTTTTCTTGATATTAAGATGAAGACCCCTATCCGGTCCTTCCGACTCAATGATTCTCAAAGACCGAGCAACCTCCAAAGTGTCGCCAATGATAGTGCCATCATCCAGGTACCAGGCGTGCAGATCAAGCTTACAACGAGAAGTAATGGACTTCACAAGGGGGTGAAATGCCAAAGCAAACAAGAGGGGCACGAGAGGATCGCCTTGTTGAACACCAAGTGCAGAAGACAAGATGTGTTGGTCATGGTACAGTTTAGCAGGCCTAGCATAACATAATTCACCCAACGAGAAATACCTTGACATTGTAGCTGAACCTCCTTGATAAGAGAAGACATGCTCACCATGTTGAAAGCATTCGAAAAATCAATAAGCAACATTGACATAGAATCCGAATGACCCTTCAACTCCAGCAAACTGTTGACATAATGAAGTATACCATCGCCTCCTACCGACACTCCAACACCAAAATGATGATCAACCAAATAATCTTGCATCTCCTTACCAACTGAAAAATCAACCAACTTAGAGACCAAACGGCGCCATATAGTACCAACCGTTATTGACCTAAGGCCACCCCCGGTCTTGAGTAAAGGTGTAAGGGGTGCACTAGCGATAAGCTCTCCTAACACCTTAGGAAACTTACCTGCCAACCAAAGATTGACAACCCCAGTAACCGAAGACACTAACTCATCTGCCACAGTCGCTGCTGCACCACCAAGTACATCGACTAAATGTTGAGCCCGCAACCCATCACGAGCACATGAAGTTCCTCTAGGGAAACTCTTAATAGCACCAATGATAGCTCGTGAATCAACTGTTATTGGGTCACCAATTGCGACATCATCCGGAAAGGAGGGTGGAGGAGCTGCTGGGTGCTTGGATTGCAACTCGGATAAAGTACTCTCGTTGCGGGGTGATAAACCGTTTGAAGACAAGACCTGAATCGCAGCTGCAAAATGCCCGTACTCAATATTCTTACGACAAGCACTTAAATTAGCCACTTCTGGCTTCTTGTTGCTGTCCTTTTTAGCTGAATATTGTTAGCATGGGAGACGTAGCATCTTGGAGATCAAAGTAAGGCAGCCCATCGGTTCTTTCCAAGTAAGCAAGGCTTGTTGGATGGCTGCAATTTGGAGACGCTTCATATTGGAAGATTTCTCTTCATCTTTTCTTGTATGCCTATAAAGATTTAAGATGCAAATGGGGAGCAGCAGCAAACGAATCCAGGTCGAAGCATTCGAAGGTCTACACATCACGTTATCCAAACAGGTCTTCAAGGCTCGAGAGAAGCCTAATCTACACTAAAATGGAATGCTAGAAAACGTGGTAAAATGGCTTTGAAAGACTGCATTAAGCAGGTCAGGCGTGAGCGAGAACGATTCACCTGGTAAAGAGTCGCGAGATGCATCGGCTGAGTTCCGGGAAGCACCAGCAAAGTCCACACCGTCGACACCACCAATAGTAACTTCAGCTGGTAAAGAGTTACGGGAGGCATCAGTTGAGATCCGGGAATTACCGGCACAGTCATGGTCGACACCAACTGAACAGTATCGAAATTCATTGACGATTAACATATATTTACAATCTCGTTCAAGAAGGTGTGTTAGATTGAAAACTCAATTGAACCCACATTCCTTGGTATGTCAAGTTTAGATGCCAAAACTATTTCTTTATTTAGCCTACTAAAGTCAACTTCGGTTTGGAATAAAATAGGTAATAGAGTTTTAGGATTTTCCAAGTTACTCAAGAAGAATGAAAAAATTAAGATCACGTGAAGAAATTAACTTCATCGAGGTAACCAACGAAGACTGGCCTTTCCTATACGACTCTTTTCTATTTTATTTATATACATATTTATCGTAGAAAAAATTGTGGACTTTAGTAAGCGATCATATTCAAAAAAGATCATATCTCAGATTAGATTTTGTTAAGTCTAGTGATGTTTCTGTTAGATCACCGGTCGGTCGAACTCGTAAGCGTTGCTATCTCAAGCTTGTTTGTCAAGTTTAGTTGCCAAAACTATAAGTCTTGATTTCTAATCTACTTATAGCTAAGTGTCGGACTATGATAGAAAGTGTAGTTAAGCTCTAGACTCCATGACGTTCATCATGCAAAGACAAAGAACTACTCAAGGAACTGTTGGAACTTTATTGACTAAAAGGTATGTGGAGACTTGAACTTATCTATCACTCAAAAGTCTATCTACTCTATCTCCTATATTGAGACAAAAGTCATATTGCTATATAGACTTCGATAATACACATTCGCGATTTCGAGTCGAGTTTACCTCTCTTATATATTTCTCGAAATATGTGTCGGTAAGCTTTCGCTTTGGCCAAGTTCATCTTTACAAGTGACGAAAGTCATGTTGATTATTTCAATATCTTGAAAATTGCTTTGATGAAAAATAGTGTGTGAATAACCTCTATTTAACACCCTCTAAGAAATTTTCAATAATTCAAATGAGAGTTTATATTTTCATAACCATGAATGGATATAAACATTGTATGTGAACTCATACTTGTATAAGTCCAAAATCCTTGAACCAAAGTGTGCGTACTTTGCTTCTCAGGATAACCAGAACTAAAGTCCGCGTACCTGTACGCGTATTGCCGAAAGTTCACATCCCGTGATTTTCTGCTGGAGTTTGTGAATTGAAAACAAACTCAATGCGGGTACTTAAGTATGCGTACAGGTATGCGTACTTAATTGGGTTATTTTCTAAAAACGGTTTATTCGTGAACTAAGACATATATAAACTAAGAAATGCATATTTTCAAACCGTGACTATAATTTTCATGAATCGATTTGAGTGAATCAAAATTTTTTTTGCTTCGATTGTGTCTTATATACTCCTATGAGATCTAAGAAATTGAACAACTCTCTAACTAGTTCTTTTGAGTCATTTGAACTAGTTATGGTGAAGATGAATAAGGTTGATATGGAAGTGCTCATATGGCTAACCATTTGGTTAACTACTGTGGAACCAACTAGGTGTACACGTTTAGGTACATTTACACAAACCTAAATGAACATGCATTTCATTTGTGTATAACAAGCTAAGTTCGATCTAACGGTTGAAAGACATTAGCTTGAATCTAATAAGGTTTTCATCTAACTGTGAATATTAAATGCTTTGTTACCAAGGTAAATTAGATTGCAAACCCTAATTTGGAGACTATGTAAAGGAGAACTCTAGTAACTAGGAAACCTAATCCCCACACCTCCTGTGTGATACTAGTTGTATAAGCTAGAGTCGATTCTCCTAATTTAACCTTAGGTTTCCACCGAGACCCTGTAGGTTAACGACTTGAAGACTTCATTGGGATTGTGAAGCCATACCAAACTATTATCTTTGTAGTTGCGTGATATGATCTTGTTGTTTCTATCGTGATTGAGTGCAATCGTAATATTGGCTTGAGATTAATTTCTCCGATAGGAAAGATAGAAAAGTAGTCATAAACATCTTCGTATCATCGTTTGTGATTCCACAATATCTTGTTTCGCTAGTCGATTAAGATTATTGTGAGGTGATTGATATTTCTAGGCTGTTCTTTGGGAATATAAGTCCGGTATATCAATTGGTTAATGTTCACCTTGATTTATCAAAAAACAGAACAAAACTCGTAGGTATTTCTGTGGGAGACAGATTTATCTATTCTGTAGACTTTTCTGTGCTATATAGATTTGTTTATTAAAGTCTTCGACTTTGGGTCGTAGCAACTCTTAGTTGTGGGTGAGATCAGCTAAGGGAATAAAGTGTGTAGTATCCTGCTGGGATCAGAGATGTAAGGAGCGCAACTGTACCTTGGATCAGTGTGAGATTGATTGGAGTCAACTAAAGTCCAGACTTAAGTTAGTTTGTAGCAGGCTAGTATTTTTAGCGGCTTAATACAATGTGTGTTCAATCTGGACTAGGTCCCGGGGTTTTTCTGCATTTGTGGTTTCCTCGTTAACAAAACTTCTGGTGTCTATGTTATTTCTTTTCTGCATTATATTTTTTTATATAATTGAAATATCACAGGTTGTGCGTTGAATCGATCAATTGGTAAATCCGACCTTTCGTTGTTGATTGAAATTGATTGATCCTTGAACATTGGTCTTTGGTACCGTTCAAGTTAATTTCTCTTGTATTCAATTAGACTCGCAGATTGCTATTTGCTTGAGTAAGCATTGAATCGAGTAATTGAGATATACTCTTTGATATACTTTTCTTAAGATTGAGTCTGACTGTCTATTTGATTCTCTTGAAAGTATATTGGATTTAGTCCATACAGATTGCTAAGCGAAATATTGGGTGAGGTTGTTGTACCCCCACTTTTTCAATTGGTATCAGAGCAGGCAAACACATTAAATACCTCATAAGTCTGCGTTTGTAGCAATCTGATTATTATGGACAAGTCTATCTCTAATAACATACCAGGTCAGAAATTACCCGATGTTTTTCAAAGCTTGAATTCACCCGAGATAACTGTCACATCTAAGTCAATATCTAAACATTGTTTGAATGTAAAAACTGTTGATTGGGAAACACTCCTAGAAGAACAGTTGGATGAACTTTCTGATGAAGGTGATTCAGATAATGATACAGATGTTGATGAGGAAGTCTCAAATTATGTTAAGTTTTTGGATTCGTTAAAAATTAAGAAGATTACAACTTCTCATGTCTGACCTCTTCTGACTCCTCTCTGTCGAGAAAACAAGAAATTGAAAAGGATTTACGGAGGTCTTTATGGTCGGAATCGCTCCTGCAAATCGGCGCTCAAAGATTCCGAGGAAACCATGAGTAGAAAGTCACTTTAATTTGATTGTTTTTATCAAAAATACTTCTTGTTAGAAGAAAAACTTGCATAAATTGAAGGAAGGATTAACTCCCAGCAAGCAAGTTTTGATGACAAAGAAAGCGCTTTTCTCGCTCGAGAAAAACGTTTTGAGGCTGATTTAGTTGCCGCTCTTGATAAAATCAAGATGTTGGAAGATGACTTGAAAAAGCTCAATACTAGTTCAAGCAAATTAACCATTATGCTAGGAGCAAGTGAAAATCATCGTGATACACGAGGATTGGGCTATAAGGGAATAAATGCTCCAAGTATTAGCAAAGAGGTAAAATTTGTCAAGGCTAGTGATTCTTCTTAACAAAAGCTTTCCACTGATGGTAAAACTGAAATACCTTCACCGACAGTTAAGATTCAAAAGACCAAAGTATATAAACCTCCAAAGTTAGCACACACGGATCGAGGTAAGAACATTCCTTATGTTTGCCACTATTGTGGAAATAAAGGTCATCTAGAAAGGAGATGTTGTTTCCGTATAAGGAATGAGAAACTTCATGATGTTCTTATTTGGGCATCACAAGAAGTTGTGAAACCAAGATCATACATTAAGAATGATCCTCTTAACGTTACATGTTGTAACTGTCCAACCTTTAGGGAAAGGAATCAGTGTTCACTACACGAAATCAGGGAATTTGTAACACCCGATTTTGTAACGGATATTTTTTAAGTAATGTCATATCGACGTTGGTAACTTTGTAACGTTGGATAATCGTTGCAATAATTGGTATCTGTTACAGAGTTTCGAGAGGGTTGTGGGTAATTACCTTCCTATCCTCAACTTAAATTGCCAAGTTACATTATTACCATCCATTACTACTATTAGCGCCTTTATTACTACTATCAGCTCCCAATTTCATCTCACACTCAAGGACTACCCAGTCTCCCAAAGATTCTGGCTTTTTTATCCAACATTTTTTTCCCATTATAACTCTTCATTTTAATTACCGAAAATCATAAAACAAAACTAAAATCAATGAAATTAGTTTTTCGTTTTTTTTTTAATTGTGCGAAAATTAAAAGAGAATAAATATGTCGAGAACAACTGAGAGCTTGAGACATTTCTCCACCCATTTCCCTTTTCCTCTCCGTCCATTTTACTTCATCGATTTGAGCTTCGGAAACATCGAGATGCAGCTGCAAAGAACTTCATTAACAACACGAATCAGTCAATTTTTCTGTGAATCATCGATGTAACCCTAAATTGAAGTTGAATCGATCTCTCATAGAAGTTTTGACAGTGATTCACAATCTTGGAAATGCAAATCTAGGTTATCATCATCTAAGGTATTTCATTTATTGGTTTTTCTTTGAATCATTGTTTTTCAACATTTGGGGGTTTAATAATTTTACAAATTGGAGGTTAGAAACTATTGGTTTTGAATTTGAATGATGCAATTTATGATGATGTTTATGAACATGTATGTATTTTAGATTTATATGTGATTGTAGATTTTCGGTTTATGGTTTATGGTTTTTGTGTTTGTTGAGTATGATTAAGAAGATTTGTATATGCAATTGTGGATGTTGCAGTACATTGTATTATGTTTTAAGAATATCTCAGTTTACTTTGTAGGTTTAGTTGATAATTAGACTGAGTCAGACATAGGTTGCAGTTTCATCCAATTTGATATATTTGACACCTCAAACCTCGCCTGGACGAGAAGATCGGGTTTGTATATGGTAATCTTGCAACCTGAGTTCAGTAATAGGTTGCAGTTTCATCCAAACTGATATATTTGACACCTCAAACCTCGTCTGGACGAGAAAATCGGGTCTGTATATGGTAATCTTGTAACCTGAGTTCAGTAATAGGTTGCAGTTTCATCCAATCTGATATATTTGACACCTCACACCTCGCCGGGATGAGAACATCGGGTCTGTATATGGTAATCTTGCAACCTGAGTTTAGTAATAGGTTGTAGTTTCATCCAATCTGATATATTTGACACATCTAACCTCGCCTGGACGAGAACATCGGGTCTGTATATGGTAATATTGCAACCTGAGTTTAGTAATAGGTTGCAGTTTCATCCAATCTGATACATTTGACACCTCAAACCTCGCCGAGACGAGAACATCGGGTCTGTATATGGTAATCTTGCAACCTGAGTTCATTAATAGGTTGCAGTTTCATCCAATCTGATATATTTGACACCTCAAACCTTGCCGAGACGAGAACATCGGGTCTGTATATGGTAAGTTACAACCTGAGTTCAGTAATAGGTTGCAGTTTCATCCAATCTGATATATTTGACACCTCTAACCTCGGCTGGACGAGAACATCGGGTCTGTATATTATAATATTGCAACCTGAGTTCAGTAATAGGTTGCAGTTTCATCCAAATAAATTCGATATATTTGACACCTCAAACCTCGCCGGACGAGAACATCGGCAATCCGTATATGGTAAGATTGCAACCAAATTAAGAAAGTTCTCCATTGAACTAATAGGTTGCAGTTTCATCCAATCTGATATATTTAACATCTCTAACCTCGCCTGGACGAGAACATCGGGTTAGTATATGGTAATCTTGCAACCTCTGTTCAGTAATAGGTTGCATTTTTACCCAATCTGATATATTTGACACCTCAAACCTCGCGGACGAGAACATCGGTCTCAGATAATTATACAACCACAAAAGTATATGGTAATCTTGCAACCCGATTTTTTCCAGACTGTAATAGGTTGTAGTTTCATCCATTCCCGATATATTTGACACCTCAAATCTCGCGGGATGAGAACATCGGAATCGATTTATCGCTAAAAAAGTATATGGTAATCTTGCAACCCGAGTTCGAGTAATAGGCTGCGATTTCATCCAATCGGATACATTTGACACCTCGAACCTCATTGCAGAGCACTCTGCATTGCATATTATCTAAGACCAATCAATAAGATTATAGTGTTAGACCCCATTTTCACTCCACGGACGAGAACATCTTAGCAAATTGTGAATACGTAAATTAAGACGCATATTTAAACAATAATAGCAAGTGTCTCCATTTTCAATCATACCTCATCAAAGCTCGCAGAATTTAGGTATATGGTAATCTTGCAACTAACAACCATGAACTGAGTTCTCATCTACGGGATAAGTAAAGAATGAAATACAATAGGTTGCATATTTTTGTAAGCATCCATCCATCAGCCCTATGTAGTTTAGATATATTTGACACCTCAAACCTCGCCACCATTTTGTTAACACGGACCACGAGAACATCGGGTCTACATATGGTAATCTTGCAACATGAGTTCACAAATGAACCCAAACCCACATCTAACAGGAAACTGCGCAAATTTCATCCAAAAGGAAATCAAAGAAACTCGATATATTTGACACCTCCAACCTCACTTGGAAATTAAAAGAGAACAACTCGAAATTAAAAATAAAAAATAAAAATCTTCTTTAATATATAAATGGTAATCTTGTTCCCTTGTAAAAATAACCAGAATCGAGTTCGCAAAATAGGATTGCACTTTCATCCAATCTAATATATTTGACACCTCAAACCTCGCCCGGACGAGAACATCGAGATGATATGTATATGGTAATCTTGCAAACTCGAGTTCAATAATAAGTTGCGATTTCATCTTATTTAACAAAATTTGGTGAAATAAGTGTAGATATATTTGACACCTCAAACCTCGATGGGGATGAGAATATCGGGTTTTTTACACTGTAAACATGGTAATCTTGACAACTACGGGTTCCCACGTAATAGGTTGCAAATAGTCACTTCATCCAATCACGATATATTTGACACCTAAAACCTCGCCGGGACGAGAACATCGGGTCTGTATATGGTAATATTGCAACCTGAGTATGCCTCGTTTTGTTTCCGATTATGTGTTTGACCATAAATTTGACCATCTTAACCATAAATTTGACCAACTTGACCACAAATTTGACCAACTTTATCTCGAATGGGACGCCTTGGACCTAGATATTTTGAGAGAAAAATCAAATCTCTCCTCAATTATTGTACTCTTCTCTCTTGTCTGAAACTTTTGGCTCTCAAATTTCGTTTCCCTCTCACTTTCCCAATCTAATAAATCTTTTTGATATCCATTCCCTCGCAAATTTGAAACCCTATCTGATTTCCCTCTGAAATTTCATTTCCCTCCTCTGACTCAATAATTTCAACTTTCCTCATGTTTTATTAAAGGGTGAGATGAAGAACTCTGACCTTTCTAAAGAGTGAGACGAAGAACTCTGATACCTCTTTACTCACATCTTTCACTGTGTCTCTTTCAATCTCAAGGTGTTTTCTTGGTTCCTTTTAGCTACGAATAGATTTATCAAAATTGTTTATTTTTCTCCTTCAGGGTTTCAATTTGTTTAATAGATCTGTATGAAGATCACTGGTATGTTTTAGATTTGTACTTTTACCTTTAAAATTAGGTTTTTCATGGTTGTAATTTCAATAAATTTTAACAAGATATATATTTTCGATTTTGTTGTTTTTGTTTACTACTTAACATCCATATTGTTTACTGCTGAGCATCCATGTGCAATGTCTTTCAATAGATTTCTGATTTACTGCTTAAGGTTTACTGATTTTTAGTGGTTTACATTATCTTTCAATAGTTTGTTCTAATCTATATTCTTTATATGCTGATGTTTACTGCTTTACATTTTTTTTTCTCTTGGATGTTGTAATCTCTTTCAATATATTACGACCCAAATAAGGTTTATTAAACTGTAATCTCATTCATCAGATTGCTGCTCTAGATTTATGGTTGTTTGGTTGTAATTTATTTCCATTTTGTTATGTATGCGGTTTGTTGTTACGGTTTGTTGTTACGATTCCTATATGGACAGTATTGGTCCTGTTAAGCGTTTGAATAAATTCATCATTAGACAAAATCAACTTTGTCTAAATGAATTTATTCCAGCCCTTAGAGAGCCTTGCAGGATTAGTATACACCTACATCGATATGAGTTGTATCCTTTGAAGGTGCGGGTTTCCTTTTCTATCTCAGGTTTGTTTACTTACCTATTATGATCTCTTCAAATATATGTTTTACATGACTCCTGCTAATAGGTTCAACATACCACCATAGATTTTTCAGAATGGATACATATTAGTCGTTAGGTTTGCTGTAAATGAAGGAGATCGATGCAGCTAACCTGACAACTAATACGTTTTCCTCTCTAATTCCATTGGTGCCTAAACTCTTATGATAATTAGTTTCCCTTGTCATTATTTTATCCTGACTGACCGTCGGATATTAGGAATTCCGTTATCCGACGGGTTAAGGATTATCGGATATCCGATATCCGATAATATCCTATAGGATATCAAAATCGATATCGATACCGATAGGTTAAGCTATCGGATATCCGATAAATATCCGATAATATCCTATTATACCAAAAAGCTTAAAAACCCTTGTAAAACATTTTCATAATTGACACTTATCGGATATTTATCCGACGATATCCGATAATATCGAGTATAATATCGGATATTATCGGATATCGAATCCCAAACTTATCAACCTGAACATTAAAAGAAAATCAGCCATCAATTAGTAGGGGAAATAAGGGTTTGGAAAAATTACAATTACGTCCTTAACATATCGGATATCTAAACAAACGGATATAGCTAATTCCGATTCCGATATGTTAAGGAAGAAATATCCGATAACATATTATATCCGATATCCGATATCCGATACAACGGATAAAATCCTATAGGATATCGAATAATCGAAAACAGCCTTAAATACTCACTTACTACCATTCTCTTTTTGTTTTCTAAGGACTCATTGACCGCAAAACTTGAAGTTGGAGATGTGTTAGTGTCGCAGTACCATCTGAAGTGAAGAAAAAGATAAGAGACTGTTGTATGTTCCTGCGAGGCTATTCAAGAGCTGGATCAAATGAAGTTGCTTCAAATGATTTTATTCCGAGCTCTTGAAAAGGTCTTGTAGGATAGGTATACAAGAACGAAAGAACAATATATTCATTTTTATGCCAGAACAAACAATACACCACAAAGAGTTTTCGTAGAGAAAACATCACTAGGCCAAATGTGAGATTTGGTGACGGTTTAGAGTTTTGTCTTATGACAGTTTTAGAGAAAAACGTCACAGTATATCGCTGGTGATATTTAGGTGACGGTTACTAGGAACAACTGTCATTAATTGATTCTAAAAACCCCGACGGCGAAAGAAACTGTCACTGAAAGTGCTTACTGTGACGGGTATAGCTTCAAACTGTCGCTATATACTTATTTTACGGTGATAATTAAAAACTGTCACCTATATTAGCCATAGCATGACGGTGAACTATCAAGCTACCTTAGGGGTTGGATCAATACATCGGTTCAGCAAATCAAACAATATCTCATAATAATATATAATAACGGTTATTTATCAAAACCGCTGCTATTGAAAAAGTCTATTGCCAAAACATATCTTATCTTCTGAAAAAAAAATCGACTTTATTTATTTATTTTCTAATTCTAATTAATTTTAATCCGAAGTTCATCAGAAAATGAACTTGTACAAAATAATAAGGGATGTGCGAAACGCACATATCTAATGGGGACCGTTAGATCTCGTTGAGATCATCCCAGAGATTGCCACTAAAGGATACGATTATATATACAAAAATATTAAAACCCTAAAACCCTAATTTAATCTTCCAATTATCCGCCGCTAAGGTTCTCTCCTCTTCCTATCTCCTTCACCCTCACTCTCTCTGCTAAAGTATCATTAGATTCACTCATGTATCTCTGTTAATTGGGTCAGCCATTTTCTGTGGTGTGATGGTTAGCTGTTGATTGATTTTATGGATTTTAATTTTTCGAGTTATTTTGAATTTGAATGAACTTGATTTTTTTCCGATGTTTGTAACCCCCATTACTCTCAATACATCTCCATCAACCTGATCCATTCAACTAAGGCTAGCAGATAAATCGCGCTTGGTTGCAAGCTTTAATTATCATCACACTGTCGGTTATATATTGGGTTTCATTGATGTTAATGTCACGGCCGTGGGAGCAAGAACTAATCTATTGCCGTGTTCCTCATAAGCCGGTTTTGAATGTCAACCAAACAATAGAATAAGCAGGCCTCGCCAACTCGGTTCTCAAAAAATTTAGAATTGACAGACAATGAACATGGTTATCCACTTTGCTATATTCAAATAAGATACAGTAAGATTGTTTCAATTGTTTTTACTTTTGTTTGCACAAAAACTAGATCTATTGTGATGGTTACACTCCCAGCTTGACATAGATTTTTGGATATATGCTAGGGGTTCTTTAATCTCTTTTGCTTAATTAGTTTATCTTACATATTATTTTATTCTATATATGAACTATAATATATACTCTTGTAATTATTTACAATTGGCTAGTGCAGACGCATCTAGAGAGTGGAAATGGAAAGGGACGGAGGTTTGCATAAATCTTAACTTAGAAATGAAGATTAAGTTGTAGTACCCAAAAAAAAGGACCTCAACTATGAAACGAAAATGGAAGGGGACACCTATATATATTGACATTCTAGGTTCATGCTAATGCCCATTTTTGTCGATGTTTCCAACTAGCTAATCAGTTATTGCTTTTAGTTTCGAAATATTTTATGAACTTATATACAAATTTTAAGCACTACATGAGCATTCAAAGCTTGGTGGGTATTATTTTTCATTTACCATTTGAAACATTGCATTGTTGTTCGTAGACTGTTATGTACTGAACTAAAAACATTATTATGGTTGAATATGTTGCTCTCTTTCTTTTCTCAGGTACTAACAAGAAATAAGTTGACAATCAAAGGCCTAAGCCCCACTGCTCAAGGAATTAACTTTAAATTGGTGCAATATAATGCCCAGTGCTTTCCCTGTGAGTGTGAGCTAAATTTTGAGTTTACGTTTTTCTATATTTCTTGTTCAAAGGAAAACTAAGTAAATTACAGTCTTGTTTAACGATGGGTAAGTTTAATGGTTGTTGATCTTACCGAGAAAATTTGTGTTTTTATCCATTTTGCAGAATGATGGAATGTACATCAATCTTGTCTACTGGTTTCGCGTTTGCTTGTGATGCATCAATCTTGTCTACTGATCAAAGACTTCCAAAACCAGTACTTACTGAAATGTACATATTGAATTTCATGTTCAAAAATTGCAATTTTTCCAAATATTTTGAACTATTGTGGATAAGATGCATTTTTATTTTTTAATGAGATTGTAAATTGAATTCAATAATGAAATATAAGTTTATTTTTCTATATTTAATTTCAGTTGGGAAGGAAAAATTGGTCGACCGTAATATCGTCAACCCTCAATTAATGGCCTTATGGTGGCATTTTACAAAGGGAAAATGTTACCCAAGGATTATAAAATGACGTTTACAGGAACAAAACGTCTGCATATGTATTTTTTGCTGACGCATTTAAACATCTCATTACAGTTTTGGAGAAATTATATAACGGTTACTTGGGAAAACTGTCACTATAACATTATTTAGGTGGGCAGTTTTTTCAAAAATCTGTCACAGTTGTATCTTTCAATGACGGTTATACATATCAGATGACAGTTTTAGAAGTTAATTATAACGGTTATGTGACATTTCATAACTTTCACTATAAGATAACCCCTACGGTGACACTGGCTTTGGTGACACTTACAAATTCCACTAAAACCGTCAACAAATTGATAATGTTAATTTTTGTACTAGTGCAAATTGTTGTATATCTTAATTTTCCATAAACTCTGTGTAGGTGTGTTGTTTATGTTGGCACAAATCAAGTCACCTTATTGAGATCGATGCCGCGAACCTGACAAGTAACCTCTTTAATTCCAGTTGGTGAGTAAACTCTTAACACATTAGAGTTTCTTGTATTACTTATCATTATTATGGTCTCTTTCCCTTGATGAAAATTGGCTGATTCTTACTACCCTTCCCTTTGTTTTGCCAGGATTCATTGATGCGACTTGAAGATGTGCAAGTGTGGCAAAAATTCATAGGTAACAAGTGCATATCTTGTAATGTATTTTTGCCACCACTTACGTAGCTTGCAGGACCAGTGTACACCAAGAAAATAGATGTGGCAGTTTTGAGGTACTTAGAGATGTGCTCGCATAGCCGTTATATGAGACAGTGTTGATGCGAAGGTGCAGGTTTCCTTTTCTATCTCAGGTTTGTTTACTTACCTATTATGATCTCTTACATAACTTACCACCATAGATGTTACATGACTCCTGCCAACAAGTGCAACTTACCACCATAGATTTTTCAGAGTGGATACGTATTAGTTGTTAGGTTTGCTCTAGATGAAGGAGATCGATGCAGCTAACTTGACAACTAATACGTTTTCCTTTCTAATTCCATGGGTGACTAAACTTTTATCATAATTAGTTTCCCTTGTCATTATTTTATCCTGACTTCTCTTTTGTTTTCTGAGGACTCATTGACCGCAAGACTTGAAGTTGAAGATGTATTAGTGTCGCAGTACCATCTGAAGTGAAGAAAAAGATAAGAACTATTGTTTGTTCCTACAAGGCTATTCAAGAGCTGTAATAAATGAAGTTGCTTCAAATGATTTTATTCTAAGCTCTTGAACAGGTCTTGTAGGATAGGTATACAAGAATGAAAGAACAAGATATTCGTTTTTATGCCAGAACAAACAACTCACCACAGTGAGTTTTCGTAGAGAAAAATATTACTGTATATCTTAATTTTCCGTAAACCTGATGTAGGTGAGTTGTTTATGTTGGCACAAATCAAGCTCACCTTATTGAGATCAATGCCGCAAATCTGACAAGTAACCTCTTTAATTCCAGTTGGTGAGTGAACTCTTAACACATTAGAGTTTCTTGCATTATTTATCATTATTATGGTCTCTTTCAATTGATGAAAATTTGGTTGAAGGTTAGGTATACAACAACAAAAGATCAATATGTTCATTTTTATGGCAGAAGAAATAACTCACTTCATCGAGTATTTGTAGAGACATATTACTTGTAAATTTTTCGAATACTCGATGCATATGCGTTGTTTCTCTGGGCACAAATAATGCTTACCTTATGGAGATTGATGATGCAGCAAGCCTGACAAGCAACCTACTTAATTCCAGGTTGTGAGTAAACTCTTACCACACTAAATTTATGTGCATTACTTATCATTATTATGGTCTCCTCTAAATGAAAAATTTGGTTGATTCATACTATCATTCTCTTTGCTTTTTGAGGATTCATTGATGCAAACACCTGAAGCTGGACAAATGATGAACAAGTGAGACCATGTTGGCCTTGCAAAGCTATACAAGTGAGGGATTAACTTGTAACCAAGATCAAGATTCTTGAATTAAGTTTATCCCTGCCATTGTATTTGCGTTGCAGGACATTGATAGAGAAATATAATAAGAACTGCTGATGTGCAAGAATACCTGGACATGTAGACAAGTTGGAAGATATGAGATAGTGTTGGTCCTGCGAAGCTATGGAAGTATGACAACTGAGAAGTAACACATTCTCGTCTCTAATTCTTATGGTGGGTAAACTCTTACTACAACTTTTCAGACTTTTTCATATGAACCATGTATGTGAATTACCAGTTACAATTCTGTCAAATAAATATAAACTGTTGATACTTAGGTTGTCAATGTTCAAATTATTAAATGGTATTCAACAATGAAAATGTATGAAATCCAGAATGACAATGCACATGTAACTGAATGATTCTTTGTCTCTCCTGCGAACATTGTTTCCAATTTGATTGTCACTAATTTTATTATTTGCAGAATCATGTAAAACGAAATGCCCAAATTACTGAATGAATCTTTCTCTCCTATGAGATCTGTTTATAATTTTAGTTTCTGTTTCGGTTATTGTTTTGTCAGGATACTAGAATTGATGGCAACAGCTGGTCAAGGATACTATGATGTCAATGGACAACTTCTTTTGGCGGATAACAACTTTTTTCATCCAAGGTATATATAATACGGAACAACACTTGCTTATATTTAGAAACTGCTGAAAAACACAACCCTTCTCATTTGATTATAACCATATAGGGAACCATATATTTTTTAGGCTTAAGCAGTTCTTCCAATGTAAAGATGATACTCATATATACTTTACATATGTGAATGATTGAGGAGTATGTATTCCAGAATAATTGAATGAATGAATTCCTTGTGCTAGAATGAGAATGTATGTACCGCGGAATGAGATTGAATTATGGGTTTCAGATTCAGTATTGTAGGTTCAGAAATGAATTGCAATGCAGCTTCAGAAACTAATTGTATTGCAGCTTCAGAAATGGATTGCATTGCATTGCAGGGTCCAATTATGGGAGCTTATTTATAACAGTAAAAAAACATTTTTTTTTTCTGAAAACTATTTTTTTTTACCAACGTCAAATCAATGTTATAATATATGTTACTAATTAGCACACCTGGCAAATTCATTACTGTTACAATGAATTGTCAACGTCTTAAAGCCGTTAGTCTATTTGTTACAAGCGATAAACACGTGGAAGACGACAAACGTTGCAGTCAGCTGTTACGAATCGAATCGTTACAACAAGCTGTTATATCCAAAATGTTACAATCAATCATCAACGTTTGAAGCCGTTACTTTAAACGTTAGAATAGATTGACACGTTTCGTAGGGCAGCCGTTACACTGAGCTATCACGGTTGGGAATCGTTACAATAACTGTTAAACCCAATCTGTTACAATAAACTAAACAACAATTAAAATCGTTGTTGTATCTGTTACAAGGAAAGACAGGTGGCAATAATTCAACCGTTACACACAAAGTCGCCGTTACAGTATATGTTACACCGAACTGTTACAGACCAACCGTTACAATCTGCACAATAACGGCTATCCGTTACAACAAAATGACATCAGATAGATCTTGTGCTGACTAGATAACCGTTGGTGTATTTATTCTAACGAATGAAACTATTATTTAATAAATTTTTATTGTAACAAAATTAACCGTTGATAAATTATTGTAACACTAATAATAATGGAACTTTTCCAACATTTTTTTGAAGTTACAATATATAGATAGTAACGTTATTTCGACGTTACAAATTCCCTGATTTCGTGTAGTGGTTGTGATAAACCTATATTTGCCTATAAACGTCGTACGAACCCTTTTCACAATCGTAATGGTTATCAAAAGTATAAATTCGTAAATACGAAGACAAGATCCGATACTCCCAATTGGAGAAAGACTAACTTGCAAAAGAATAGTCAATCAAATTCTCTTCCGAGAAATCTTGAAGAGAGTAATGAGAAGAAGGTTCCGGTTGTTCCTAAATGATGCGTGTCGTAGGTGCAATCAAATTAATTAATGTTTCCACTCAATTAAAAATAATATAATGGAAGTCAAGTTCGTTCCCACGAGGAGCAAGAGATTCTAGTTGTAAAAATTGTCACGAAAGGGGGGTGTAAAAAGCAAAAGAAAAATAAACAAAGCAATTAAAAGATAAAGTTGAAAGCAATAAGAGAGACAAGACCAAGGAATCCTTCTTCGTTGCAAAACAATGATTAAAGTTATGTTCTTTTCTACTTGTTATAAGTCACAGATTATCACCAACCGTAGGATACCGAGTCCGCTTAGCTAGCCCCAAAATCCCTAATTTCACCGAGTAACGGTCCGCTTAGTTATCGATTCTATTCAAAAGAACCACCCTGAGGTTCGCTTACAAGATGTAATTCCCTGAATGCATTAAGATTTATGAATTTAGGTTTAGTACTAGTAGTTAAACTCGGTTCGCTTGGTTCACTTTCTAGCGTTGTTTTTACACACAATCGCTCCACGGAATCCCTCCGCAAGGTCTTGTGTTTTCTACTTATGTAAAGTGTCGAGAACGATTACGTATTCCCTAACTTATACTAGATGTAGATCAATTAACAAATCAATTTAGCGTGCACTCCAAACAATCTATCAATCAATCATGAATGAATAAACATTCCTATTAGTAAAAACAATCGATAATCATGTGAAAAATCTCAAGATAGAATTGAAACAAAACTCAAATCATGTATTAAGAACTAGGAATTCATCCTCAATCAATAAGAAAATTAGCTACTCATGTTTTTGAAATTCACACAAATAATAAATATTAAAAGGAGAATTTTCAAGTTCACACAAATAATTAAGAAGAAGAATCTTAGAAAAGCAAGCAAAAACACAAGTGTTGTGTGTGTAGAGAGGTGTGTAAAAGATGTAGAAAACTTCTCTATTTATAGGCTTCAATATTCTCCAACTCTTCCAAGGATTAGAATCCTTTTCCTTTAGCAATTCAACTTCCAAATTCAAGTCTTTCTCAACTCTTCATCTTCTCTTTCCAAATTTGAGCCAAATTCTCCATCCAATTCCTAGTCCAAGTCTTCACACCCATGAGAGAAGTCCATAGAAAATTCTGGAATTTTTGCTCGCCGGAAATCTGGGATTGTGGCCGGAATCCGTCACCGTCGGCCATCTGAAAATTCTGTCCGTCGAGGGAATATGCGACGGAATATTCCGTCAGTCCACCGTTAGGACTAACGGTCAAACGGGTCAACCGTCAGTCAACTGTTAGTCACGGGTCAAGGAGGAATGACTGAGTCATTGAATGAGTTAGACAACTCAGCTGAGTCAGTGGCCAACTGGGCTGAGTGACCTCTAGGCCTAAACTGTTGCAACAGCCTGAAACTGTGTTGTGCTATGATTGCATTCAATCCAGAATGGCATGATGGCCCGGACCGCAAACCAACTCCAACTACACCATCATGTGCAAATCCATCTCAAACCCTCTCTTTTTCCAGCTGCATACCACCATTCCACCTGAGTCACAACCAGCTTAGCAGCGCCATAATGCATCACTTTGCACCACCAATTCAACTAAAGTCAGTTCACCACATAGCTCCACATCAAAGCTCAACTATCTCTGCACAACTGCATTCCTCACTGCAACATCATCAACATCCATCGCCATTCCTAACCACAAGACCTGTCATTCAATATCCATTCCAGTTCCATCCTGGCTCTGCAATTCAGTTCAACCCATTCTGCCTCACTGCTTTCATCTCCTCAGGCCACCAGCAAATCGACTCATCTACTCGCAATGCAGCTACAAACAACCCAGAGCAGCTACAGCTCATGCGTCTCAATCAGCACCTGTAATTCCCATTGTACTTTGCAGCATCAACTCCACTGCATTCCAGTCCTGCTATGCTGCTACTAGAACTCTGCCCTGCCTTCCAGTTTCACCATCAGAGCATCCATTCTCTCATACCCTGTAACAGAGGCATCACCACCACCTTTATCTTCATTCCATGTGACTTACGAATAGCAACTCAACTCACAACCCCTGACAGCACCAGGTTCAACCCTTATACAAACCCATTCATTTCATAACAACATCAATCTTAGCTGCATCGGCTTACTTCTTCCCTGGATTTCTTGGTTTGTCATACTGACCCCTGAACCCATCTGCTTCTTCATCAATTTCTTCCACAATCTTCAGATTCATTACCTCACAGAAACTGGAATCGAAACCCCCAATTCCTTCTATGTTTATCACTAGTCTGAGATCATTCATCACCAGTACCTTATGCGACCACCATTAGCACCATATTTTCTTCATACACAGACCCAAAATAGCAGCAGCTCAACTCATAATCCAGACTTCAATCTCTCAAACATCAACCCATGAAAATCAAAACCAATTTGAACCCAGACTCCGTTTTCACCATCCAATATACAGGCAATGCTCAAATTCATTCCTGAGCTCCATTGCTATCGCGTTAAACTCCCAGTATTAAGCAATCAACAAAACCCTGAGTCTTTATAACATCAACAGCAGCATCGATTTCCTCTCTCAAACTATTGTTCTTCTCAACCGAAACCCGTCGATCCCTAACTTCTCTTTCATGGCGAAATAACTCACAAAGACCAAATCACTCCCTTCTTTCACTCAAATCCCAAATCGAGTTCAACCCAACTTCAGTTAACCCATTCAATCACTCACAGATTCAAACCAAAATTCATCATTCATTTTAAGAACCGGCAACTAATCATATCCCATGATAATCTTCAATCTTCTTCTCGATTCACTGAGGTTGACGTCAACAGCTCCACATCTCAGTTCTCAACACCAACAAAACCTAATTTCTTCTCGATTTCAATTCAGCATCAATATCACATATTCGAACCCTAATCAATCCACCAAACTCAAACCCCACTTTTGTCTTCTCGTTCTAAGAATCCTATCATCTCTCAATTTCTCGATTTCTGGCTAACCCTATGGATCAGTTCTGTTGTTTTGGGGAAAGAAAACATCTGAGAAATAGTTTCTCAATTTCAGGGTGTAGTGTAAGAACGAGAGAACCTCTCTTGATTTAGGGTTATGTTGGATAATTGGGGCTGGATTCAGACACCCCACTGCATGGGATAAGGGATGACCAAATCAAACTTGGCTTGTCGGTTTCAGAAAACCGACAGCCTAATTCTCGGTTCAATTGTCAGTTCTACGGGACCGATGTGACAATTTCCCACTTAATTCCTCTTGTGCAACCTAGCATGCTCCGAATATCGTATGCGAGTTGATCCTTTTGCTCTTTTTGCTCAAATTGGGTGCTTTCTTCTTCTTTTCCTCCGTGCGACTCCAAAGTAGCTATAAAACTCAAAACAAGCGTAAAATACATAATTTACAAGAAAAATAGCGAAGAAAGCATAAACAATAGATAGTAAATAGGATGTATTCTACACCCTATCACTAAACGCACTCAGAAGTGGGTACCAAAGAAAGCCAATGATGCTTTGAGTGTGAAAAGGAATGATCTTCCAGAAAATTCCATGACTATGGAGAAGGAAGTATCCATGATGTTCGAACTTAAAAAGTTCTTTGGAAAGTCAAATTTGGATGTGAAAGTTTCTAAAAGCGATCTCTTTCATGATAATCCAAAATTCACTTGTGGTGAGCAAGACATTGTTCACCTCAACACAACTTGAGTGTGTTGTAAGTGCATCCTCACCAAGGATTTCCCTGCTATGTATACGGTGAGGGAAGCACAAGAATTGGGGCGCACAAATTATGTTCGGTAAGGCTGTAGAATTCGATTGGATTCTTTTAAAGAGGTATGTCTATAAACTTGAGCAAGATTTGTGTTTTTATTTTCTTAGAGTACTGATTATGATCCATGTACCTTTCTTATCGTTCATTTCTACCTAACTTGATCCGTGTTTAAGATTCTTAAATGTTTAGGTTTGAAAATAGTAGTTCAGGATGTTTGGACTTCATGGTACACATACCTGGTATGCATACCATCACTTAAAATCAAAATCCAGGGATTTTAGTATGCATCCCTGTTTGCATACTGCTTCAGGTCACGAAAATTCGTTTGCAAACCCGTATGCATACTTGCATGTAGACGTCGATATTCGGTAAATTGTTTTGGCCGTAACGTCTTCGTCCGAACTCGTAATGACTTCATTCTTTTTGCATTATATTCCTCTTTGAATTCTCTTAAACTTGGAGATGAGAATTTCTGAATTTGGATGAGTTAAGATTGGTATTTGTCCTGCCTCTTGTTTTTGAGTGTTTTGCTCCGTCTCATTGCACTTATTCCACTTCTCTTGGACTTGAGCACTTGGATTCATGGAGTACTACTATTATAAGCTCATTTATAGATTTTACAAGAATGTTGTTGGCGAATCACAAAGAAGGAAGTTCAAGAATGGGCAGTAACACACATCACTATGGGATTCTTGAATGTTCACAATCATTTTATGTGAACTATGGTGCATGGTCGTTAATGACTTTGTATGTTCTTCTTTGTTAAAAAAATATTTTTATATGCCTTTGGTAGCTATTCTTGGTGTAAATCTGGGCGAAAAAGATTGATTCTACCCTCTAAGAACAAATCATCTTATATGTGCATTACGAGTTTGTCTTGATGCCTACAAAACTTCTTATGAGAATTTATTCTTGTTTTTGAGAAGGATTACTAGAGTTATTGTGATTACACATAGCTATTGCCAAACGTTTTCATCTTGCAATGTTTTTAGATTTATTTATTTAAATTCTAAAGTTTTTTTGGAGAATTAATCTTTATGATTTTATATATTGCAACTTGTTATGGGATATGTGTGTTTGCGTCCATGAACTATGATTGTCCCATACGTGGTCAAAAGTTAAGTATTTCATATGTCGATATGCAAGTATTGATAAAATATTGAATGAACTTTTGACACACAATTAAGCCTTTTATTTCATTATGAAAATATTGATGGAAGAAAGGATAAGCTTTTGTTTACAAAGATTAAGTCTATTGCATGTCATTGTGCAAAAAGTGATGAAAGATAGAATGAATCTTTGTTTATTCCGCAGTATTGATCTTCCCTGATCCATTATGTATATACTGTGCGGCTCCGTAGGTTCTCTTATGTTGATCATTTCCGATAAAATTAATCATGGGTTCTCTTGTGGTTGATTTAATTGAGTATTTTGGATACAAATTCATATTCTTATGTAATTTGTTGATGTCCAAAGAATTCATTCTTTTCTTGTGAAAGTAAGGTCGCTCTTGTTGTTCTTTCGGGAATGACATTTTATGGGGGAGAGTTCTTAATTAAACTTGTGATTAATTGCCAAATCTTTGTGGGGAGTGCAGTTGCGGAATATTATAGGGGTTATCTTGTATATTTATAAACTCTTGGATGAATGCATTTAGTTTCGGCTATATAATTGCATCTAGAAAGTTGAAATGTGCTTTCTTTCGGTCATGAAGTGTCTCTATGGAAATTTCATTATGATCCCACTAGTTTTCATACCTTTGCCAATTTTATTGACAAAAAGGGGGAGAATTAATGTGTAGTTCACAATACAAATACATATGGTTTTCGGATCATTATGTAAGGGGGAGTGGTTTTCATGTGAGATGAAGTGTTGATTAAGGGGGAGTGATACATATCACCGTAGTATTGTTGTCAAATTTGTGATACAATTGAACTTTGATGCTGTATGTGTAATAATACTATGACACTGTGTAACAATGATTGAGAGCTTTTGTTTTCTCATTGTTATAGCTACGGATCTTCAACAACGATGATGCTGATTTGAATATCTTTGGAATCATTGGAGTACTTGGAAGTGACGAAGATTTCGAGTAATGTTGAAGAACCAAGGAGATCATGCATGTGGAAGAGAAGCTGCAAAGTTTATTTATTTTGTATTCCATATGTATTGATAGTTTGGTCACTAAAATTGACAAAGGGGGAGATTGTTAGAGCAATGCTCGGTCGAACTCGCAAGCGTTGCTATCTCAAGCTTGTTTGTCAAGTTTAGTTGCCAAAACTACAAGTCTTGATTTCTAATCTACTTATAGCTAAGTCTCGGACTAGGATAGAAAGTGTAATTGTGCTCTAGACTCCACGACGTTCATCATGCAGAGACGAAGAACTAATCAATGAACTGGTGGAACTTCATCAACTAAAAGGTATGTGGAGACTTGAACTTATCTATCACTCAAAAGTATATCTACTCTATCTCATATATTGAGACAAAAGTCGTATTGCTATATAGACTTCGATTATACACATTTGTTATTTCGATCTGAGTTTATTTCGCTTATCTATTTCTCGAAATATGTGTTGTTAAGCTTCCTCTTTGGCCAAGTTCATCTTTACAAGTGACGAAAGTCATGTTGATTATTTCAATATCTTGAAAATTGCTTTGATGAAAAATAGTGTGTGAATAACCTTTATTTAACATCCTCGAAGAACTTTTCAATGATTGAAATGAGAGTTTAGATTATATAACCATGAATGGATATAAACATTGTATGTGAACTCATACTTGTGTAAGTCCAAAATCCTTGAACCAAAGGATGCGTACATTGCTTCTCATAGATAACCGGAACTAAAGTCCGCGTACCTGTACGCATATTGCCGGAAGTTCACATCCCGTGAATTTCTGCAGGAGTTTGTGAACTGAAAACAAACTCAATCTGGGTACTTAAGTATGCGTACTTAAGTGGGTTATTTTCTAAAAACGGTTTATTCGTGAACTAGGACATATATAAACTTCTATGAGATCTAAGCAATTGAACAACTCTCTAACTAGTTCTTTTGAGTCATTTGAACTAGTTATGGTGAAGATGAATAAGGTTGATATGAAAGTGCTCATATGGCTAACCATTTGGTTAACTACTATTAAACCAACTAGGTGTACACGTTTAGGTACGGTTACACAAACCTAAATGAATGTGCATTTCATTTGTGTATGACAAGCTAAGTTCGATCTAATGGTTGAAATATATTAGCTTGAATCTAATCAAGTTTTCATCTAACAGTGAATATTGAATGCTTTGTTACCAAGGTAACTTAGATTGCAAACCCTGATTTGGAGACTATATAAAGGAGAACTCTAGCAACTAAGAAACATAATCCCCACACCTCCACTGTGATACTAGTTGTATAAGCTAGATTCGATTCTCCTTTAACCTTAGGTTTTTACCGAGACCTTGTAGGTTAACGACTTGAAGACTTCATTGGGATTGTGAAGCCAGACCCAACTATTTTCTTTGTAGTTGCTTGATCTGATCTTGCTGTTTCTATGGTGATTGAGTGCAGTCGTAACATTGGCTTGAGATTAATTTCTCCGATAGGAAAGATAGAAAATTAGTCACGAACATCTTCTTGTCATCGTTTGTGATTCCCCAATATCTTGTTTCGCTAGTCTATTAAGATTATTGTGAGGTGATTGATATTTCTAGGATGTTCTTCGGGAATATAAGTCCGGTATATCAATTGGTTCCTGTTCACCTTGATTTATCAAAAGACGGAACAAAACACGTAGGTATTTCTGTGGGAGACAGATTTATCTATTCATGTAGACTTTTTTGTATGATACATATTTGTTTATTAAAATTTTCGAATTTGGGTCGTAACAACTCTTAGTTGTGGGTGAGATCAGCTAAGGGAATCAAGTGTTTAGTATCCTGCTGGGATCAGATACGTAAGAAGCACAACTGTACCTTTGATCAGTGTGAGATTGATTGGGGTTCAATTACAGTCCAGACCGAAGTTAATTTTTAGTAGGCTAGTGTCTGTAGCGGCTTCATACAGTGTGTGTTCAATCTGGATTAGGTCTCGGGGTTTTTCTGCATTTGCAGTTTCCTCGTTAACAAAACTTCCGGTGTCTGTGTTATTTCTTTTCCGCATTATGTTTTGTTATATAATTGAAATATCACAGGTTGTGCGTTGAATCAATCAATTGGTAAATCCGACCTTTGGTTGTTGATTGAAATTGATTGATCCTTGAACATTGATCTTTGGTACCATTCAAGTTAATTTCTCTTGTATTCAATTAGACTCGCAGATTGCTATTTGCTTGAGTAAGTATTGAATCGAGAAATTGAGATATAACTCTTTGATATACTTTTCTTAGGATTGAGTCTGACTGTCTAGTTGATTCTCTTGAAAGTATATTGGAGTTAGTCCATACAGATTGCTAAGCGAAATATTGGGTGAGGTTGTTGTACCCCCACTTTTTCAGTTTCAACTTCCCAAGCCCTTTCTTGTTGAGAAATCGAAACTAAGCTTAAGACAAAGCACAAGAGCATTCTAATGTAAATCTCAAGACTTTCAAATTCATTCTTGAGTTTGTATAGTTTTTTTTTGGGTAGTTTACTGCTAATGATTTTCACTTACTTGAGTTCACGAACTCAAAAGTTTGAGTTTTTGAATCTATTGCTTGTAAAGTCAATAAATCAATCGTGTTTGCAAACCTAGATCGATATGTTCACGAACCTAGTGGAAATTTTTTCTGAGGCTTTTTTGACATTTGATTTTGCGATACTAGTGAAGAAAATTTCTCCTGAGAAATCACACAATTTGAGTTTGTGAACCTAAAAGGGTGAGTTCACAAACTTAGTACAAGAAAATTCTCGTGTGACTTTTTGAGCATTTGAGTTCACGAACATAAAGGATTGAATGTAACTATAACTTCATTTGCATTTGAACTCTCAAACCTATAAAGATTTCGAATTCTAATTTATCTCTTATGAGTTCACAAAGTCATCACCTGAGTTCATGGACTTAAAAGATTAATTAGCAGGTCAACCTAATAAAATATTGGATTTGGACTCATTCATTATTCTTTAATTTAAAACTTTTCACATATTTAAGAATTATTATTTTTAACTAATTCCTTTGTTTGGAAAGTTTTAAGTTCTTTCTAAGAATTTATTTATCTTAAGATTCAAGATTTCATACCTTCTTTTATACAACCGCCTCGTTGTACGTACTGTATATGTTTAGTAGTTTGAAGTTATCTTTGGTAGTAATTCATTTAATAGAATGTACTTGAGCTAACAATAATGTACACGGTGGAAATTTCGGGGCCCTACATTTGATGTCGACCCTTTCTCATAGTGCGAGTTTGATGATGATCTCCCTATGGAGCTTTGTCTCCTGCATTTGTTTACACGAAATGTGAACTAGCGAATTCCCGAATTTTACTTGCAACTGGGCATCTTTTGACCGCATAGTTGACCAAATCTGCATTTTCTTAGCTGGTTAATGAACACACTTTTGTCGGTCCGAAATTATGCCGCACGCAAAATTACTAACTTGGCTTACAAGATAATTATTGGCTCATCAAAAAAAAAAATAGTTGCGACAATTTAAAATTCACTTTGTAATTTACCAACTCTTGTGTGGGAGCCTGGACTTCCGACCAACTCTTTGTAAGTCACTTTTATTATAATAATAATATTGAAAATTTAAATTTAAGACATTTTTATACCCGGGAAAAGCACAAGTTACTTTTCTCATTCCAAATGCATACCAAATACAAAAAAGAAAAAAAAGGAGGATCCACAAACAATTTTATATAAACACTATATTATCTTAATTATAAGGTTTGCACCAAATTTTCTTTGGAGTCCAAACGATCCTGAATTTAAAGCTAATATGTTGGTCATGCATTTTTCTTATTAAACTCTAAATTCCTATCAAAAAGAGCGCAATCCAAGATAATAATCCTTACCATCTACCAGTTTTAATTTGGACCGTCAATTTTCAACGGTTGCTTTTCAAAATGATAAATGGTGGTGTTGTACGCCTCCAATTATGCTCATTTTTAAAGGATTATCGAGTTTCTCAACAAAGCACCGACTTCAAATTCATTATAGTTTTGGATTTTAATAAAGAAAAATTAGATTTTATATAGTGCCCAGACTTTCCAATTCTCACTTAGCCCCGAACTTGGTGTCAACTAAGGTGCAAATCATAGAGTTAACTCATGACCTATGCGCGTCTAAACAGTGTCCACACGAGAAAAAACATGTGAGACACGTACATGGGCGCGTTGGACACGACTCCAAAATTGTAATATCCGTGCTTCGCATATCCCGGGGCAGGAAATCTTGTTTTGGCAACAGGGGTAAATTTTGTGTATTTCATTAGGCGCCACCTCACCGGAGAGACGGAGACAGAGAGATTGCAGCAATGGCGACGAGAGCAGTTTTGAAGAAGATCTCCCCATGTAATATTCATTTTTTTTGTAAGGAAAACAATTGATTCCTCCTACCTTAAGTAACTGTTAGAATACGGGCATCCAACTCAAAACCAATTGGCAATGAGTGAGAGGCCCTAAGGATTATAAACTGCAGGATCTTAGATTGCGCCAACAATGTGGGACTAATAATCTCAACACGCCCCCTCACGTGTAGCCTCGTCGGGTCTAACACGTGGACAACTAAATCGGGTGACGCGGAGTGAAGGCGCGGTCTAATGACTCGTCGCAAATAGCCTGCTCTGATACCATGTTAGAATACGGGCATCCAACTCAAAACCAATTGGCTATGAGTGGAGAGGCCCTAAGAATTATAAACTGCAGGATCTTAGATTGCCCAAACAATGTGGGACTAATAATCTCAACAAGAAAAACTGATTCCCAACAACAAAAATGGGAGAAAGATTGAGAAAGAGGACGTTCCTGAATCCTGATGCGAGAAAGATTGATGAGAATTGGTGGAAATCGAAGATCAAGGAGGAGAACCAATTTTCAAGAAGAAAGAGGTTGAGGATATTTTCCAAAGACAGCTTCTTTGTTTGAAGAAGTTAACATCCCTTAAAGAAGAGGAGCAAAGAAAGAGAGATTCCTTGTAGGGTTTCAATGGATGTACTTGAATAGCTTTTTGAATCTTTCAGGATTTCAAACTCGAACACTACATCCATTTCACCTGGACTACTCCTTCATTAGGGTTACCAAATAGTAAACTATTAGTATTGGATGAAGGTGGCCCTTATAGATTACCAACACAACCGTGAATGGTTTGGTATTCATTACCACCTGGAGGAAAGATGCTTTTCTTTTATATAATCCTACTACTGGAGAACAATCACCGTGGATTGATACTACTAAGGCTTCGGAACGTGGTGAAGATGTTGATTGCATTGCATTAGGATTTGATACAACGAGAAACGAACATAAAGTCATTTGTATATCAAGTCCATTCAGATTTGGTACATATTGTTGAAGTCTTGACGATTGATAGTAATATATGGAGTACTGGAGAAGGTACATGGAGAAGACTATGTGATGATGAAAATCCCCATTCACTTAGGTTTGAAAAGATGGATCCTCCTGTTTATGCGAACGGTTCTATATATTGGTTGTTTGAAGGATTGATAGAATTTGATCTTCAAAGGGAAGAGGTCCGGTATTATTCAATCTTCATGCGTTTTCTTAGAGACAAACAAAATATACTATTATCTACTTTTCAATTAATGGAATTTGATGGGCGTCTTGGGCTATTGGTACGTATATCCAATTATAAAGCTTCTTTATATATATTTACCAAATTAGAAAGGGTGAAAAAGGATGTGTACTGATGCGTATGGAGAAAGAAAGCTGCGAGTGGATTGAAGAGCATATCTTACTACTACCTTTTGCATGGACTAAAGGTATGCGTCTTTCGGTTGAAGCTCTTACAGGTACAAATTTAATTTTCATAGTTAAACAGAGATTTTAGGGTGAATGCTTCCACACTTGATATGGGCAGAGAGCAGATTTATTTATACTCAAAAGCATTCAACAGTTGGTTACAGATTTGTTTGACAATGTAACAAATTTAAAATCTAGTCATGCCGTAAAGAGTGGCTGTGGACTCGGCGTAATACTAGCTCGGAGTCTTTGCTTGTTGAGAGTCTTTAGGAGGGTCATCTGCGATGCTTAACATTCCCCCTCAAGTTGTACCGTAGCTGGCGAAGTTGCAACTTGGTTGCGTAATATCTGAAATCTTGGAGGTGGCGACCCCTTTTGTAAATATGTCCGCAAGTTGATCTTTTGAGATGATGAACCTGACATGAAGAAGATGTGCAGCTACACGTTCACGGACAAAGTGATAGTCTATTTCAATGTGCTTGGTACGAGCATGGAATACTGGATTTGCTGTTAAGTATGTTGCTCCCAAATTATCACACCAAAGTATCGGTGGTGAAGGCCGGAATTCCAAGCTCTTGTAGGAGTGATTGAATCCGAGATAACCTACGATGTGGCAATTGCAACTCCACGATATTACGCGCTCACTGTCTTTGGACTTGGACACTGTTTTTGCTTCCTCGCACTCCATGAGATTAAGTTTCCTCCAAAGTAAACACAATAGCCACTTGTCTATCGTCTATCATCCAAACTTCCAGCCCAATCATCATCTGAATAGGCCTGTAAAGTAAAATCTCTGGATGGACGTAAATGAAGACCATAATCAATAGTACTCTTGAGATACCAGATGATTCTCTTTACAAGTTCCCAATGCTCGTCATAAGGATCATGCATATATTGACAAACCTTATTGATCGCCTTTCTTGAGATGTCAAGTCTTGTCGGATATCGGATATCGTAGCCCACCCACAACATCATGATATAGGGTGGCATCCTCAAACTTTTAAGAGCGAGCTTCGAATCTTCACATTTGCTGCCAAAGGTGTGTTGACTGGTTTTACACCATCAAGTTTCGTCTTCTTCAGAAGATCTGTTATATACTTACGCTGAGTGAGTATCAACTCCTTGCCTTGCCTGAGCACTTCTACTCCCCAAAAGAAAGAAAGATCACCCAAATCCTTCAACGCAAACACAGCACTAAGATCTGTTATCAACTGAGAGATTTTATCAGGTTGCGAGCCGGTGACAATAATATCATCGACGTACACGAACATATAAAAACTGAGTTTGGAGTTTGGCGAATAAAGAGAACTATCGGCAATAGAACCCTTGAACCCTAGTTGAATTAAATAGGTGCTCAGCTTCGAAAACCATGCTCTAGGCGCCTGCTTAAGGCCATAGAGTGATTTGTGCAGTTTGCACACATGGTTTGGACAGTTTTTATCCACATATCCTTGAGGCTGCTGCATATAGACATCTTCTTCCAATTCACCATGTAAAACGCATTTTCCACATCTAATTGCTTGATTTCCCATTGATTCATCACAGCAATAGATAGTACCAGACGGATAGTACAAGGCTTAACAACAGGTGAAAAGGTTTCACCAAAGTCGATTCCCTGCTGTTGGTTGTATCCCT
Source organism: Papaver armeniacum (assembly GCA_023531295.1). Lineage (NCBI taxonomy): Eukaryota > Viridiplantae > Streptophyta > Magnoliopsida > Ranunculales > Papaveraceae > Papaver > Papaver armeniacum. Next base: position 308,692 of record JAJJWW010001076.1, on the reverse strand, counting down.
TTGCGACCAAACGCGTTTTTCTGCGTTCAAGAGTGCCATCTGGGTTTTGCTTAACCCTATACACCCATTTCGAGCCTACCACATTCATCCCTTTTTCATATTTAACAAGAGAGTATGTACCATTGCGAATCAGGGCATTAATTTGGACATCCATCGCATCTCTCCACTCTGGAATTTTTCTTGCAGCTGAAAAGCACGTTGGCTCCATAAAATCAGCATCTGGTAAAGAATGTTTTGACGCTGTTAGGCACAGTTTCTGAATGGGCTTGCGAATTCCATCTTTTCCTATTGTTACCATGGGATGTGTCGTTCTTCCACTTTGCACTTCCTCAGTCGATGCAGTTGCTGAATCTTGGACGAAGGAGGTATTTGATGCTGCTGAATTTGCAGGGCTTATGTCAGGCGAAACTGATGATGCATTAGTCGGCACATAAGCAGTATCATTGGTTGTTGCTGGAAGATTGACATTCTCTGAATGTTGCTGAACATCAGATTGTATTGTACTAGCACCCTGGATTACAGGCACACGACAGCTTCGAAAAGGTTGCTTAAAGAAAACACTTGTGCTAGAAGGTACAATACCTGGATTTGGCACCGGAGATTGCTGCTTGAGAGATAAGAATGGGAATGAATTTTCTTCAAATCGAACATGCCTAGAAATATATATTCTTCCTGATTCTCTATGCAAACACATGTAACCTTTGTGTGCATTACTGTAGCCAATGAAGGTGCAATGTAGAGACCTGGGTTCAAGCTTATCCCTATTATATTGTCTCAAACAAGGGTAAGCTAAACATCCAAAGACTCTCAAGAAGGAGTAATTTGGTAACTTGTTGAACAGCAATTCTAAAGGAGTTTTCGGTTCGGGCTAGATTTTGGTAGCTTTGTTTATAAGATAACAAGCAGTGACAAAGGCATCTGCCCAAAATAATCTAGGCATATGTGCATGGAAGAGTATAGCTAAACCAGACTCTGTGACATGTCTGGTACGACGCTCTGCTAAACCGTTTTGTGGAGATGTATGAGGACATGAAAAACGATGTTGGATGCCTGACTCATTGAGATAGGAAGTGAACTTTTTATATTCTAGTGCATTATCAGATTGGAAAACTTTTATTTTATGATCATGAGATTCTCAATTTGTTTTGCGGAAGAGAATGAAGGTGTATAATGCATCTGATCTTTGGACAAGAGGAAAAATCCATGTATAGTAAGAAAAGACATCCATAAACAATATATAATACCTAAAACCAGTTCTTGATAAAGAGGGAGAGACCCATATGTCTGAGACAATCAAGCTCAATGGCTTATCATAAACAGTGCTACTAAGGGAAAAGACAACTTCTTGCTTTTACTCACATGGCAAGAGTGACAAAACTCAAATTGTTTATTTTTTTTTTGGAAGTGAAAACGATGACATATCTTGGAAACAAGTATCGGCATTGGGTGTCCTAATCGCTGGTGCCATATAGGAAGAGAAGAGGAGACCGATTACTGTGGTTTTATTGGACGCTCTAGCAAATTAACTCCATCAAAAACATAAAGCCCATTCTTATTGAACCCTCTCAAAGAGCATTATCCCGTGCGCTTGTCCTTTACAACAAAAAAACCCGAGTGTGAAATTCAAAATAGACATCATTGTCTTTACAAAACTGATAATCTTACTGATAATAGATTGGTTTTGATTTTAGGGACATGATATATATTTTTCAGTGCATAAGACCTTGAATTAATGGTGAAAGATGCATTACCAATATTCGAAATATCCAGTGCATTACCATTTCCGACATGAACCTGTTCAGTACCATTGTATTCATGTGGAATTGCCCAGTTAGCATATCAGTAGTAAGATGATGAGTGGCGCCATGTGTGCATCACCCATTGATTTTCCATGTGCCCGCCAGGTAAAGCGATGTAGGCTGCTGGTGAACGCTGGTTGTTGTTGGTTGGCTTGTCATAACGAAACCAGCATCTATCTCCAAGATGTCCCTTTTTCTTACAAATCTGGCATTTTTCGACAAACTGAGTATTCTTTTGAGGCTGCTGTTGACAAGGATTTGATTGGTTGTTGTTGTTGTTGTTGTTTTGATATGGACCCTATTTTGATTATTGAACCTTCTTGGATCTCCTCTGCTTGATGATGCCATGTTGGTAATGACAACATTGGCAATTGGGATCTACGACGATGATAGTTGTTGTTCTAATCTCATGTCAAAAGTGACAAGATGAGAGTAAAAAGTGTCGATATCCATCCCTTCGATCATTATACTTAAGGCGGTGACAATTGTATCATAACTTTGGTTAAGTCCATTGCTTATGGCCTACTTTTTTCATCGTTGAGAAACAGTAGCATCCAGACTTTCTGGCTTGAGCAAACAAAGATTTAGCTTCATTCAAGTAGGATTTAAGAGTCTTGTTACCTTTTGACATCTTTGTGGAGTTGTTTCTTCAGATTCATCTGATGATGAAAGGTTTTTGGTGCATATTCAGATTCCAGTTTATCCCACACTTCTTTTGCAGTGGTAAGACTTGCTACATTGCTTAAAACTTCTAGGGTTAAGGTAGAGTTCAACCATCCAAGAATCAGAGAGTCTTGATGTTCATAAGCTGTGAACTCTGGATTTATAGCTTCACCTTCAGGTAAAGTTCTTGCTGGTTTGGGTTTGGTTCCATCAACAAATCCAGTGAGGTCATACCCTTTTAAGATGGGTTTGAATGAGCTTTCCATAGTAGATGATTAGTTTCAGTATGTTTCAAGGTAACTAGATGATGGATCTGTACCTGACGAAGAGTATTTGTTGCATCTGCCATGATATTTTAGGGTTTGGTTTTTTTTTTTTTTTTTTTGTATTTCTGGTTTTATGATTTTGGGTATTTTTGCGGAAGATGGCTTGGATCAGGCTGATACCAAGTTAAACAGAGATTTTAGGGTGAATGCTTCCACACTTGATATGTGCAGAGAGCAGATTTATTTATACTCAAGAGCATTCAACAGTTGGTTACAGATTTGTTTGACAATGTAACAAATTTAAAATCTAGTCATGCCGTAAAGAGTGGTCAGGACTCGGCGTAATACTAGCTCAGAGTGCTGCTTGTTGAGAGTCTTTAGGAGGGTCATCTGCAGTATGCTTAACATTCATACAACCTGAAAATTCAGATAGTGTATTTTGTTACAACCGTAACACAAAGGTGTCTGAGAGGTTTCTACTCTCGCATGATCGAGATAGGAGGATAATCCAATGTTGTGTTTTGAGCAGGGACCGAATAAAAGATTGAAAATTTTGGTGACTAAAACAGTTGAATGGACTAAGAATTAAATTTCAAATAGGGCTATGAGTTTTGAGTAGGTTTTATAGAACTGATTTTGTTTGCATCAGACTACTAAATTATAGGGAAAGAGGAAGCAGGGCCGGTCCTGATAGGGAAGCAGGACAAGCCCCACTTTGGGGCAACAAAGGCACAGGGGCAACAAAAAGCCTTGTTATGCTGGGGTATTTTCAAAAGAGAAATTATGCTAAGGATTAAAGTGTAATTAACATAAATGGTTGGGATGGAAGTTTAATAATATTAGGAGGATCTTAGAAGAAATATTAAATAGTTGGTTGTGCTTCATTTTTCTTTCTTTACCTCATTTCTTCTCTTTGTGTTTCTAGTTTTCTTCCCACACCATGTTCGTGCGCAGCACCACCTCTACTAGGCACTACACCTACTTATGAGTGTTGTGAGTCTTCTATTTGATAGAGGGGATCTTTACTTATGAGTAATTGTGATGTTAATAAAGTTTATAGTTTGATGAAATGAATCTAAAGCTCTTTAAATTTTATAATTTGGCCATTAAAACAGCGGTGATATTTAGTAATTGAATTTGCTTTTGGTTGATTAAAGGGATAGGTTGTAGGTACAGTTTGTGTTAAAGAAAATTATGGGGGGCAAAAATAATATCAGTTCACTTTCGGGCAAAAAATTCTTAGGAACGGCCCTGGAGGAAGTCACAAAATTACGTGCATGTGATAAGCATTAAGCGACTAAGTGATCAGGTTTTATAGTGAGGATTATGAAACATATTTCTTGGGTTATGAATAATTTTTGAGTCATGGAGCATTTTTGTGTGCCAAAAAGGCCAGTAATGGGTTTTTGAGTACTTTATGGTATTAGTAAACAAAAGTTTAAGTAATTGTGAAAAATTATGAGTTTCATTGCAAAATTTAACGACTCCATGGAAAGTTATACCAATCGTTCGTTTACACTTGGTCTATAGTTCAAATATTAGGCTAATCGGGGAAAGGCATTCCTTCTTCAGGATTAAGTGTTCATGGGTTTTTCTGTACCATAGAAGTCAAGCCCACCAAGTATAATTTCAGCAAGAGTTGCAGCCTTGCAGGTGGTTCACCTCCAGCACCTTTACTGTACATGCTACCTCAACAGTACTTTGCACAATGGCCATTACCATTGGCATTAAACTATAGACACACTCTTGACAACCGGCCCCAAAATTTACCTAACCACTCTTGTGATACACTTGATGAATAAGCATGCTTGGGGGGTTCAATTTAAAATCACCAATAACTAAAACGACTCTTCCTGCACTTGGTTAAATTCCTGGCCTTGCTGGGTCTTTATATTGTAAGAATTATTGTTACCTGCAATGTAGGAAAGGAAGAGGAGGATGAAGAGTAGGGGATTGAGCTGCACTAAGTCCATAGCTACTAAAACTTTTGACAGAAACCAATGAATTCTCCTCTTGCTTTTTTTTTTTTTTTGATCGGCAGAATAGTTCTCCTCTTCTTGGTAACCTTGACCTTAGTCACAGTAAAAAGAAAAAAGACGATATCAATACAGTGGTAAAGTCATTAGGGTAATTGCAAAACACAAATTATGACCTGAGTAGGAAAACTTGGCAGCTCTAATCGGCCATAAGAAGAAAAAATTTAATTAAATCATCCCACGGTACCAAAAAAAAAACTCTTTGGCTCAAATAGATAGAACATAACGCACCTATCTATTTGCCTGCCCACCTGTCCACAATAATAACCTTCCAAATTGTCCTTTTCTTTTCCTTTTTCTTCATGTTCAGAGGGTACATCAGGCTAATATCACATCACAACCACATAAAGTTGCCAAACGTACGACATATAAATGTACAAATAATGCATAGGTGTATTGCATGTTGAAGGAGGTAACAGTATATATACGTACTGTCCGCATGCCCTAGAAACGACCCTTTCCAAAGATGTGGATAGTAGATTTTGCTGGTGAAGATTGAAACACAACACATTTATGAATCTCTTGAATGCCCTACAAAAAGTATATCTAGCTATCTGTATCCCACCAGCTACTACCAAGCGAAGTACGTACTACTAGTAGTACACTTTGTCCCCCATGTTCCTTTACGCGGGGGGCACTTGAGCTAGATCCAAGATGAAAAATAAACTAGGTAAATAAATCATCGTTAAATATTATCAGTCGGTGCGGCCGTGTTGGTGTCATGTCACCATAGTGTAATGGTAAAATTATTGGGCGAAGATACTAATGATCCGACTCTAAAACTCGTCGGTATCGAATTCTTTGTTGATCCAAAATGTTCCCCCGGTATGTGTCAACTGCTCGCTGTTACACATGATTTTTATGTGGCCCCACGGTTCCTAACCGTTTGGGAGAAAAATGCCGGACAGCGCTAGCCACCTCCGGCCACTATTGTTTCATACTTCCCAGTTCCTAATAGTTTGGGAGAAAAATGCCGGGCAGCTCTAGCCAACTCCGGTCACTGTTGTTTTCATACTATACTAGATCCTAATAGTTCGGGAGAAAATTTCCGGACAGCTCTAGCCACCTCCGGCCATCATCTGACGAGAAGATCATGCTCCACTAGTGGCAAGTGATTGGGCAAGCTCTTTAATGTTGTCTGAACCAATGAATTCATGCTTGCGTAAGCATGAAAATTATTAAAGGGGACATAATTTTCAGCAAGTAGTTAGTTAATTTTGTTTGTTACTGGCAACTGTAGCTAAACATAGTCTTTGTCATGATCACGGATTACATTTTGGGATTATTATCTATTTGGTAGTAGAAGTGTTTGGAATATATCGAAGCAACGTTGGGTTTTGCACATATGGTCCAAAAGGTCAAGGCCACCGCCAGTACGCCACCAATGAATTATTTAAACACTTACTGCTTACTTTGATGCAGGAAAGTTTAATGACATGGATCCAACCATCAATTGTTTTTCTCGTAGATGAAAACTCTCCTCTCCCCTCTACCGTATAGATGATATATATTTGTGTTTGTTCCTAGAAGTTATTATGAAATTGTGTTCACAAAACCTATGGGGCAATACTTAAACAATCCACCCATTGAGCAATCAATTCGTTGTTGATTTAAATTTAAATTTGATCGTATTTAACCTAATATCATTACCTCCTCCAAGAGTAAGCTTCCTATCTTTTGTGTTATCCTTGCGTATTCTTATTGATATCCGGGAAAAAAGTTCTTATTTAATACTCTCATTTTATCTATATAAATTTTGTATTCTTATAGACATCCAGAAAAAAAGTTCTTATTTAATACTCTCATTTTGTCTATATAAAATACGCATTAACACCATTATTTAGTCGTAATTTTTTATTTGGTATCTTCGATAATCTTACAAATTAAATAAAAATTATTGATTTTTTTTTTTGTTGTTACAAAATTTTCGACATTTTAAAAGGTCCTACGAAAAATTTCGCAAGGGCCCATCTAGACACAGGATCAGCTCTGCCAATACCCTTTTGGACTGGACTTGATATGATGTTGAACATGACGACATAACGTAGAACATGACGACTTAACGTAGTAATAGATACGTAGACACTGATTAGATAAGGCACTAATGAGAACCTCTAAAAATGCAATCGACTGATCAAACTCATACTTTTGAGAGAAAAAAAGAGATATTTTCTTCCGATAAAGTACCTAGTCATCACCATTTTCACTTTTGAGCTCAATTAGAATATTTAGCGCATGCACTAGTATGTTACAATCTAGGTAAATCAAATATATTAATAATTCGATCATGAATTAATTAAGTAATATATGATATATCCCATGATCGTTGTTGAGGCCGACTTGAAAAAACATATGCTGATCATGTCGTATCTGAAAAGGTCTGTTTTTAAGTTCTTGGATTGATTACAATTTGTGGGTCAAGATCTTTCATCAATGCACTGTGGAAAAATAGAAAAAGCTCTTTCTACTTTTTATGTACTTCACCTTATATAGAATTCCAAATTATCTAATTACAGATCTTGATTCCTTAATTATATACGTACGTACAAAATTATGTATATTATCTGGAAATTAGACTTGCTATCATTGCTAACCATTGCTATCTCAAATTCCTAGCACTAAGAGCATCTCCAATGGGAGGATGCTAGGCTCCTTTCATTAAGGCTTGTGCTGTTTTTTCCTAAAAATCATCTCCAATGGGAATGTGTAGAGATATGGTGAAGATGATTTGGCAGGTAGTTAGACTTACATCCTCTAACAGAACCTCTGGTTTTAGAGGATCACCTAAAGGATGTGAAGATATCTTTTCAAATTTTTAAAATGTAAAATTAGTTTGTTCCACAAAATATATTTTTCAAATTAAAAAAGTATAATGGTAGCCAATAAAATTGTTCCAACTAGATTCCCAAATAAAACTAGACTCTATCGGTTGGAGATGATTTTCTTGAACTTCATGTGTCAAAGGAAATTTTCAATACACATCATCAAAGGATGTTTATTTTATCCATCCGTATATGTAGGATAAGAATGTGTCATTGGAGATGCTCTAAGCGAGATGAAGAAATATCATCAAGACGACGACTACCATGTAGAAATCAATGTTTAGATGGATCATAATTTATAAGCTACTCCCTCCGTCCCTAATATATAGGCGGAGAAGATGAAATCTCTTAGAATAAGAAAATGCATGGTTTTTATAAATTTTCACGTTTTTTTTTTGTCTATACTTCCCATACAACATAAATAAGGGTATGTTTGTCAAAAAAGCATCTTGAAATTAGAATTCCGCCTATTTAGTATGACTAGGAAAATCCAATATTCCGCCTATATAATAGGGACGGAGGGAATATATATGATTCTAATGATGTATATATATCCCAAGAGTTGAACGTATCATATTCCTCAATCATCACTTATTAGTATCAGTATACAGGTTACGATACGGGTGTAAAGTATCTCCTTCGTTGGTATCGTTGTTCTCTTCCATGGTAGAGAAACTCATCCTGTCGTAGATGAGTATCAGTTGTTATTACTAGATGATATAGATGGAAGATGATTTAGATTTTAGTGGGGTTATCTCATAGAAATATTCAAAATGTTTTACATTTTCTTTTTCTTCCTGGTTGGGTGGTCAAGAAAGACTCCGTATCACACAGGCAGTTCTCATGATTAATTAACTTGACCAATGAACAACAATCAAGGGATTTCCTTAATGCGTTTATTCTTACATTAGTCCAGTTGAATCATCAAGATAAACGTTGAGTAGAAGTTTTTCCAAGTTAAATCATCAAGAAAGATTTTGATTTTGAGATGGAGACAATCAATCAAGCTAGTCACTCATGAGTGGTTTTTGATGAGTTTTTTTTCATTTTTTTTTTTTTTTTACGATCCGCGGCGGGATTCGAACCTCTGACCTAACAACTCGAGAGTTCGACCCTAGCCAACTGAGCTAGCCCCAATTGGTTTAACTAGAGTTATTTTGTGTTTGGATCGTAAGTTTATCCAGTTTAGTGTTCATGTCGATAACTCGTTAGTCAACCAGATAGTCTAGTCAAACCTTGAAAATAGTTAACATCCGTTAGTATTACTATTAACACAAAATTGGTTAAAAAGACCAAAATCAATAATTCCTGGGTGAAATAGGCATTTAGATTTTGATATTGTTTAAATGGACAAAAATATAAAAATAGCCAGGATATAACCAGTTTCATCCTACCAATTTTCAAATTCTTTTTCTTATTTTTAATTTACTTCAGGATGCATCCAGTTTCACCCTCGCTATTTTTTAAGTTTAAGCCAGGATGAATCCAGTTTCATCATTGCTATTTTTTTGGGTCCATTTCACCCGTAATAATTTTTACTCGTCCATTGGAACCATGTTTTAAATTTTTTTGGACAAATGACCCATTTTCCGTACTATTAACACGTTTTCATGTCCTAATCTAACAGCCCAATCTAAACTCGTCTGTATTAGACTATTAGTATTACCATCTTCAGTTTTGTTTTGCTCTTCTTCATTGTGAAAATAGTTTTGCTAAAAATTGAGTAATAGTTTTAGTTAAATGATTTTTTTTTTTTGCCTCTTACAAGGTTAAAGATTTATTAAGAAGAAAAGCGCCTAATAAGGGCAGCAAGGGAAGCCAAAAATCCACCCAAACACATAGGAGATAAAGCAACAAGACAGCAACCCAACAACCGCCTAAAAACGGTTTAATGTTGTATAATTAAGAGAAAAATTCAGTAGGGCAATCTAGGAGATATGCATGAAGAAGACTATAGAGAGATAAGGATGTCATAAATACCTTCAACGAACCTGGAAAAAGTTAGCAGCAGTTTTTAGATACACTATATGATCTCCCTTTTTTGGTGTCAATTTATTTCTCTTACAGAGACTACTCTCAGCTCAGACTATATTGTGAGTACATATTAAAGGCAAACGCGCAACACCTTAATGTGACTGACAGAGACATATTTCTTGACCTTTCACACTTATTTTTAGCATAATTAACATAATCATAATTAAGGTACAGTAATTAGAGAGTTGTTATGATTTTATGTTTCAAATCACAAATCTCTTTCAGGTACTAAATCACAATCAACCAGTGATCAAATCTTTTCATGTGATCTTACACCCAACAAAGTACAGTGCTAAATAATAAAAGCAAAAAATAAAGTTAATTAAAAGGATCGATCTAAATCACCATTAATTAATTAAGAAGATTGTTATTACAATAAATAAAAACCTGATACATGTTTCTAATTAATTATAAGGCCTATTACACGAACAATTAAACAAAAAAACTATATATATATATATAGATAATAATATGTAACTCTTGATGATACGATCGTGATGATATTGACGTAACATACTGATGATTAATCCTTTCATGATCAACATAATACATCCTTAAGAAATTTATATCTCCGGCCAGCAGTTCTTGGAGAAGGAGCACCACTATTCTTTCCCTTATTTTGATCAGTAGTACTAGTTGATTCTTTATCATTTTTTTTAATCTTCTCACCTGATGAGTTATACTCATGATCTCTACCACTGCTAGACGATGAAGATCTTTTGCCAGAAGAAGAGATTTGTTTCTTGCCAGAAGTTGCAGCAGCAGTGGTTGTAGTCATACTGCCTCTCTCTTCGTGTAAACACCAATCGCACGATACATTCGCTACCGATGCCGAATCATCATAGTAGTTACTACAATAACTGTTAAAAACAATGTAATTTCATGATCACAATCAGTGAAAATAGTAATGAAAACAATTGTATAATCATATATCTCTGGACAGCGAAAAACTTACGAATGTTGAAGGCGGTTACAGCATTTGTTGCAGCGGAAGAGTTTATCAGGGAAACCGATATCACCACACAAGCAACAAACGTTATTAGTTGCAGACATTTTTTTTTGTTAGAAGCTTGAATTTTTTGATGGAAGAAGAAGAGGGGGATGGAGGAGAAAAGAACTGAGAGAGACCCAAGAAGTACAAATGAAGGATGAGTCGGTGTCTATGTATATATATATATATCTACATATATGTGTGGGAAATGAAATTATATGATATAGTAGTAGTAGCTAGGGTACAGGACAGGACATGTGTTGCTCTTGCTCCTATACCAAGAAAAGTAATACAAACTATGTTTTCAGTATACGTTTTCATTGATTTGATAGAGAAAGCAAAAGGAAACGACTTAAAAAGAGGAGTTAATTGGAAAGGCATATCCTTTTAGACATTGGAAGCAACATGCATGGTCTACCGGGAAATTAGAAATAAAGTAGATATTTTTTTAAAAAAGTTTGATTTTATTTAATTGAAATCGTTGACATTGAAATTATGGTTAAATTTACAACCACAAAAAAAAAGAAAAAGGAAAAAAAATTGATTGTTGAGGAAGAAAATTAAAGCGGTTTCGGAGAAATCAACAAATTGGAAATTTCAGAGAACTTTTCTAACCTCACTCCATAACTCACTTCATAACAGAAGTTGTGTCAAATGTATCGATTTTGAATGAATTTGAAGGTAAAACTGTGAAAGAAGAACTTAACCCACAGTAAAAATGTTATACCGAAGATCAGTTTGTTAAAGAGATTTTCCAAATAATACATATAGGCAGGTTAGCGATGTGTCAGAAAATCTCATACATGCATAAGTTTCTTCTTTGCTTCATTTTCCTGAATTTTAAAGATGCAAAAACCAGAAACTACTGCAAGACAAGGCATGATGAGGGTGTGCCGACTTGGGCTGCCCGGACATCGAGCATAATATATCATCATCCGGTCTCATTTAAACATTTCACTACTACTAACTAATAATGCATTTCGCCAGAGTTCCTCAAAATACACACTACTGTACATCTAGACGGTGGGTGGTTCATCCAACAGAACACAAATTACGGTAACAATAACCTGACTGACTGAAAACTAAGCAGGCAGTGCTACGCTCTTTACCAACATCATCATAGGAGGACTTTCGAGTTTTAACAACGAAATGCATCACATGGGCGAATTGACTTAACTGCATCTCTTTCTATGGCAACATGGATTCGTCAATTGTTAGCTTATCTGTTTGTATTTCCAACATTGTTGGCCTGGCAGAATAATCCACAGCAGAATCACCTGCAAAAAAAAATTTTATCTAACAGGATCAAGGGCCAAAAGGAAAGAAGCTACTATAATTAGATTTGTCAAAAACATAAATCCTCAAAAGCAGATACGTTGAGAATAACAAACAGGGTTAGTTAGTTTTATAGTTTATTACTGTTTACTGAGTCCAGCGACTGTCGTGTTGGTGATGTACTCTTCTTCCGATCTGCAAGCAATGAAATAACTAAACGTGAGGTTCCATTTACATGATTGTTTCCCTTTCAACTAACAACCATGAAGAGAGGAATACAGAACAAGAGAACTTTAAGAGATATCCAGTTTCTAAATTATAAAGCAAGAATTGTATACCCAAAGATTGATGTTTCGCTTTCACAGCGTCAAAGTTCTTGTATGTATAACCAACGAAGCTTAAATCTTTGGGTGTTAATAGCATCTGTCAATGAAAGAAACACGAGTGAGATGCATTTAGAATAAAGATAAAATAGATTTAACAAGAATTTACTCCCTAATTTACAAGAAGGACACAAATCTACTTTAGAGAATCAGATGAAGATAACTAAAGGGAGTTTACCAATTTACAACATACATTTAGTCTTTATATCTGAGACATCTAATGGTGATAGATTTGAGAAAAAATCCAAGATCCTAATTTTTACGGTAATAGAGTAGTGTTTAAATGTCAGAAGTAAAAGTTTAGCCAACTCCCAGAAGCTACTACTGGAGAGGCGCCTACTCAAAGTCAGCATTGATAGTGTCTATTCGAGAATATTATCTAATTTTTAAATTAACAGGTAATGTACCTTCCGTGAGTGCCCAGAGCCGGTTCTTGCCGGGGAGTTTCCGCCTGAGTAGTGACAAACAGAACAAGTTATTCCATCAGTCCATAAAATTAAAAAAAAAAACATATCTGGTAAGGACAATCTAGCACTTAACCTCGTCGAACTTCAAAAAATTCTGAGTATCAAGCTCCCCGTTGATCTCTGGTTTGAAAGCTGCTTCCATTTCGTAGAGTTTGTCCCAAACAATATCTTTGAACCAAGGATGAGCCTGTGGCATTTCCATTACAATGAATGCAGAGAACAAAACTATATGATAAGAATTACAAATAGGGTTTAAGGTCTTACTTTTATTTGATCTGCCCCTCCAATACCTAGTCTCTGGTCAACATCGCATAACAATCTACAGATAAGATTCCTTGCTTCAGGTGTCAACCTTGCCTCTTCAGGGAACTTTAAGTGATTTTTCCAGTGAACAATCTGAAATCATTTATTGAACAGAGTAAACAAACAAGAAACCTCCGATTGAGTTTTATAAGGTGATCGTGTCCTAGGAAAATTGTCTAACATCACTAAATCAGTAGTTAAATATCTGTACGGATACAAGTAAGGTCAGAATTATTTTAAGACTGGCAAAGCAAAAGGGGCAAGTTGATCAAACGATCCTTTAGCTACTGACAAATCTATTAAAGTCATCAATATCCAAATCACAAGAAGTAGATTCACCTTTCTGCATGTGGTTATGGGGTCATCCGAGTAAAAAGGGGGATAACCAACAAGCATCTCATACATAATTGCGCCTAGTGACCACCTGCAAGTGGTCCACTGAATCAGAATACATCAAATCAAATACTACTGCGAGAGAAATATAGCTCATGTTAGTTAAAATCTTGAAAACAAAGTTTGGGAAGTGATGGAGGAAAAAAGCACTCAAATAGAGTATACTATGATGTGGTAACTACTAACTACAATGTCTAAGTACAAACCATTATATGCTACAAGAAACACATTGACTTGCTTAATAGAGCGCGTACTCTCAGGCATCCTTTGAACTCATTACCAAAAATGTCATATTGTAGTGATGCCTTGTTCCCTTTTCTGTATCTGCGGTATAACTACTATTGTAGTTATGTCTCTAGATCGGAAGATGATGTACAGGAGTATCAAGTCTCACAGACAAATATTCAAGGTACTGCTCTATACAGGTGATCTATATAGACTTAAACCTGGTGCTGAGGATCTTTATAACGAATTGGTGCCCCAGGGAAGTAGTAAAAAATTTAAGACGAACTAGGTATACTTCTTCATCAAGACAAAATGACGAAAGCAAAACAGATCAACATAAATGTTTACTAGGTTGGATTTCACAGGAAAGGTCATCAACATTCCACTATTGATAAGAAAGACTACTATATAAGTGCACTCAACTGAAGGGTGACAGTCAGAAGTCGCAAGGAAGTGGAACCAAATGACTGAAAACTAAGTAAACCACAAAAAAGATAAATGACCATTCATGATGGGGAAGCTACATGTAACAAGTTTTACCACTGAGTTAAAAGGATTGATATACAAACCAGTCACACTCCATGCCATAGCCTTTCTTCAGCAATACTTCTGGAGCAATATAATCTGGTGTACCCACAGTTGAAAATGCCTTGAAGATAAAAAGCAATAGCATGTTATTGCGACCTAAAACAAATGCCTTTAAATAACTAATATATCACTATGATGTAAAATTTCAACGCCTACCAGCTTCCTCCTATTTATTTGCCAATGCTGAAGCTGTTCACTTGGGCTTTTCCACCTACGTCCAGCCTCTGCCTTCTGGAGGCTGTTGTCAACATCCACTGTTTCTCGCAAGTTCTCATCAGACATGGCTTCGTTTTCATGTAAAGTAGACAAAGTTGCAGAGTCCAGTGGCTTGCAAAGACCAAAATCAGACAGCTTCATGTGACCATTTTTGTCTAACAGAAGATTGTCAGGTTTGATATCTCTGAAAATGCAAGATTGGAATTTTACGGAGAGATTAAAATAAAAGGAAATAGTTACTCCTACAAAAGATATTAAACCTATCTCAAAAGAAAATCATGCAGCTGGTGCCTAAATCTAATTTACTTGTAAGTAATTACTAACCTGTGAATGTAGTTATGCTTATGAATGGACTCTATGGCCAGGACGGTCTGAGCAATATAAAATCTAGCCACACTTTCAGTTAATGTGTCTTCTCTTATCAAGAGAGTCATCATGTCTCCACCAGGAAGATATTCCATTATTAGGTACAAGTATTCATCATCTTGAAATGAGTAGTATAACTTCACAATGCAGTGACTGCCAACTTCCGCAAGCAAATCCCTTTCAGCTCGAACATGTTCAACCTATGGGTGAAAAACTAAATCTCTAAGTACACAAACCAAATTCAGTGAAGAGCTGGCATATGATCAATAAAGCAGACTACAGAAGCAAATATGGTATGGACGGGAAAAGGACTGGAACTATCAAAACATTTCACAAACGATGCAAGGAAATACATGATATCTGTGACTGTTCTATCCATCAACCGAAGTCGATGCTATACTAACAATGAAAAGGAAATCAATGCTAAAGGATTTCAAACTGAACATAAAATGTTGAATCCAAAGCACAGACAATAATAAGCAAGACGACACCAAGGAGTATCATGTATCAAAATGGCAAGCCTATGGTGGATGTCATCATCCGACAATCAACATATTTCAAACAAACACATACATACATTCTGACACATTGCATTAAGAAGAAAACAGTTTCACATTGTTCATTTATGATCCTAATAGTCAACAGATGAGCTCTGAAAGTAATTATGAGTCAAAATTAGTTATAATAAAGGAAAAGAAACAACAAATTAGCGAATACCCACAAAATTTTTATCACAAGGCTACAACTTTCATAATATAGCAGAACACATAGTGAACCATGGAGAAAATGCAATCTACGCATAACAAAATGACACCTTCCACAAGCTTAATAACAAAGGATGGGAATGATGCTTGACCTCACCTGGCCCCTGCTAAGCATATCTGATTTCTTCAACTTCTTCATGGCATATATATTGCCTGACGACTTCTCTCGGCATAGCCTTACCTGTGTCAATACAAAGCATATGAACCAAGAAACAAAAGAATGTTAAAACTAATTGGATCTAACTCTCCTTGAAAACCTGTGTACAACAAGTGGGTTTTCAAAGACTTAAAGTCCAGAGTTCCAAGACACGAGAATCAACACTACATTGCATTGTCATAGAAGGTTCTGGGACGTAAATTGCCAAGTATGGAGAAAATAAGGGAACAATAAATAACATATCACCAACAGTCAAGGAATTCTAGCAAGAATTTATTCTGTGCTTCATAGTGGCATGATGTATATGGTAAATTATCGATTTTTGCACCCCAACTCTAATTTCTTTCAAATAATCAACCTATTCTTTCTTATATATATATATACTAAGAAACATGAATGGTGAGTGTTAACAGCTCGTACCTCTCCAAATGCTCCACGCCCAATTATGGTTAACAGCTCAAAATCATCAACACAAATCTTGTTCCTCTTAAGTCTCATAAACTCTGTCTCTTTCCTTTCCAAATCCTTTAACAGATTCACTTGCTCCTCCTCAGGTACATCCGAGGACGCTAATTTCTTTTCCAACACATGACGTCTGAACAAAAGACAAACAAACAACTCATATCAACAGCGAGGCCAGCTTGTTCCAGCAGAAAAACCAGAGCTATATGAAAAACAACAATCACTGAAGCACTTGCGAAATTACGGTAATAACTAAAAAGTGCACAATGTAAAAAAAAAAAATTGTAGGTATCTTTTTCATATAATTTAAGAATCAAAACTCTAGTTCAGCTTCAGAAAAATACACAAAAATGGCCTCATTAGATAGTAAATTATGTCGCATTTATCCTCAGGTAGAAAACACAACTTCAGAATGCGCATTAAACATACACATTTGATCTCATTTCCACCAATCATGCTAGGCTGCACACCACTTGCACGTCACTTGCCCGTAATGGTGAGTTCGCTCCAATCCATGAGCCGGGATGACGCACCATTGAGTGTGAATGCTGCTTTCCAAGGGTTATTTTGGCACCATGTCACCAGCCGCGAGCAAGTGGCGTGCAGCCTAGCATGGTTGGTGTAGAGCAAGTGTGTCCTATCAGTTATGCATTTTGTTTACATTTTTACATCCTAACACGCTTCAAACATACAACTTGACGAAACATTTCAAGCAAACTGTAACATTCTAGGATATTTTGTTTCTCGTTTCTACCAACCATGATAAGCTGCACACCACTTGCTCGTAATGGTGGCATGACACCCATCCAAACACCCTAATCATAGGCATGGTGCACCATTCGTGGTGAATGCCAAGATCCAAGGGTAATTATGGCACCATGTCACCAGCCACAAACAACTAGTTCAAATTAGAATTAAGCGCGGTCTCATATTACCCCAAAGTTCTTCGAAATGAACCCACGATATCAACAGAAACTAGATGGCTTAAAGCCTTATAACTACTTATGAAGTAGAATTCCGGTCCCTTGACATACATGTACCATCGCCGACTTAGTACGCTATATATACCCTACGGTAATAAGGTAGGTTCATTGGGTATATATAGGGTAATAAAACAGCTGTGGTACGTGTGTATATTAATGGACTGGAATTCTAGTTCAAAACTTGATCAAGGCTTTATGCCTTCCATTTTCTGAGAATCGGGGATATCATGCACTTAATGAATTACGACATTAACTCTAAAGTATTCACTGCAACACGAATTCAGGGTTATCATGCTCATTTTTTAAGAATCAAAACTCTAGTTCTGCTTTACAGATAGTACACACAAACAGCCTCAATAATTAGCAAACTAGGTCGCTAGAAAACAGAACTTCAAAAGAAAATTAAACCAACACATTTGATGAAGTATTTCAACATATTGTAAGACTTCAGGGAAATTTGGTTTTTCATTTCCACCAACCATGCTCTGATGCACGCAATTGGTGGTGGCATGGCGTCCATCCTAATCCTTGTGATGGTACATCCTGCAGGCTATGCCATGATCTTAGGGTAACTATGGAGCCACATTACCAGCCATGAGCAAATAGCGAGCATGTGGAGCATGGTTGGTGTAGAGCATGAGAAACACACATGGTCTAGATAATTCACACACAGAACTTCAAAAATGCACATTAAACACACACATTTACTGAATCATTTCAAACAAAGTAACAAACTGTAACATTCTAGGAAATTTTGTTTCTCCATTTCTGCAAACCTTGCTAGGCCGGGGGTCACTTGCTCATAGTCTAATGTAGATGGTACCATAAGCCTGAATCATCGGCATGGTGCACCATTTGTGGTGAATGTCAAGATCTAAACGCTTATTATGGCACCATGACACTAACCAGCAAGTGGTGTGCCTCGTATCCTCCATTCACTTTCCCATTTCCCATAAACTAACATTATAATCATGAATCCTTCATCTCCCCATTACTAACTCAACCCTAATTTAACCTCAAAATTAACCCTCAATTTCAATCAAATTCAACACCAACAACAAAATTCAGATCAAAAATTAAGAAAAACTCAAATAATTTCACCAAATCACCAAATCAAACCAGATTTAACACAAAAATCTAACAAAAATTCAGAAAAAATTGAAGAAATTATGGGTGTGGTTCTTCTTACCTAGCTTTGCGTTCTTGAATGTTCTTCATCTGAGCTTTATAGTGATTCTCAATAAACTGTTTAGCTGCAGCTACCCTTTCCATTGTTAAGCTTGATCCTAACGCTTCTTCTTCTTCTTCTTCGCCATTTGATTCCTTTGGATGATTCATTTCTCTCTATAGAATGAAATTTCTCTGTATTTTTTTTTTTAATGGGGAACAACAAAAGAACAAAAATCAGATTATTTTATGGGTTTAATTTTATTTTATTACAACAATAAAAATGAAAGAAAAAACCTTAAAAATCTCCGTCTTTGTTTTTATTCGGTGTTTGCTACGAGTATGGAAGCTAATGTGGTTCTTGTGGAATCAAGAGGATTGTCTTCGTTGGATATTTGAACGGTTGGTCACACACAATGTAGTCGATCTCGGCCGAGATGGACCCAACCAGTTGCAATTATAATTGTGAAATGTTTGATTTCACGGAGACGGAATTTGGCCGGAATTTTTGGTTGAATTTCGGTTGACTCACCTGGAATCGGTGGAAATCTCTGTTGAAGTTTTTAAAATTTGTGTGGTATTTTATTATGTCAATGTGTGAAAAATGTTGGATATACTAACATTCGAAAATTAAATTTCAAGAGTTATTGCGAGAATCTCCTTGAGATAAAGTTGTTCCAACGAACTGAAATCCGGATCAACTGTATTGGTCCTACAAATGGTTCATGGTATCGGTTAATGGTGTAGTGATTTTAGTGGATGTTGTTAGCGCTTTTGGTGGTTAAGTTACACCAAAATATTCGAATCATCTCTATCAACTGGTTAGGTTATTCCTTGATGACCGTTCTTTCTCCGTTTAATCGGCTCTATCATGTTTATTTCTGGTAGTCTTTTGATTTTCCTTCTCTTTTCCGTGTTGGATTGTTCGGATATGTACTACTTAAAGTATGTTGTTCTTGATATTGTTTATTTCTTGATGTACTTAACATCTATGTAACCTTCAATTCAACAACGATTTTTTTTATTGGAATTATGATATGGAAAATGAATAACTAAAAATGCTTATCAGTCTGAACTAGAGTGTTGTATCCTTACACGGGTACGTATCAACCTGATATATATGTAGAAATTGACGTTTAGTCCCAAAGTTACTGGGCTTGGGACGCTTTAGTCCACTCATCTCAGGCCTAGTACTCTCTAGTCCAAAAAAGCCCCGCCTCCATCAGTTTAGTCCAAATATGGGCGAGTTAGTCCAAAAGTGGTTAACGATCCCGATTTTCTGTACTGCCAATATCCCGTAACTAC
This sequence comes from Papaver armeniacum, assembly GCA_023531295.1. Classification (NCBI taxonomy): domain Eukaryota; kingdom Viridiplantae; phylum Streptophyta; class Magnoliopsida; order Ranunculales; family Papaveraceae; genus Papaver; species Papaver armeniacum. Next base: position 289,027 of record JAJJWW010001076.1, on the reverse strand, counting down.
CCTTGAACCGATTCCAGATATATAATCAGGATTTGAAATCGAAAATTTCAGATCTCAAACATGAACTCAAGACAGGGGAGCCGGTGAGAGAAGTATTGAGGAGGCGATTTAACGATTTCAGAGAGAATTAGTTGTAATTCATTGTTTCTTCAACATAATTCAACTTCAGGTTACCGATGAAGTGTTTTGAAATTGATTAATTTTGATCTCAGATTTGAATTCACGACAGATTCAGAGATAGATCTATCCACATATAGATTTCAGAGGTGATTTAACAGATTTATAGAGGTTAGGTTGGATTTGATCGTTTCTGATATTTAACAAAATTCAACCTCGGGTTAGTTCTCTTTTTGCTTCATCGTTGAATTTCGTTTCTGATATTTAGTTTTTTTTGATTTTATCAGTTGATGATATGAATCGATCTGTTTCATCTTATTATTTGTATGTTCTTGATTTGATTTTTGTTATATTTTAGCTTTTGATTTTCGTTGAATGATTTTGATTACTTTTGATTTTGGTGTTATGTTGCATGATATGAAATCGAACTGATATTAGATCGTAGGCTTCTGGTTTATTCAATTATGTGTTCTAGTAATATTCTGAAGCTTATATCTTTGATTAATCGATGGAGTATCTTTGATTTTAGGTTTACTGAAATTTGATTTTTGGCTTCAATTAAATGTGTACTTTCTGTACAAATCGTTTCAAGTTTTAGGTTGTGCAAATCTGAAACTATTATTATTTCTTTTGTTATATGTAGGGGTGTCAAATATGTCTGAGAAGTTTTTAATCAGTTTTTATTCTGATTAAAAAGTAGGTTGATTCCCGGATTTGCTTGATGTGTACATACTTGTGCACATGTTTTATCCGTGATTCTGCAACTGTGTGTACATTGTTGTACACATGGATTTCCTTAATGTGTACATTTTTGTACACATGTTTTATTTGTATTTCTTCTATATCATGTTTTGATTTTATGTTCTGTGTTTTTATTATCTTTTGAAGGTTATGAAGAAGAATTCTGAGAGAAGGGTAGAAGTTCTTGAGAATTTCAACACTAGGCTCACTCCCGTATACGAGGATATACTAAAGGAGAAAATCGACATTAGTCGTACTTGGACCGTTGTTGAGTCCATTGAAATATTGTATGAAGTCAAGTCTCCCCGGTCTCATTCTGTAGATCTATTGTAGAGAACTTGTGCGTGTTACATTGGCTAGTAAATGGTTTTCCTTGTGCACATGCTTGTCTTTTTGCCATTCAAGCTACGAGGGAGGACATCTATTCATTTGTTGATCCATACTTCATATCCGAATGGTACAACGGGACATACCGGGAGATCATCTTGTCAATCCCCAATTATGACAAGGCGCGGTCTTATGATCCTAGTGATAGGATTATTGCTCCTATTCATGTTCCTTCACACAGGTAGACAGAAAAGCACATCGTTTCAAGAATGCTTGGGAGAAGAAAAGAAGACCTACGATGTGCACAAAGTGCTTCACCCTTGGTCACCACAACAGCTACACGCCCCATGCTTTGATGCTTTTACTATGTTTGGTTTGTTCAAAAGATTCTATGTTTTGATTTTTATTTTTGGTAATGTCTTTTCATTTTTCTAGGCGTGGATAATTAGTTTCGGGAGATGTGTACCAATATGTACACCTTCCCCGTGCACTTTTCTTACCTGTCTTTTTACACGTGTACCATTATGTACACCTTGTTGTACAATGGATGCTACTAGTTTATTTTGTTTAGTAATATTCTATCTTTTCGATTCTAATGCTATTGATCGGGTTTTATTTTTGTTATTCAATGATTGATACTAGGTTATTACTTTTTCTATTCTATGTTTCGTTAGTTCATGTGTACCATTATGTACACCTTCCCGTACCATTTCTGTCGTCGTTTTCTACTCAATAAACCTGTGCACAATCATGTACACCTTAATATTTCCTAACTTTGTAATACACACCTTAATACCGACACAAGTCTATTTTCAAAACATCAATATTGAAACCAATAAAAAGATTAATTCAAGGTCTTTTATAATAGTAAAATATTGATAAGTCTTAAACCGAAAGTTGAAAACTGAAATTTAAAATGTTGTCTAAGATTAAAAATGTATAGAAGAAATTAGAAAGTGATCTTGTGAAGATTAAAAACTCTTCTTCCTCTTCAATGGTTGTTTTCCTATATTCTTGCGCCACTCCTTATGCTCCTCATCCTTTGCTATATCCCACACCTTTTCATAATTTCCAACTTTTTCAAAGATCTTGGCCACCAATTTTAATCTCATTTGTTGACAAATGTCTTTGGCCCTCTTGATCTCTTTCCATCCGTTTAGTTATCTTCATACTTCGTTTCATAAAGTAACAAGTGTATATTAGGAAGTCTCAAGATTCCTTGTGAAGGGCATGGCATGTTATACTTGACATAGTCTGCAATTACGTTGGAAAACAAAATGAATTAGGTTCACCTTAATTAGACAACTAACAAGCATGTACACTACTACAAAAAACTAACAAATCAAACATTGTAGGCCTGAAAACAGACCGTATATCCATGTATGATGTAGGTGTACATCTATGTACACACCTAAATAAATCTAACAATCAACAATTAACAGACCATGTGTCAATCATAGATGCATATTGGTGTACATATATGTACATAGCTAAATAAATCTAACAATCAACACTTAACGAGACCATGTGTCAATCATATATGTATATTGGTGTACATCTATGTACATAGTTAAATAAATCTAAAAACACATAGAACACGCCATGTCAATTAGGTGTACAATTATGTACACAATATTAAAGTAGCTATATATATATATATATATGACAAATTATTTTGAGAAACTTACACATGAAGTAGCACTCATAATTTCACATCTCAGGTACAAAAATAGACAAATGGGAATAAGAAAAGAGAAGCATAACACATAATACTCATACAAAAATGTTTGGTGTACAAACCAGTACACTGATATATCACTATAAGCAAAAATGTAACAAGAGCAACAATAATTCCCATACAACAGGCCATTTATCACTATACCACCATGATGGTGTAAAAACATGTATACTCCTACAGAAACATCTTTAAAACACACACAACATGCCATGAATCACGGCAATAGAATGCTTGTGTACAAATTTGTACACACAATCAAGTGAAACAACTCCATAACACATATAACATGCTATGAATCACATATAACATGACATTAACCATTAAACCACTCGAAACTCACATAACATGACATGTTGGTTTACAATCAAGACACACAAGCAACAATTTCCATAAAAATTGCTCAAAATTAGACATAATGGACATGAATCACTGCAAAAACATGTTGGTGTACTAGTATTTACACACCAGCAACAATTCCCATGAAAATTGCTCAAAAAACAGACATAATGGACATGAATCACAAAGAACAGATAGTGGCGTACTAGTATATACACACCAGCCACAAAACTCAAGAAAATTGCTCAAAAATAGACATAATCGGACATGAATCACTGAAAAAGCATAGTGGTGTACGATTTATACACATATACGAAATCTCATAAAAATTGCTCAAAAACAGACAGAACTAGACTTGAATTGTTACTTCTTTTTTTAACAGATGTTTAAGGCTTTGAAGTCTTTGAAGGCTTTGAAGTCTTTGATTTCTTTTTAGGTGGTGATGTTTTTGAAGTTTCTGGTACTGAAATTGATGTTGAATCTTGTAACGCTCTCTTCGATCTCGTCCTTGATATTACAAATGACGGAGTTGGGGATGACATTGATGTTGAATCTTTTAATGCTGACTTTGATCACGTTTTTGTTGATGTTGATTTTTGAATTTCTTCTACCGCAACTGATGGATTTTCTTTTGCAGTTGATGTTGAATCTTCCACTGTTGGTGTTTTTTTTGTCTTTGAAACTAGATTTTTTCCTTTCAACATGATGTTACTGATACTAAACTTATCTAGGTGTTTTGATTAGGGTTTTGATTACGTTTCCAATGATTTGAAGAATTTTTCTAGGTTTGTCTGCAAAAATTTCTTATGAAAGTTTTCTTCTGGTTTTAGTCTGCAAAAGCAAAATGTGGAATTTAATGTTTTGTCCGTTACACAGCAGTTTTTAATCAGTTTCTTTTTGAATCAAACGTGTCGCAACCACGTTCATTGTGTCAGTTACAAAACTGATTCAATTTGCTGCACGTGTGCTTTATTAAAAGCGTGGGAAAGATAGCAGCGTCATTACACAATTCTTGGATTAAACTGTACCTAGTCAACTAGGTCTGTACTATTGCGTATTATTTGAGCAGGTTTTGGACTAAACCGTTTTTTTTCCCGATGTAGATCGATGCAAAACTATTATTATGTATATTCTTATATTAAGGATGTTGTGTTGGTACTTAAAGATGGGGATACAATACGTATCGGCAAGCCATGGCTCAACGTTTCCATATGTTTGATATTGGGCTTCATTATGCTTGGGGCCTAGCTTGCCACTTTTTTTATATTATTCTCAGGTAGGGTTGAGCGACGGATGGAAAAATTACGGATTTGGGATCTCCCTTCCCAAGTCCATCCAAATGACGGATTTGGGAATGCACCCATGTCTAGTCTATTTTTCTACGAATTTGAAAACATCCGCAAGTGGGCAGGCAAATGGATTGGAGTGGATTTTTTAACGGATTTCAAAATATAGTAATTGAATACATACGTATATATGTATATGCATATATATTTTATTGAATACATATATTGGCCTTCGAAAATTCTCAATATAATGTGACTGAGTGAAACGAAAACCAACAAGCCAAGAATCACTCAATTTCGATATATATCGAAGTAGTTATGAGTGAAACGCTAAAAAGCTGGAAAAAACAATATAGAAAAAGGTTGAGCTCGTGAATATGAAATAACACACACACTCTCGAATACGTTGTGCGAACTAAAACCTCGGAAACATTATTTCAGGTCTATTTTGGTCAAGTTTTCGATGTTTCCTTTCTAGACAAGATGTCTTGAGTTTTTATCAACCTAGCCTTGGCCATTCACTATAAAAATTAATTTGATGTAGCTACACAAGTCATACCTACGAAAATTGTCTGTGTGCTGCATAAATTTTTTCTTTATGAACATGGGCGAGAGTTTGAAGACTTAATTTACTTGGAGATCGTAATTCACATGTAAGTTATATTTTTCTTTGATAGTTATATAACTTGTATCTAGGTGTTTACAGTAATCCTTTCTATTCTTAGGTCTTTGTCTTCTGTTATAAGGCCATTCAAAGGATTATTTATCATAAACCCTAGATTTGACATACCAAGATAACTCTAGATTATTTCCAGGTGATCTCGTGAGGAAAAATCAATTAGGTTCTTGAACGTGTAAACCTAATTGTTGTGGTGCATCTTCTAAAGAAAATTAACGTTCTTCTAGAAGATTTAGACGAGTATCTTCTCAAGAGAATTAGCGATCTTCCGAAGATTTACAAAAGAAACTCATAAAAAGAATCGGTGTTAAATTAGGGTTTTTATAGGTACATGAATACAATCAAACAAGACTATCATAACTAGTCTGAAATCTGGTAGTAGGTAATTGGTGGAACAACTTAAATTAGCATATGTTCAATCTGGACTAGATCCCGAGGTTTTTATACAAGATTGTAGTTTTGTCATTAAAAAAATCTCGGATGGTCAATATTTCTTTCCGCATTATATTGTTTTACCTTTATAATAAAATATCACAAAGTTGTACATTACTAAACCTATATAGTTTTAGCTAAAATTTAAGGAACCTACAAGACTTGTTCTTTAAATTTAGAACTGGATTCTAGTACCATTCGGTTACAAACAATCTTGTGTATATTTGCGTGATAACCTAACGTATAGGTTATACAAGGATTGTCCATATAGGTTCACGAATGAAAAAGTTGATTGTACACTAGATAACCTAAAGTCAAGGATGAACCAACAACGCAACCATAATCTCCAAGATTAGCCCTGACATGATCATTGCCGAGCATATATTTCATCCATCTATCCCAAGAGTGCAATGGAGTTTGGTAAATTTTGAAATCTACTAAAGAGGTCAGATACTCATTCTTCTGGAGTCAGAACCTTATTACACATTCTGGAGAAGATGGATGGTATTGTTGGGTGGATACATGCGAGAAAACCTACCTTGAGTTCTCCTGGCTTGCCTTGCTGTTGATTATAACTATTGGAGATTGCTTTGATTGCCATTAATGTTCGCTCTACCACCGCTAACGAATGATGAGGAGACAGATGCTGCATATAAAAGCATGGAGCCGGATGAACAACAAAAACAGAAGAGGGTTGATACCCCTTTTCATACGAACGCAGTTTCTAGAGTTTGAACATAATAAGGATTCCTTATTGCTTCATGAACGGGAATAGATGACTAGGCGCACCACACTCATGCTCCATAGCCTAACAAGTAGTGTGCCAATATCTCTGCTCCATGACCGAACCAAAGAAGCGCCAAAGACAATGAACACCAGTCGCTCAACCTACAACGCCCATGGCTCCAAAGACCTCCGTGGTCAAGCCAATTCTTCATGGCTCCAACACTATGTGGTCAACCCAACTCTCCATGGCTCCAACACTTCGTGGTCAAGCCAACTCTCCATGGCTCCAGCACTCCGTGGTCAATCCAATTTTCCATGACTCCAGCACTCCGTGGTCAAGCCAACTCTCCATGGCTCCAGCACTCTATGGTTAAGTTAGCGCGAATGCTCCAGCATTCGTGATCCAACCAGCAAGCCTTCCAAGTGCCATTTCCACCGTTCCACGAATTGAAGCCATCACCTCCACCATCACCATTTGGTAGCCAAAGTTCCATTTGGTAGCGTCACCCATCACCATTTGGTAGCCAAAGTTCCAGCGCCACTATCACCGTTTGGTATCCGAAGTTCCAGCGTCATATTTTCACCATTCCATGGATCAAGCGTTTCCACCATCCCATGGATCAAGCCGTTTCCACCATTCCACTGACCGGAAGCCGTTTCCACCATTCCATGGATGAAGCCGCTTTCCACCATTCCATGAACCGAAGCCAAGCGCCATCTCCATATGTTCCGTGACCTAGCCATTAGCGCCATCTCTGCCCAACACCCTATGGCCAAGCCGGAGTTACGCAAAGTCGCCAATACAGGGATCACGGATTCCTCATGCCTTCCGTTAAAGGTTAGTTGAATTTCCTCGGCAATCTCTTCATGTCTCGTCCTTTCGATTTTATTCTTTTCTATCACCATCTCATGCTTACCCCCCAACAACGCCGATGTTACCTGCTAAGCAGTTGACTTAATGTTGATGGTGGTTTTTAGCTTAGGGTTGAAATCGTAAAACCTTATATCTGATATGACGTCACTCTGTAAGGAAACGGTGCCGTGAGTTCTAACCTCTGCATCGGCATATTTATTGAGCCGTTCAATATACTTACATGAAATTTATCCAGATTGGCGAATGTAGCAACCATCCCAGATGTTCTGTAAATTTTGGCGCCTCGCCTATATTCACTTAATATAAGTTCCTTTGAATGCCTTATATGCTATGTTCTCCGGCTGAACCCTTAATATTGATATGGACTGACGATTTGTGTTCACTCGCAGTAGAGTAGCACGAATGTCCAAGTATCAAGGATAAGGTCTTTGCATAAGGTATTCAATCAGAAAAAACATGCTGCTCTCTGTCAATGAACTTAAAAGAACTCTATGTCAACACATAGAATTCAATCAATTGACCTGACTAGCTTGCAGAAGTTAGTGTTTTGCGCCTCGCGCGTGATATATCGAACATTGCTTGTTGAAATTAAACCTAGGCAAACTAGGTAATTAATCCGCCATGGATTAGCGGGTGCAAAACCTTGCTCGGGAATCGAAAAATAGGGAGCCGCAGGCAAAAGGGAGACATGGCCATGCCTTAGGCCAACTGGCACCACTTGCCATTGGCCACACCCCTTCTTAAACCGGCCCTATTTCTCTCGACCAATCGTGTCGCCTCAAATTAGCCACGCGCACATAAGTTGTGGTTGGGCCCATACTTGCCGGCCCCACTTGTCATCGACCAATCAGGTCGCTCTAAAGCCGCCACACTCTCACCAGAAGTGTAGCCGCACCTTATATTTGGCCGCCCCCTTTCCTCGGCCAATCAAGTCGCTCCAAACTTTCTACCATACATTAAAGGCCAAACGTACCCTGTCGTGCCACCATATTAATTGGAAATCCAGACGTGCCTTACCACAACAACATACTGATCGGCATGCCAACATTCCACTCTGCCGCGGTAGCATGCCACTTTAGCCTTGGCCACGCCGCCAAGCCCTAATTCTTACCACGGCGCCAAATCCTAGCCTTGGCCACGCCGCCAAGCCCTAATTCTTACCACGAAGCCAAATCCTAGCCTTGGCCACGCCGCCAAGCCCTAATTCTTACCACGACGCCAAATCCTAGCCTTGGCCATCCGCCAAGCCCTAATTCTTACCACGGCACTAAATCCTAGCCTTGGCCACGCCGCCAAGACCTAATTCTTACCACAGCGCAAAATCCTAGCCTTGTCCACGCCGCCAAGCCCTAATTCTTACCACGACGCCAAATCCTAGCCTTGGCCACGCCGCCAAGCCCTAATTCTTACCACGACGCCAAATCCTAGCCTTGGCCATCCGCCAAGCCCTAATTCTTACCACGGCACTAAATCCTAGCTTTGGCCACGCCGCCAAGCCCTAATTCTTACCACAGCGCAAAATCCTAGCCTTGTCCACGCCGCCAAGCCCTAATTCTTACCACGACGCCAAATCCTAGCCTTGGCCACGCCTCCAAGCCCTAATTCTTACCACGACGCCAAATCCTAGCCTTGGCCACGCCGCCAAGCCCTAATTCTTACCACGACGCCAAATCCTAGCCTTGGCCACGCCGCCAAGCCCTAATTTTGGCCACGAGCCAAAACTTAGCTTTGGACATGCTACAATGCCACAGGCATGGCCATGCCACAACGCCGCTGGCATGCCGCCATGCCACGGCTACTAGCTCGCCCCCATGTCGCGGATACTAGCATGCCGCTATGCCGCGGTTATGCCATTAGCATGCCGTTATGCCATGGCTACGCCACTGTCATGCCATTAGCATGCCGCTATGCCATGGCTCCACCAGGCGCTACTATGCCAATGGTGCCACTTCGCTATACAACAAGATGCGGTCATAATCAATGTCCACTCTTCCTCATGAGATGCAATCTCGACCATCGAAGTTCGCCATCGAACCGACGGACTTGCGGCAAGTCCTGCAACCGGGCTACGCCACGGCTACGTCGGGAGCCACTATGCTAATGGCGCCACTTTGTTACACAACAAAGATGTGGCCATAATCAACGGCTACCCTTCCTCATGAGATGTAATCTCAGCCATTCAAGTTCGCCACCAAACTGACGGACTTGTGGAAAGTTTTAGGCGGCCAACCAAGGCAAGCATAATAGCATGACATGTTATTTTCCTATGTCAAAGTCTATTGACTTTGACTTGCCGCACATAGCAACCTGCTACACGTTTTTCCACGAAAACACTCGAGACATCAAACATGTCACAAACTGGGGGATACTTATCAGGGTATTGGTCTGGCGGTTTACAGCGTGCGGCGTGCAATGCGCCCATTACAAGAAAGTGTCATGAAGTAGGACAATTAGTGGTGGTGAAAAGTAACGGTGTAAACAATTCATTTCCTTCATCATGGAAGCGTAATGACTGATGGTTACACGAATTCACTTCCCTCATCATGGAAGCATAACGTCTGACGGTTAAACGTTATCTATTCTTCCACCACTCAATCTTTTCCACTTCCTACGAGACCAGGGTACGTTTCAATACGACTTGTATAAATAGGCTTCACCTATTTTCACCAAACGAAAAGTTTTGGTCGGAAACAATACAGTATCTAGAAATTACCTGGTAGCTTTCCATTCTTCTAACCAGTTTTACTTCCGATACAAGTCATAAAACAAACCACACCTTCGTAATCAACGATTAAGGGTCTCAACAATCTCTTCGCTTCCCTCCCTAAGACCAACCCTTCTCCTTCATTTGTGACCGAAGCAAGCCTGGAACGACCATTTCTTGGTTTAGGCCAGGATTGTGCAGTTGATCTCTCGAATCAAAAGTACTCCCGTGCAGTGCATTGTTTAGGGTTTAGATTCGTTTCTCACCTACACACCCGAAATTACCAAAACCGGCAGAAACAGTTTTCACCCATAAACAATAGGTTTATCTTCAATTGACTAAACTTATTCATTACGCTCTTAAGAAGACTTTCCTTGGTTTCCTTAACTTACTAGTATTATGGCTATTGTGGTTGTTGACAATCAAAACTTGAACTTTTGTTTACCTTTTAACAACACATATTCCCTGGTATTCCAAAACTTGAACTCTTCTTACCCTTTCATTGTTCTCTATTTTTTTACAAGCAACACATATCTAGGCAATAACAACTTCAACTTTGACTTCAAAAAAATCATAAGGTTGGCATTGATTGTCGACTTGAGATTCAATGATCATGTACCTTCTTTTTATTTTTATGTTTCTTGTTGTTAATACATATTAAGTTGTAGAAGATGAGTAGGGCTGAACATGGTTTCGGTTTTCACTGAACCGTACCAAACCAGACCAATTAGGAAGAACCAAACCGAACCATTTACTAATGGATTGGTTACGGTTTTGAAAGTGGAAAACCGATAGTGTTGGTTTTGGTTTGGTTTGACCTCTAAAACCGAACCAAAAACCATTGAAAAACCGATTAATCTTTAAACTTAGTTTCTACATTTGATTTACAAGTATTAGATTCTACCCATTAATTTAGAGGATAAATTGAAACCCTAAATCTAATATTTCATTATGATACTCTCTCTCTCTCTTTCTCTTTCTCATTCTCTCAGTCGCCTCCCTTCTCCACCCCCAACTACAGCTGCTTCTACTCGACTTTTTTCTTCCGGTCTTCCTTCTTTTTTATTTGTCAATAACTAAATTAATATATATTATATATCTTCTTTTTATCTTTAGATTTAGAGTAAGCTTTAACTATTCTTGATATTTTATTTATTTTATTTTTGTCGGTAAATTTGTGTAAACCAATACTATCGGCAACTACGATTTTTTTATCTGTAAATTTGTGTTTTTTTTTTTTTTTTTTGTTTGACATAATTATTGGTTAACCAAAAAAACACTGGGACAAACCGAAACCAACTGGAACCATTTGGAAACCGAACCAATGGTTAATGGATTGGTTTGGTTTAGATTTTTAGGAACCAATAGTATTGATTTCGGTTTTTGTTTGGCTAGAAACCGAACCAAAACCGACCATGAACAGCCCTAAAGATGAGGGTTTTCTTATTTATTGTGCAATACGAGAACAAACTTTTATTGACAAAATTTAACAAATTTTTATGTATTAACAAAACTTTTTTCAATGTTTATAAGTGAAAACTTGGTTACACATATATATTAATAAATATATTTTTTTCCTTCAAACACGTTAGGAGCATTTATTGATCATATTTATTAACACGTTAGGAGCATTTATTTATCAATATATATATTACACAATAAAATGAAAAGAAGTTAATTGCGAACTTAGAATTCAACAATCCTGATCAAACCCGCATCAAAGATAAGATGGGTGAAACTTAGTGTGAGGTATTATGTTGTGTAACCGTGTCAGGTGAGTGTGTGAATCCTATCATGTAAACGTTCTAATCACACGTGAGTGTGTCTCATGAAAACAAGAGGATTGAGTGAGTATATAAACTCGTGTCTATAATCTCAACTTTTTATGAATTCAATCCATCCTTTAACAATGTAGATATTAGGATTTATCCATGGTAGCAGACCTGGGAATTTCAATTCTCAGGGGTAAGATTCTAGGGCCTGATTATCATCATCTTCATCTCCTAATCAAGATGATAACTTAATGAGAGAGAGAGAGAGAAGTTGGTCGAAATGATGATCAAACGATTTTTAAATTATGAGGAAAGTAACAAGGGGATGATACCCATTACTGGTTTCAAAAACTAAGATCAGATCCAAGATTCGTGAGGCAAGGTACCACATGTGTCACTACTATCAACAGAACCGGCTTGCTATTCTCTGGTGATTGTCTAGTAAGAAATTTGAACCCAAACAACATGGATGCTAATAATTATGTGGTGCATGAGGAGGTGCATAAAGTGACCTTTATTGGAACCGTTTACTTATTTCGAATTAACGGAGTAGTTCTTTGGAGTGAATTCGTTTATCAGGTTCTAGTATTAGACATAGAAATTGAGGTAATGTCTCTACGTATATGTCTTCTTCAATTGATTATTTAATTTGATTCCTTTGTTGTAATTTGGTGTTTGATATCAGTTCAATTTAATATTTGTATACTGTTTGGTTGATTACATCCGATTAACATTCAAGAATGATCCCGATGTGGATAATTATTAATTTACCTTTAAATGTTATTATGTTCGTGATTTTTTTGTTGTTGTTAAGTTAGACTTTTAATGTTTGACTTAAAAGAAATCACAATTCAATATAAGTTGAAGTACATATTTTATGTAGAAAAGAAAAGACAATTTCCGTAAGTTCCCATACTTTTTTCATTTTTTTTTCAAACTCAACCAAAATGCTTAAGCTAATTTAAGACTTTGCTAAAACCAACCAACATTGCACCCAACAACTTTTAATTTCAGTTAACAATTGAAACTTAAAATGTCATCGTCTTCTTAGGACATTGATACATTAAGGACCTTATGTTATTACATACCGACAAAGATACGTATAGTCTAAAACAACAAGTTAGGAACATGTCCTGGATTGGTCTTTTCGCCTCATTCACATCCAATCCAATATATAGCGGATTTCAATTTTGACATCTCGTATCCGTGCCAGATATCTGATTGCTTGAATACATGTGATCCTATAGATTTATTTTATAACTAATCTTGAAAAAATATAATGATAGAATTAAGAAAAATGACTTAAGATCTCATTATCGTTACCATGATCTTTAGTTTTAACTCAAATATACAAAATGACACAAACTTTTACTAACCCCATCAACTACTAGTAATAAAACTTATCAATTTTATTTAATAATAACATTCCTAATTTATTTTTATATATAATAATATTAGGGAATTTATACATAATACTTTAACTAGGCAACAAATGTCAACAACATAAACATAATGAACAAACTCGATGAAATTTTTAGGAAATAAATAGAAGAGAAATACTTAGTAAATAAAGTTATTGTGTCCTGGTCAAGGTAGTCAATATCGTTTGTATCGCCCAATGTATTATCTTGTTTTTATCGTGTATCCGAAAAAAAATGTACGATATCGGTGATACAAGGATTGAACGATAAAATCGATTGTATCGTCCAGTTCAAATCGATATATCGGGTTCACCGATACAATCGATAATATCGACAAGGGTATTTTGGTAGAATAAATTCTTTAGATACAAAAATTCTAAATGCACTTCTTTATCCGAATCATATTCTTCCTCTATACCCTTGAAAACTCAATCCGATTCAAGAAAGAAATTTCCAACTATTTCATTTTTCTTAATGATGATGGAATGTGACTAAAAAGTTATACTGAGGCTTTTGATATTGAAAATTAATGCATCATATGGAACCAAATTTTTAGATTGAAACACTTATAAATATTTATATTTCTAGGTCTTAATGATGTATCACCAATAAAAACCGATATAATCTTTTGTATAGGTGTATCTGACCCGACCGATGCGATACCGATACACAATATTAACTACTTTGGTCCTGGTGTCTTTCGACTAGAAGATTTGAAAAAATCTTCCAAGGAAGTGATATCTCACCAGAAAGTAATAAGAGATGCAGGAAATACATGGATAAACAAAACGCCAGGAATGCCACTGCTATTAGACCTGTGACAAGACAGAACATGTGCAATGCTCATTGGTTTCCTTCTCTTAATTAGGGGCCTTTTTATTATAAACTCTGATGGCTCATACCATGATTTTATTGAAATTGATGGCATCGGTTTAACTATTTGCAATTTTGCAGGGGGAGTTCAATGAATCGTATTTTTATAAATTTTAGCTCCTGGCAATTTATCCATGTGCCAAAGGAGATGAACAAGGTACCTGATTTACTGACAAAATTAGCTAGAGTTGGAATAATGAGTGGAGTCTTCCGATTGAATGATTTTTTTGGGACCACTAAGTTATTAAGCCAGCTATTGTTTAGGGATAAGGGATGTCCTAGTAAGAGCAAATGACAAAATTGTCCCTTTACTTAACAAACTTTTTATTTTATTAAGATATTCTTTTATTTAATTTCCATTTACTAGTTTTTTAATCTAACTGAGATTCTCAAATAAAAACAAAATAAATAAATAAAAGAATTACAAGAAATTGGTTGGAAGTCTTGCTACAAGTTGAGAACCAACTCCCTTTGAATCACAACCCCCAACATGTGGAAAAGAAAATCCCCACCCTAACTTTCGCATCATGACTAGCCATGTAGTTACGCATCATCTTCAGAAAATCGACGTTTTCACTACTCACTACCGAGCTCATCCAAAGTAGTAAAAGCAAGAGTGCCAACCGTAACCCTGAGCCCTCCATTTCTCAAGATATTAATTAGTGTTTTTACGAGAAAAAACAGTACTGCTAATTGCTTGGCCAGGCTTGAAAGCACGGATGTCCCCTTCCGTAAAAGATGATACACCAGTTACGTCCAAGCACACATCACACCTATTGTCCCAATCATAAACAAGGATGTCTGCTGGTTTTAAAGCTGAACCAACATCCGATAGAAAACCCAAAGCCACCTCTTTTAGTTTTTATTGTTCAATTATATTTTTATGCTTTATTTTAAATATTTTTTCATTTAACTTTTTTTTTTTTAATTTTTTTTATGAGGTACGGTTCAGCTAGTTTTTTTTTTTCTAGCCGAACCTCAATTTGTTCTTCATAGGCGATCTTTTGTATATAACACCAATTGTTGTGCTCGGTTAAGTCGTAATTTTTCTTTACTTAACCGAACTTTAGTCCGTAAGAAAAAAATGTTGAGTTCGGTCAAGTCGATTTTTTTTCTCCTAATTGAACTTTCTTTGAAAACCTATGTGTTGAGTCGGTTACGTAGCAATTTTATCTCATAACCGAACTTTTCTATAAAAACTTATGTATTTAGTTCCATTACGTCGCAAATTCTTTTCCTAATCAAACTTTTCTTTGAAAACCTATATACTGAGTTCGGTTGTGTGTCGATTTTGTTCTCCTAACCGGACATTTTTTTTGTACGTGTCAATTGAGTAAACATTTATCGAAACTAATTAAAAAAAAAACAGTAAAAAGATAGATAATCCTCCAATATAAAAATATCTTGGCCATTAAAATACATGGATAATGGGTGTCGAATCTTTACTTCTCAACGACCTACCAAAAATAAAAGAATAGGATGGGCAAGCCATTTCCAAGGTATACATATGGGATATTGGGCCTCATTTTGTCTGTGTCCTAGCTTGGTAAGCCCAGACATTTTCTTACTATTCATACCTCGAAGCTACGATTCAAGGTACTCGTTTATCTCATTCTAAACTGCTTAATAGCGCGTAGAAGCAGAAGTCAGAAGCAAAAATATTTTGCTTCACAAAAAGCTGACTTTTCTGCTTCTAGAAGTCGTTCTGAAATATTATCGCCAAACTGACTTTTGACTTTTTGACTTCGAGAAGTCGAAAAGTAACTTCTGAGTGTGCATCCAAACGCGCTAATCTGGGTGACATATTTGTCTACTAATTGCACTCTAATTTCAGCAAACTTCCACAATACATTTCCCTTTTTAGTTTTTACTGAAGCAACTGTCTCCTGCACGCTTCCTTCACTCGTACCCATGAAGTTTCCTTCTCCACCCCTTTAAAGCCAGGCTTTAGCACTTTGCGAAACCTCAATCCACAGATTCCACACCACAAACCCCTCAAAAGCTCAGCTTTGCTTCTTACTCCCAAAAGATCCTCATAAGTATGAAATCACAACTTCGTATCAGAAAGAAAAAAGTATGAGAATCCAAATTTTGAATTCATTTTTGTTGTAATCATGTTAATCCAAAAATGGAAGTTCAAGAAATTTGAACTTTTCCAAAAAATAGTGTGTTGTTTGATTCTTATCAGGATTTTGATTTTTACACAGCTTGTTAATTGGTTGATCCCTGACTTACAGATTGATTCTTTGTGTATACGCAGGCTAACCGACGATTGGGAATCGCATTTACCCGTATGGATAACCATAACAGATTGAGTGAGCTAAGGTTCCAGAAGGAAGAATTAGAATTACAACTGGAGGCTCTCCAACTAAGCAAAGAGAGCCAACAACAAATTGCTGAAACCCAACAACGAACTGCTGCAATTGAACAACA
Source organism: Papaver armeniacum (assembly GCA_023531295.1). Classification (NCBI taxonomy): domain Eukaryota; kingdom Viridiplantae; phylum Streptophyta; class Magnoliopsida; order Ranunculales; family Papaveraceae; genus Papaver; species Papaver armeniacum. The sequence continues at coordinate 272,568 of JAJJWW010001076.1, read as the reverse complement.
AACTGCTGCAATTGAAAAACGAACTGCTCCAGACAACGAAATGCTGCACTCGAACAACAAGCTGTTGCGATTGAACAACGAACTGCTGAAACCAGACAACGAGCTGCTGCAGTCAATCAACGAGCTCTGACCATCGACCAAGAAGTAAGAAACATATTGGAGAGGATGCTGCAGTCGATCAACAAGCTGATGCTTTTAGGCTGGAAGCAGAGGATGCGACTCTACCAATCGATCAACAAGTAAGAAACATACCAGAGGGGAAACACCCGTTATCCGAGAGAGAGGATTAAGTCGTTTGTGGTGGCTCTCCTCCTTGGCTTCCTTGATCATCTGTTGCTGGTGGGTTTTTATGTTTTCTTTTTCAGTTTTAGCACAGTTTAATTCTAATCTTGTTTGTATCATGGGTTGTAATGAAATACTGGGAATTTTAGTAGTAAAAGGTTTCACTATCTGTTGCTAATCTCATTGTTGTGCACATCTCTATATTGGCTACTTGGGGCATGGAATTAGTCACAGGAGGTTATCTATCTTGTCTTTTTTTAGTCTTGGGAATCCACTTGGGACTTGCCGGGTTTCATGTATCAGATTGTAGCTAGTTTTAGTGCCATTAATCTAGTCTCTAGATGAATGCGAATTTTTAACTGGCCTAAGCTAGTTTTAGTGCCATTAATCTAGTCTCTAGAATGTGCCAAGCCTAGTTTTCCCTTGTTCATGTTTAACTGGCCGGCCAATCTTTCTTACAAAGACCCGAATGCGAATTCAGACATTTCCCTGTTGCACTCTACTAATCTAGTCTCTAGATGAAAGGTGCACATTGTTGCTAGCAAGCTCTTATAGTGTCAGTGCGTTGAATTTCCAAACCGCTAAAACAGAAGATTCGATCACCTTAATAAAAATAAAAAGATCCGCCATATGGTTATGCCCGTTTTCTCAACTGGTTAATAGCTATCTATTTAGAGGTAGCCAAATTGCAGTTCATCACCATTTTTCGCCAAATTACTTTACAAAATGCACAAAATGGCTAGAAAAACTACACCTGCCACCAATACCAAGATGAAATTTGCTTACTGGAAATTACATTTGTTCATGCTAGGCATGGTTATATTAGCATTCCTGGCAACAGGGGGAATTTGGCAGTTTACCTGTGGCGTTCTAGATGTGCCAATATTGGAACCTTCACCTCCGTTGGAAGCAGATTCTTGAGTGCAAATCTCATTCTTCTCCGGAGAACTGTCGCACAATCCCATCGACTTAAGAACAAAGCTATCATCATGTAGCTCAAAAGGAGTGGCATTGAAATCGAAATGCACCAACTGCATATCCTCTGATATCTCCACCTCAACAGTAGCATGTGGACGCGTCTGCACAAGAATAAAAGGCAACGGCACACCCCCTTTAGTTGCAGCAGCAGCATTTCCCCCTGAACAACTCAATTGCTCATTCCGCTGTATCAAATTCTGAAGACCTGCAAACTGCTCCTCAAGCTCTTGCAAGTGTGCAGCCTTGTTTGCAATTCTATTTCCCAGCCCAAGGCGTTCAGCCTTCAGCTCATCAGCAGCGCCAGCACGAGGCAGTCCCCTCCAAATTATCTCTTTGTTCTCGTCTTTAACAATGATATCCATTGCCATAAGAACATTCAGTGCATCATACACTCTCCGCCGTATATTTTTCTCTTCAAAATTGTGTGGATTGTCAGGTGTTGATGTTGAAAATTCAGCTACAAGCTCATCCGCAACCTCGTTATAAGTTGTTCTACCTTTAGCTTCCACTTTTTCGCACACTTTGATGCTGAATTGACGCAGTCCTCTACCACCACCAGCCTTGTTATCACCTCCTCCTACTGCCCGTGTTTGCGCAGTCCTTTTCTTCTTCATCTTCCCCGGAGATCCTCCCGCATCATCAGCAGCCGAAGCTTGAATATCAAGATGATGTAACCTATTCAAGGTTTTACTGGACGGAGAAGAACCCACACTTCCACTTGTTGTTGACATTGATTTCCCACCACCTCCACCACCAGCAGCAGCGACGCCACCACCGGATACAGATGAACAGCCTCCTCCATTTATAAACCTCTCTTGTTTTTTTCCCCAATTTTCTTGATTCGCCGCCGCCGCTTTAATCACCATTCCTTAAGAATCAATAATAACTTGGATTAAAACAAAACTGAAATGATCAATTGAACAAGTAGAAGAAGATTTGGGTAAATGAAAAACCCTGAATTGAATTTTTAGGTTTCAGATTTTTCAGTCTTCTTCATTTGTGATTTTGACTCTATTGGACTTGGGGAAGGACTATTTTGAGAGGAGAGAGATAAAAAGTAAAAAATGGAGACCCCATTTCCCCAAACTTTGACCCATTGAAATCACGTCCGACCTGTCCCTTTATTTGCTGCAGGCCTGCAGCCTTTTCACAGTTTGACCGACTGACCAATGCAGAAAATACATTAAATTCAACGGTTTCGACCCCACTTCCTCTAGTCGAGCGAGCTCTATGTGGTTCATGGTAACCCACGTGAAAAGTGAATGCCTTTACTTTTGGGGGGGCAAGTTTTTACTGTATCCCCAATGTAGCTTTTAAGAGCAACCGAATTGAATCTTTTATTTAAGAGCAACTCCAATGGGATGTGCAAACAGGCTCGCCTCAGGTTGAGTCAAACGAATCAATTTGGGATGACCGGAGCAAACAAGACCGATCGGGCCAAAATGAGCCGAGTTTCGGTCTTGAGCCGGCAACGGCTAATCCATCCAATAGCTACCAGTTCATTCCTGTAAATTGAATCGAATTGAACTCCAACACCACATTCTCCTCTAACACCCACAAATTTTTCTGAGTAATGGCTCAACCGTATATTAATCTCGCATAATTTACGATAGACGAAGATTTGTCGCTTTGTCGAAAGTATGTAGCTTTATATCCGACTAAGAGTACAAAATGAGGTCCAAATGGGTAATTGAGTATGAGTTATATTCATAGAATCTATGAAAACTTCTGCAATGGTGCTGGTGTTGATGGTGGTTTTTAGACAAAGGATAAAATCGTAAAAAACCATGACCTAGTGTTACCCGCAACACATTAACTAAGAGCATTTAACTCAGGTGTAAACAATTAATAGGGGTATTTTTTCAAAATACCAGTTAGGGTTTTCAACGCAAACCCTAATTCCAAAACCAAGCGCATATCGCGCACCATGGCAACAATGCCAAACCAAGCCGCACCTCGCGCACCATGGCAACAATGCCAAACCAAGCCGCATCTTTGCACACCAAGAACAATGCCAAACCAAGCCGCACCACTTGCACACCCATGGCAACAATGCCAAACCAAGCCGCATATCAGCGCACCATGGCAACAATGCCAAACCAAGCCGCATCTTGCGACCACGGCAACAATGCCAAACCAAGCCGCACTTCGCGCACCATGGCAATAATGCCAAACCAAGCCGCATATCATGCGCCACCGCAACAATGCCAAACCAAGCCGCACCCTGCGCACCATGACAACAATGCCAAACCAAGCCGCATCTCACGCACCATGGCAACAATGCCAAACCAAGCCGCACCTCGCGCACCACTCGGCAACAATGCCAAACCAAGCCGCACCACGCACCATGGCAACAATGCCAAATTTCCAAGCCGCTATACCTTTGGCCCACGCCAAATATAGCGCCCTAGGCTTGCAAGACTTGCAACTAGGTCAAGATGGCAATGACGTGCCATTGGCACATGCCAACACGTGCCGCAAGCCATATTTCTAAGCCGCTATGCCTTTGGCCCACGCCCAACATAGCGCCCTAGGTTTGCAAGATTTGCAACTAGGTCAACATGGCCGTACGTGCCATTGGCACATGCCAACACGTGTCGCAAGCCATATTTCCAAGCTGCTATGCCTTTGGCCCACGCCCAAAATAGCGCCCTAGGTTTGCAAGACTTGCAACTAGGTCAACATGGCCGCACGTGCCATTGGCACATGCCAACACGTGTCGCAAGCCATATTTCCAAGCCGCTATGCCTTTGGACCACGCCCAACATAGCGCCCTAGGTTTGCAAGACTTGCAACTAGGTCAACATGGCCGCACGTGCCATTGGCACATGCCAACACGTGCCGCAAGCCATATTTCCAAGCCGCTATGCCTTTGGCTCACGCCAAATATAGCGCCCTAGGCTTGCAAGACTTCCAACTAGGTCAACATGGCCGTATGTGCCATTGGCACATGCCAACACATGCCGCAAGCCATATTTCTAAGCCGCTATGCCTTTGGCCCACGCCCAACATAGCGCCCTAGGTTTGCAAGACTTGCAACTAGGTCAACATGGCCGTACGTGCCATTGGCACATGCCAAGACGTGTCGCAAGCCATATTTCCAAGCCGCTATGCCTTTGGCCCACGCCCAACATAGCGCCCTAGGTTTGCAAGACTTGCAACTGGGTCAACATGGCCGCACGTGCCATTGGCACATGCCAACACGTGCCGCAAGCCATATTTCCAAGCCGATATGCCTTTGGCCCACGCCAAATATAGCGCCCTAGGTTTGCAAGACTTGCAACTAGTCAACATGGCCGCACGTGCCATTGGCACATGCCAACACGTGTCGCAAGCCATATTTCCAAGCCGCTATGCCTTTGGCCCACGCCCAACATAGCGCCCTAGGTTTGCAAGACTTGCAACTAGGTCAACATGGCCGCACGTGCCATTGGCATATGCCAACACGTGTCGCAAGCCATATTTCCAAGCCGCTATGCCTTTGGCACATGCCAAACACACACGCTGATAGCCTAACTTGCAAACCGTGCAACCTACCACCAAGGCATTCCGCACATGCCATTGGCACATGCCAAACACACACGCTGGTAACCTAACTTGCAAACCGTGCAACCTACCACCAAGGCATTCCGCACATGCCATTGGCACATGCCACACGCGCCACTAGCGCAGCGCCACTTGCAGACCGAAGATGCAACCAACACTCGAGACATCGACACAAACTGGGGATGCTTCTTTAGGGTTTTGGTTTGGCGGTCACAAAGACATACGTACACTACGCTCACATTAAGAAAGCGTGAAAAGGAATAAAGCGGTCAAATAAAGAGGAAATAATGGTGAAAAACGTTTTCGCCCATTAAACCATGCGGTTACCACCTCCTCCCATTATTTCACCCTTTACTCTCTTCCTTCATGAGGCCGAGTGCGTTTCAATCTCGACTTGTATAAATAGGTCTTACCTATTTCCACCGAAAAACAAGTCTCGGTCAGGAAAAAACACTACACTCTCGGAAAGGCAGTAACACCCGTGTTTTTAGCATGGCGCATGCTAAAAGATGCGCCATTTGCTTGTGATGAAGCTTCATCCAAAGCTTCCGTGAGCGTGAAAAAGGTGGATTGGCTTAAGGCCAATACCGCGCCAAAAATGGCGCATTATGTTTGGCATTTGGCCAAGGGCCAATGTTGCATCATCATGATGCATTAGGCCAGTGGGTAGGTGGGCTCGATCTTCTGACAAATCATTGTGCAATAAACGAAACTTGATCGAAGAAAGCCAGGGTGGTGCGCAATCATTGTACGCAATCGTTGTGTGTAATCATTGTACATTGCAAATGCAGAACAATTGGTGCACAATCATTGTGCAGACGGACGGAACAGTGGTGCACAATCATTGTGCAATAGAACGGAGACTCGGCAATCATTGCCGGTCCTTGAAAATTCATGGCAACGGCCATGAATAGTGAAGCATGTCAATTTGCTCCCCTTTTCATACTTGTAGAAATTCCATTAAGACATATATAGGGAGGGGTAGTTGGTTGAAGGTGCATATGCGGACTATGTACCAAGTAAGCTTCATAGCTTAGTTTAAGAGCATAAATGATGCCTAAGGCTCATTTATAGTTGCGTAGCCTTTCGAAGAGGGTATTTGATGCGTTGGCATCACTATGCCACGGCGCGGACCGATGATGCATAATCATTATGCATCTTGGCGGAATGGCCTATACGGACCAGGCCATTACCGTTTTTGCTAGGCCACGACCTTGCAAACGATTTGGTTTAATTTTCGTCCCTTCGTGGATGAACTACGGTCTCAGGCTTGATCCCTTTAGAGTAGGGAAGGGTACGTGGCGGCCGCAATGAGTTGCGGCATTGTCGGTCCGGCAAGTTGGCCCCTCATATCATCTAAGCTCGGTAGCCACGCAAGAGATGATTGTGGCCAGGACTTGATGAGGCTTAGTTGCATGCCAGTAAGTGGATGCTCATACTTCCTATCAAGTTATGAAGAGATGGTAAGCGAGGTAACGTGGGAAATGGCAAGGGCTCGGTGTGGCCTACGCTAAAGTCTAAGGCTTATGCCTGGACAAGACACGGCAATGTGACGGTTGCTCAGCTAGCTAGGGAATTCAGTGATGAATTCCCTACGTAAAGGCAAAGCCAGAGACGCATGAAAAATGCATTGGCATTGGCCTTATGGCCGTAAACCCTTTTGCGGGACAAGGGTAAGTTGGAACGGTGTGGAAGCTAAGTTAGCTGCGTCATGCTCCACGAGCATGCTTGCAAGGGAAATTGGACGTGCATTTGCCTAGCTTTAAAGGCCCGGATCGTAGCTTCATCATGGCGCACCAGGGAGATTACGGCTGCGGGGCAACGCGCCAAAGGCGTAATTTTCCGGTCAGTCACGTATGGTATCGAGCAAGTTCCGAGAAAACTCTAGGGACTTGTGCGGAGTGGACTCATTGGCGAGTGTTTTCCTTGATGGAAACTTAAAGTTGGAGAGTAGGCCAACTTGCGCGGGAAAGAGTTTGTAATCATGAGCAGCTTAATTTACAAATCGAGTTGAGCTTGTATAAGTCTTGTGAGTTTGCACCTGCCTAAGTGGCACCCCACTTACGAGTGGATATCCGGAAGACCGTGCAGGACGGTGGGTAGACAATGGGACCGATCATCCCCACACGTTGGCACCGGCCAGGGTGTGCGTTGTCGAGCCTGGCTAGCATCCCACTTACGAGTGGCACCTGGATGACCGTCGGGGACGGTGGGCAAGCGGATCTTGATCCACACAAAGACCGTGCTAAAATTTTGTCATTTCGATGACACCTTTCAACTGTGGAACCTTAGGGACTTCTGAGTGCGTAGTATGGGATGCGCATTCGAGGATACCTTGTCGAGATATCCTCTTGCACTCGGCCAATTGCGATTCTTGGTTTAGTTGTGGGCACTTTTGGATCCCCGGGCGGGTGGTATGGGACATGTGCTCGGAAGGTCTAAATTGTTGTTCATGACAACTTGAAGAAACCCGCGATTTCGAGCTTACGTGCGGACTTTTGCTCGGGAAATCTAACTTGAAGAGATTGTCCACAATAGTTTTGGTTGAATTTCGGGACGAAATTCTTTGAAGGGTGTGATAGTGTAACACCCGTGTTTTTAGCATGGCGCATGCTAAAAGATGCGCCATTTGCTTGTGATGAAGCTTCATCCAAAGCTTCCAGCGGCGTGAAAAGGTGGATTGGCTTAAGGCCAATACCGCGCCAAAATGGCGCATTATGTTTGGCATTTGGCCAAGGGCCAATGTTGCATCATCATGATGCATTAGGCCAGTGGGTAGGTGGGCTCGATCTTCAAATAAATCATTGTGCAATAAATGAAGCGATCAGACCGGGTGGTGCGCAATCATTGTACGCAATCGTTGTGTGTAATCATTGTGCAAATGCATGACGGAACAATTGGTGCACAATCATTGTGCGGCGGACGGAACGAGTGGTGCACAATCATTGTGCAATAGAACGGAGACTTCGGCAATCATTGCGGTCCTTGAAATTCATGGCAACGGCCATGAATAGTGAAGCATGTCAATTTGCTCCCCTTTTCATACTTGTAGAAATTCCATTAAGACATATATAGGGAGGGGTAGTTGGTTGAAGGTGCATATGCGGACTATGTACCAAGTAAGCTTCATAGCTTAGTTTGAAGAGCATAAATGATGCCTAAGGCTCATTTATAGTTACAGTAGCCTTTCGAAGAGGGTATTTGATGCGTTGGCATCACTATGCCACGGCGCGGACCCGATGATGCATAATCATTATGCATCTTGGCGGAATGGCCTATACTGGACCGGAGCCATTACCGTTTTTGCTAGGCCCACAGCCTTGCAAACGATTTGGTTTAATTTTAAATCCCCGTGGATGAACTACGGTCTGTGGCAGATCCCTTTAGAGTAGGGAAGGGCACGTAGGCAGCCGCAATGAGTTGCGGCATTGCTGGGTCCGAGACGTTGGCCCCTCATATCATCTAAGCTCGGTGGCCGACGCAAGAGATGATTGTGGCCGGACTTGATGAGGCTTAGTTGCATGCCGGTAAGTGGATGCTCATACTTCCTATCAAGTTATGAAGAGATGGTAAGCGAGGTAACGTGGGAAATGGCAAGGGGCTCGGTGTGGCCTACGCTAAAGTCTAAGGCTTATGCCTGGACAAGACACGGCAATGTGACGGTTGCTCGGCTAGCTGGGGAATTCGATTACGTAAAGGCAAAGCCGAGAGACGCATGAAAAATGCATTGGCATTGGCCTTATGGCCGTAAACCCTTTTGCGGGACAAGGGTAAGTTGGAACGGTGTGGAAGCTAAGTTAGGCTGCGTCATGCTCCACGAGCATGCTTGCAAGGGAAATTGGACGTGCATTTGCCTAGCTTTAAAGGCCGGATCGTAGCTTCATCATGGCGCACCGGGAGATTACGACCTGCGGGCAACGCGCCAAAGGCGTAATTTTCCTGGTCCGTCACAAAGGCAATTTTGCAAGCTCTCCCAAAAGCTTTCATCTCTTGCAAGCTTCCCAAGCTTTCACTTTCGATACAAGTCGAGATACTACTCTCCTAGAATTACTCGGTCTCAACACCTTTCTTTGCTTCCTCCCCAAATCAACCCTTCTCCTCCACTTTGTGACCGAAGCAAGTCCGGGAACTGCCATTTCTTGGTTTAGGCCTGGACTTGTGCATGGATTGATCTCTCGAATCTACAAAGTGCTCACGTGCAACACATTTGTTTAGGGTTTGAACCAGTTTCTCACTCACCTACCGCAATTACCGAAATCAAAGAAACGATTTTTACCCATAAACAATTGGCGACCACAATGGGAGGATTGATCTATCGGCTACAATGTCGACTATCGATTTCGTTCTTCGACCCGGATGTCAAGATGGTAGGGGAAGGCGACTCGATCCGACTCAACTACCGTACGACCGGTTACGTTGCAAAAACTACACGAGAAAACCGGAGACTCGTTGAAGATGCTACCAGCGATTGGGGACTTGCGACTCGGTCAGACTCAACCGCGCAACGACCGGTTACTACTGGGTTGCAAAAACTACACGAGAAAACGGGGACTCGTTGAATACGCTACCAAAGAATCGGGGACTAACCGGCGTGCTACCAAAGAAACCGCCTTTTTACATGAAGAGGGGCATGTTCGCAAAACCTATGAAGTGAGTAAATTCGGACTACGCAAGATATACGATTTGTTTTAGGTTTTAGTAAAACCATTATACTACCGAGTATTGTGCCTATTGCTAGCACACACTTTCATAAAAGCAATATTCCATTCCCAAAACATAATCGTAGTCATATTATTAAAACCATTCATCCCGAAATAATCCAATATCCTCAAAAGTTACCACTGTCTACCAAAAAAAAAAAAAAAAAACTGGTCAAACTTTGAACCGGACATCCGTATGTCTTTCAAAAAAAAAAAAAGAAAAAGAACCTAAATGAAAGTTTAACGAGAGAAAAATTCAAGGAAAATCATCCAACAAGAGTCTGTTCTTCTTGGAGAAAGTCAACTTTGCATCTTCAAGAGCCGCTCTCTTCATAGTTAACATCTTGGAAAGCTTTTCGAGTTCTACCTCCTGTCGTGCAATCTCCTCGACGGAAAGGCTTTCGATTGCTGCATCTTTCAACTTTTGGATCTCAGCAAGGCCTTCGACAAACCACGAAGTGTTGAACTCCTTTTCTACGCACACGTCGTGTTGATGCTCCCAGTCGGCAATAACGTCTTCAGAAACGGTGTGACCAGTCACCTCACGCATGTCATCGATGGAAGATAATGCCTCTTCCACACGCTTAACCGGCCGCAAATCGACTAGTGACCTTCTTGGTTGTGGCCATATGTCCGCCACTTCTCCCAGTTCTCGTGTACAACGCCTCATACTTAGCCAAAGACCGTGCCAAGCCAATGGTCCACACCATACCGAAATCCAAGTCGGCGCCCATTCCAAGACGATCCAGGCGCCTACGCGCGTTTCCCAGATGCGCTTACCGATGCGCTTGCGGTCGCGCATGCTGGCAGCTTGCCGACGCTTTCCGAAGCGCTTGCCGACGCACTTACCGGGCACACATGCCGCACGCGCATGCCAGCCACGGTACCACACTTTGTGCTAACGGTTTGCATCCTTCCAAATAAGCTAACATCTTGCGCCCTTCCAAAAGACCATCCTCGCCCATCGAAAACAGCGCCATAGCTCCAAGCACCGTGATCAAAACCGTGTCATCTCGCACGATACACTTACGATCACGGAACTGCGAGCCACTTCCTTCACCCCAACGGTTCTTCAAGCATGGAAGCTCCAACCGTCACGGAGACGCTACTCCACCATCGTGGCAAGATACTGGAAGATCCTAAGAATCCGACCTCCTTTTAGCACTGTTGATTCGATGAAAAGACGAAAGATACTTGACGGGGCGCGCGTTATAGATGAAGAGGCCCGCGTTGCTCTTGAACGCCCGAGTAGAAGGGGATAAGCAATCCAATTTCGTCACACGTGAAGATCAGGAAGGACTTCTCTAAAATCTAAAGCAAAGGAAATCAACAACTCTCCTGAGTTCACGGAGACCCTTCTTCCATTAGGACCCGCATAATGGGAACTTCGCCCACAAAGTCGTATGCGATCATGATGAAAGCAGTTTATGTGAGATTCTATATTTCTCCGAGGCGTAGCGTCAAGGCATATTTGCACCCCTCAACCGCACTACATCGGAAAGCGGGCATTTCTAGCCATGGAAGCCGTTCCCAAACCCCAACCTCTCTTAGAAAGCACGATCGACGGATGTAACCGGGGGACTCCTAACCTCTGTTCTCTTGAGGGATGTCGAGTTTGATGAACGTGACGCGACCTCCGACTTCAAAATGGTAGCCGTCAAGGCTCGAGAGTTGCAAGATGTCGTTTCAACGTTCTCTCCATAAGTAACTACGCATAAACGTTCTCCGGCGGCTTCGCTTCAACGCCACTCCTTCACGCAAAGGGTCGTGCCGCCACACTCCCCATATCAAGGAACATAGCCACGACCAGCCAATCTTCGTAGTCATGGACACCTTTTAATCCATCTCGCCAAAACTCGTAATCATGGACGGTTTGCTCGCTTACGCATCCAGCCAATCCTTTTACTCCCGGAAGCCCATAGAATATCAGCCAACCTACTTTGTTACCACGACAATGTAGTTTCTCCCGATTACATCTCCTACCAAGAATTGTTGCCCCTCATTCGTTGATACCATCCGAGCTTCACCGCATGGCAATTACTACAAAGATGGAAACACGTAAACCATACTTGAGAACGAAGATATACACGGGATCCCTTCACTGTCAAAGCTACGAAGAACAGTCCACCAAAAATCCATACCCACAACAAGGTCCTATACTCTTCAAGGGTGCAGCGTAAGAACATCATCACATCTCTGTCTCTAGACTCCTTCAACACTTTACGAGGCCGCGGAGGATCCCGAGCCTGCACTATCCAGAATATGTCATCATGTAATTTCTGAGCATCCCAGTGTCACATCCAGAAGAGTACGGAAGGTTAATTCACGTATTCATCCATTCCATCATATCAAACCGAAGTATGACCAGGGACTTCTCGCTGCATCCCATTTCGTAAGATAGAGCCCTAAATCAGCGTCCTCCAAGTCTGCAGCAATCAACAAGGACGGATTCGAAGGAAGGGGAACGACTAGGTCATCCTCGTCGATAACGGTAACGCATGCTCCAACGGATATCTCTCGCACAAAGGGAAATTTTCCATTTATACAACAAGCGGCGGTAAAGTGTACGACGGTCAGCCAAAGAAGAAGAAAACATACCGAGAGAAATTCAACAAGAAGAACATTTTCTCAAACGAGGGAGATGATGCGATTGCGTTGGGTTTGAATACGGAACCTTTAAAAAGGAAAGGAAGCAATGAGGGACATAACGCTTCCAGATTTTTGGCATGAACGATGCCCTAATCGAAGCCGCGCGTGAAGGAAACGCAAAATAAGGAAACTTTGCTATCTCAGAGAAACACCTACTCCCTCCTTGTTCACACCGATCCCATCAAGTCACGTCGGCAAGCACGCACAAACTTCCCTACCTTGCGCCGGTCCCACCCCGCCTAGCACGCTCGGTTTCCCAACTCACGCCAACTTCCCAACGTCGCCCAAGCTGCACCGGCCCCGCCAATTGCGCCGACCTGCAAGCACGCACGGTTTCTACACTTTGCGCCGGTCCCACCAGCTAGCACACTCAGTTTCCCAATCCACGCCAACTTCCCAACGTCGCCCAAGCTGCACCAGGCCCACCAGTTGTGCCAACCTCCCGATTTGTGCAAAACTACCAGAGGCAAGAATTCCAAATCCTATTTATAAAAGGTCAGACAAGCCTCCTTCAATTTACTTTACGGTTTCTTGATTATAGTTTGTCACCATCTTATGCTTACCTCGAACAAAGCCCTGTTCCGAGCTAAAGCGGGGGACTTAATGTTGATGGTGGTTTTTAGACAAAGGATAAAATCGTAAAAAACCATGACCTAGTGTTACCCGCAACACATTAACTAAGAGTATTTAACTCGGTGTAAACAATTAATAGGGGTATTTTTCAAAATACCGCATTAGGGTTTTCAACGCGGAACCTAATTCCAAAACCAAGCCGCATATCTCTTGCGCACCATGGCAACAATGCCAAACCATGCCGCATACTGCCCACCATGGCAACAATGCCAAACCAAGCCGCATACTGCGCCACAGCAACAATGCCAAACCAAGCCGCACCCTGCGCACCATGGCAACAATGCCAAACCAAGCCGCATCTGCGCACCATGGCAATAATGCCAAACCAAGCCGCATCTTTGCACCTCGGAAACAATGCCAAACCAAGCCGCACCCTGCGCACCATGGCAACAATGCCAAACCAAGCCGCATCTGCAAGCACCACGGCAACAATGCCAAACCAAGCCGCACCTGCGCACCATGGCAACAATGCCAAACCAAGCCGCATCTTTGCACCACGGCAACAATGCCAAACCAAGCCGCACCCCGCGCACCACGGCAACAATGCCAAACCAAGCCGCACCACTCGCGCACCATGGCAACAATACAAAATTTCCAAGCCGCTATACCTTTGGCCCACGCCAAATATAGCGCCTAGGCTTGCAAGACTTGCAACTAGGTCAAGATGGCCGTCGTGCCATTGGCACATGCCAACACGTGCCGCAAGCCATATTTCTAAGCCGCTATGCCTTTGGCCCACGCCCAACATAGCGCCCTAGGTTTGCAAGACTTGCAACTGGTCAACATGGCCGTACGTGTTATTGGCACATGCCAACACGTGTCGCAAGCCATATTTCCAAGCCGTTATGCCTTTGGCCCATGCCCAACATAGCGCCCTAGGTTTGCAAGACTTGCAACTAGGTCAACATGGCCGCACGTACCACATGCCAACACGTGTCGCAAGCCATATTTCCAAGCCGCTATGCCTTTGGCCCACGCCCAACATAGCGCCCTAGGTTTGCAAGACTTGCAACTAGGTCAACATGGCCGCACGTGCCATTGGCACATGCCAACACGTGCCGCAAGCCATATTTCCAAGCCGCTATGCCTTTGGCTCACGCCAAATATAGCGCCCTAGGCTTGCAAGACTTGCAACTAGGTCAACATGGCCGTACGTGCCAATGGCACATGCCAACACGTGTCGCAAGCCATATTTCCAAGCCGCTATGCCTTTGGCCCACGCCCAACATAGCGCCCTAGGTTTGCAAGACTTGCAACTAGGTCAACATGGCCGCACGTGCCATTGGCACATGCCAACACGTGCCGTTGACACATGCCAACACGTGCCACAAGCCATATTTCTAAGCCGCTATGCCTTTGGCCCACGCCCAACATAGCGCCCTAGGTTTGCAAGACTTGCAACTAGGTCAACATGGCCGCACGTGCCATTGGCACATGCCAACACGTGCCGCAAGCCATATTTCTGAGCCGCTATGCCTTTGGCCCACGCCCAACATAGCGCCCTAGGTTTGCAAGACTTGCAACTGGGTCAACATGGCCGCACGTGCCATTGGCACATGCCAACACGTGCCGCAAGCCATATTTCCAAGCCGCTATGCCTTTGGCCCACGCCAAATATAGCGCCCTAGGTTTGCAAGACTTGCAACTAGTCAACATGGCCGCACGTGCCATTGGCACATGCCAACACGTGTCGCAAGCCATATTTCCAAGCCGCTATGCCTTTGGCCCACGCCCAACATAGCGCCCTAGGTTTGCAAGACTTGCAACTAGGTCAACATGGCCGCACGTGCCATTGGCACATGCCAACACGTGTCGCAAGCCATATTTCTAAGCCGCTATGCCTTTGGCACATGCTAAACACACACGCTGATAGCCTAACTTGCAAACCGTGCAACCTACCACCAAGGCATTCCGCACATGCCATTGGCACATGCCAAACACACACGCTGGTAACCTAACTTGCAAACCGTGCAACCTACCACCAAGGCATTTTCGCACATGCCATTGGCACATGCCATTGGCACATGCCACACGCGCCACTAGCAGCGCCACTTGCACTCAAGATGCAACCAACACTCGAGACATCGACACAAACTGGGGGATGCTTCTTTAGGGTTTTGGTTTGGCGGTCACAAGACATGCGGCGTACACTACGCTCACATTAAGAAAGCGTGAAAAGGAATAAAGCGGTCAAATAAAAGAGGAAATAATGGTGAAAAACGTTTTCGCCCATTAAACCATGCGGTTACCACCTCCTCCCATTATTTCACCCTTTACTCTCTTCCTTCATGAGGCCAGGGTACGTTTCAATCTCGACTTGTCTAAATAGGTCTTACCTATTTACACCAGAAAACATGTCTCGGTCAGGAGAAAAACACTACACTCTCAGAAAGGCAATTTTGCAAGCTCTCCCAAAAGCTTTCATCTCTTGCAAGCTGATGCGTGTCGTAGGTACAATCAAATTAATTCAAAATTTCCACTCAATTAAAAATAATATAATGGAAGTCAAGTTCGTTCCCACGAGGAGCAAGAGATTCTAGTTGTAAAAGTTGTCACGAAAGGGGGGTGTAAAAAGCAAAATAAAAATAAACAAAGCAATTAAAACGTAAAGTTGAAAGATGAAAACAATAAGAGAGAGATCAAGGAATCCTTCTTCGCCGTTCACGAAACAATGAATCAAGTTATGTTCTATTCTACTTGTTATTAGTCACAAATTATCACCAACCGTAGGTAAAGCGGCTAGCTCGGTGCTAAACCCTAAATCCCTTATATCACCTAGGACACGGAAGTTCTCGATACCGGATTCTAATCACCTAGCCACCTAGAATTAGCTCAACCTAGATGTAACTTGTCTCATGCATTATGTTTTGTGAATTTCTTAGGTCGATATTAGTAGTTAGACTCTTAGCTCAAGGTCTACTTGCTAACGTTGTTTCTACACACAATTGCTCCACGGAATCCCTCCGCAAGGTCTCGTGTTTGCTACTTATGTAAAAAAAGTCAAAGAACGATTACTTATCCCCTAACTTTCACTAGCTTTAGATCGAATTAACAAATTAATTTAGTTGGCCACCCAAACAATCTATCAATCAATCATGAGTGTCTTTAAGATCACTCCTATTAGTAAAAAACAAGCGATAATTATGTGAAAAACTTCAAGATAGAATTTGAAAACAAAAACTCAAATCATGTTAAGAACTAGGAATTCATCCTCAATCAAAAAGAAATTTAGCTACTCATGTTTTTGAAATTCACACAATTAATAATTATTAAAAGAAGAAGTTTCAAATTCACACAAGTAATTAAAAAGAAAAATCTTAGAAAAGCAAGCAAAAACACAAGTGATGTGTGTGTAGAGAGGTGTGTAGAAGTTGTAGAAAACTTCTCTATTTATAAGCTTCAAAATTCTCCAAATCTTCTAAGGATTAGAATCCTTTTCCTTTTGCAATTCAATCTCCAAATCCAAGCTTTTCTCAACTCTTCCACCTTCTCTTTCCAAATTTGAGTCCAATTCTCCATCCAATTCCTAGCCCAAGTCTTCATACCCATGAGAGAAGTCCATAGAAAGTTCCGAATTTTGCTCGCGGAAAAGCTGGATTATGGCGGAATTTGACCGGAAACGTCATCGCCGCCGGCCACCCTGGAAATTTCTCCGTCAAGAGAATATTCGACGGAATATTCCGTCCGGTCCTCCGTTAGGACTAACGGTCAAAGTGGTTGACCGTCGGTCAAGCTGTTAGTCAAGCTGGGTCAAGGGAAGAGAGTCACCGGTCCGACTCGGTCTTAGTCCTACCGAGTCACCAGTCAACTCGGAGTCGGAACCGAGTCAGTGATCCAGCTCAGTCCAGACCAGACCACTTGCCAGGCCAACTTGTGTTGCACCAGGATGGTGCATCACTGCCTGCTCCCAGCCATAATGGCCCTGTAACAGCATCTCAGAACCAACCCCTGCAACATCTCCATCTCTGCATTACCAGCTCTGTTGGCCCTGCAACTCTTTACCAGGCTGCAAGATTTCCATTATCACTGCAACAAAAGCCCTATTCCACCTGCAATCACCTCAGTCCATCTACCTAGCTCACTTCTGCCATATTCCTTGAAGCATCACACAACCCATTCTCTGTAACCACCTTCACAGTCCCATTCTAACACTGTTTAACACCACCATCTGCTTTCGACCACCATTCTCTAAAACCTACAAAGACATCCAATTTCAGTTCAAGTTCTAGGTCTCCAACTACCCGCGAACCCAGGACTGCACTTGCAAACTCCTTTGGCAACAATCACGAACCGACTTAGCCTCACAACCCGAGCATACTTCTAATCACAAACTGCACCTTCATGTACCCATTCCTCATTGTTGCTTAGCTTCATTGAACACCAACACCCAATTTATGCCATTAGACTCGGACCAATCCATCTTATCACCCCCGCAATATTCTCCCATTCACTCACTTGTAATTCCAAACTGCACTTTGACTATGCCTGTAACTTCAATTTCACAATCCCAGTACCACGAACCACCACATCAGTTGCCTCGGTTACATTGCAACCATCCCTAGCTCTGTGCCCACGACACCGCAACACCACCAAGATACCGAGAAATCCAAAGACTTGCCGGACCACTTGAGGCGCAACATTCATTTCCATCATCAGTAATGACACTGTGAGTCTTCATACCATCTCCAAACACCTTGTCTGCACCACCTTGCTCTTCCTGGAGCTGTTCTTCATCTCAATCTCGGTTGCAATATCCATCTCATATCGACTCAAAACTAAACCTACATACCCATGACTACATCATCTCCAAACTGCTCCTTATTCCTCTGTTGAATCTAACCCTAGCTCGTTAACAATTTCGATCCCCGTATTGAATAATAGCTCAAACCGAGCTCCAATCTGTTGTAGCTTCATTGAATCGATCAACTCCATTAATTCCAATCGAACCCAGGGCTTACAACAACACAAACCCATTTAATCTCCTCTTTCCCGAATCGATTTCTCGATCTGTTCTCGATATTAAACTCGAGACTCAACTCTGTTGCTTCCATCTTCCCGAGCTTCAATCATGAACTCGATTCGATCTTCAATGTCCAATCCACAAACCCTACTCCATTTCGAATCTCTGTCAAGCCAATCGATACTCAATTCCTTCATCTCTATCACGGCTAGCGGCAGTGACAGATGCTCTTAGTTTCATCCATCCAACCCAGGTCGATCTCGATTCAACAAACTCTAGTTCCGTGTTCGACCATGAATCAACTTATATAAATCTCATACAACCACGAACGGTTTCTACTCTGCGTTTCAATTTCTAGCTTTCGAGACGCACCATTATCTGCTCTTCTCAATTTCGGGTGAGATTGGGTTAAATGAGAATGATTGAAGAGAACTTTTCTCGATTTAGGGTGAAGGTGAAGTAGGTTTGGATCCGGTTTGGTCGTGGATCGAGAATGCGGGTGTGGAGCAGGTGTAGATGGATGGGCTTAGGTTAGGGTATGGGTGGATCAGACATGTGGGCTTGGGTATGGGTCAGAGTTCACTCCCTTCTTTTTTGGATAAGAGACACCTCTTTGACCTCCCCTTATCTATTATTGTCCTTCCTTCAGTAATTTGAGTCACCCCTTATCCTCGGCTGGGCTCCATATAGTATTCCCTCCTTGATGAAATGACAATTTTACCCTTTTGGCTCAA
Source organism: Papaver armeniacum (assembly GCA_023531295.1). Classification (NCBI taxonomy): domain Eukaryota; kingdom Viridiplantae; phylum Streptophyta; class Magnoliopsida; order Ranunculales; family Papaveraceae; genus Papaver; species Papaver armeniacum. The sequence continues at coordinate 254,086 of JAJJWW010001076.1, read as the reverse complement.
ATAGAGTGATTTCTTCTTCTTTTCCTCCGTGCGACTCCAAAGTAGCTACAAAACTCAAAACAAGCGTAAAATACAAAATTTACACGAAAAATAGCAAAGAAAGCTTAAACTCTAGATAGTAAATACGGTGTATTCTACACCTATCACAAGCTTCCCAAGCTTTCACTTTCTGATACAAGTCGAGATACTACTCTCCCAGAATTACTCTGGTCTCAACATCTTTCTTTGCTTCCTCCCCAAATCAACCCTTCTCCTCCACTTTGTGACCGAAGTAAGTCCGGAACGACCATTTCTTGGTTTAGGCCGGACTTGTACATATTGATCTCTCGAATCTACAAAGTGCTCACGACACATTTGTTTAGGGTTTGAACCAGTTTCTCACTCACCTACCGCAATTACCAAAATCGTGAAACGATTTTTACCCATAAATGTACCGGTAACCCCAATAACCGTATGTGGCTGGGTTGTTTTGTCGAATTGAGGATATAAAAAGAAGTTCGAGAATCTATAGATTTGGTTCGGCTTGTTAATCATCATTGATTTAGGGTGAGACACATGTTGATGCTGGATAAGGCGAATTTTTACTTATGAAGCTCATTATGCAATCTTAAAGGATTTTTTGGTATCTCGTTTTGGGTATTGAAAAGTAGACATACTACTCGAGCAAGAGATTGATATAGTTGTTTTAAATTTTAAGAAAATGAACGTCTCAAATTAAGTTTTAATTTACTTTCTGGATAAATTAGTATTGATTACATGTGACGATTGCATAAATAGATTAACTAATTCTAACTTCAGTTTACAAATATCAAAGTAAAGCATAATTTTAAGTCTACGGCTCCACTCTAGTTCTTGTACTACGTTACCTACTGCATCAAACTCCCAAATCCTTGATATGATCATGCAGCTTGAGACCCTTCAACATCATGGCCTCCACTATGATTTCTAAACCATAGACATAAAGAATCAGTTGGAAATCCATCGAAGTTTAATGATCTCCTATAATCTTGATAACCTTGTGGAGTTTTTAGACTGACCTGACGATACGTAGATTGTTGCACTGGACGAATTTGAGAACGCTGCACTGGACGATATGGAGTTTGTTTCCCAAGAGGTACTTGTGTTTCTAGCACTACTTCTTGTGAATATGGAGTTGTTGTGCGCCGAGAAAATTAGGACCGAAGTTCATGATTTCCCCAAATTTGTGCAACTATATATTTTAGGTATATACGTATGGTTTCAATATCTCTTAACTCCATTTGATTCAATTGTTTGGTAAATTATTTTTGAGTTGCAGACGTGCCTGTATAAGAATTAGGAAGGTCGACCTTGTGAGACAATGGAGCGTCTAACGCGCTCTCCGTCAAGATCAATAGTCTCTAGCTCCCAACTCAAAACTGGCAAATCAGAGATTGCCAATGATAAAGAAGATCTACTTCTTCGTCTTGAAGGGGTCGATGAAGATGAAGCTCCTGCTGTAGGACAACTGGTGAAAGTTAGAATCACTGGTGGCGCATGTGGTGGAACATCCAAATTTTGGTAATGCTTTACCTATTACGACAAAATCCATCCCATAGTAATTGTGTAATATTGTTGTGTTGTTGGTCGTATTGGTCTTCGTTACAAGAGGTGAATTTAGTCTCATACCTTGTCAACCATTTTCTCTTAAGTTCTATGTATTTCGACCCTTGCACGGTAGATATATATGTGGAGGTTTATGTAGCTCTCCGACTCGACCAACTAACTGTCTAGCACATCTCTCCCCCAAAAAATAAACACCAATATCACTGACAGGAATGTACAACACCATGCGTTGGAATGAAAAATTCTTTGATCCTTTGGGCAATATTAGTGCGGAAGTCTTCAAAATCCACATATGATATTCAGTTAACATTATGTTTGTTCCCAATCATGCATTGGTATCTCCACAGATGAATGTTATCTCTCTCATTCTTATTTTTGTTTGGATGCCAATAACCACCTTCAAACCTCACGATGATTGGGGAATATTTCCTCTTGTAGTCATAAAGTCTCGATACACCAATGTTGAGATATGCATACCACCAAAACTGAAGTAAAAAACATACAAAGGAAAGTCATTATATTTAGTCTAACTTGCTAGATATATGTAAACCGATTTAAAGTCAAAGGAATGTATGATTGTATTTACCTCTAAGAGGCCCCTTATACCTTCAATGTTTGGCGCACCCAAGCATGCGATATCGAGACAAACGTACGATTCGGCTAATATAACGGAGCCTCAATCATAATTGGGAGCCTTTAACATATATTGCAACTCCTCTAGCCATCCCACTTGAGTACTTGAGTTTGAATTGGGGAAAAAATATGAACCAAGTACCCATAACATAAATACCTTAGCAATTTATGTATCTCTAGCTGGGTCATAAATTGCAGAATCAGGATCTTTACCACCATGCAACTCGTTGTATATATATGCCTTTAAACCGGAATTTGGAATTCCACCACTTCTTAAACATCTATGATTTTGTCGTGTTGTTATCTCAAAATACAACGGAAGTGCATCTTGGTGTCACTCTTCTTCCAACCATCTTTGTTGGTCAAATGAAACATCATCTCCCACCCTAAAAGGTATCCCAATGAAGCTTTTAAGAGAAACCAGATTGAATCTTTTATCTAAGAGAAATTCCAGTGGGAAGCGCAAACAGGCAAATCATTATACAGATACAGTGGGACAAATAAACGAGTAAAATGGATGGACAAATCCTCAGATAAAAGGGTTTGTCCATCTTGCTTCAGGTTAAGTCGAACGAATCAATTTGAGATGACCGGAGCAAAAAAAACCGATCGGGCCAAAATGAGCCGAGCTTGATCTGGATACTGACAACGGCTAATCATCCAATAGCTACCAGTTCATTCCTGTAAATTTAATCGAATTAAACTTCAAAACCACACTCTCCTTTTACACCCAATTTTTTTTTGAGTAATGGCTCAACCGTATATTCGTCCCGCAGAATTTACGATACGAAGATTTGTCGCTTTGTCGAAACTATGTAGCTTTATATCCGGCAAAGGGTACAAAATGATGTCCAGATGAGTTATTGAGTTTGAGTTATATCCATAGAATATATGAAAACTTCTACAATGATACAGGCTGGTAACCCCAATAACCGTATGCGGCTAGGTTGTTTTGTCGAATTGAGAATATAAAAAAAAAGTTGGAGAATCTAACTTTTGTTCGGCTTGTTAATCGTTATCGACTTAGGGGTGAGAAAAATGTTGATGTTGGATAAGGCAAATTTTACTTATGACGCTCATTACGCAATCTTAAAGGATTTTTTGATATCTCTTTTTGGGTATTGAAAAAACTATTCGGCTCCACTCCAGTTCTTGTTATATGTGCCCTCCTGCATCAAACTCCCAAATCCCTGATATAATCCTGCAGGATGAGACCCTTCAACATCACGCCCTTCATTTTGATTTACAAACCATAGATATGAAGAATCCGTTAGAGAGCCATCGAAGTTTAATGATCTCCAATGTAATCTTGATAACCTTGGGGAGTTTGTTGGTAGCTTTGATGATACGAAGATTGTTACACTTTGAACGAATATGGAGTTTTTTTCCCAAGAGGTACTTGTGTTTCTAGCACTACTTCCTGTGAATATGGAGTTGTTGTGCGCTAAGATAAATTAGGACTGAAGTTCATGGTCTCCCCAATTTTTTGCAATTGTTGTAGGTATACACGTATGTTTTCAATATCTCTTAACTCCATTTTGAAAATGCGGGGGTCTAACAACCACACCCAACAATTCGTTTGGCAATCTGAGAGGACTTACTCCAATACACTTTCTAGAGAATCAACTAGACAAATCAGATTCAATCTAGAGTAAAGTATATCAAAGAGCTTAATATCTCTAACTCTTAATTCAATCCGCAATAAGCAAATGAAAATCATGAAAGCACGATTAAATATAAGAGGAGTTACTTGAACAGTACCAAAGACCAATGTTCAAGTCTCAATCAATGTAATCAACAACCAAAGGTTGGATATTCTAATTGATTGATCTTAACGCATAACTTTGTGATATTTCAATTATATAAAAAAATATAAAGCGGAAAAGAAATAACACATATACCAGAATTTTGTTAACGAGGAAACCACTAATGCAGAAAAACCCCGGGACCTAGTCCAGATTGAATACCACACTATATTAAGCCTCTACAAACTCTAGCCTACTACCAATTAACTTCGGACTGGACTGTAGTTGAACCCTAATAAATATCACACTGATTCAAGGTACAATTGCGTTCCTTACATATTTGAACCCAGCAGGATACTACGCACTTGATTCCCTTAGTTGATCTCATCCACAACCAATAGTTGCTACGACCCAAAGTCGAAGACTTGATAAACAAATATGTCTCACACAGAAAAGTCTATAGATTGAATAAATCTGTCTCCCACAGAAATACCCAAGAGTTTTTGTTCCGTCTTTTGATAAATCAAGGTGAACAGGAACCAATTGATAAACCATACTTATATTCCCGAAGAACGGTCTAGTATTATCAATCACCTCACAATAATCTTAATCGACTAGCGAAACAAGATATTGTGGAATCACAAACGATGAGACGAAGATGTTTGTGATTACTTTTATCTTGCCTATCGGAGAAATTAATATCGAGTCAATTATTTCAATTGTACTCAATACGATAAAATCGGGCATGATCAGAACATGAAACTTCAAAGAAAATAGTTGGGTCTGGCTTCACAATCCCAATGAAGTCTTTGAAGTCGTTAACCTACAGGGTCTCGATAGAAACCTAAGGTTAAAGGAGAATCGACTCTAGTTATGCAACTAGTAACACATATGAGGTGTGGGGATTTGGTTTCCCAGTTGCTAGAGTTCTCCTTTATATAGTTATTAAATCAGGGTTTGCAATCCAAGTTACCTTGGTAACAAAGCATTCAACATTCACCGTTAGATGAAAAACTTGATTCAACCAAGCTAATATCTTTCAACCATTAGATCGAACTTAGATTGTTACACACAAATGAAATGTACCCTCATTTAGGTTTATGTAACCGTACCTAAACGTGTACACCATGTTGGTTCACAAATAGTTAACCGAGGTTGGCCATATGATTACTCTCATATCAACCTTATTCATCTTAACCATAACTAATTCAAATGACTCAAGTGAAACTACTTAAAGAGTTGTTCAATTGTTATATTCTCATAAAATTATAAAAGAACACAATTGTAGCAAAATCGGTTTGATTCACTCGAATTAATCATGAACATTTTAGCCACGGTTTGCAAAGATTGCATTCCTTATTATATAAAAGTTTATGTTCATGTTTAAAACTGATTTTAGAACTTTAACCTTCAAGTATGCAAACATGTACGCATACTTGAAATACCCGGGCTAAGATTGGGTTATGCCAGTACGCAAACAAGTACGCGAACTTCAAATCCCAGCAGAAATTCTCTGACATGAACATGTACGCCAATACGCAAACGGTTATGCATACTTAGGTTCCCGGATTTCTCAAACCAACAGGTACGCAAACGGGTGCGCATACTATGGTTCCCGGACATGCATTACATATGTGCAAGAGTACACAACATGACATATTCAATAATGGTTAAGTGTTCCAAACTCTTATTTAAATCATTGAAACTTTCTTAGAGGATGACAATAGCCGTTTTCACACATTATTAGCATCAAGGCAATTTTCAAGTTATTGAAATAATCATTACGAAACATTCCAAGACAACACCAAATGATTATATCACACAAACCATGTAAGATGTTACTCTGCAATTTTCACATGATATAAGATGAACTTGGTCGAAGCGAAAGCTTGCCAACACATATTTCGAGAAATATGTAAGCAAGATAAACTCAGCTCGAAATCTCAAATGTGTATATAGAAAACTATATCGTAATACGACTTATGTCTCAATATAGAAGATAGAGTAGAAAAAGACTTTCCAAGTGATAAATGAGTTTAAGTCTCCACACACCTTTTGTTGATGAAGTTCCACAAGCTCCCCTTAGTAGTTCTTCATCTTAAAATGATGAACGTCGTGAAATCTAAGCTCAACTACACATTCTATGTTCTAATCCGAGACATCTATAAATAGGCTAGCTAGAAATAAAGACTTATAGTTTTGATCACTACCATTGACAAACATGCTTGAGATAGCAACGCATGCGAGTTCGACCGAGCAGTGCTCTAACACATTTGATTCAATTATTTGATTAATTGTTTTTGAGTTGTCGACGTGCCTGTATAAAAATTATGACGGTCGAGACCTTGTGACACAATGGAAGCGTCTAACGCTCTCCGTCAAGATTAATAGTCTCTAGCTCCCAATTCAAAACTGGCAAATCAGACCATGCCGATGATGAAAAAGATCTAGTTCGTCGTTTTGAAGGGGTCGACAAAGATGAAGCTCCTGCTGTATGATAACTGGCGAAAGTTGGAATTAGTGATGGTGCATGTGGTGGAATATCCAATTTGGTAATGCTTTACCTATTGCGACAAAACCAATCCCATAGTTGTGTAACATTCTTGTACCATTGGTCGTACTGGTCTTCGTTATAAGGGGTGAATTTAGTCTCATACATTGACCACCATTTTCTCTTAAGTTTTACGTATTTCTACCTTGCAAGTAAATATACAAGGAGGTTTATGGGGCTCTCCAACTCGACCAACTAACTGTATATCACATCTCTCCCACGAAAAATAAACACCAATATCACTTGTGGACTGTACAACACCATGCACTCGGAGTGAAAAATTCTTTGATCCTTTGGGGAATATTAGTGCGAAGTCTTCAAAATCCACATATGGCATTCGGATAACATTGTTTGTTCATAATCATGCATTGGTATCTCCACATATGAATGTCATCTCTCTCATTCTTGTTTTATTTTGGATACAATTACCACCTTCATACCTCATTATGATTGTGAAATATTTCCTCGTGTAGTCATAAAGTCTTGATACACCAATATATTAAATTATGCATACTACCAAAATCAAGTAAAAAACATACAAAGGAAATTCAAACGTAAATCGATTTAAAGCCAAAGGAATGTATTATTGTATTTACCTCTGGAAGCCTCTTATGCCTTCAATAGTTGGCGCACCTAAGCACGCGATATCGAGACAAACGTATAATTCGGATAATATATATATAGCGGATCCCCAATCATAATTGGGAACCTTTTCCATATTTTGCAACTCCTCTAGCCATCCCACTTGAGTAATTGAGTTTGAATTGGGGAAAAAACATGAACCAAGTACCCATAACATAAATACCTTAGCAATTTATGTATCTCTAGCTGGGTCATACGTTGCCGAATCAGGATCTTTACCACCATCCAACTCGTTGAATATAAATGCCTTTAAACCAGAATTTGGAACTCCACCACTTCTTAAACCTCTATGATTTTGTCGTGTTGTTATCTCAAAATACAATGGAAGTGCATCTTTGTGTCGATTTTCTTTTAACCATCTTTATTGGTGAAATGAAACATCATCTCCTACCCCGAAAGGTATCCCAAGTAGGAAATACAAATCTAATGAAGTTATGCCTGTAAAAAATTAAATTTGTTCATATCATTTGTATTCCTCGTACTGTCAACATAAAAATATAATTTCAAAATATATGAACATACCTATGTCGAAATCATGAAAATGAAACGTGTGTGTAATATACCACCAACGCTCTATATATCAATATACCCACCAAATTGGGCGAATTTTTATGCGCTCTTACATAGTTCAAAGTAATCCCAGGAAATCAATCGACAATAGCTTTAACACCATGAGGAAGTTTTTGATAAAGTTTGTGAATTTTATACTAATCACCTCTTGGTTTTTGTAGAGAAATATATCGCTCTGTTTTTGTAGACATGTGACCTTTACCAGATGCTAATTCTTGACTGGATAGTAGAGTGGCATTGTTATCTTCACCTGAATCTTCTTGTCTCCTTGGTAGAGTTTGACTGTGTTTACTTATAGGTGGTTTTATATTTCTTAATTTGTCGACCAATATCTTGTGACCGAGACATGATAATTAAATGGGTTTGCGTAGAAAATATGTAGAGAAGATTAAATTTGTGTTGAAAAGATGTAGAGAAGAATGAATTTTCTTTGAAAATATATAGAGAAGAATGAAGTTGTTGTGAGTAGAGAAGATTTAACTTGAGTATAATTTATAGTGTTGAGAAATTATAGCGTTTTTTTTTGTCCCTGTTAAAATGTGACCGTTATCGAATCAAGTTGGTGCGACCAGCTCAGATCAATTTTAACCGAGCATCGACTCAAACAAAGCTGGTGGCACCAATTTGCAACTATTGATTCAGTTTTTGTGTGGTGAATAGTATGCAACTTTTTTATATGAAACATTACAACAAATTGAAAGGTATGGGGCATTAGACAGTTTCCAGTGAGGTGTATATGTTCTATGTTTTGATGAACAAAAAAAAAAAAAACCCAATATATGTTTCAATAAATGTTACTACCTACGTCCTAAATTATTAGTCCGCTTTGACTAAGTCAAGATATTAAGGAGACTGGAGGAGTGTACAAAACTATCCCTATTAAATACTATGTTATTACTAAAATTGAAAGGTATATGGAGCATTTAAGAAAAATACTTATTTGATAATTTTATTATTTATAGAAATGTTTAGTAATTTTGTTTCCTATTGAGGAAGATACCATTTAATACGTTTAAATAAAAGATAAAAATAAAAATATTTATAGATTGATTTAGTTGATTTGTTTCTTATTTGAGGAATATATCATTTAAGATTTTTGATTGGTTATATTTAAAAACAATTTTATAATTATAAAAATTGAAGGATATATTTAAGAGTTTGAATCAAAAATATGACTATAAACAAAAGTTGGTCAGTATTTTTGGACATATAAAAATAGAATAGAGGACATAAATTTTAGGAATGTAGGTGCAAATAATCCACAGAGCTAGGTGGAACCATCCTGGCTAAGGGCGCACCAAGAAAAGTAAATACTAGAAGCATTGAATCACCCCACCAGGTCTGGGCGCGAGGAAAGAGGAACGGGGACAGCTCGAAAAGCCGACATAAGGGAGAAAAGCTCTGATGTGACACCCATCGAGTTCGAAGACAATTAATGCCCTGACAGGGTTGGTGAAGAGATAAGAGAAGCTCGTCCGAAGCAAGACTCGGCCAAGAATCTAAAGGGCGACATCGATCACTTCTACCAAACGAACGACATCGGGTGATGATACCACTCGGCTATATGATTCGGCTCAAGAAAAAGGAGAGATCGACCGAGGCACCAGCAAGTCTCCCGAGAAGAACATCCAGGAAGATGTACCAGGCTCAACACTGTAATATCGATGTATCACCACCTGCAGCTATAAATAGAGATCGTGCAGGAAGGTAGAAGGAGGATTTTTTGAGGTAGAAAAGAAAAGAAGTAAGAGAACAGTGCTGAGTGTTTTGTGAGCATTGTTGAGCATATTTGATCCTTGTAATCTTGTGTGAAGTAATAAGATCATCCCTTAACCCCCGTGGACGTAGGTAATCATGCCGAACCACGTACATCTTGTGTTCTTCTATGTCTTTTGTTTATTTACTTCTTAGCATAGATCTTTGGATGTAGTAGTAGGATTTTCTACATCTACATTCGGGCGCCAACTAAGGGGAACGTGTAACATCTTCGGATACCTTGAAATCGGTTACCAAAAGAGAGAAATCCAAGCTCCTAAGTCACCATGCGTGTTAGTTGAAGCTAAGGGAGAAACTCTTTTGGTTCAGAGTGTTGATAGGAATAATTTGTGAAAAGTTTTTGTCCTCGTTTTTAGCCAAACCTTGTTGAGTTTTGAGGTAGGATTGTTTTGCTGGCTTTGACCGCTTCTGTTTTCATTAGAGTCGAGTCGTCAGGGTTAAATCATCAAACTAGGCTGTTTCTCTAAGTCGTCTAAGCAGGTTGTAAGAAGATCAATAAGCTCCCGAAATAACATCTTTTGATGTTGGTAGAAGCTAAAAATGAAATTCCACCTTGCTGACCTTTTTTCTTTTCATCTCTAATGGTTAAAATCCGTGTGCTGTTAGATTTGTTGTTCACCTTCGTTTTTACTTACTAGAATTCACGAAAGGCTCACGGAAACTTGGTTTAAAGGAAAAAATTTGTTTAGTTAACTTCATCGTCTTAACCCCATCAAACAAGAGCCGGTAAATCTCTTACCTTATGAATAAGGGATTCCGGTTGAAGTTTGACTAACTGCGTAAAGATAAGGGTTTTAGTTAAAACTTTTCCGGTCAAAGGTCGCCTTGTCGTCAATCTAAGGTAAAACGTAATGACACCTCAAAAGCTCCCGTATGGATCATCTTTGATGACCGGTAGAAGCTAAGGTGAAACGTTGATTCGTTATTTGGATCTTCTAGTTAGCTAAATCAAAGTGTGACAGTGGTGGAGGCAAGACTAACTTGAAATCATCGAGTTCAGTTTTCCGGAAACTATGGATGAAAGGAGTTTTAGTGGGCGCTTCATTATCAAGCCTCATCTTGATCCTACACTAAAAGCCTCACAGCATCAGTAGACGATCGGTACAACAATTGGTAAAGGTTATCGCATCATCAACTGTAGTCAAGAAAGAAATCTTCCAACTTAGCATATGGATGATTAATGACTTCTGGCACATGGAATGTTAGGACAAATAATGATTAATGCGTAGGAAAGTACTTGAAAGCAACGTGTCGAGAAAGCTTTTCAAAGATTGTCCTTTATGGTCAAAACCACTTGACTGCTGTGATCAACACACCAGCATAAATGGAAGTGTACTGTGAAAACTTTTTCCACCTTACACGGCAGAACTGCTGTACTTCATTCTTAACCTTTTCGAAAGCAGTTCGAAGTAAGTGTTGTATGCTTTGGTGACGTAGGTACGAACGGGCAGGCGAGCCGAGGAACGAGGGCAGTACCGAAGGCAATGGCGAGTACCTCCAGGACGAGCAGAATCCTAAGGAACCGAGTCACAACGGGATCTAGTGTAGAAGAAGGACTCACGGATTCCCGACACGAAGATCATCGGCCAAATAACCCGACCGAGCCTCAGGCACCAGTCAAAGGCATGACTACTGTCGACGAGGAGGTCGATTTAGGCCGAGACAATGATCTCCCTCCAAGAATGCTGAGGATTATCCCGAGCCAAATGGGGCAAGGGAATGAGGACGACATGATAGATGGAAGAACTGCATCGGACACTGAGGAAGAATAGGAAGTGCAGACGATACAGGAGGAACGAGGGCGAGAAAGGCAACCAACAGAGTACCTGCACGACCTAGAGCAAGAAGGTGAGAGACTCAGGCGAGTGTACTTAGCAAGGGGCGACCAAAACCGAGACATTCCCCCAGCAGCGGCTGGTCATCCCGTAGCTCCAATCGATCCCCCCGTTATTCCTTCGACAAGGCCTCCGATCGCACCACCCAATGTGACAGGAAACCAAGTCAATGGCCACTCTAGCCATGAATGTACTGACCCAATGTTACTTGCTATATTGGCAAGCCAAAGAAGGCAAGAAGACCTTATGAGAGAGCTGCAAAGGAGAAACCTAGCTCTAGAACATGAAAACTACCGGCTCCGTAACAGACGGGCGGGGTCGAGAGGATCATCGAGCCGAGGCGCTTCTAGCAACCACACCCCATCAAGAAACACCCCACCCCCATCTCCGAGCCGAGAACGCATACCCGACCCTGATCGACCAAGAGAAGGGTATGGGACAGCCGACGATTCTTCGACCGAGGAAGAGGCAACCAATGGGGGTACGAATGCGACAACCAATCAAAAGATCGAACAACTTGAGCAGATGGTCAGAAAACTAACAGGAAATAACGAGGACGACAAGCTAGCAGAAGTAATCAGTGAAGCCCAAAAGATACCATTTACCAAGGAATTGGATCGGGCTCCATTCCCGCCAAAGTGTACATTGCCGATTTTCCCATCATGTACATCATGTCCTTGTTACAGTGAAAAAAATGATGTGGTCATGTGCAAATTCTTTCCAGCAAGCTTGGAGGGCGAGGCAAAGAGCTGGTTCTACACCTTGCCCGATGAATCCGTTGGAAGCTATGGAGTCCTGGTGGAAACCTTCCTTGAGACTTACATGCATAACAGTATTGCTCGGCCCAGGGTCAATAAGCTCTTCACACTTGCACGAAGATTCATGGAACCATTGCGTTCTTTAACGGACAGGTGGAGAAAGTTATGCACTGATATCGGAAAGGTGCCGGTCGATCAACAGATATTCGGTTTCGAGAATTCATTGGGGAGAACAGATCCCATTTGGGTAGCAATGTACACTGAGAAACCGAAAACATTAAGAGAAATCCGAAAGATGCAGGAGCACTACATCGCCTTAGAGGAGATTCAGGAAGCGGCACAAGGCAGAAGAATACAAGAAGCAAGCGTCACCGTAGAGGCAACCCCACGAGAAGCCCAAAAACGACTTGAGAAAAGACCGAGCATACAGCATCATGGGGAAAACAAAAGAGTTTGGGTCGAGAAAGGAAAGAAGCCTCGACACGAACCTAAATCTTACACTCCACTAAACGCACCATTAGAAGAGATATTCAAGGAAGTCGAGAAGAGGAATGACATCCGATATCCTAAGACTCGGGGAATTCAGTTCGACGAAACAAGGAACCACCCAGAGTTTTGCCATTACCACTAGTTTCGAGGCCATTCAACTAATGATTGTCGGGAGGTGAAAGACATCGTCCAACACCTAATCCGAGATGGATATTTACGGCATTTCGTCAAGACATCGCCAACTCCGCTCAACCCGACGTTCCAAAGACACCAAATAAGAATCAATCATGGCACCCAGTTCGCCTGCAACACCATATCGCACTCGGCAACCCAAGAGTTCGATTTGGGAACCGGCATCGCCTCGAGGATTCATAAAAGGGATCGATCGGGCAAGGAAATATTAAGTGTGGCCAAAACCTTGCCCATGGAACCATGGATGATGCAGCCGATCACCTTCTCGGCGAAAGACGTCCCATTAAATGGTCAAGCACATGGGGATCCCTTAGTAGTAACTCTGCTGATCGAGGAATGGGAGTACGCAAGATATTAATGGAATGGGGAGTACGCAAGAGGATGGAATTGTCCGATGACATCCTGATCCCGTCGACCTATCGAATCTACTGCTTCAACGGTACGGTGACAGTACCAAAGGGAGAAGTCACCCTCAGAGTCTCGGACGGGGAGGGATTCCTCGACACACTCACTACCTTTTGCGTGGTCGACGTGGTGTCACCATACGAGGCGATTCTGGGTCGGCCTTAGCTTGCGGGAATCAAGGGAGTTGCCTCGGCCTATCATCAAAGATTGCGGTTCCCATCGTATCGAGGAATAGTTGAGGTGCTAGGCGACCCCCAGGCAGCAAGGCAGTGCGTGCAGATAGACGTCCAGCAGAATGAGGAGAGGCGATCGAGGAAACGCCAAGAGAAGAACAAGTCTAAGGAAATAAAGGCGGGAGAAGAGTTGGAAAAGGTGATGTCACAAGCCATCGCTACTTATGAAGATGGCGAGAAAGAAATCTTATAGCAATCAAAGGAGCCGGCGACAGTCGGCGAACCAAAGCAAAATTTCTCGGCCTTAGAACCTACTCGACAAATCAATCTGGGTACCGAGGAAGAGCCAAAAATAGTAAGAATAGGAACTCTTTTGACAAACGAGCAATCCCAGCAGTTGACAACTCTTTTGAAGGAACACATGGATGTATTCGCCTGGCAAATGCACTATATGGAAGGAATTGACCCGGAAGTCTGCTCACATCACCTAAGGATAAACCCAAAGTTCAAGCCTATCCGACAAAAGATGAGAAGAATCGCACCCGAGCTGCAAATAGCGGTGGAGGCTGAGTTGAAAAAGCTGCACGAAGCAGGAATCATTAGGAAAGCCCAATACCCGCAATGGATATCTAACATGGTAATAGTCCCCAAAAGAAATGGAGGTGTTCGAGTCTGCATCGACTTTAGTGACTTAAACAAAGCATGCCCAAAGGATAGCTTCCCACTCCCCAGCATCGATTAGCTTGTAGAATCCATAGTTGGGTATAAGGCGATAACACTCATGGAAGGATATTCAGGGTACAATCAAATACCCCTGGCCCCCAAAGATCAAGAGCATACATCCTTCTTCACGCCAAGGGGGTTGTATTGCTACACCAAAATACCGTTCGGATTGAAAAACGCAGGCGCCACCTATCAAAGGTTGGTGGAAGACATGTTTGAAGATAAAATACACGACACAATTGAGGTATATGTAGATGACATGTTGGTCAAGAGCAGGGTGGCCACCAACCACATCGACGATATCCGAAACATATTTCAAACCATGAGAAGGTACAAGATGAGGGTAAATCCAGCCAAATGCACTTTCTGGGTCACATCGAGCAAGTTTTTAGGGTACATAATCACCGATAAAGGCATCGAAGCCGACTTAGATAAAATCAGAGCCATCGTGTAAATGCCGTCGCCTGTGACAGTTAAGGACGTGCAACGATTAAATGGAAATTTGGCGGCCTTAGGACGATTCATCTCTCGATCATCTGACAAGTGCAAGGATTTCTTCGGGACATTAAGAAAAGGAGAGAAGTTTAAATGGACTGAGGAGTGTGAAGAAGCATTTCAGAAAATTAAGCAACATCTCGCGAGTCTTCCGGTGTTACAAAGACCAGAGCCCGAGGATATACTAACGATATATCTTGGGGCAACCAGTTATGCCATTAGCGCCGTACTAGTCAAGAACATTGAAGGGGAGGAAAAGCCAGTATATTTCGTAAGCAAAACCATGAATCCAGTAGAGAGGAACTACACCAGGATCGAGCAACTAATATTAGCGTTGGTATTTGCAACACAGAAGCTCCGGACATATTTCCAAACCCACAAGATTCGGGTACTCACGAAGTCATCCATAGAATCGGTACTCGACAATGCAGCCAGGTCGGGACGAGTTTCTAAGTGGAGTGCCCAAATAAAAAAATTCGACATTTTTTACGAAATGAGAACAGCAGTAAAAGCACAGGCAGTGGCCGATTTTTTGGCAGACTTCCTCTCAGCGATGAAGACGAAGTAGAAGACATCCCCGGAATGGAGGAAGATCGAGAGGACCCGTCCGACCTACTCGAGACATGCAACCCGATACGATGGGAGGTTTTCGTGCATGGGTCATCCAATAAAGACGGATCCGGTCTAGGATTGGTCTTCACGATGCCAAAGGTCAAAAAGATGGTACACTCCTTTAGGCTTGAATTTAAAGCGACTAACAATGTCATGGAATACGAAGCAGTAATACATGCCTTGCGTTTGATAGTGGAGATGGGAGATGGGAATCTGGAGGTACGGCTCACAAGCGACTCTCAGCTAGTCGTCCGACAAATCAGCGGACAGTACGCCATACACGACCCTTTACTACAGAGATATTGGGAACTCGCCCAATTCTATATCGGCCAGATACCGAGCATCAAGTTCCGGCATATTTGCAGGAAGGACAATCGCCACTCGGACGCCCAAGCATACATTGCTTCCATGTTGACAGATTCAAGCGTCGAAGGCATTAGAGTTATGAGAGTCTTAATGCCCTCAGTACCTGAGACTATGGACACCGACGCACATGTCGCATCAACCACTACTGATCAGTATCAGGCCGATGATTGGAGGAAACCGATTCATGAGTATCTCGAATCCGGAAAGTTGCCCAAGGGGCGACCCGAGATCAATAAGATCAAGAGCAAAGCGGCCGCGTACAAGCTTCGAGACGGCACTCTATACAGAAAATCGTACCTAGGACCATTACTAAGGTGCCTGAGTAAAGAAGAAGGACACACTATACTCAACGAATTGCACTACGGAGCAGTGGGAAACCACAGCTCAGGTCGTAGCCTAGCAGCACGAGCCAAAACCATGGGATATTTCTGGCCATATATGAATGAGGACGCGAGACACATGGCCCTCATCTGCGATGAGTGCCAAAAATTTAGAAAGAAGATACATGCACCGGCAGTGACATTAAACTCGGTTATCAGTCCCTGACCCTTCGCTAAATGGGGAATCGATATCGTGGGACCATTGCATGTCGGATCGTGGCAGAGGAAGTACCTGATTGTAGCCACTGACTATTTCACCAAGTGGGTAGAGGCCGCCCCATTGAAACACATATGGGATAAAGACGATTTTCGATTCATCTGGGAACACATCATATGTCGCTTTGGAGTACCAGCAGCAATTGTCTCTGACAATGGGAAACAACTACAGGGCAAGAACATCGACTTGCTATTCAACACCTACAATATTCGAAAGAGCAAGTCTACACCCCTGTACCCCCAAAGTAACGGACAATCCGAGATCACAAACAAGACCATCGCCGATAATATGAAGAAGAAGCTCGATGGGGAATATGGAGAATGGTGCGAAGAACTTTATAACGTTTTGTGGGCATACATGACAACTCGCAGAGAGGCAACCGGGTTGTCGCCTTTCATGTTAACATACGGGACCGAAGCCATCCTTCCCACAGAAGCAATGATACCTACAACAAGAACTGAAGCATGGAGACGAAACATCTCAGCTGATCTTATTCTGGCTAAATTAGACGATCTAGAAGAAACAAGAGAGATGGCTCTGCAGAAAATGGAAAATTACCAACGAAGAATCCAGCGAGAGTACAACAAACGGGTTCGACCCAGAGAATTTCAACTAGGACAGTTGGTACTAAAGCATCTACCCAGTTATGAACGTGATAAAAAAGGTGGAAAATTAGCAGCACGATGGGGAGGACCCTACACCATTGTTGAAAAGGTCGGTGAAGGAGCATACAAGATACTAAAACCGGACGGAACACCTGAGCCACGACCATGGAATGCTACGCGACTAAAACTATATCACCCATGAAAACAGGTAGGATATATTGTCATTCATTTCCGTGAAATGCCACGAGGGGTTGGAAATGTGGCAAGTGCGTCTAAATGGTCGTTTCAAACCCGGGGCGATGGCATTGTGCAAGTGCCGGGGCGACTTACACTAAGACGGACTATTCGAACTCGGGGCGATGGCAGTGTGCAAGTGCCGAGGTAGTCCTAGGGCCATGGCGGTTGGAAACCAGTGGCCGATTGTCGGGTCATGAGTACTCGACGATCGAGCAGTCAACATTGCTCCCCTTGCAAGTGGCCGAAATCACTTGCCCAAGAAAGTTAATCGATAACTTCTTGGGATATCGATCCCCTAGATATTAGGAAGGACTAATTACCCTGCCACTAGATCTTGAAAGACGGTGATGAGATGCCTCAATCGGGACATGGCATTGGGCCCGATGACCCTCCCCTGTTGAGTGTGTTCGACAGAAACGACATTTATGATTAACCAACCTACTCATGTTTATGCGAGGCATATACAACTTAGTCGCACAAATAAACCATAAGTTGTCGGCGTAACATAAGTAAGAACATTAACATGCATAACAAGTGTTCGATAACCATAAAAACAACCAAACTGGCGACGCAGAGCCCCATTAAAAGGTGTACGAGAAATTAAAGGCGTTCGAACGGATTACAACCCATGACAAAGGGTAAGACAAATGACGGCCGCTACAAAAGACTAGCTTACTCTTTAGAAGGAACCGGCCCCGGAATCGCTCTCTTAGCGGCAGCATTGGCTCGTTTCTTATCAAGCACCGCCTTTACACCTGCTTTGACCTTCGCGACGAGCTCATCGTTAAACTTCGCCTTCTCAGCAGTAAGATCCTGTGTCATCTGCGTCGACGCCGCTTCGGCAGTGGCTACCCGCTCGAGTAGTTGAGACTCCCTCATCTTCAACCGAGTATTCTCCTCTTCCAACGAGGCCACCTTCCTATGCTCGGCTGCCAAAACAACAAGAGCAGTCAGTTACATAATGACAGCATTAAGACAACAACAAGGAAAACACATTATAAGGCACACCACCTTCCAGTAAAGGGGTAACTACTCTAATGGTTTCTTCAGACTCAGACAAGCTACACTCGAGAGAAGACATCTGGGAAGAAAGTTCTAGATATCTTTGTTAGTTAAACTCATTAGAGGGGCCGTACTTCTTATGATCACTCCATTCGGCCCTCTGCCGAGAATGGGCTATCTGTAAACCTGATAATTGAGCTTGAACCCACTCCAAGTCCTCAGCAACCTTCTTGGACTCCCTGAGCTTCTCAAGGGACTCTTGGCTACACCTCTCCCCCAAGATACGAATGCAATCTGCGTGCAAGTCTCGAACCTGAAGCCTCAACCGACCATATTGAATCTCTAAGTTATCGACCAACAGTGTTTTATCGGCAGCAATACCTTGGAACCGAGCTAATCTCGCCCTAAGATTATCAATTTCCTCAGGGACATACTCAAACGTCTCATAACGATGCAGCTGGATCTGCAGACCCTCGAGCTCGGTCTCCAGACATCGATTTTATCATCTTTGTTGACAATCCTTTGTTGTAAATTCGACATATGATCCCGTTCTATATTAAGTTCTCTCTTCAACAAACGATACCTCGTAGCAGCATCGGCCTCCGCACTAGAAGTTTCGGCTAGGAAGGCAGTACTAAACTCAGGATATTGGCACTACAGAATCAATCACGCACACGGGAGATCTAAATAATTACCTTGGGTCTCGGCTAGTCGCTTCTCCAACCCCCGAGATCGCTCACGCTCCTGCTGTAATAAGAGACGAAGATTCTCTCTCTCGGCAACTTCCCTGCGCTGAAGGGCAGCGTTTAACAACGCGTGGTTGACATCCTACAAACACCAACGGCGTTAGCAATGACCCTACAACTCGAATGCATGACCTGATCAGCACAACTCACCAGCAGGTCAAAGGTACCCTTCAGGCTGGCATCATACAGCGAGACCGCCTGGATCTTCTCTTCATCCGACAATGAGGCAAAATCAGGAGAAATGAGAGCTCCAAGAGAATTGCACATAGGACCTGAGACGGTAAAGGAGGTGTTGCTCCCTGAATTAGGAACCACATGAGAAATGGGCTCCAGAAACTCGCCCCCAGAAGCAGTGTTCTTTACTTCCTGAGTACCCAACACTAGTACAAATCTTCACGTAGGCCACACTTAATCATTGTGTCCATAGGTTTTTGGCCATGGATTTTTTTCACTCCAAAAATGTGGCATCAGGTGCCGTGACAACTGGGTACCTTTATGGCTACATAAACTTTGGGTGACTATTGCACATGATTTAGCATGGCCATATCTCTGTAACCGTGTCCATATGATACCCTTTTTTTTTTTTTTAAGTAGTTGAGCATATTTTTCTACAACCATGGCCATAAGTTCCTTATAGCCACACAACTTATGTTTAATGTGGCTAGCGTTTACTTTAAAGCTACATGAATTTATTTGAACCATTGCCTTTGCTAGTAATCAGACACGCAAAAGTCATTTTATCATGGCTAATTTCACCAAGCTTGAAACCCTTCAATGAAACCCATGAAGATAATTTCACCACTTCCATTGTTCACCATCATAACCTAGAAGTAGAGTAACCAAATCAGAAAATGGAACCTCTTTCGTCTTTCCCGTGGTCAATACCCCCAAACCAAAACCCATCTTCTTTTCTTTCAGATTTTATCTCAAGAAGTTCTTCATTTTTCCAGAGATTTTGAATATGGAGAAAAGAAAGATAATATCGATGCATCCAGTTCTGGTACATTGATTTTGCGTAAGATATGTGTTAATTTGAAAAAAAAATAAAATCTTGTTAAGTATCGGATCAAATAGGTTTATGTACTTGTAGGCTTTCTTATCGGTTCATGTGAATAATGTTCCTTGGCTTCCTGTAATTTCTAAAGTTCCTTCACTGGTTCTGTTTTTCAATTTATCTTCTGCGAAGAAGAAGAAAAAAAATGGTTTGATCATAATGATCAGGCTTGGGGGCTTAATTTCAAATCAACTAACTTGGTTTGCTGATAACTTGATGTCCTTTATGTGTTTGTTGAAATGATTAACTAAAATTAGCTTGGTTTTTGTAAATATAGGTACACATCTCCTGAACAAGTATCACGAGAAACAAAATTCACCTTTTGTTCCTTGATGCATTTAACTATGCTATTCAGCCTTTTGGACCTTCCTTTTGTTAAGAAGGTAAAATATTTGTTGGATTGGCATGGGGATTTACCTGCATACCAAAATTTATGATTATGTACAATAAATGCATGTTACTAATATCAGTGTAGCTTGTAAAGAATGGCAAGCAGAAAGAAGTCGGGAATAACTTACATGGGAAGGGAAAAAAGGTTTGAATAAACTTACTTCTCTGGGACTTACTATGATCTTATATTTCTTGGTTAGTCTTTCCAATTTCCATCATTTGTGAAAACTGTTGTAGTTTATTTCTCTTTGTCATTGTTCAATCATACTTCATGAACATTAGATTTGGTGTGAGTACATTGGCAGGGGATGGTCCAAGTAGCAATGTGTCACTAGTGTCCAACTGAAAAATTTGATTTGGTTGATCGCAGTTTATGTCGACAGCTTAAGAAAACAATTTTCAATAGAACGGGATTACATTAGTTAAATCAATCTCTGCTGTTTACAGATTTTACAACATTTAGATACAACGGGAACTGTTGATTAGTTAAAACATTCATTAGCATATTTCAATAGATTAATTGCAAGAATACTAGCTTTGTTAGGGATTACATTGCCTATCAAGTGATCCAAAACTGGGTTCTAGATTTCATTACCAATTTTTCTTGGAAACATTTCAATTTACGAAAATATTCTAAACAAAAAACAATATACTAAAAGTACTTGACCATTTTTTTCCTTACTTAAAAATGGATAGATATGTGGTTATGGGTTTGTGTGGCATGATTATAGGTTTGTATGATGAAATTGCATATGGCTTGTTTCATCTGTTATTACCATGTTTGTCCATATAGATTTTTTATGTTTCAAATTGTGCTGAATTTATTGGTAATTGCAAGACTTGTAAGTCAGGGGATCATACAACTGTTTTGAAATGATATAATTTATTAGTTATTGCAAGACTTGTATTTATGAATTAATTTATCAATTTATGCTTTAATGAATACTTTTTTGTTAGAAATGTAGAAATTGTAATTGCTGGTATACGTATAATGGCTGTATCTCAAAACTTACATTTATGCTTTGGGTGATTTTTTTAAACATAAAGAAATTGAAGTGTAGATGATGTAATTGATTTATTGGTTCTCTTTGTGTTTCATAATGGATAAATCCAAAATGACACACTCTAGCTGGTATGTCGGTTTATTTCCTTTAATCAGTTCAGTTAGTGACATGATACTGATAGAAAGAAAATGATGGCCATTTTGTTTATTCCTATTCCTTAGCATCCTAGCTATATGTATGGGTGTTTTATTCTTTCGAAAATGAATAACATGATTTTACCAGTGTCTCATATGGAATTTTGATTGCAATTGCCAATGCATGCTGCAGTGGGTGACATACTGAAAGTGATGAATCTCAATGCTGGGTGTCGTTGTGGCACTGGCCTTTTTTGTTATTTCATATAGTTAGATATATACTTGGGTTCTATCTCTTTCTTTTAGGGAAAAAAAAGACATGTTATAGCAGATCATATGAGGACTAAACTATAATCCGTGTTCAGAATTAATTCGAGATGGTTCAGTGCAGTACATGATGTGGTTAGCATTTCACCTACGTCACCTCTGAGATCTGTATACAAATAATCAGTCTTGGTGCTTGTCCTTCTTATGTTACGACTACAAGTCCTTTTGACATAAAATGATACTTGTGATGATGGTTTAAAAATCTATACTTAACTGTTAGGTATACATTTGTGTCTTGGGTTGATTTTCTGTTGTGCCAAGAAAGTTTTTAAAGAAGATGATGTACATGTATATCAATTCTGCTTTTTTAGGTTGCTTTATAAGATCTTGGTATTTCAATTGGAGTCCATTGGCATTTGGTTTAAGTCAGGTTCATGATTTATGAGCTAACAAACCTTTTTACAATATGAAACTTGCAGGTTCTTATATATGTTGAACCCTGCACCACATCAACAAAATACATTAAACCCTATTAACCCTTTTTATTAATCCCATCATAAGTTTTATAAATTTAGTTTCTTCATACACAATCTTTCTTTTGGTATTGATTTTTGTGTATATATTCATGTTTAGGAGTATGGCAACATGATCGTGTTGAGATTGATGCTAATGATCAAGGGAACAGGAATACACCATCATAGAAAAGATGTACCAACAGGTTTCTGGTCCTATATGGGTGCTGCTACCGGTGGGATGGATGCTGATGGTCCTGCACCAAGAGCTTTGGTGATGGACCTAAGATTGAAAAAGTCGACTAAAACAGGTTTCTTAAATTCTTGATTTTAGTGGATGCATCCTTCTTCCTTTCACATTTCATATTTTCTGCAGACTTCACTTTAGTTATCTGTAGTAGTCGAGGATAGTGAGAGCGACCTCCTTCAGAAGAAGAAAAACAAGGGTTGTGGGTGTTTGTTTGTTCTATTTTAAATATTAAACCACTAAATTATGATTGAAATGTTCTGGACAGTTACTGCAATTGTATAAACTTGTCCTCTATTTTAAAAAATGAATTAAATGTAGTTTGAGCCTATGAAATTGAAAATTATTTAATGTAAACATAATTTTGATGTCTTTTGTAATGGTTCACTATCGCCTTCCGTAAAGAAGCTTGTTTTTTAGTCTTCATTTTTTCATGAAATCTAAGCCTTGTCAACAACATATTTTGTGATTGCTGAGGTCATACGCTCAAGTAAAACTATACTAAGAGTTGTTTTCTAACTCTCGACAAAGCAACACGGTAGAATTCCACCCTGAATGTCTTATTTCCAGAAAATACCGAGTTGCACTCGCAGTTTCCTTGCAAGACACAATAACTTACTATGTATCCTTCCAAAGACCACCACTTGTGTTCACTTCATTGCAGAATCTATCCGCATATACTCCCAAGCATATTCTGAAATGTAATAATCCCCCGAAAATAAAAATAAGCCGTGCAGTTGTATGCGAAGTTTAATTAAATGTGTCCATTTCTTAAGATTTTAAACCGAAAATAAATCAAAGTGGCTTAATTAGATTCCTTTCCGTCACGCTATCCTTAATGTGGCCATATTCTCACATATGGCTACAATGGCTAAAACCCATGACCAAAAGGTGCCTTATGGCTACAGTTGATGGGATTAGGTTTAAATGCATGACCAAATAGTCCACTATGGCTATAGGGTGACATAAAATGTGGCTATAGTTATACCTACTAGTATAACACGCAAAAAAAAAATCCAACTCTTAATTTAATAATTTTTCAACCATCCGTTTAATTACAAAATGTGTTCACGTAACATTAACATCAGCTAGTTCGTTACTCTCTAAACACAACTCGGGGAATTCAATGTTTCATCACAATCTGTGATTTTCAATACCTCGAAAATATGGAGTTGAATGAAGCATATTCCAATTTTTAGTAGTCACATAAACAAAAGCTTTTTGCCGAACCATCTTCTTTGATTCTTTTAATCAAACAAAGTGTGGCCATCCACTAATTAATTTCCATGTAATAATAATTGCAGAGTTAGGAAATCTGAAAATAAAAATAATTGGTTCCAAATGGATTTTAAGGTGCCTTTTATATTTAACTGTAGAAACCCCTCGGTCTAAAAATTTAACCACCCAACTTAACTTAGTCCCAATTGGTCTCAATGCTCTCGGCCATTGTCCTATTTGTCGCCGCACCTTAAAATCCATCCAGTTGACGCATACTGTTCTTAGTACAAAACTTTCATGAAGAAGATTTTAATAAGTTTCAGTTCTATAAAAGTTCCATTCTTATTTGTCCAATGATAATTTATTAATTTACTATGTGTTTTCGACTTGCATTGAGGATTTTGCATTGGGGAGTTTCTTTTGTCAAGTTTAATTAAATAAAATAAAATCAAAAGTGTCCATTTCTTAAGATTTTAAATTTAATTGAGGCTTCATTTCATGAAAACCATTAAATCTAAACCCGTTCAAAAGTTACATTTTCAAATAAATCAAAGTGGCTTAATTAGATTCCTTTCAATCACGATCCTTTATAGTTACTCCGTTAATCTAAAAGAGTTTCTAAAGACTAATAAAAAAACCAAAACAATGAGAATAAACTAGAAAAAGCAAAATAACTACATAATTAAGCTCCACACTTAATGTGGCCAAACTATTCTCACATGATAAGTTTAGCATTGACGGCCAAAAAGAATTCATAGCTCTCATTATAGCCCAAAAAAAAAATCACCCTAATTTAGACTAAAACCCAAATTTTTGACCAAAAGGTGCAAACTTATACATAAAAAGGAAAATTAAAGGTGACCAACTCACTTACCACAAACTGGGATTAGGTTTAAATGCATGACAAAATTAAACAAATAGTCCACTATTTGGCTATAGGGTGACATTTGGATTTGGGGACGAAAAAAAGTGGCTATAGTTATATTGTGTCAAATTAACTTATGACAAACGGAGAAGAATTAAATCACGGAGGGGTATTTTCGTCAGTTCATGTGAAACCGGAGAAAAACACTCTTTTCTTTATATTAGTATAAGATGACCAGTAGCCACGCAAATAACCCGAAATGTGGCTAGGCTGTAAACCAAAAAACGTGGCCTATGTGAAGGTTTGTACTAGTGCAAGTCATCCCCACCAGACCTCTCCAATTGCTTCGGCTCCTCTTCATCATCATCGGCTTCATCTTCCCCATCAAAAAGATCATCATCATCATCCCCATAAGACTCGAGATACACAACACCATCGGCAAGAACGACTCCTTTACCAGCTGACTGCTGGGGCACAGTTTTTTCTGGGACGAGTAAGTCGCTCTTAGTCTCTTTTCCCTTAACACTAGGCTTCCCACCTACAAGGGTAGACGAAACATCAGAAGTTTTCTGAGGCGACTTCCTCATGAAATGCGATAAAGGCAGCCGATCCTCACCATCTCTCGCCGAAGCACCACCGGCTTCATCGATCCTTAGCTTCTGCGCATGAGCCAATGTCAGAACCATTCAATGCAACAAATAGGGGCAAGTACATGTACTACAAAGAAGGAGTAGTATATTTGTTACCTTCCCTGTTTCCTCCTTGGCCCCGACACCAGAACCCCAATCCCTTTTGCGAGGAATGAGGGAATCAGAAGGAACGCTCGGGAGCTTGGACTGCAAACACACAGAAATTGAAACATCGCCCTATCAGTTACCCGGGCCGATCAAATAAATCTGAAGCCAAGAAACATACTCACCCGATCGATATTGACCACCCAGAAGGGATAAGGCTCGGACGGAGAAGGAAAATTGCCGCTCAGAAGGGGACCAGAGACAACTAGAGGAACTCGGTCCCAAGCCGCATCACTAGTATGACGGGCATGTTTGTTGGAACTCTTCCCCTCGGGATCCTCGTCCAGTAAAAGCTTCTTGACACCCTCAAGGAGAGTTTTATGACGATGTGGGCTAGCAGCAAAACCAGCAAGATCACCATTGGTGGCAGTCCCACTTCGATAATTATCGGCAAAACTGACAGGAGTATAGTCGCTCGCCTGGGAAGGATCGTAGGTGGACCAGGTGGTGGGAGCACACTCGCTTCGACTGCTCCTCTCCCACTCGGATAAAATACGAAAGGTATTGCCGTTCCATTGAGCCAAGGCACGGGAAGGGCGAATCTTAGAAAGAGCCTCGTACCAAAACGGAAGGCTGGGATCGTACAAAGGAAAGCGTAGCCCGATCTCTAGCTGACCCCTGGTGACAATGGTCGCCTCGGCCGAGTGTGGAAACTTCAGAACATCATCCTTCTTCAAAACGCCTCTTTGGCCCGAGAAGAGCCTGACGTCATAGCCATGGAGGTCGAACTCATTCTTCAACTGTTGGATAAATTGCTCATCTGACAAGTCTTTAGCAGTTCTCTTGTCAGCCCTACATGAAAACGAAGAAGGATTATCAGGAAAGATGGAATCCAAAGCGCGATAATCATGCCTAGAAGGGCTCTCCATAGCAAACAAAGAATCGAGCGGCACGCCGTCTTCATCAGAAAACACATAGCTCACGCACCTTTTTTCCACCATGGAAGGGGTTGAAGACGCCATGAAAGCTGGTAGACAGGAGGAGTAAAAGTACTACCGGAATCGGAAATTACAGCGACAACGGAGACGGGGAAGATTCAGGACAAAGAATAAAAGGGGAAGTAAATCTGCGAAGAAGATAGCTAATGGCAAGGAAAGAAGCAGAGGAAAACGGAGAGAGATGAGAGAAAATGGCTAAGGGAAAGTAAAGAGTGAATGAAGTTTAAAGACCAGACTTATAAAACTCACCTGTGGTAACCGACGTGGAAGGTAAACCGGTCGCAGCAAGTGAAGAAAGTGGGGAACAACATGGCGCAAAACCCGGCATGACCGAGGACGTGGGAAGACGAGGCGGTTTCTTCCCCACGTGTCGATCACACGAGTGGAAGAAGGGGCATAAATGTAGGTGCAAATAACCACAGAGCTAGGTGGAACTATCCTGGCTAAGGGAGCACCAAGAAAAGTAAACACTAGAAGCATTGAATCACCCCACCAGGTCTGGGCGCGAGGAAAGAGGAACGGGGATAGCTCGAAAATCCGACATAAGGGAGAAAAGCTCTGATGTGACACCCATCGAGTTCGAAGACAATTAATGCCCTGACAGGGTTGGTGAAGAGATAAGAGAAGCTCGTCCGAAGCAAGACTCGGCCAAGAATCTAAAGGGCGACATCGATCACTTCTACTAAACGAACGACATCGGGTGATGATACCACTCGACTAGATGATTCGGCTCAAGAAAAAGGAGAGATCGACCGAGGCACCAGCAAGTCGCCCGAGAAGAACATCCAGGAAGCTGTACCAGACTCAACACTGTAATATCGATGTATCACCACCTGCAGCTATAAATAGAGATCGTTCAGGAAGGTAGAAGGAGGATTTTTTTTTGGGTAGAAAAGAAAAGAAGTAAGAGAATAGTGCTGAGTGTTTTGTGAGCATTGTTGAGCATATTTGATCCTTGTAATCTTGTGTGAAGTAATAAGATCATCCCTTAATCCCCGTGGACGTAGGTAATCATGCCGAACCACGTACATCTTGTGTTCTTCTATGTCTTTTGTTTATTTACTTCTTAGCATAGATCTTTGGATGTAGTAGTAGGATTTTCTACATCTAAAAGGACAGAGGGAGTATTAACACTTACACAACATTATTAAGACTTACAACAGTCCAACATAAATGTAAAAGATATCCGACCAGCAAAATCCGATATATGTCTCGAGAAAAGTTATTAACTTTTATAACACCCCAAGAAAAGAAAGAAAAAAAGAAAAAAAACCGGCTAACTTCAAAATATGGATGGGTTTTACATTTGGGCTTAGAAAAGGCTTGCAACGCAGTCCATCACTAATCGGTAAACATTGCTTTGTTTAGTCATTAATTTAAGTTCACTGGTTCTCGCTTCCGACCGGTTAGTCACATCAAAAGAAAATACTATTGTAAGCGGTGATTGGTTCACTGGTTATCTATTCCGACCGGTCGGTCAGGTCACATTCTAAAACCACTGTGGCGAGCAGACCTGAACAAGCTAAGACCCTAATTTTCTCACTCGTTTTCCCCTACATTGATTCTGATGTTGACGATTGCAGCCATGCTATTTGGCTAGCGCTTGAATTAATTCTCATACATTTTTAAATATCGGAAAATGGGTCATTTGTCCAAATATTTTTAAAGCCTGGTTCAAATGGACGAGTAAAAATTAGTATGGGTGAAATGGACAAATTTTTTTTTAGCAAGGATGAAACTGGATGCATCCTGATGTAAATTAAAAAAACAAAAAGTATTCGAAAATGGGCACGATGAAACTGTTTACATCCTGATTATTTTTGTATTTTTGTCCATTTAAACAGTATCAAAATCTAGATGTCTTTTTCACCCAAAATTTGTTGATTTTGGTCTTTTTAACCAATTTTGTGTTTAAATATTTACAGACTTGATTTTGGGGGTGAACTCATAGGACCCGCGATGGATCCATAGCCAGTATTTTGTTGACACTTAAGAGCTAGTTAAGGGACTAGCCAAAGGACTAACAAAAATGATGGATACACCGAGCAGTTTCAGCCGAGCTGGACACCGTGTGAGAGGGAGGATGGGGCCCATTCCTGCCCCCCTCCCTATCCTAATGTTGAGAAGCATACCAGGATTGTCCGATCCCCTCTCGTGTCCTCCTCGATGCTGCCTGCTTTTCGGTGGGTCTAGCAAAGTACAAGGACTAAACAAAAATTATTTTCCATTTGGATTAATAGAAAGCAGACATATGCTGAACACCAGTGGCTGAGGCAGTTAAAAGCAAGTGTGTGCAAATGCACACCCTGCCAAACTAGCTCCAAAGCCTAATTTTATACTGATTTTGAACTTCCAAGCCCATTTTGTACCCCTAAAAACATTTTGCTTCCCCTTGGTAGAATTTCTAGCTCCGCCCTGCTAAACACAAATGCCTTATCGGGGTCGGAGTCCCGTGGATTATCCCACTTCACACAATTTTAGGACTCATCCACACCAACCCACCTGTTGCTATTTTTGGAGGAGAAAAATCCCAAAGACGTAGAACAGGGATATCCCTCGATTGTATATTGGTTTAAGGCTCCATTGACTCCTTTCCAAAAAAAAAAAAAAAAAAGGGCTCCATTGATGACTGTGAATTTTTGAAGTCAAAGCTTAGCAGCTTTTGTATTGATGTAGAAATCAGCTATGGATTCCAAAGTGGAAGCATCAATCACCTATCATAAATTCATAATTCATAGAGTAATTACCCATGTGTGTTTCGCCAAAGAAATTCATCTCCAAAGTCACATTCCATCATTACTCGCTGAAAATTTATAAATTGGAAAATTCAGGCAAGTGACATGAACAACACCATCAATATAACTCAGAATATGTTCTGAAATTTCTAAGATAGCTAAAAAATTTCAACCCTATATCAACTAAGATCGATAAACAAAGCAAACTACAATATAATAATGAGAAATCATTGTTGAATTTAGGAACCATATTTATTAATGAAAATTACAGCCTCCAAGAGATAAACACACTTCCAAAAGCAAATACAAAAAAATAAGGAAAGATGTACATGAGCGTTGATCGACTAATAGTTAAAGTTTTTTTTTCTAGATAAAAAGAGAATAATTTTATTAAAAGAGAGGAAAGGGAAGGATACTAGACTTTACCACAATCAAGCAAAAATAGATACACCCAACATGCATAATAGTACGTACTCCTTCCTAATTCATTAAGTGTACCGAAATGCATCACAACCCTACAGCAATGTTCCTCCACCACGGCCTGGAACACAATTGAAAAACCAAAAAGGGCAATGATAACCATCACAACAGCCACTCAACGGCCAACAAGTTTCACCTTCATTAGAACATGCATGAGCATAATCCAAAAAGACAAAGAAAACCGTAAACAGAACCAGCACCAGATTCACGACCTTCTTCCTCTCCATCTCTTAATTGTAACTTTGGTTATTCTCTTACGATCTTCATTTGTTGACGAATTCAAAGGTTGCAATGTCGTCCTTATATAGCACAGTTACACACCACCAGTGGGAATTCATTTAGAATTTCCATTTATTGTTCTGCCAATTGAATAATGTTTAACGACTTTTGACTTCATTAATTGGTTTACTTTAATCACATTATTACTAATCACAGACATTATTCGCGGCACATTATCACTAATAATACTCGCATTATTCGCGGCCGGTGATGAGGATTGATGATGCATGATTTAATTATGTATACTTCTGACAACACTTGGAGTCCCAATTTGTGCACCCAAAAATATACAGGGTGCTCGTTACGGCTCTTTATCCCGACTGAAATAGCGGATGAGACCCATTTTTTCACCCAACGACTGAAATATACGTTGGTGGTGAAAAACAATTTTTCACTATTGAAGATGAAGAGAGAAAATTCAACCCCATTTCCCCGTTGTTTGACTCGTTGAAAAGGGAAATTCATGACAGTCCCTCTAATTGCAGCACGTCTTTCACAGTTTGAACCATTGAAGACAGACTTCAACCCATTTTCCCATAGTCTGTCTCGTGTGCGGCTCGTGTTGACCCACGTCACAACGTACTGGTGCAATTGCCCAAATAATAACTGTTTTCAGACGGCATTCTTCCCTGACACCATTACATCTCATCTGGTCCCGTCAAACCCCATCAGATGTCTCACTCTGGCCGTCTAGCTCTTTGCTCTTTCATTCACATTAGAAATGCAACAATGCTTGGTGTACGGTGAGGGGACACCGCGCATTCTCCCGCGCGTGAGAGAAAAAAGAAAAATGGCCCCACTCTAAGCCCCACCCCTGCAAATCTCTTTCAGGGCTTTCATCTGACCGTATTACATTGAGAAAGGGTGATTTGCAGAATGTAAGAGCTTCCACATACTCAGATTGGGCAGGATGTCCTGATACAATGAGGTCTACATCAGGATATGTAGTGTTTCTGGGTTCTAGTTTGATATCTTGGTCTTCCAAGAAACATCCAACTGTTTCAAAATCATCAGCAGAAGCTGAATATAAGTGTTTGTCTGTGGCATCGGCTGAGCTTAAGTGGCTTTCTTCTTTACTGTCTGAGTTGCATATTCCTTTAAAGTGTTCTGCTAAACTTTATTGTGACAACACCAGTGCTCTTGCTTTAGCCTCTAACCCTATTTTTCATGCCAGGACAAAGCATATAGAGCTGCAATATCACTCTGCCAGAGAGCTTGTTGAGGATGGTTTTATTCAGTTACTTCATGTTGCTTCAGAGGATCAGTTGGCAGATTTATTCACCAAAGGCCTATGTTATCCAACTTTCTCAAGATTATTGCTTCAGTTGTTAGGTTCTTCTTCAACTGTTTTATCTTCAACAGCTGATAATATTTCTGCAGTGCCTGCTTCTTCTTCACAGTTGTTCTTGTGAACCTTTATTCTGTAACAGTTGTAGTGTCAAGACTTCTTCTTTACTGTGTTGTTTTTCAAATTATGTTGTCTTACTTTTTCTCCCAGCTTCAGTTTGCAGGGGAGTATTGTAAGTAGTTTAATCAAGTCAACATTAGTTTGACTTGACCTATGTTAAGTTTTCTGTTATTTTGTAACTGCTGTTATTACAGCTGTGTCTGTGTGTCTGGTTGTCTTTACAACACACTCTATTGTACTTATCGCAGAGTCTATTCTCTGTCAATTATCTTTTGCAATAATATTCTTTCACAATATTTCTCAGTGGTTGAGTACACAGTTAGCTGGTGTCATATCTACATAATCCAACGGAGGAAAAGCTGCTAGTTCAAATTTTGATCTCGCACTGGGAGTTCAAATTTTTTTCCGGTGCTCGTTACGGCTCTTATAATTTATCCCGACTGAAATAGCGGATAAGACCCATTTTTCACCCAAAAACTTGGCTTACCGCTCGTCTTGATCGACGATGCACCACTTTGCCTAGTTTTTCTCTTATACGTCAAACATACTTTGGTGGTGAAAAACATACTGAAATAGCGGATGAGACCCATTTTTCACCCAACGACTGAAATATACGTTGGTGGTGAAAAACAATTTTTCACTATTGAAAATGAAGAGAGAGAAATTCAACCCCATTTCCCCGTTGTTTGACTCGTTGAAAAGGAAATTCATGATGCATCCCTCTAATTGCAAAGACGTCTTTCACAGTTTGAACCATTGAAGACAGACTTCAACCCATTTTCCCATAGTCTGTCTCGTGTGTGGCTCGTGTTGACCCACGTCTGCAACGTCTTGGTGCAATTGCCCAAATAATAACTGTTTTGGACGGCATTCTTCCCTGACACTATTACATCTCCAGTCAAACCCCATCGGTTGTCTCACTCTGGCCGTCTAGTTCTCTCATTCACATTAGAAATGTGCACCCTGAGTTTAGTAGGGTAATTATGGTTACCGGTGAAGGGTACGTTTTGGGTGTAACTTTTAGTCATCTCCGAGATGAATTATTCGAGGAAAGTGAACGGTTGAGTTTTGGACCTCGGTGCGGTGGTAGAGAAATAAGTAAAAATATACAGGGTGCTAATTTGTGCACCCAAAAATATACAGGGTGCTCGTTGGAAAAAATTTTGAACTCGCAGTGCGAGTTCAAAATTGAACTAGCAGCTTTTCCTCCGTTGGATCATGTAGATATGACATCAGCTATCTATGTACTTAACCACAGTTACCTGCCATAAATTTGATAAGCTCAAATCCAAATTGAAACTCAAACCTCTCCGGCTACTATTTGATCTCTTCAATACTGGCACTTGCGGTACTACATCTTTTTGATGAGTAATGTTCGTAACGTCAGATGATGATGAGGATGACAACCCTGTAGTTGTTGTTTCTGTTGTAGCAGTTGTTGATGAAGATTCAATAATGGCAGCTTTGTGCTTTCTCATATGACGACCTAAAGCTTGTCCAATCGCAAACGTTAAACCACAAATTGAACACTCATGAACCTTTTGGTTCTAAGCTTGCCGTTGGTTGTCATTGATAATTTGATTATCTGATGAATATAGTACCATTAACCGAGATTTCCCGTGACTCCACTACAAGAAAAACTGGTTTGAGCGACCGAGCGGTTTTGGTCGCAAAAGCTCATATTAAGACGCTCTAACCCATAGAGCGACCAAAAGTGGCACTCGCTTTGGAGTTGCAAAAGGTGGGATGGAGTTGCAAAAGGTGGGATGTCTAAAAGTCTTGAGCAGCTAGGTAATCGCTTTAGATATTAACCAATTATTCTATAACAACTTCTTTGTTAATTGCTTCAAAGATAGACCGACCACCTAGAGCAACTAAAATATCCAATGCTTTAAAGCTAGACCAACCACTTAAAGCAAGTAAAATACCCAATGCTTTAGATCTAAACCAGCCTCCTTGGAACAAGTAAAATACCCATTGCTTAAAAGCTCGACCAACTGGCCTGAAGTTGGTTGCTTAAGTTTTTATGCTGCCAAATTTTTGTGCTGGCTAGACAGATTCTTCATTAGCTAATGTAGTGTCTTCATCTCAGTGATTCTGATTTAGATAATCCCACAGTGTAATTAAATTAAAATCAATTCTGATAATTAAATTAAAATCAATACTCAACAAATTAAGAACTAAATTAATAAAAGAATTAAGTTTTATTATATCACAGATTTAATTTACATCATTTCTTAGAAAAGTTACATTCCTTAAAAAAAAAAAAAAAAAGTATACAAAAATACAATTTAATCATTTCTTTAAAAAAAATTACTATCTCCACAATTTTGGAAAAAAAAAGCTGAAGAACACTGCTTCAACTTTGAAGCACCTATCGAACTTCTTTGATTCTCCCTGCACAAGCTGAATTTTTTTTTAGAGATCCATGCGGCTGCGACCTTCCATCACTGATATGTTTTTACCTCTGATTTTGAGATCAAATAGAGTAATCATTCCAAATCTAATCCATCATCAACAAAAATGAAAAACTTGGGTCCTGCATATTAACAAAAACAAAGAAGTCCAGATCTAATTAGTATAAGGAAGATGATCCATAGGCTAAATTGGAAATACAACATCAAGAACTGAATCAGAATACCAAATAATAAAAAGTAAAAACTGGTATTTTGGTACCCTTTCCAAACATACCTATCACCATCAGATCCAATTTGGAGTAAACCTCACCTGATTCATTCATTCCAACAAAAATTTAGGAAAAACAATCAGATTCATTTGGAGAAAAAAACAGACATTTAAGAGCTTATGGTGCAAATCCAGGAAAAGAGTTCAAAGTCTAATTAGTGTTGAAACAACACCGTGAAATAGATCAAAACTGTACAAATTAAAGCTTCAGATAAGATCATAAGAAGATGCAGGAGAGAAGAAATAATACATTACACTGAAAAAATCAACATTCAAGATCTGCAAATCTGTTTACGTTTAGTAATAAGCGAGATATAAATCAATCAAAATTATCAGCAAAGACTTGATTAATTTCAACAAACAAGTGAACAAGGTTTATCATTTATCAATTGACAAGATCTAGTAACGCAGCAGCAGAAGCAGAATAATGAAGGATTTGAAGAGAGGTTAGGAGAGAGGAATTCAGTTTCTGAGAGAAGGGGAGGCGGCCAAATGAGTTAAAGGAAAAGAGATTAGGGTTTGTATAACGTTCGCATGACCGTCGGATTGAATGCAAAACTAAACTAAATTGACGGTTATGATTAACCTCTACATTATTCACGTTTCATGTGACCAGTATTGTACCACGAGCACGAGCTTATTTGTGCCACGTCCAGAACATGGCCATTTTTTTTTTTGTACTGGCAATGAACATGTATATATATATACACGAATATTTTGATGTTAAAATAAACAAAAATCTCCCCTCCAAAAAAAACAAAGAAAATGGTCCACAAGCGCACATAAAATGTACAAGTCTTTCCGTACAAATACCACTCCAATATAAGCCACTTGGTAACACATAAATTGTACAAATTTTTTCATTTTTTTTTTTTTTGAAGGAAAAAACCTGCTGAGATTGGGGTATACCCAGATTAATTGGGGTATACCCATTTTATTCCCATCCAAACTAGTGTGCTAAGGGGTGTCTAAAAGGTGTTAAATTACCAAATTGCCCATACTAAAAAACCATGCCGACTAAAACATATTCAAAAAATTTACAAAATCTTTCTTTAAAACTCTAACCATACATGATGAGATCAAAAAAAAAAGAAAAAAAACGAAGAATCAAAACGGATCGAAAGTCGGCAAGATTTTTTTTTCGACCTTACCGAACTAAAATACGATCGGCAGGTTATAGGTTGAATACCTTGCCGACTTTTCATCTCTGAAATCAGTAATTACAGGGGTCGGCACGTTATTCGACCTTATACCCTGCCGACTATATTTTAGTCGGCACGATATTCAACCTTATACCTTGCCGACTATATTTTAGTCGGCACGATATTCATCCTTATACGTTGTCGACTATAGTTTAGTCGGCAGGTTATGAAATTAATACCTTGCCGACTAATCATTTTTATCTCAGATGTCAAAAAATTCTATAGTCGGCAGGGTATTTTTTTTTATCGAACTTGCCGACTATAAGATAGCCGGCAAGGTAAGAAATCAACAAGATGCCGACTAGTGAAGCATTTACAATTGAAATGCTCGAAGGCTATATGAAATCACACTAATGGCGAATACTGCATGACATAGAACATCCATGAGAACAACGTGAGAGCTTATTTGATCAAGGCCGTTAAGGGGGAATATATAAATATAACGGAACAATAGTTATTTATCCACTTCATAAACCTTGATTTGTCGATTACCCAACTTTTTAATTGTGTAGTCAATTTTTTTAATTGATGCAAACCGAATTTACATAGGCCCCTTGATTTTTTTACTTCGTAATAATCGTAGTATATTTCATTCACCATTCGCAATTAAATTCGACAACCCCAATCTAAGGCTATTTTATATGGTGACTAAAATGCTTTTCCTCACATAATTAACGCCTCGAAAATAATCGGACCAAAAAACTTTGAGTGTTATTTGGTTTATTTTAACCGACTTTGTTAAGGGAATCCGAGTGCCGAAGCTTCTACATTTGATCTTTGAACATTACTTAAACCCCCGACTTGCAAATGTTCTCGTCAAACCTCTATATTAGAAAGACTAACAAATGTTAATTAATTTCTTTCAAATTTCATGGGTTTCTACGGTTATCGATCAACCTTGTCATATTAATATTTTTCCACTTCACTATTTTTACCGTGTATCCAGCAACTATATTCGATATCGCTTGTCCTCATTTTATTTGGATTCCAAATATTCATATGATTATCTATCAATGAAAACCGAGTTTCCGTCGACTTTATTTAATTTTAGTTGTACCAATCCGTCTTACCCTACGTCGGTCGACCTTAGTCAGCTTCTTCAGATTCCATCGCTTCGTCTATTCATCATTGTTTCAACCAAATGTCTATAGACCTTAGTCAATTTCACCCATTATCTATCAATATTTTCCAATATTGCTCGACCTCACTCAATTTCGTAAGGATTCTACAGGTTTATATGGTTATCTTTAAATGCAAACCGAATTTCCATCGACTTTACATAGTTTCACTTTTTATATGTCATCTTACCCAATATTTAGTGGCCTAACTCAATTTATCAGGAAGGAATCACATCGGTTTCTCCAGTTATCATCAATTTAACCTAACGTCCATTTATCTTAATCAATTTCATCTTTTGTCCATCAATTATACCCGATATCACTTGACCTCACTCAATTTATCATGAATTTTATTGGTTTATATGCTTATCTATCAAGTTCAACTGAATTTTCATAGATTCATTTAATTTCACTTGTTATCAGTCAATAATACCCAATGTTGGTCTGCCTCACTCAGCTTCTCTCAAATTTCGTCGGTTTCTCCATTTATCTGTAATTTTTTAACTGAATGTTTATCAACCCACTACGGGAAAAATCATCATTTACAACACTATATTAGGGTTGTAGTACCCCTACTACAACGCTTTTTTGTGTATTGTGTAGGTGGGGTATTGCAGAAAGTCCAAGATGTTCTATAATACTGGACTAAGTGTTGTTAAGGGTGATGTGATTCATGGTTCGACAATATTTTGCCAAAGTCGTGATTCTCTTTCGATTTTTTTTGAAAGCCTAACACAACCCTTGCTTGTTGTTGTAGGAGTATCTTGGACAACACAAGTAGTGTATCGTAAAAATATGTAAAAAAATTATAGCTGAAACCGAATTTTGCCGAAAGTATTTCACATTCATAATTTCATATTAACCTGCCAGTGTAACACATTTACATTCATTCAAGTTACCACGCTCTTAAATCGAAGCTTGGCCGCGAGTTGACTACTCTAAGTCAAAAACTTGGTAAGAACGAAGAAACCATCCATTTACAGGTAAGATTCCTTCGAAATATTCTACGAAACCTTAAACAAACCTTATTTTTGTATATTGTATGCATACCGGGCTCCAAGATCGAAACCTAGCCGCGAGTTGACTACTCTAAGACAAAAACTTGGTAAAAATGACGAATCCATCCATTTACAAGTAAGATTCCTTCGGTATATTCTACCAAACCTTAAACAAACCTTATTTCTTCATATTCTATGTATACAATGCTCCGAGATCGAAACATGGCCGCGAGTTGACTACTCTAAGTCAGAAACTTGGTAAGAACGACGAATACATCCATTTACAGGTAAGATTCCTTCGAGATATTCTACGAAACCTTAAACAAACCCTATTTATGCATATTGTATTCGTAATAGGATCCGAGATCGAAACCTGGCCGCGAGTTGACTACTCTAAGTCAGAAACTTGGTAAGAACGACAAATCTATCCATTTACAGGTAAGATTTCTTCGAGATATTCTACGAAACCTTAAAAAAAAAAAAACTATTTCTGCATATTGTATGCGTACAAGGATCCGAGATCGAAACCTGGCCGTGAGTTGACTACTCTAAGTCAGAAACTTGGTAAGAACGACGAATTCATCCATTTATAGGTAAGATTCCTTCGAGATATTCTACGAAACCTTAAAAAAACCTTATTTCTGCATATTGTATGCGTACTAGGATCCGAGATCGAAACCTGGCCGCGAGTTGACTACTCTAATTCAGAAATTCGGTAAGAACAACGAATCCATCTATTTAAAGGTAAGATTTCTTCTAGATATTCAACGAAACCTTAAACAAACCCTATTTATGCATATTATATGCATACCAGGCTCTGAGATCGAAACCTGGCCGCGATTCGACAATGAATCCATCAATTTACAGGTAAGATTCCTTCTGAGTATTCTACGAAACCTTAAACAAATCTTATTTCTGCATATTGTATGCAAACCAGGCTCCGAGATCGAAATTTGGCCGCGAGTTGACTGCTCTAAGTCAGAAATTTGGTAAGAACGATGAATCCATCCATTTACAGGTAAGATTCCTCCGAAATATTCTACTAAACCTTAAACAAACCCTATTTTTGCATATTGTACGCATACCAGGCTTCGAGATCGAATCCTGGCCGTGAGTGGAGTAGTCTAATTTAGAAACTTGGTAAGAATGACGAATCCATTCATTTACATGTAAGATTCCTTCAGAATATTCTACGAAACCTTAAACAGACCCTATTTCTGCATATTATATGCAAACCAGGCTCCGAGATCGAAACCTGGCCGCGAGTTGACTACTCTAAGTCAGAAACTTGGTAAGAACGACGAATACATCCATTTACAGGTAAGATTCCTTCGAGATATTCTACGAAACCTTAAACAAACCCTATTTATGCATATTATATGCATACCAGGCTCTGAGATCGAAACCTGGCCGCGATTCGACAATGAATCCATCAATTTACAGGTAAGATTCCTTCTGAGTATTCTACGAAACCTTAAACAAACCTTATTTCTGCATACTGTATGCAAACCAGGCTCAGAGATCGAAATCTGGCCGCGAGTTGACTGCTCTAAGTCAGAAATTTGGTAAGAACGATGAATCCATCCATTTACAGGTAAGATTCCTCCGAAATATTCTACTAAACCTTAAGCAAACCCTATTTCTGCATATTGTACGCATACCAGGCTTCGAGATCGAATCCTGGCCGTGAGTGGAGTAGTCTAATTTAGAAACTTGGTAAGAATGACGAATCCATTCATTTACATGTAAGATTCCTTGAGAATATTCTCGAAACCTTAAAAAGACCCTATTTCTGCATATTATATGCAAACCAGGCTCCGAGATCGAAACATGGCCGTGAGTGGACTAATATAAGTCATAAACATGGTAAGAACGACGAATCCATCCATTTACAGGTAATATTCCTCCGGAATATTCTAGGAAACCTCAAACAAACCCTATTTCTACATATGGTACGCATACCAGGCTCCGAGAACGAAACCTGGCCGTGAGTGGACTACTATAAGTCAGAAACTTGGTAAGAACGACGAATCCATCCATTTACAGGTAAGATTCCTCCAAAATATTCTATTAAACCTTAAACAAACCCTATTTCTGCATATTGTACGCATATCAGGCTCCGAGAACGAAACCTGGCCGTGAGTGGACTATTATAAGTCAGAAACTTGGTAAGAACGACGAATCCATCCATTTACAGGTAAGATTCCTCCAAAATATTCTATTAAACCTTAAACAAACCCTATTTCTGCATATCGTACGCATACCAGGATCCGAGATCGAAACCTTGCCGCGAGTGGACTAGTCTAACTCAGAAACTTGTTCGAATTTCCACTCTAACATATTTTTCATTATCATATTTTTGTGTTCTTCAAAAACACTTGTGAGAATTGTGATAGGCTAAGTCACTACATATATGGAACATTATATATTTTTACTTCAACAACACTTATAAGTGTTGTTGTAGGTTTCTATTTAAAAAAAAGAAAAAAATCAAAACTTGTGAACTGAAAGGGTGATTGATGAGCTAGACTTCCATGTAGTAGGTTCATGTTCGAATCTCCCCTCTAACATATTTTTCATTATCATATTTTTGTGTTCTTCAACAACACTTGTGAGTGTTGTGATAGGCTAAGTCACTACATATATGGAACAACGTTGTTATAGCTAAATGTCGTCACAACTGTTTTTCTTAAGGAGTTGTTGTTTGTCTTCTTAGCGCAACCCCTTTTTTCCTAAGGGTTGGCAGTGATGATATACGACAACTCTTCCTTTGAAACCAGTTGTAAAACATAGGACTTTCTACAATACTTAGAGAAGCGTTGTAAATCTCCAGTTGTAGATGTATATTTTTCCTGTAGTGACCTTAGTCAGTTTCAATCTTACCCAATATCGCTCACCCTTTCTAGAAATTTTATTGATTCCACGGGTTTATATGGTTATCTATCGATTCAAACCAAATTTCCATCGACTTCACCTGATTACGCTTTTTATCCCTCAATATTACCTAATGTCGGTTGACCTCACTGGATTTCAACGATTTCTACAATTATTTATCTTTGATCGAATGTCCATCAGCCTTAGTCAATCTTGTCCGACTTCGCTTGACCTCAGTCAACTTCTTTTGGATTCCATGAGTTTAATTATATGGTTATCTTTCAGTTCAAACCAAATTTTCATCAACTTCACTTAATTACACTTGTTACTTATCATCCGTGAGATTGGCACAAGAACAACTACCAATCGGTCTCAAGAACAACTCGAGCTAAGGAAAAGAAATAACTAGATTTACTTTCAAAATTCAATAATGATAATCCACCACAAGTTTCGGAGATAAGGTGGTGAGAAGGGTGTGATTGGCACACGCGCCAGTCACACACTAGGCTACTAATAATTACCAACGGTAGAAATAACAAAAACTAGACTAATTATTAAGGCACCCGGCAATGGATAGCCCTTATCGGGGTTAGACCTTAGTCTCAGGATATGACATCATCTTACCCGATATCGGTCGGCCTTATTCAACTTTTCCCGAAATTCTATCGGTTTCTCTAGTTATCCGAATTTTTTTAACCAAATGTCTATCGATCTTAATTAGTCGGTATCGCTCAACCTCACTAGATTTTCTCTAGATTTCCATAAGTTTATATGGTTATCTATCAATTCATATCGAATTTTATCAACTTCATATTTACTTGTAATCTGTCATTTTACCTGATATCAGTCTGGTTTATTCGATTTTTCCCCGAATTTTACCGGTTTCTCCAGTAATTATCAGTGTAACCAAATATCCATTGACATTAATCATTTAGTAGGAAATACCATTAGGTCCTAGGAATAATATATTACAG
This sequence comes from Papaver armeniacum, assembly GCA_023531295.1. Lineage (NCBI taxonomy): Eukaryota > Viridiplantae > Streptophyta > Magnoliopsida > Ranunculales > Papaveraceae > Papaver > Papaver armeniacum. The sequence continues at coordinate 213,174 of JAJJWW010001076.1, read as the reverse complement.
AAAGTCTAGTCCATTTGACCCAGTCAAATGTCTGTTTGGTCCTATTTGGTAATATAAATTATAGTTTGGTCCTAAAAATTATTGTTTGGTCCTAGGATGATGTCATGGATGATGTAAATGTCATCCTGTAGTGGCACAAATACCCTTTTGGGACCATATATATAGAAAGAAATCCAAGAAAATATCTTATTTCAGATTTACTTTCTCTCTCCTCCTATTTTCAGATCTAGTTTCTCTCCTCCCCATTTTTTTTTCTGTTGCTACTCATGAAGACGATTAAGAATGACGAAATTTTTAGATTTTTCTGCTGCTGTGTATGACGAAGAAGAAGAAAAACATGAAGAAACACATTAATATATTGTTGACAAAGAGGAAGAAAAAGGTGAAAAGAAAAAGACGACGAAAAGAAAAAGTTTTTTCCGCTGCTGTTGTAAGAAGAAAAAGACGAAGAAGAAGAAAAATATATTTCTGTTGTGTTGTTGACAAAGAAGAAGAAAAAGACGAAGAAGAAGAAACACATTTTCTGCTGCTGTTTATGACGAACAAGAAGAAAAAGACGAAGAAGAAGAAGAAAAAGATTTTTCTGCTATTGTTTCTTAAGAGAACTTCATTCTTGGAAGGAAGTTTGTTTTTTTTTAGGTTTTTTATATGGACTTCATTTCTGGAATGAAGTCTGTTTTTTTAGGTTTATATGGACTTCATTTCTGGAATGAAGTCTGTTTTTTAGGTTTTTATATGGACTTCATTTCTGGAATGAAGTCTGTTTTTATATGGACTTCATTTCTGGAATGAAGTCTGTTTTTTTTTTAGGTTTTTATATGGACTTCATTTTCTGGAATGAAGTCTGTTTTTTAGGTTTTTATATGGACTTCATTTTCTGGAATGAAGTCTGTTTTTTTTAGGTTTTTATATGGACTTCATTTTCTGGAATGAAGTCTGTTTTTTTAGGTTTTTATATGGACTTCATTTTCTGGAATGAAGTCTGTTTTTTAGGTTTTTATATGGACTTCATTTTCTGGAATGAAGTCTGTTTTTTTAGGTTTTTATATGGACTTCATTTTCTGGAATGAAGTCTGTTTTTTAGGTTTTTATATGGACTTCATTTCTGGAATGAACTGCTACAAGAAAATAAGTAAAAATTAACACGGAAGGGTATTTTTGTCTATTTTATATTTTTAAATAATTATGGACCAAACAGTAAAGGCGTTTGACCAAAAGACCAAACAGGCATGGGCCCACCTAGAAAAGGACCAAACGATATTTTTCCCCATTTTTATCCGTTTTATGTCGATCTACCCGATATCGGTCATGCAAATCTAAGATCCACCACACATACTAATTAGAAATGGATCCGTATGATTTTAACCCGGCCAATAGAAACCAAAGACTATCTAATCAATAGAGATGCATCCGTATGATTTAAAGGGAAGCCAAAAACTCAAATCATTTAGAGATGAATCCGTATGATTTTAACGTGGCCAATGGGAATCCAATGACTCCAATCACGCGGATTACCAACTTGTCCGATAGAGGAAACACTGCCGGGCATAATATACCGGTGGAACTTGATTTAGCGAGAATGCCGGCCCCTTGGTTAATTTTTTTTTTTTTTTTGCCGTGCAAATATTTTGGAAACCAAGTTCCCACTTACTTTAAAACTCAAAACTTGAAACCTTACGACTTCATTCCATTATTTTCTCTTTCAGAAAACCAGATCTCTCACCACCGTTCTTCTCGCTCCTCTTGTTCTCTGACCTTTACTTTCTTTCTCCGGCTAACAATTTCCACCAATTTTCTCATAACGCTATTAGAATTTCCAAAATTCAGATTATGACGCTAGACTTCGTAGTCTCAGAGAGATTGTTAGTTGACCCCTAACCTTTTTTGTTCGATTTGATCAAATACCATTAAAATCTCCAAAATCCAGGTTATGATGCCGGACTCCGTAGTCTGAGAGAAATTGTTAATTGATACTGTAAATTGGAAATTAAGGGTTGGACTGTGTATGATTTTCTCTGCTGACAATTGGGTACCACTTAAGTTAGTTTCTTGACATTCCATACCTGAATTTACCATCGCTTATAACCTGTTTGAGAAAACTACTCTACGAGTTTTCTTTGAGATTTGGTTAATACTAATATTGGGTTTTTTTTTGAAATTGAACAACATTAATTTATCTTGTGATTTTGGCATCGAATTCTACTTGAACAGCATTATACAGTACCTAATCTACAACAGTACAACTAAAGCTGGCCCAAGGATTACACACCACTTACTTTCTCCTTGATATAGCTCACATGATGAGTAATTGATGCAAACTGTTCGATAAATTATTTTTAGGTCTCTATAACAAAATTGAAATCTCATATGAAAACTTCAAAGAATGATCAATTCTCTTTAAACGGGTGGTGTCTGCAACTTGGTGGCTGATAGAGGTTTAACCGACCACAGATTCTTTAGTTGGCAGTCCTTTAGTCCCTCAAAGTAAATACCAGCCCAAGTACTTTTTTAGTTGCTCTTGTTTACTCGATTAAAATATGCAGAGACCAAATACTTTTGGTACTGGCTGAGAATAAGTGGATATTTGGTGAAAAGCAACCAAACTTTCAGTGGTCGGAAATTTGGTTGCTCCACTGTTAAAGCAACCATAATATTGTGTGCTTGCTAAGATTTTGGTCGCTTAAGCTATGTTTTCTTGTAGTGCTCGCTCTATGTCCTCATAGTGCTTGAAACGATAAGTCTGTACGTCCTCCTAGTACTTGAAACCAAGTTAATTAATATTAGGTTAATGGTTGTATAAAACAACTGAGATATATACTACAACGATTTGTAAAATCATGTCAAGAATGCAATAAGGAAGACAAAAGAAAATAAAAGATCATCGGAAAAGATCCTAATAAGCATCCATGGAGACTGAACTAGGATCTTTAAGTGATCATGAAAACACACACTATTGATGGAGGTGAGGAGTATATAACTTGATTCACATATGACAATGGTTGTTGAGATTTTGGCAGCCATATTACAAAGATATTATGGGTATCAAAAATTTGGCAAGATACGGTAGTTATTTCAAAAGTATGGCAGGTAACTGTGGTTATTGGAAGTAGTTTAGTCAAGTCAACATTAGTTGACTTGACCTCTGTTAAGTTTTCTGTTATTTTGTAACTGCTGTTATTACAGCTGCGTCTGTGTGTCTGGTTGTCTGTACAACACACTCTATTGTACTTATTCTAGATTCTATTCTCTGTCAATTATCTTTTGCAATACTATTCTTTCACAATATTTCTCATGGTATCATTTAGGGTTCGTTCTTAGGAGAAATTTTTCAATAACCTTTTCAATCAATCAATACAAATCTACCTGCAAATATTTTTCATAATATTCTTTCAGGAAGAACTTTTTTGTGAATCAACATCTTTTATAATACCTAATTTCGATTCATATTCAGCAAATTTCGATTCAGATCTATTTAAGATTTCTCTGGATCTTTTCGTCATATTCTTTCACAATATTGCTTGATTGACGACTGTTCATGTCCGTATTTTTTTACACAAGAAAAATAAGATGTCTTCCGCTGCTCAAGATGGTAATTCTTTACCTTTCTCATTACCTTTTTCGAATATAGCAAATTTTGTTCATCCAAATTGGATTCTTCAAATTATGTTGTCTGGAAGGATCAATTTGAGTCAATTTTAATTACAACTGACTTGTATAGTCATGTTACTGATGATGATCAAGAACCGCTTAAGGAAATTGTTGTTAATGGTGTTACTGTTATTAATCCTGAGTGGGTTTTGTGGAGAAAGCTAGATTGTTTTGTTGTTAGTTGTTTAAAGGCTACCTTTACTCCATTTGTTTCTGGAGATGTTTTGGGTCTTTCGTCTGCAAGAGAAATTTGGGTGTATCTTGAAACTAGCTTTAGGAATCAATTCATGGCCAGGAAAGCTATGTTGAGGAATCAGTTACATAATTTCAAGAAAGGGAATCTTACAATTCAAGTTTATCTGCAACATATCAAGACTATAACTGACAATTTAGCTTCCATAGGAGAAAGAATTCCCGAATCAGATTTGGTGATGCATGTTTTGAATAGTTTAGGCAGGGAATTTGATAGTTTTGTTATTGCTGCTCAAAATAGAGAACATCCATTTACTTTTTCTGAACTAAAACCAAGGTTGTTGAATCATGAGCAGTGGCTTATTGCTCAGCATCATGATACTCAGAGTATGTTTGATAACCAAAATTCATCTGCTTTCTACAACAAGTATAATAATGGTGGTAATATAAATTTTTCTGGGAATAATAAGAATAAATTTAAAGGTTCAGGAAATTATAAGAACTCTACTAATATGCAAGGTGGTAGTAGTCAAGAAGGGTCTTCTAGAAGTGTTAATGGTTTTTTGAGAAGAGATTATTCTTAAGTGGAATGTCAGATTTGTAGGAAGAAGGGTCACTATGCAAGTAGATGCCATTTCAGGTATCATCCTCCAACTGTAACTTCTAACTCTTCTTCTTCTGGTCATATTGCTATTGTGGAAAATGTAGAACAACAAGTAGCAGTACTTCTACCTCTTCATCTGGAGCTCAGGAATTGCGGGTTTTTTCGCCTTCTCACAAGATTCTACTTCACATTGGATTTCTGATTAAGGTGCTTTAGCTCACGTGACTGGTGATGATACTCTATTTCAGCATACTTCTAGTTACAAGGGCAAGGATCATGTGCAGATTGGCAATGGTAAGTCACTATCTATAGTGTTTACTGCAAATTCTGTTACTCAACCATCAGATACTAGTTTTAAGCTCAATAATATCTTATTGGTACCAACAATGAAGCATAACTTACTTTCTGTTGCAAAGTTCACACATGATAATTCTTGTTACTTTAAGTTATATCCCTTTGTTTATGAAATAATAGATTTAACAACAAATAGTTTATTGGCTCAGGGAAAAATGGTTAACAATCTGTATCCCATTAGTCACATTGTGCCTAGAAATTTTACTTTTGTCTCTAATGTAGTAGCTTCTTCCTCTACATGGCATAATAGACTAGGTCATCCTTCTAAGCATATTCTTCATAAATTGTCTTCTCAAAATAAGATTGTTTTAGCTTCAAATTCTTCTCTTTCTTTATGGCATCCTTGTCAACTTGCTAAGAGCAAGAAATTACCTTTTCAATTGTCTTCCTCACATGCTTTGATACACCTCTCGTAACTCAATCATTGTGATGTGTGGGGTCCTACCATTTCTTCTTTAAATGGTTATAAATATTACATAGTGTCTATTGATGATTTCGCTTGGTTTCATTGGATTTATCCAATGGAACTCGTAGTCTGATCTTTGTTAAATGTTTTTCACATTTTAAGAATTTGACTGAAAGTTAGTTTTCTACAAAAATTAAGGCTTTTCAAGTTGATGGAGCCTATGAATTAGTTAAAGGTCCTTTTAAGGTTTTACTTGAATCTAGTGGTATTATTATTCGTATTTCTTGTCCTCACACCCCAGAGCAGAATGGCCTTGCTGAGAGAAAGCATAGGCACATTACTGAAATGGGTAATTCTTTATTGTTTCATGCTTTGTGTCCAACATATTTTTGGTATCATGCTTTTCTCACAGCCTCTTATCTTATAAATAGATCTCCCACAAAACTTTTGGATTATAAGTCTCATTTTGAGGTTTTATTTGGTTTTGCTCCTGACTATAGTCTTCTAAATACCTTTGGTGTTGTTTGCTATCCTTGTCTAGCTCATTCAAGAGCTGACAAATTATCTCCCAAATCTGTTAAATGTATCTTCATTGGTTATAGTATTTTACATAAAGGGTATAAATGTTACAATCCTATCACCAAAAAGTTGCATATTTCAAGAAATGTAGTTTTTGATGAATCTCAGTTTTATTTTGGTTCTCCTTCTGATTTTTCTTCTCCATCTGTTTCTGATTCTTGTGTTTTTGAAACTCCTTCTCTCTCTGAGTCTCTTCCTACTAGTTCTGTTATCACTAGGTCGAAAAATGGAATTATTAAGTCAAAGAAATATCCATATCATGTTTTGATTTCTACTGTCAAACATCCTTTATCTCATTCTCATACTGCATTGTTAACTACTATATCTGAGCCTAAAACTTTTAAGAAAACAATTAAAGATCCTAAATGGCAAGTGTCTATGAGATAAGAGCATGATGCTTTGGAATTGAATGAAACTTGGGAAAAGGTGCTACCAGACCTCATATGAATATATATTTGGTTGTAAATGGGTGTATAAAGTCAAACAAAAATCTGATGGTACTATAGACAGACTCAAGTCATGGTTAGTTGCTAAGGTTTATAACCAACAAGATGGAGTGGATTTTAATGAAACTTTTTGTTCAGTTGTCAAGTGTACCACCCTCGAGTTGTTCTTTGTATGGCTTTGAATCATAATTGGCAAGAAAGACAATTGGATGTTAGTAACGCTTTTTTACATGGATTTATTGATGAAGATGTTTATATGATTCATCCACCTAGATTTGTAGATCCAGATCATCCTGAGTATATTTGTCATCTTAAGAGGGGTTTGTATGGCTGAAACAAGCACCTAGAGCTTGGTTTCATAGATTTAGCACTTTTTGTTATCATCTGGATTTAAGAAATTAATTTGACAATTCTATGTTTGTCTTTCATAATACCAAGGACATATTATCTTATTACTCTATGTTGATGATATTCTTTTAACTGGTAGTTCTTCATCTTTGTTGGATTCTTTTGTTACTTCTCTGAAGACTGAATTTGCTATAAAAGAACTAGGAAACTTGGGATATTTTCTGGGAATTGAGGAGGTTAGAGATTCTCGATACAATTTTTCTTACTCAAAAGAAGTAAACATTGGAGTTGTTAGATAAAACTAAAATGTTGGATTGTAAGCCCTGTGATACTCCCGTTGTTAAAGCTTCAAGAGAATCCATTCATGATAGTACATTATTAGTAGATGTCTCTGAGTATATGTCTATTGTAGGTGGTTTACAGTACTTAACTGTTACTAGACCAGATATCTGTTTTGGTGTTAATTATGTGTCCCAATTTATGCATGCACCAACAGATATTCATTTACAACTTGTGAAAAGAATTTGGAGCTATTTAAAAGGTACCATTGGCTTAGGTATTACATTGACAAAGGGTGATTTTCAGAATTTAAGAGCTTTCACAGACTCAGATTGGGCAGGCTGTCCTGATACAAGGAGGTCTACATTATTGGTAGATGTCTCGAGTATAGGCCTATTGTAGGTGGATTACAATGATTTAATCACATTACTAGACCGGATATCTGTTTTGGTGTTAATTATGTGTCCCAATTTATGCATGCACCAACAGAAATTCAATTACAACTTGTGAAAAGAATTTGGAGATATTTAAAAGGTACAATTGGCTTAGGTATTACATTGAGAAAGGGTGATTTGCAGAATGTAAGAGCTTCCACATACTCAGATTGGGCAGGATGTCCTGATACAATGAGGTCTACATCAGGATATGTAGTGTTTCTGGGTTCTAGTTTGATATCTTGGTCTTCCAAGAAACATCCAACTGTTTCAAAATCATCAGCAGAAGCTGAATATAAGTGTTTGTCTGTGGCATCATTGAGCTTAAGTGGCTTTCTTCTTTACTTATCCCGAGTTGCATATTCCTTTAAAGTGTTCTCGCTAAACTTTATTGTGACAACACCAGTGCTCTTGCTTTAGCCTCTAACCCTATTTTTCCTGCCAGGACAAAGCATATAGAGCTGCAATATCACTCTGCCAGAGAGCTTGTTGAGGATGGTTTTATTCAGTTACTTCATGTTGCTTCAGAGGATCAGTTGGCAGATTTATTCACCAAAGGCCTATGTTATCCAACTTTCTCAAGATTATTGCTTCAGTTGTTAGGTTCTTCTTCAACTGTTTTATCTTCAACAAATGATAATATTTGCTCAGGTACTCGCTTCTTCTTCACAATTGTTCTTGTGAACCTTTATTCTAATAGCTTGTAGTGTCAAGACTTCTTCTTTACTTGTGTTGTTTTTCAAATTATGTTGTCTTACTTTTTCTCCCAAACTTGGTTTGCAGGGGAGTATTGTAAGTAGTTTAATCAAGTCAACATTAGTTTGACTTGACCTATGTTAAGTTTTCTGTTATTTTTGTAATCTTTGTTATTACAAACAGAAATGTAATGTCTGGTTGTCTTTACAACACACTCTATTGTACTTATCGCAGAGTCTATTCTCTGTCAATTATCTTTTGCAATAATATTCTTTCACAATATTTCTCAGTGGTTGAGTACACAGTTAGCTGGTGTCATATCTACATAATCCAACGGAGGAAAAGTCGCTAGTTCAAATTTTGATCTCGCCTTTGGAGTTCAAATTTTTTTCCTATAAATTCACGGCTCTTATAATTTATCCCGATCAAATAGCGGATAAGACCCATTTTTCACCCAAAAACTTGGCTTACCGCTCGTCTTGATCGACGATGCACCACTTTGCCTAGTTTTTCTCTTATACGTCAAACATACTTTGGTGGTGAAAAACATACTGAAATAGCGGATGAGACCCATTTTTCACCCAACGACTGAAATATACGTTGGTGGTGAAAAACAATTTTTCACTATTGAAAATGAAGAGAGAGAAATTCAACCCCATTTCCCCGTTGTTTGACTCGTTGAAAAGGGAAATTCATGACAGTCCCTCTAATTGCAGCACGTCTTTCACAGTTTGAACCATTGAAGACAGACTTCAACCCATTTTCCCATAGTCTGTCTCGTGTGCGGCTCGTGTTGACCCACGTCACAACGTCTCTGGTGCAATTGCCCAAATAATAACTGTTTTCAGACGGCATTCTTCCCCGACACCATTACATCTCATCTGGTCCCGTCAAACCCCATCAGATGTCTCACTCTGAGCTCTTTGCTCTTTCATTCACATTAGAAATGCAACAATGCTTGGTGTACGGTGAGGGACACCGCGCATTCTCCCAGCGCGTGAGAGAAAAAAGAAAATGGCCCCACTCTAAGCCCCACCCTGCAAATCTCTTTCAGGGCTTTCATCCGACCGTTCATTTTCCCGGCGGGATTTCTATAAAACCGCGGTCAACGTAGCATCACTCTTAGAAATGCGCACCCTGAGTCCCTAGGTTTAGTAGGGTAATTATGGTTCCCGGTGAAGGGTACGTTTTGAGGGCAGTAAGTATGCTGATTGAAATAATTAAGATTGATTGAGATGTTGGGTAAATTTTAGTCAACTCCGAGATGAATTATTCGAGGAAAGTGAACGGTTCAGTTTTGGACCTCGGTTGTAGAGAAGTAAGTAAAAATGGTGCGAGATTTCCATTTCCCCCCCAAAATCCTGTTTCAAATGAACCCGCCACAAGAAGAAATGGCGCGAGATTTCCCTCCAAAATCCCGATTCCTTTATAAACCCACCGGGGAAATCTGAAGAAAGACCAACACCCTATTCACTGCCTTAAACAGAAAACGCTAGTATTGGGGTTTTTTCTTCCATGGTAGACTAAGATCAAAGGTATAACCCAAACCCTAATTATTATTTCTTTTCCATTTCTATATTGACTATGGTTGATTTTACTGGAAAATTGATTTGTTATGTATGCATGATTTGTGTTTATTTGTATTCCAATTAGGGCTTATAGTGAGTGGTATATATTGGGTTCTTCTTTTTCCTTTGAATCCTCTTTTCTGTTATTCTGGATTGTTATTGTATGTATGAAAGAATTCTTGTGAAATTCTTGTGAAAATGTTATTTGACCTCTATATTCTGTCATATCTATTCCTGGTTAATTGATTTTCTCATCAAGTAGTATTATTTGTTCTACTGGTTGCTTACGTACATATTAATTGATGGTTTTAAGTGTAAACCTAGACATTGAAACCTGGATCAATCTATGGTATTAAGTGTGTGAACATATTAGTTGTTATCGTGTCTTCATCTGGATCATGTTCTGTTGATGTATGCGCATACGTAAACGTAATTCATGTCCAATTTGTTTTCGATCAATGCAATTCTTCTTATACTGATCAAAAAAAAAAAAAAGAAAAAAGAAAAAAGAAAAAAGAATTCATTTGCAATCGTGTTTGGGTTTGTATGGTTCTAATGCAACATTTGTTCTGTAAGTTTGACGCATTGAAATGAGAAATTCATGACTGTCCCTTTAATTGCAGGATGTTTTTCATTGTTTTGACAGACATTCATTCAATTTACTAAACCCTGCTACCATTATATCTAGTCAACCACATCACCGCATCAACCTCCTCACTCTCTGGCACTTATAAATGTAAATTGTGAACCCTTAATCAGTACCCCTACCACACACTTCACAGTAGCAAAAATGGGTTCTGCAAAAGATGCGAGTGTCCTCAACATAGATAGATCAGCAAGCAAATTCAAACCTCTTACTAAACGGAAACGCCGTGTTCATCATCTCATTGGAAAAGTACTTCACTGTCCCAGATGCAGAGACAATGAGATAAGAGAAGCTAAGAAAGATGCTATCACAGATATTAAAGAAGCTTGGAAGGATAATATCGATACTAGTGACTTCATCATTAAGCAGCTTAAAGATGATACCTTACGTATTAGCTTTCAGGACCCATTAGATAAGCAATGGGTCATGGATGGAAAACCATGGCTACTAGGTTATCAAGGTCATCTTCTGATGCTAGATGAATGGGGTACTCCTGATATTGACTTGTTTCAAACTTGTCCATTTTGGGTTCAGGCTCATGGTATTCCTAATAAGTTAATGTCTAAAGAATTGGGTTATGAAATTGGCAAAGTTTTTGGTGCTGCTCAACCATTGCAAGTTGATTTTGAAGAAAATGCAAGACCTGATTTTTTGAGGTTTAGGGTGATGGTTAATGTGCAGGAAAGAGTGATAACTGGGTGTTGGTTAGCTCTTCCTAAGAATGATAATGATGACGATAAGCTACTGTGGGTGTGTTTTACTTACGAGGAATTACCTTATATGTGTTTCCTTTGTGGATTCATTGGTCATCATACAAATAGGTGTGATTCATATCTAGGCATGAAAAGAACTAAAGAGGAAAATCACAACACCATCATCATCAATGGGGATGTTATTGAGAATGAAAAACCACCAGTGGTTCGTGAAGGGCAAATAATAAGAGACATGAGTATTAGAGGTTATGGGAATTGGTTGGAGGATCAATCTCAGTTTGAGGAAGGTGCAAGATACTATAGTCTTGATGATCATTTATTGTGTACTGAGGATGGATATAGAAGGGAAGGCAGAATTGTTGTGCCAAAATATAACAAGAGCAAAACTCGTGGCTATGAATTACGTGATGATGATGATGTCATAAGCGTTGTTCTCCAACCAAAGCCTTAGATTTGATGGTGTTGTTCATCAAAGTTCATGATAACTTTATTTTATGGTTTGTTTAGTCCAAAGACACATTTTGCAAAATCTTGTCATGGACGAAACTTGAATATTTTGTTTTCTTTTGGGGCAGTTTCTCTGCTTGATGTCATTAGGGAAGTTACGGTTGGTTTAGTAATGCAAAAATGCTATCGTTAATGCAGTACTTTTGAGGGCTTTTGATTAATTGCAATCCTAGTTGATGTTTATCATTTTACAAAGATGTCTTTGTTCTTTTGATTTTATGGCAAGTAAAATTTGAATTATAATCAAGGAGAAATTGAACAAAGAAGAATAAGGATGATGATGATGGTATGAATTTACCCAATCCAACAAGACCCTGAGAATGTCAACCTTTCAATATAATACTACGCGGTATTGAGGAGTAACGTCCAATATAAGGAGAAAAAATGGCAAATACGGCAAGCCATGGTTCAACCTATCCTTATCCATGTATTTTGTCCCAATATCACATTGCTGCAATGACCGAAGCCGAGATGAAGGAAGAACATTCATATGCAAAGCAGATGGCATTACTAGGTGCTAAACTCAAGGAGCAATGTTTAATCCTTGCGAACCTAAGCAAAAAATTAGATGAGCCACCCGCGGAGGCTTAAGCAAAATGTTAGGGAGGGGAGCTATAGGTCTCCTCACACAAGTGGTGAAAAGCATATTAGGGATAAGTCCGCTTGATCCTCAACTTGTCCGTCCTTCGTCTCCCCTGTAGTTATGTTACTTTCGAATTTATCATTTAGGTTATTGCAGTCATTACAATGTAGGTGTTCTCTCTTTTATTCTCATTGTTGTGCACAACTTGAGCATGAATTAGTTACAGGATAGCTAGGATGTCATATTGAGGGATTTACTAGCACAACAACACACGTGTAGCATTGCACCGAGCTCCAACATATAGGCACTCAAATCTGATGAACATTCGCGTTGCTAAGATTCTGGGCTTAGGCTGATTCCTTATAGACTTCGGTTAATTATCAAAGATCGACAGTAACTGTAACGAAAAAACAAAACCAATGAAACCACAAGTACTCCCAAAGTTGCTGATCCATATGAATACAAACCAACCAGTAAGAGTTAAAGCATACCAAGCATACAGATTGTGTGTTTTCTCCGAAATCAGAAACCTATCGTACGTCGGTATACTTCTAAACCGCCTTTAACTCCATTTTACATGAAGAACTACTAATATAAATACCCACTAGTACGTACCACCTCTATCATCCACAAAAGAATAGAAGCCCCTAATTTTCCTTCTTCTGCACTTAGTTTCGTCAATGGCTCGTACTAAGCAGACCTCTCGTAAGTCTACCGGAGGGAAACCTCCTAGAAAGCAACTCGCCTACAAGGTAATTCATCTCTTCTCCTCTAATTGTTTCTGATCCTGCTTTCATTCTTTGGATTTGTGGTTTTCTTTTTTCTTAATGGTTTTTGCGGCTTAATTATTGGTTTTAGGTTGCAAGGAAATCAGCACCAACAACTGGAGGAGTTAAGAAGCCACATCGTTATCGTCCTGGAACTGTTGCTCTTCGTGAGATAAGGAAATACCAGAAGAGTACTGAACTTTTGATCAGGAAGTTGCCTTTCCAGAGGTTGGTACGTGAAATTGCTCAGGATTTCAAAACAGATCTTCGTTTCCAGAGTCATGCTGTTCTTGCTCTTCAAGAGGCTGCTGAAGCTTATCTAGTTGGATTGTTCGAGGATACCAACTTGTGTGCAATTCATGCTAAGAGAGTTACCATCATGCCTAAAGATGTCCAGTTAGCAAAGCGTATTCGTGGTGAAAGGGCTTAACTTCTTTAGCTCAAGTTCTGTTTTCTTAGGTTCTTTTTTTTTTTTAAGGGTAATGGAGATGGTTTTGCTTTGTAACTAAAGCAGTTTCTCATTATTATTGCTTAAGAGAATCTCTCGTTTCATGGATTTGAAATATGTAGTTTCACTTTGTGTCAAATCATGTTCTTACATGCGCGCCCATCTAATGCATTTTTTTGACCTGCTTTATATTCCCTTCATCCATAGTGCCGGCTATTTCATTCTTTTGAGCTTAATCAAGTCAATCTACTTCTTCTACTGCATCTTTGATTGTCAGGTTCCTATTTGTGTTAAAAAAAAGAAAATATTGAACCATAGAATTTCAGAAAGCTTTGTCAGCTTGGTGTTAATACGAGTTGCATGGATGAGCAGGAAATTTAGTGGTCCATTTTATACTAAGTCTTACAATCATAGAACTCAAACAATCATGGAATTCAAACTTGGCCGAGCAAAGATACTTGCATTTCTTTGAACTAATAATATCACCTACTCAAGAGTTTATAAACTCGTGGTTTGGGTTTTTTTTTTCATGATGTTTTCAAAGTAATTTCTGAAGTAATCGAAATTGGGTCTTCTACTCTTCTTAACTTTGTTGATGATGAATTACGGAATGAACCAAGCGAGTCAAAAAGTTTGGCCTTGCAATGTTGTCTATGTAAGTGCAATTAATTTATACAAGGGTACCACAAACCTGTTGCATATGCGATGACGATTAATAAATCACAGGGACGTTCCTGAAGTATGTTGGCATTGATATACGTACTCCGGTGTTTAGTCATGGTAACCAAAATGTAGTATACTCTGAAATTTTATTATAGTATCACTTTTTACTTTGTAAATATTTCAGTGTTGCACGTGTAATTTTTAGTATAATTTAATTCGAAACATCCATGCCGAAGTCACTCCTGGGTGATACTGTGGTTATTACCAACGCAGAATGAAGTTTCTCCTGCACACTTCCTTCACTCGTACCCATGAAGTTTCCTTCCCGAATCCCCACCCCCTTAAAAGCTAAAACTAACAACCTTGAAGCCACACTACACATCCCACACCCCTCAAAGGCGAAGCTGCTTCATACCCCCAACCCAAAAGATCTCAAAAATTATGAAAATTCAACTTCGTATCAAGAAAAAGAAGGTATGAAAATCAAGTAATTCCTTCTAACACCTGGGGTTTTGATCAGATTTTTACTAGTTGCCTATAACTCTAGATTTAGATTCATCTTAGTTACTTCATTGTTTCTGCAACAAGTAAATTAAGGTTTCAACTTTCATTAGATCTCATGTAATCTAGACAGAGGAATTTGTAATCCATAATTGGAACTTCAAGAAGTTTCTGTTTTTCAAATGGATTAGTATGTTGTTTGTTGTGTTATAAAAAAATGTCTGATTTTTCTGAGGAGGTTTTGGAGCTGGGATTTTGATTTTCACACAGTTTGTTAATTGAATGTAGTCTCAACAAGCTTAGTTTTTGATATATTGATATGCAGAGTAAAGGAAAGATTTGGTCCACTGATAATCATATTGCTGCTTTGCAAAGAATGACTATAGCGGAGACGACGGAAGAAAATTCATTTGCAAAGCAGATGGCAGTACTGGTCGCTAGACTCGAGGAGCAACGTTTAATCCTTACGGACTTGAGCAAAAAGTTAGATGCGCCACCAGAGGAGGGCTTAAGCAAAAAGTTAGATGCGCTATCGATGAAAGCCGAGGAGGGAGCTATAGGTCCATTGGTGAAAAGCATATTGGATGATAAGTCCGCTTGATCCTCAGCTTGTCCTTCTTCGTCTTCCCTTAACTAATTTTTATGTTACTTTCAAACTTATCTATTTCAATTATTAGTAAGATGTTGGCGTACTCTCTTCTTTCTTTTTATTGAGGAGAAAGGTTAAACTTGTATTGAAGAAAAAGAAAAATACAGAAAGAAAAAGCACATGGAAGTGCTACAAAGAGCTGAGGAGAAATATCCAACAGCAAAACAAGAGAAAAACTACAAAGCAAACCGTTGACAAGCTAAACCAAAAGTCTAACAATCAAAAACAAAGCACAACACTCTACAAACATTGTAAAGGTAATTCTTCGGCATCATTTCCTCTTCTTTATCGATTTTCTATGACCTCTGCCAAGGTTGTCATTGATAGGCTCATCCTTCCAGCCTAGTTTAGCAAGCTCCTTCTCCTTCCTAGATTTCTGAAAATTTTCATTCACACTGTCAATGATGTTCCTATTTGGTTGTTTTCCGCTAGGATCTCCAATCAAAGCAGAAATTTTTTCAAACCGTTGAGCTTCAAGGGTTTTTCCCTGCACTTCTCTTGAAGAGACCAACACCTTGTCATTATCACATTCTGAATTTCAGAATCTTCTATTGTATTTTCACTTGTTCCAAAGAGATTTTCAAGCCCTAATTCCAAAAGCTCGCTTAGAAGAGTCGGTGACTTTGGTAATGGGAATAACTTCATCTTCAGTATTCTTCAATTTCTCCTCAATAGACTCGACTCAGTGGATCGGACCTAGATTCTAAAATGCTTTGAAAGAGTTTGTATGTTCAACATTCTCAACAAAGGGAGCTTCTTCTAATCTCCTTGTATGCTTCTTTTTGCTAGAATAAGCTATCCATTCCTCTTCAACTAGTTGAATCTCAACCACACGATCTTCACCATTTTTCTCACACTCTCACATGTAGGTACAAGAGGATCAGCTTTCTCAATCACATGGGCTTTCTCTATAATAGGCTCTACAATCTTCTTCTTTGGAACCCAATGAGTTTTAATCTTCAATCATTTCTTAGGACATTTGATCAAAGAGTGCCCAAATACACTGCAACTTTCACATTTGGGGGGGCTTCCATTGGTACTCAACCGGCAGCTCCATAGGAATTGAACCATCAATCAAAAGAGGAATTGAATTAGGGTAGGAGAAATCTGGTTCAATCTCAATGCAAATTCTTGCATAAGACAATCTAGATCTCTTGAGAGTGTGCTCATCTGCCATGATAGGTTTTCCAAGGTAGCTAGAGATTTTACTGAGACCCAAATTGTCCCAAAAATGTAGAGGAACACCATAAATCAACACCCATATAGGGATTGTCTTCATCTAAGAGATTTTCTTCTCAATTAAAGGAGACCAAGGTCTGATAACAAAAAGTCTATTGTGAATGTAGAAGGAACCTAATTCAAGCACCAATTTTCGATCTTCACTGTTCTTGAATTCAAATATGAAAGCACTAGTGCCATGAACAGAAATGCTTACCTCCCCTTTAAGATTCCAAAAGTTTGAGGTGAATTTTTTCACTTCAGAGAAAGCCATCTTTTTCCCGACGAAAAAACCCACCACAAGATCTTTGCAGCGATTGAAGGTTTCGGGAGAGTTTTGCGAAGATAAGGATACATGATCTTTCTTTCCATCTACTTGAGGTGGAGGATCAAACACCATTGTTTCCACTGGATCTGATTTTGAAGAACCAAATAATGAAGAAACCCAATTTTCAGTTCCTGAGTTATGAAGATGAAAAGGAGGAGAAGAAGCAGATAGAGGAGGAAAATGGTTTTCCCCCAGGCCATCCCCTTGATGAATTGATGGAGAAGAGAAGGATGAGAGGAGAGAAACCCCCTCCAGCCATGGCTGGGAAGGAAGAGCAGCGAGGGTTTTCCAAACCCTAGAAAATCGCCAGTCAACGCTGGCCGCCTCTAGTCAAGCTCTAATGTCCTAAATGGATCTGAAGATTGTTGTGGGCGTACTCTCTTCTTACAAATATCTGAATGCTGTATTCAGGTGAATTTGTTGTTATTCTATTCAAGTAAAAGTTTCACCATCTTTCTTTTCTTAATCTCATTATTGTGCATATCTCAATTTTGGCTACTACTTGAGCATGGGATTAGTCGTGGAATAGCATGTTATAGTAGTACAGCAAACTTGTTGAAAATATGAATATTTCGAAGCTCTGATATCATATTGGAAATTCTTATGATTTTAACACCGAATAGTATTGTCAGAGATATACGAGCATAATAGTAAGCTTTGATACCATGTTGAAAATTGAAATGATTTTAAGATTGAATGATATTTTGGGAGACATACGAACATTGTGGTGTTGCTCGTATAGAGCTCCTAGAATTCTGTAGTGAGAGTTGTGAAGCAAGACTTTGAAACTTGAACTTTGTATTGATTGATTCTTGCTTGCTTACAAATGACACTCAACTTGCCTATTTATAGGCTCATACACCGACAGTACTTCACTCTAGTTGTATCTAGAGTTTTCCAAATGTAAACTAATTTGACTGTCTTGACTAACCCTTACCGCTCACACTCTCTAGAAGATTCTAGGCTCTGATTTCTTTTACATTTTGACCGGACTCACATTTTGACCAGACTCACATTTTCTAGAACAGTCTAATAAACATTTGAGACCACACATACTTCATTTGATAAGCTAAACCTTACTTAGCCATCTCTAGCACATTCTACACTTGATGGAACATTCTAGACTATTACAAATTACATGTTCCAACACCCCCTCTTAATTTGTAATGGTCTTTAATTTCAATCTTCACCCAATCTCGTCTCGCCCTTAGCTCGTTGATGCTCGTGTTGGCGATTTTCGCATCTGACAGCTGCTCTTGTCTTCTAATATTGTCTCCATATCTCATGCCTTGGATGTTCCTTGACGCCTTGGCATCTTCCCAGCCCGATCGTTGTAGATTTAGGGGCTCTGCCTTGTGCCGGTACTCTTCTTCTCCTTCACGGTTTAAACGGAACTTGACCGTCTTATATACAGAGGCTTTGCCTTCTGTTGATATCGCCCTTCACGAAACTTGACCATCGTAGGTTCAGAGGTTCCGCCCACTCAACTTTGTGAGTAGAAATTTTGTACAAGATGGTTCTTTGCCATCGTTGTTATTTGAGGACGCACTCTTGATGCTCTTTTCCCTCAATTTTTTTTAGAAAATGAACTCTTTGGTGCATCACTTTGCGAGGATGGAAATTTCCTCTTCTTTCTTTTTGTTGTTTTTTTTTTTTTTTTTTAATCGGAAGGAGCAGATTTCACTTGAACATATAACAAATTTTGGTGAAGGCAGTCACTTGACTTGTTCTTATGCTCACTTGGTTTTCTTACATTTCTTCTTCTTATAATGTATGGAGACGTTTTCATTTGACGTTTTAAATTTTTTTTTTTCTTTTCATAATTTTCTAAACTTAGAATTGGGTGATAACTAGATTCTATTTGGGGTTGTAAAACATGTAGGAAACTTGGATAGTTGAGACGTACCTTGCGTCTTCTCATCTTCATTGAACTTTTTTTATGCAGAATTATCACCTTCAGCTTGTAGCGGAAACTTTAACGCCCATTAGGATCGAACCCGCTCTGATACCATGTTGAAAATATGAATATTTCGAAGCTCTGATATCATATTGGAAAGTCTTATGATTTTAACACCGAATAGTATTGTCAGAGATATACGAGCATAATAGTAAGCTCTGATACCATGTTGAAAATTGAAATGATTTTAAGATTGAATGATATTTTGGGAGATATATGAACACTGTGGTGTTGCTCGTATAGAGCTCCTAGAATTCTGTAGTGAGAGCTGTGAAGCAAGACTTTGAAACTTGAACTTTGTATTGATTGATTCTTGCTTGCTTACAAATGACACTCAACTTGCCTATTTATAGGCTTACATACACTGAGAGTACTTCACTCTAGTTGTATCTAGAGTTTTCCAAATGTAAACTAATTTGACTGTCTTGGCTAACCCTTACCGCTCACACTCTCTAGAAGATTCTAGGCTCTGATTTCTTTTACATTTTGACCGGACTCACATTTTGACCAGACTCACGTTTTCTAGAACAGTCTAATAAACATTTGAGACCACACATACTTCATTTGATAAGTTAAACTTTACTTAGCCATCTCTAGCACATTCTACACTTGATGGAACATTCTAGACTATTACAAATTACATGTTCCAACAAAACTTGTGATCAAGTCCAGATCAACAACATGAAAGCTTAATTCATACTCTTGTCTTGAGCACCCTTTTGTTTTGTGGCCGTCTTCGGGTTTGTTAATTGAGAAAGTTGGTTGTGGGTATTGCTTATATACCTACAGGGGTTTTCTTTAGGACTTGAATGGTGTGATAATAGACATGTTCTTGAAATTGTGTTTGAGGTGCCCTGGAAATTTTAGAGTTTGCTGCTTGATGTTCATCACTCTTGGCAAATTTGACTAACGTAGGTTAAGCTTGCAGGCTTCTGAATTGAAGATTAATAGTGGTATGCTTGGCTGTTAGACAGAGCGAATTCAGATATTTCCCTGTGACAAGCGGCTGAATTTGAGTAACCCTAGTTATCCTTCTTAAAAGTTGTCTAATTTCGTACTCTAGTCTGTAGATGAATGCTGCACATTGGTAGGAAGCTCTTATAATGTTGGTGCTTTGAACAATTTTTTTTTTTTTTAAAAGAAAAGATAAAGCAAGAACAAGATTATGATCCAAAAGTGATACAAAACGAATTAGTGAATTACGGAACCCAAAACAAAAGATCACCTTAATAAAAGTTCAAAAGATTGAAAAATTGCCATGGTTATGCCCCTTTTTGCTAAATCACTTTACACAATGCACAAATTTGAGAGAAACTACTGCTGCCACCAATACAAATAAAACCGTGCTTGCTGGAAATTACATCTGTTATTTCTAGGCAAGGTTTTCTAGTATTCCTGGGAAACCGGGAGAAGTTGGCGGTCTACCTGTGGCGTTTTTTGATACATGCCATTGCTGCCAATGTTGGAACCTTCACCTCCGTTGGAAGCAGATTCTTGCGTACAAATATGGTTCTTCTCCGGAGAACTCTCGCACAATCCCATCGACTTAAGAACAAAACTATCGTCATGTATCTCAAAAGGAGTTGTATTGAAATCAAAATGAACCAACTGCATATCCTCTGATATCTCCACCTCAACAGTCGCATGCGGCCGCGTCTGGACTAGAATAAAAGGTAACGGCACGCCCCCTGTAGTTGCAGCAGCATTCCCGGAGCAACACAATTGCTCATTCCGTTGTCTCAGATTCTGAAGACCTACAAATTGATCCTCAAGCTCTTGCAGATATGCAGCCTTGTTTGCAATTCTATTTCTTAGGCCAAGGCTTTGAGCCTTAAGCTCATCACCAGCGCCAGCACGAGGCAGTCCCCTCCATATTATCTCTTTGTTTTCGTCTTTAACAATGATATCCATCGCCATAAGAACATTCAGGGCATCATACACTCTCCGTCGTATATTTTTCTCTTCAAAATTGTGTGGATTGTCAGGTGTTGGTGTTGAAAATTCAGCAACCAGCTCATCCGCAACCTCATTATAAGTAGTTCTACCTTTGGCTTCCACTTTTTCGCATACTTTGACGCTGAATTGACGAAGCCCTAATCCTCCTGCAGCCTTATTATCACCTCCTCCTCCTGCTACTGCACGTGTTTGCACGATCTTTTTCTTCTTCTTCTTCCCTGGATCATCAACAGCAGCTTGAATGTCAAGATGGTTAAGTCTATTCAAGGTTTTACTAGACGGAGAAGAACCAACACTTCCACTTGTTGGCATTGATTTCCCACCACCACCAGAAGCAGCGGCGGCGCCACCACCGGATACAGATGAACACCCTCCATTTTGTTGATTCACCGCCTCTCTGAAAGACCATTTTCCTCTGCTAATAACCTTATGAATCAATAATGATCTTGGATTAGAGTGATTGAACAAGAAGATCTAGGTAAATGAAAAACCCTAAATTGAAATCCTAGGTTTCAGACTTCTTCTTGTTTTTTCTTCATTATTTTGAGAGGTCCGTCAGGGAAGAAGAAAGACAAAATATTAAAGTGAAAAAGAGAAATTCAACCTCATTTCCCGAAACTTTGACCCATTGATGAGAGAAGTCATGCCCGATCTGTCAACCTTTAATTTGCAGCAGTCTGTGTACAGTTTGACTGACTTTTGAAAAGTGAAGGCATTCAATAAAACGGTTCAACCCCACTAACCCACGTAATAATCATTATTCATCTTGTAAATAGGGAAGACTCTAACGGTGTTAGGCCTATTTCTATGCCAAAGAAATGCAGTTTGGCAAGCCACGTAGAAAATAAGTTTGCCCACTATGATAGATATGACAAATTTGATTATAATTGTGTTGAGTAGGACCTTAATAAATATGACAAATTTGATTATAATTGTGTTGAGTAGGACCTTAATAAATACAGTAAGATATATAATTGTATTTGTGGGGTATTTATAAAAAGTTTAGTACTCCCTCTGTTTCTGAAAGACCGTCCTCTATTTTTTTTTCGTCAGTTTCAAAATTGTGTCCCAACACTTTTATAGTCATAATTTTCAATGAACTCTCTAATATACCATTGAATTCTTTATATTCATAAATCCATTTTTAACGTGACCCAATCTAAAATACTAAGAAATTGGTATAATTGAGGAAACAAATATATTCTTCGTTCCTTTTAAAGAAATATACATTTAACTCTAAAAATTAGATTCCTTATAAAGTTTATACTTCTTAAACTCAATATCTTTTAAATTTCCTTTTCTATTTCATATTTATAATTCTCAAACCAATTTTGGATAGTCTTTATTGCTAGCATTTTTATTAAAATAAAATAGGTAAGTAACTAAGGGTAGTCAAGTAAAATTGTATGGTCTCCTTAATATTTTGAGAAAGTCAAAGCGGACTGTCTTTGTGAAACGGAGGTAGTATTATAATATATTAAGTGGGACCCTATAGATATATAAATATGTTAGAAAAGTGAAAAAGTAGGAGAGAAGAATAGATTATTATATATATAATTACTTGGAGATAATCTAACTATCGCTGGAGATGGTCTGACCATCGCTCGATGAAAAGACCATCGAGCGATGGAGTCTCTATCGCCTGACAAAAACTCTGTCGTGTATGCCTATATGCCAGATCGGAATATAGACATAAGAGTTTGGCGCTTGGCATACCCATAGTGGGTGCATATATGCCAAATATCAGGTTTTGGCATGTGCATAGGAATAGGCCTTAGAGACAAATTATTCAACATGGTGGTCATCCAAGGGGGAGTTATATCAAATTTTTGGTTATTTGGTGGATTCCCACCGTTAACTGGGTTATTTTGTTAGACCAAGTTAACATATAAACCTTTTAGGAATTTGGATGTCATTCTGATCCACATAAGGCATGCCCACAAATTCAATTTTATTCACTTCTAGTAATGTATCTACATCTTGGCCTTTTTTGAAGAGACTACATCAATTATTTCTACAAATCATCTCCGAGAATCTAGCAATCCAAGACACAAGCATGGAGAGTCGAGAAAACTACTATTAGAAGACTAACACAAAAGAAGACTTCATCAAGTAGCAATTTTCTTCACGAAAGAACAAGAATGTTCTGCATTCAAGAAATCCGTTCATCAAATTGGGAAGTCACGACACAAATATTTGCAAGCCAAGATTTAACCGAAGTACTCATCAGGGGGAGCGCCATCATCAAAGGTGCATTTATTGGACTTATCGCGTTGTACTGTTTTCCATTTGTCAAGGTTTTGTCCCACTGGGTTTTCTGTCAGAGTCTTTACATGCTCATGCAATTTTAACATCAACCATGGATTTGAATGGTTACAACCAAAAAAAATATAAACTATGCAAATAAAACTCCAAAAAGATAATTAAAAAATAAATAAAAATTCTGACCTACAGGTCCAACGAGATAATGTTTAAAAAGGAAACTGTAGACACTTTCTTTAAAAAAAAATAAGATCAATTAAGTCACTTCAAGAAATAATAAAATAGGCTAACAAGTCGGGTGCACACCCTTTGATCTTTTGTGTCCTACCGCATTTCAACTATAAGTGGAGCGGTTCAAAATTTCAGAGACTATAGCAAGAAGAAAAAATTAAAATTGCTCGATATCCCTCAACACTACAACAAACAGACGCATTTGTGACATCATGTTCTCAACAGCCAAAAAAACGTCGTAAAAGTTATTTATATGTGACGTTTTTTGCGTCAGAAAATTATAGTGTTAGCTAAATCCCCATAAGTGTCAGAACAGACATTTGCTACATCTTTTTTTTGTTGTAAATATTTAATTTTGAAATTAATTAAACTAAAAAATAAATAAAATTTTCGCAACACTTTTACAACGTGAATAATATAATTTTCAGAAATTATTAATTTAAAAAAAAAATATTATTTCTTATAGTTGACGCTTTTCAAATGTTGTGAATAATCATATGCATTATCAACACTCAAATCTATCACAAAATTTCATTTATTAGTGACGCAATGTAGTTGTTGCACATAATATAATACATTTTAGTTGCAGTATCATTTGTTGAAAATAAGTTTGTGTCTTTCCAACGTTCTGATATGTTAGTCAAATCATTTTATAATCACGCAAAAATAGTGTTGTAATAATAAGCTTTTTTGACAAGTATTAATGTATTGCAAATAACTTGTCATATTGTTAACAGTTCAAAATGTTGCAAATGGAATGTTTATTCCGACGCATATGAAACACAACAAATGATCTTATTTAACGATGCTTTCATTCGTTGTAAAAGAATTACAATCAACAGTTTTAACGTGTTAAAATACGAATATTATTGGTGTCACAACTCACTACTGATAATTAGAATATTTTACAATCACTACAAAAAAAAAGAAAAAAGTTTGTTATTGACCTATAATAGTAGCCATCACAAGGTTGTTATCGTCCCAGAGTTAATTACAAAGTTCACGGTAGGAAAACACCCTATTTACAACTGTTGTTTCGAACAACACCGCGAACCAAGTCCATAACAAACATAAGTGCAATGTTTACTATTTATGAAAATATTGTAGATGTCAGTTTAGCTTGCTTTTGAACATGTTTACAATGAAGCAACTTTAATTATTTGACTAACTGATCAAGACCGAAGATTAACGATTCTATTTTTCCACAAAACTTCCCTGATCTCATTCCCGACGAAATACACAACCAACAAACATAAATGAATCCAGTTCCTCTCCAATCCCGCTTCCAAGTGCCTTAGCTCTAGCTCCGATCTCATTCCTGACAAAACCAGCTCGTGTTCCGATTCCACTACTTGTCATCCCATCTCTCCACGTCCCACTATTTGGATTCCTTATCCAGACAATAAAGATGCATCTACACAATAGTGATGAATTAAGAAATGTTAAGGTTCCTTCTAAACTCTATTTTTCCTAATTTCCTAACTAATTTCTTATTAGACCTAAAAAAGATGTAGAAATCAAGCATACATTTATTTTCTATTAGATCTACAAAGATAACACTGTTCTATGGCAATTCAACAAATCTACTTGGTACTCATTGTGTTAAAACACCAATCTATAATGAAAAACAATATAGACCAGTATCACAAGAACCTAAAGTACTAATTATGTTCACCCTCAGGTCAAAATCTTGAACCTAAAGTACTAATTTCTTATGCGGTGGAATAAAAAAGGTCTCTGAGTACGTTTATAGAAGTGGCTATTTTTCATATTAATATTAGGGAACAAACAATTTTTACAAAACTTTAGGGGATATAATCTTAAAAGAATAGGTATTTGAAGCACCCTCAGTAAAGTATGAAACTAGGAACTTATAATACTTCACCATCTTGCTGTTTTTATCAACATTACAAGAAAAAAAAACGTAACGATAACTTTCCGAATGATATATGCCACTGTAAAAAGAGGGCGGCAAGAAACGCTAGACCAGGAATAATAAGGTAACATCCAAGACCAAGACTATTAACATTCTGAAGTGATCAACCACATCATGAAGTCATAATCAGAAACAGAATATATGAAAATCCACTAAATAAATACCATGTTTCTATTGGAAAAATAAACTTGATATGTAATAGTATTAATCTAAAAAAGTCCAGACATGTCTAGCATGTCCTAGGTAACTGAGACGGTAATCAAGATAGCTAGATTTGACTAGACTACCGAGTCGAGAGACTTCTGTGATCAAAAGAGAGTAGGGTTGATATTAGCTAGAGAAATGTAGAGTAGTCTAGAAATATCTTTAGTCAAAAGTGTGAATGGTCAAATTGTAACAAGAACGTTCCAGAGGAACCTAGTGTATAGTGGAGTCGGTTAAGATGTGCCTATAAATAGGCAATCAGTTGACTTCATGATGTGACATAAAATCAAATATTTCTGACGATATTTTTCATTGAAAAAACCATGTTTTGTTGTAGTGCAAGAATGCAATAATTTTTTTCATTCACTGGTGTTTTGCAATTGGTTTAAACCATAATAATAATATTTTGTCCTTATAAGATCGATAAGGAAAACCAAATCTAGTTGGCTTATACGTTTCTTTTGACGAAAAATAAAGAAATCATTACCATTGAAGAGAAAAAAAAATCCACTCCTTGTGGTTGATAAAGATTTCTTCGAAGGAATAGAAATCAGAAATCAAAATTGGCTAAATGTTCTTAAAATGCCAATTTTTACCTCTCATCAAAAGATAATTGAGGGAAAAGCCACTACCAATTGGTTTGTACAATTAACTAAATTGTAACGACAAATAAAGGATATTGTCGTTTTAATCACCGCTATGGAAAATCCATCTTTTGTTTGATGTTGGTTTCTTGTAAATAAATGGAAACCAAAAATAAATAAAATCACATTATCTAAATCAAACGGATAAATATAGAACGCGCAATTGGGGGATATGAAAACTAATTGG
The DNA here is from genome assembly GCA_023531295.1 of Papaver armeniacum. Lineage (NCBI taxonomy): Eukaryota > Viridiplantae > Streptophyta > Magnoliopsida > Ranunculales > Papaveraceae > Papaver > Papaver armeniacum. Next base: position 187,220 of record JAJJWW010001076.1, on the reverse strand, counting down.
GGATATAGCTACAAGACAAAATAGGAGTCCCAATAGCAATTCTGGGTCACCCCTTATGTAATTATTTTTTTTAAATCCTAATATACCCCTCACTAATCATGTTTAGTGGTTAATAATAATTAGTAAAAAACTTAAGTATTTGGGGGATAGATTAGTGTGTGTTTTTATTTTAATTTGTGTGAGTGAGGAGTAGATGGAGAGAAAAAAAAATTTGAGTGGAATTTTTTTTTTTGAAAATGGAAGATGATTGTGATGAGAGAATTACCGCTAATAAGAGGTTGAAAAATTGAGTTTTCTTCTTTGAATCCACCATTGTTGCAAATTGAAAAAGCTTGGTGCCGGCATGGTATTCAACCAAAACCCATGCGGGCAATTGTTGGATGTTCATAAATTGTTTGCCACTATCCTGGGTTCTGGGGCGTAGCTCTCTCGTTACGATTTTTTTTTCTGGTTTTGATGTTGATTTTTTCTCGGTTTTGAACAGTGCCTAAGCATGGTAATCATGGATTCGAGCATGCTTAGGTACATGTTCCTAAGATAGTATTTTGCTTAAATTTCCATGCCTAAACGATGAAAAGTATCCTCGGATGTTGATTTTTTTTTCACTTGACTCACTAAAGACCGATAGGAAATTCTCGAGCATGCCGGTATCATGTTCCCAAGATATAGTCTTCATCAATTCCTAAGATGGTCTTCATCTCTTCCTTTTGAACTTTTTTTCCTGGTATTAATCAAAGTCATCCGCCGGCATGGTCAGTTGATATGAAGACCATGCCGTATTGTTTTCCGGCATACCATGTTGCTTTATTTTCTATGCCTAAGTGGACTGATTAATACCGTAAAAATTCAAAACGGAAGTGATGAAGACCATGCGGAATTGATGAAGACCATATGCCGGAACATGAAACCGCATGGTCTTCATCAATTCCTCGCATGGTCTTCATCACTTTCAAGATGATCTTCATCACTTCCGAATAAAAAAAAAAATTGGTTTCCAAAGTGAGGAGAAGAGAATTTGATATAGAGTGGGGAGAGTTTAGAATTTGAAAGGTCATCATCACTTTCAGCATGATCTTCATCACTTCCGAATAAAAAAAAAATTGGTTTCCAAAGTGAGGAGAAGAGAATTTGATATAGAGTGGGGAGAGTTTAGAATTTGAAAGGGAATGGGAAATATTTGGGTTTCAGTTTTTTAAGTGAAAAGATTTTGTTTTTTGATGGAAGTGGAGATGGAAATGGGGGATATGATTTTGTTTTTTGATTTTAAGTTTTTGATTTTTATTTTGTGGGAAGGGTATTTTAGTATTTTCGCCCCCAAAGGTCACCCCTTAGCACACACCATGGGTTGGGGGAAGTAATTCATATCCCCCAATTAGTTTCTATATCCCCCAATTGCGCGTTCTAAATATACCAAATTTAATTGGCCGTAGGTTTTTCAACCATGCATGTGATTCATTACCGTAAAGGTAACCAACTAGCGATAACACCAACTTTGGTGATTACAGCTTCATTAGACGAATAGAACCGAAACCATCTTTCGATGGATTTGTTTTTTTCTTTCTCTATATGAAAAGATTAGAGAAGAAAGAAAATAAAACTTTTTTAAAAAATTGATCACCCAAGTCCCATAAATATGGACTATGTCATTCGAGGACTAATCAATGAATTTTATTACACCCAATAGGATGAAAACTTCCAGGATAGCCATAATTAAATTCCGTAATTGGGATTGGGAAGTTATATTAAATTCATAAGATGGAGTAAAGGATGATGTTATAATACAACGGTGAAAAGAACCCCCTCTTAGAGCATCTCCAATGCTAAGGGTGGAAGTCATCCTATGTGGGGGTCTTATTAATATTTTTTTATTGGGGTGATTCCTATGTGGCTAAAACAAATGAAAATTTGACATTTTACCTCAACTTTCATCTCCAATGCTAAAGTCTTCTTACCCTAAATCAATTTTGGAAAAAGGTTTAAAATTATGGGGAAAAAATATCTTTGAAGTTATCACCTAATAACAATATTTTCTAATTAAAAGAAATTAATTTTGGAATAAAACATTGATGATGTGTCAATAGACCCAGGGTCATGAAGAAGGTGAAGATATGATCTTCTCCTTTACCCCTTCTTATGAGATGGCATCCTTGTCATGATTTTCATTAACCTTGACCTTAGCATTGGAGATTAATTTTTGGTTAAGAAAGTGTTAACTCATATGTGTCATGTCTTTTTAAGACCTTCACCCCTAGCATTGGAGATGCTCTAGTATTAAAAGAAAAAGATTGACCAAAAAAATAGCATTAGCATCACCAATAATAAGCTTTAAAAAAAATGACCAAAAGGGTCAAACAAAGCAATCAGAAACAGTAGAAGATACTGTTCACAAAGCTGTTTCTTTAATGGCTCGTGCACAAACTCCCGTCGGTAGATTCATATGGTATGGTAAGCAACCCTAAACACCATAAAAATTTCATCAGAAAATATATTTGAAAGGGAAAAATAAATAAATCAAGAGATAAGGTTAGATATGGATGTGTATCTTCTCCATTTTCAGATGCATTAGTTGGTAGAACAACGTGCGTGATACCATCTTGTAAATAGGGAAGAAGACATAAAATAGAGAGCAAAGAGGAGAGGAATTGTTATTATTGTGTCTATTGAATACAATGTTTAAACTTGTATTTATATAGATAGAAGACTTGGTGTGCAAGATATGTAAACCCTAAACCTAGACACGAAGGACATCTGAGTAAATAAACTTGGTTTATAACAATTCAGTTATTTTGTTACTACATATTCTCCGCTGTAGTTTATGAGCCCCACCGTCTGCCCCAACTTTTCTTCCCAACGACGTGTTACAGGTCTAAACTCTTAATCAGGGAATAATGATCCATGGTGATTTTGGATGAACCACTTACCACTATGGACCAGTATCTTTGAGGAAGTATTGTATTTTTGGTTTATGAGATGGCTTGGCACGCTACCGGCATAGGAGTTCGGCTTATAGAAATGGTTGGGCGGTGATTTCTTTTATGTGGGAATGTTATTTATGCCCCTACGATCCATGGGTCTATCACAAATACCCTTATGTGTCTTTACAAATACCCCTAATGGCATAATTGAAATTTTATCTGAAATCATAAATATAATAATTCCTTATTTAACCTTACATCTCATTTCTTCATTTCTTCGTTTGTATCTCCATCTCCATCGCTCTCACCACCACCACCATTGCAGCACCACCTCTACTTCTCGCCACCATTCGAGCGCCACCTCTCTACCGCAACATCGTCATCGCTAGTTCATCTTGTTTTTCTTCTTCTCTTCTTCTTTTCCTCCTATTATCAGTGATTTTAACATCATCTAAGGATTCAGGCGATCGAGAGATTTGTTTTTTAGGTTTCGATCTATGGTAATTTCTAATTGAAATAGGGAATCAAAACCAGACGAATTTCAGAGAGATCGATGAATCAGGTTTGTATCAAAAAACCCTAGAAATCTCCAATTTATTTGAGACGATCCCTAGAAAGTAATTAAGGGTTCCTCAAATCTAACTTCAATTCTTCAGGTTTTGTTAAAACTCAAGGAGTAATGATGATGATGTGGTGGCGGCGGCTGTGGGGGAGGTATGTAATTCATTCTATAATCTGTTTTTGTTTTGAGATTGGGGTTTTTGATTACTTTGACAAAAAATGCACTGATGAAGTACGATTAGATTCGGTGGTTGTTAGGTTTTGGTTTGATCGAATTTAGTGTTTGATGGTAAATTTATCAAAATCATCTCAAACATTTGTATGTTAGTATAAAATGAACTGTTCAGTTTTGGATGTGGTGGTGGTTGTTGTTTGATTTGGTGGTGGATGATGTTGTAGTGGAGATGATGATGGTGGTGGCTGTGAAAGTGCTGGTGGTGGTTTTTTTTTCTTTTTTTGTAGTTTGAGTAGAATTGTTGCGGCTAGAGTACTTAGATTGGTTGAATTAAGCTGAACTACTGCGGATGGAGTAGTTTGAGCAGGTAACTGAAGCAAAGTTAGTCTTCATTTTAGGAGTATAGTTCAGATGAATGATAGATGTAACTAGTCGGATTAATATAAAAACTATCATTTGATAATTTCGACACGACATCACTACAATTCCTTGATAAAGTAAAAAGTTTGGATTGGATGAGAGTGACATATGCAACCAAGCTAGTGAACGCCTGCTTTATTTAATGTGCTCGGTTTTGTTATAACTATTGAGTTCAGTTCATAGTCAGTGAATCGCTTTTATGGATGAGTTCAACCATGAGTAATATATCTTCACACAATAGTCATTGGACGGGTTCTCCCCCACAAGTAATAATTAATCTTCATTTTATGTGGCTGATCATGTATGTCCTGTGTACCTGTACTTTTCAGGCACTTGTTATCTTTATGAGCAATAATGTGTTAGTTTTACATTTTGCTTCATTTCTACGTTTGTATTTTATTGATTTCGTATAAAACCAGTCACTGTCTTATTTAACATTATTCTTACAGCCCTTGTTTGATCGTTACTTGTCACTTCAAATCTACATTTTTGAAGCAACAGTCACCGGCATGAATGCTCTTACCTCTAGTCAATTTATGCATCTTTTCTAGGTTTCGATGTACGACCAGCTTTATGAAAACTTCTAATTAAACTAATTGAAAACTTGTATTACTAGCTCTGTTAGCTGTTTAATGCTCCGATAGCTATTTTAGGCGACACCTTTTATGAAGAACAGTGTAAAAGTACAGTAAAGTTCTGTTAGCTTGTTTGATGTTGCTGTTGGTTAAAATGTGCAACAACTGGTTCAATGACTGTTGCAGGGTTGATTCAGGTGCAAGTACAACTGCAATTAGAAGATGTGATGGGATGAACCAGGCAGTAATGCCAAATGTATTGCAGTTGCAGCTATGTCATGTGCTTGGGGACATATCATGTGCTATGAAGAGATGCTTGTGATTTGAAATGTATGATTGCAATTGGAAATGTTTGTTTTGAAGCTATAATAACGAGATAATGAAGTTGTATTTGTTTTTCCAACCATGACTCTGAGATGGATTTGTAGGAATAAGAAAAGATGCAAGATTGCAGTGATGGTGGTTGCAAGAGAAGGATTAAATTTGTTTGCAGTTTTTTATATTGTTATGCATGAATCCATGGTGCAATGGTAGCACAACTGACTATATGTCAGTAGATGTGTGTTCGATTCACACTAGGTTCACTCATTTGTGAATAATTTTCTTTTTTTTGGAGACAACTTGGGCTAGTTTCTTTCGTTTTTGAAGACAACTTTGGGTAGTTGCCTCCATATCTGGAGACAACTTGGGCCAGTTGCTTTCGTTTTTGAAGAAAACTTTGGGTAGTTGCCTCCACATTTGGAGACAACTTGAGCTAGAGACAACTAGTTATTGGAGACAACTTGAGCTAGTTGCCTCCTATATGGACACAACTTCAGCAAGTTGACTCCACATGGTAGTGGTGGTCGTCGGTGGCGGTGGTGGTTGCGGTGGGTGGCGGTTATTGGCGGCGACGGTGGAGGTGGTGGTTGGCGGTGGTGGACAGTGGTGTGGTGGTTGGCGTGTTGGTGGACAGTGGTGGTGGTGGACATTGGTGGTGGTTGGCGGTGGTGGTTGGTGGCGGCGGTGGTGGTTGGCGGTGGTGGTCGTCGGTGGTGGTTGGTGGCGGTGGTGGTGGTTGGCGGCGGTGGTGGTGGTTGGCGGTGGACAGTAGATGTAGTTCTTTTTTTTTTTTTTTTCTTTTTTTTCTTTTTTTTTTTTAAATAGTGATTAGTGGTTTTGTATATACACTATATAAAAGAGGGTATTTTAGTAATGCATTAAGCTTAGGGATATTTATAAAGTTCATAAGGGTATTTATAAATTCATTCGTTAACTCAAATCCTTCAGTGGAGATGTTTATAATCCTGAATGTACTAAGCTTTTGAAGTTTTTTCATGCAGCTTTCTATGGTACCGGTAAGATTATGATACCCTAAATCAAGGAATTCAAGGGAGCTCATCTCGCAGATTGAGTTTGGTATTGGACCTAGGATATTATTTCTATCCAAGCCTAAATGGTAGAGGTGTTTTAGATTAGAGATTGGGGAAGGAATATCACCTGTTATGGAATTTCTACAGAGGTCAAGATACTGCACTTGAGAAAGATGGGATAATATGGAGAGTAGAGTTTCTTGAATTGAACAGTGTGAGGCATCAAGTTTGACCAATACCGGCACATTAGAAATCAAATGCCGAATTGGTCCAGTAACCTTTGAGTTCGCTTTCCCGAGGATTTGTAACTTAGGTCATTGATGTTCAAACATCCTAGTTAGATCAAGATGTAGATCAAAATTTCTAGTTACGTAAAGATTTGTAAGTTGAGGAAGATAAGGAACTGAACCACCTAGTTGATCATTAATTAACTCAAGAATAGAGAGTGAAGTCAAGTTAGAAAGTGTTGCCGGGAATGGAAAAGATAAGATGCCCCTGCATAGGAAGCGGTGCTATGCTATTCACCACGTAGTTGTAATTCATATTGAGAGAGGATAGGCGGGAAAGATTGTGAAACTGATTGAGGAGGAAACTTGGGTTAAATATATCGCAATATGAGAGATCGAGATCCCTAAGATTAGAAAGATACAATATATGTTCACCAAAAATTTCTTGTGCAGATGTATAGGTAAATACCGCTGAGCTTTAGTACTTGCAAATTCACCAACCCTCTCAGGTCCTATAAAAATAGTATTCTTCACAAGACAAGTCAAGGAACTGTAAAGATGATTCCTGAAAAGTGAACGAGTTTTGGTAGAACAGAAAACGAAAGCGGGATTTCTGATTCCTGAAAATGTTGAAAAGGGAAGGAGACATTTTACCTTGAAGCATAGTAATTGATGGCGGCTGACTAATTCCAAGAAAATCTACTTGTTTAATCATGTAATTTTGGAGTTCTGAGAAACTGATGGTACAGATAGAATTGTATTCAATAGTTATGAAAACATTACAGGACTCAGACTAGACATATTTGAAAACCTAGCAGATATACCGTTAGACACGGACATCCGACAACACAAACAAGACTTCTGTCAAACGCAGTTGACTATTATTTGACCAAGACTCTCTTATACTCAAACATCCCCTCAAACCTATAGTGACAGCCACTATAAGTTTGGAAAAAAGAACAAACAGTTACACCTGCAAAATCTTGACAGATAAACTCTTACAGAGTAGCAGACAACACATACAAGACTTCACAAACAAACAGTTATTTAAAATCTACTGTTTTGCATAAATTGATGAAAATTATAGGATTTAGTGGTCATAGAACTCGTCCAGGGTAAAATTTCAGTGACAATATTGATCATGGTAAACAGACGTCACTCGCATAGCAAGTTAGGGTAGGTACTTATCAATAATCGATAAGTTATTGATACTGTTCAGTGTAAATAGATCAATAACTTACAACCATACTAAATAATAAGATGAATGGATTAGCTAGCTGTACCTGTAAGTCATTGCCTAGCCCAAAGTCATCATAGTGGGGCAACGACCTTCATTTATCTGTTTGAAATTTATTCACAACTGCGCAAAATAGGTAAGTAATAGAGTAGGAAATATTAATTCAATTGTCTTTGTCTCCATGGAGAAAGCCTTGCATGCAAACATTAAAAACGAAGCGATGAAACAGTATATAACAAAAACTTTGGTCTGGTGCACAGTTGCAGTATTAAAGTATGTACTAGTCAAGCTGACAAACATTGAAATGGGACATACACAGGAAAAGACCGGAGCAAGACTTCATCCCTCGTAGAGATATAGGGAGAGAGATACCAGAAAGAATCTGCTCAGACAGAAAAAAACTCATCCTTAACGAATATAATAACTAGGGCCGAACCAACCTTCTGCCATATGGTAGGGCATAGAAGAAAGCAACTTAAAAGTGAATCAGGGAACGATCCCGTCAAACCATTTCATAGAAGTTCATTGATCTCTTCTTTTTATAAAGCAAATCGACTTGAATAATCGACTTGAAGTATAGAAGACTTCGATTCTTGAATAATCCACATCACTTATACCAAATATAACTAGAAAAGAACAATTCAGACAACGGAAAAGTAAGTAAAAAAGAAATAGTCAACACTTAACATGATGTTGCTAGCTGATTTCATATATATCAGTCTCTAAAAACTAAGAGAAGGGGTTTTAAGTGGGTGGATTGTTTGGCAATTGGCACTAGCGTTACTGCTCGTGGACACCTGAAGGTCCTTCAACATCAATTTCTCCCATTCCTGTATCTTCCTCTTCACTATCATCATCACCATTGACTTCTTGGCTTGATTGATTAAGTTTTCTCATGTGTTCGGCAAGTAAGTTATCATCACGTTCTGTCACCTGCATCCAAAACCAGTTTCATGCATTCAACATCAGTGTTTCATAATTGATGATAATAACTAAGAATGAATATGTTGCACAAGGTTTTGAAATCTATTTGCAGAAAGCTGATACTCACAGCTCTTGGTGCCTCCTTTACTACCAGTCTCCCCCCGTGGCTACCTATTTTTTCAGTGCAAGCTTCGATTGCATCAGTAAGAACCCTTATCCCTTGCTCCTGTGTCAAACAAAACAAGCACAGCCTACGTAAATTATCTAGTGCTTGATATAATCTACAGCAAGGATGAAAAATACAAACATCCAAGCCAAAGCACATCAAATCCATTAAAACTAACCTTGTCAAGAGTCTGAGTCGTCAGAACATATAGAGGAGCTGCCACCAGTTTAATTTTAATTGGACAGTCATCATTACCACTAGCTTCAGCTATTCTCATCGCTTCCTGCAAACGAACAGTGATATAATTTGAATCTTGAATATTGTTAAATCATACTATATTCAGGACCTATGATCACTAACAACGCCACGGAGAAATAATAACAAAGTTAAAAAAAGGATGTCCGCAATCCTCGTTACCTTGATATGGAGAACCCCATCAAACTGAAAGCATTTCATTTCAATATCTGCACGAATTTTCATGGGCTGTGGAGTCATACGCCTTCTGATGTTCTTAATCAAAGCATCTTTAACCTCCTCTGTCAGTGCGGGTACCACTTTAGTCACCTACAATAAAAAGGATTGACAAGTTCCGATCAGTTTCAAAAGCAACAATAATGAATTCAAGCAAATTATAGTCGAAAACCAGCTTTACCTCTTTTCCATCAGGGCCAACTTCTTTAACTTCACGTGTGAGTGAATCGAGAGTGGTATCAGGATCAACAACTATTAACTTGAAAGCCTAGTAAACAATAAAATTTCAAATCAGACTAGAACGGTAGATTAAGAGTAACAGGTAAAGACCCTAAATAAAAGATTGCACGCAGCGTATTACCTCGTACGCATGCCCATATCTTCGATATAGAGGCCATCCAACATGAATATACAGATCCTGTCAATAGAGATTGTCATCATCAGACAGTAGAATTATGACAACACGTGAAGTTAAGAATCAATTTCATCCTAAATAGGCACTACATGCAGATGCAGTGCTTCGATTATTATTTTCTACACTACATGGAGCAACAAATTAAGGTTAAAGCATGTTCAACCCTAGAATTATCCATTCCTTACCCAAACCCTAATTAACCTTAATTGTTTGTGCAAGTCATTGACTTCTAAACAACATTACCAATCGAAGTCGAAATCTAAATCAACAAAAAAGGGGGAAATTATTATACCTCCAAGTCGAGTTGCATAGTCTCAGCAACATGCCTCATAATAGAATGAACAAGTTTGCTCTTATTATATCTTTCTTCACAAGCAGCAATATCTTCTTCAGAAACTCTTCTTTTACTCAAATCAATATAGCCTCTATCTCCATCAACCGTAATTACCATAACTGGTTCTTGTCTTCCAACTTTTATCACACTATTGACGCTTCGAATACGTCTCTTTGAAAGCTCACTTATTAATATCATACCCTCGATGTTATTGTATTCCAGGAGGGAGACATAAGCACACGTTTCCTCAATGCTTTTCACTTGAATCATCACTGCCATATCCACATCTGGATATCGCGCTTCGTACATTCTGCATTCCAGGTTTGACGCCATGACTAATATTGGATTCTTATACAAACTTTGGGGAATTCTTATAACTTACCTAGAGAATCAATCAAAAGTGGTAGCAATATTGGATGTTTTTCTCTACGGTACCTATAAAGTTTCTCTTATATTTAGGATTTTGCTTTCCTAATTCCCGCAAGTATATATTTAGAGTAACCTGCGAGGAAAAGGAAATCAACTTAAATAAACTCGGTAAAGGGTATACGGCCGTTTTAGGAATTTGCCGTATCAATCCGGCTACTTCTGGGTTTCAGTTTTTAGTAATTCAAACAGCCACTGGGCCCATTAACCAAACACTTTACATCTGACTGGCCCAAAATCTTTATTCATGTTTCTCGCAAAAAGGTGACGAGAGAGAATCGTGGTCTAAGCGGCTGCTAGACATTATATCAAACCACTCATCCACAAGGTTTTTTTATTGTTTTTGTTTTAGAAGCATGAGAGCAAATAAGAAAAGATGGGATTCTCTGGTTCCATATATTCGTAGAAAATTCCCTGTTAGGCTTTCTTCCGCAACATAGTTTGCTAAACCATATGTTGCTTGGTTTTCTTCCCTGTAATTGTGTTGAATATCGTAGTGTCATATTTTTAGCATTCTCTCTTTTATTTCGGAGATCATATTTGTAGTATACCACGGGGCTTTTGTTATCGTTTTTATGAAGCTGTTGATGGTGGTTTTTAAACAAGGGGTAAAATCGTAAAACCCCATGACCTAGTGTTACCCGCAACACATTAACTAAGAGCATTTAACTCAGGTGTAAATAATTAATAGGGGTATTTTTCAAAAATACCCAGTTAGGGTTTTTCGACCACGACCCTAATTCCAAAACCAAACGCTGCTAGCACCATGGCAACAATGCCAAACCAAAGCGCATATCTGCGCACCATGGCAACAATGCCAAACCAAGCGCACATTGGCGCACCACGGCAACAATGCCAAACCAAGCGCGCACATGGCGCACCATGGCAGCAATGCCAAGCCAAGCGCTGCTAGCGCACCATGGCAACAATGCCAAACCAAGCGCACACTGCGCACCATGGCAAAAATGCCAAACCAAGCGCACAACACCGCACCATGGCAACAATGCCAAACCAAGCCGCACACTGCGCACCATGGCAACAATGCCAAACCAAAGCGCCCACCTTCGCACCATGGCAACAACGCCAAAACCAAGCCGCACACTGCCACCATGGTGCGACGCCAAAACCAAACTACATATCGCACTCATTGGCAACCATGCCAAACTAAGCCGCTATGCCATTGGCGCATGCCAAATATAGCGCCCTAGGCTTGCAAAACGTGCAACTAGGTCAACATGGCCGTACGTGCCAATGGCACATGCCAACACGTACCAAAAGCCATATTTCCAAGCCGCTATGCCATTGGCACATGCCAAATATAGTGCCCTAGGCTTGCCAAAACGTGCAACTAGGTCAACATGGCCGTACGTGCCATTGGCACATGCCAACACGTACCACAAGCCATATTTCTAAGCCGCTATGCCATTGGCGCATGCCAAATATAGCTCCCTAGGCTTGCAAAACGTGCAACTAGGTCAACATGGCCGTACGTGCCATTGGCACATGCCAACACGTACCACAAGCCATATTTCCAAGACGTTATGCCATTGGCGCATGCCAAATATAGCGCCCTAGGCTTACAAACCATGCAACCTAGGCCAAGTCGGCCACGCATGCCATTGGCACATGCCAACATGCTCGCTGGCATGTGCCAATGGCACGTGCGGCCATGTTGACCTAGTTGCAAGTCTTGCAAACCTAGGGCGCTATGTTTGGCGTGGGCCAAAGGCATAGCGGCTCTAAACATGGCTTGCGGCACGTGTTGGCATGTGCCAATGGCACGTGCGGCCATGTTGACCCAGTTGCAAGTCTTGCAAACCTAGGGCGCTAAGGCATGTTTGGCTTGTGGGCATGTGCCAATGGCACGTGCAGGTTGATAGTTGCAAGTCTTGCAAACCTAGGGCGCTATGTTTGGCGTGGGCCAAAGGCATTGGCTCGGAAATATGGCTTGCGGCACGTGTTGGCATGTGCCAATGGCACGTGCGGCCATGTTGACCTAGTTGCAAGTCTTGCAAACCTAGGGCGCTATGTTTGGCGTGGGCCAAAGGCATAGCGGCTCGGAAATATGGCTTTGCAAGTCTTGCACGTGTTGGCATGTGCCAATGGCACGTGTTACCATGTGCCAATGGAACGTGTGCGATGTTGACCTAGTTGCAAGTCTTGCAAACCTAGGGCGCTATGTTTGCGTGGGCCCAAGGCATAGCGGCTTAGAAACATGGCTTGCGGCACGTGTTGGCATGTGCCAATGGCACGTGCGGCCATTGGCATGTGCCAATGGCACGTGTGGCCATGTTGACCTAGTTGCAAGTCTTGCAAACCTAGGGCGCTATGTTTGGCGTGGGCCAAAGGCATATCGGCTCGGAAATACGGCTTGCGGCACGTGTTGGCATGTGCCAATGGCACGTGCGGCCATGTTGACCTAGTTGCAAGTCTTGCAAACCTAGGGCGCTATATTTGGCGTGGGCCAAAGGCATAGCGGCTTGGAATTTGGCGTTGTTGCCATGGTGCGCAGAGTGCGGCAATTGTTGCCATGGTGCGCAGATGCGGCTTGGTTTGGCATTGTTGCCATGGTGCGCGATATGCGGCTTGGTTTGGCATTGTTGCCATGGTGCGCATGGTGCGGCTTTATTTGGCATTGTTGCCATGGTGCGCGAGTGCGGCTTGATTTGGCATTGTTGCCATGGTACGCAATATGCGGCTTGGTTTGGCATTGTTGCCATGGTGCGCAGTATGCGGCTTGGTTTGGCATTGTTGCCATGGTGCGCAGTATGCGGCTTGGTTTGGCATTGCTACCATGGTGCGCAGGGTGCGGCTTGATTTGGCATTGTTGCCATGGTGCACGGTGCGCGCTTGATTTGGCATTGTTGCCATGGTGCGCGATATGCGGCTTGGTTTGGCATTGCTGCCATGGTGCGCGGGGTGCGGCTTTCGTTTGGCATTGTTGCCATGGTGCGCAGGATGTCGCTTGGTTTGGCATTGCTTTGCCATGGTGCGCGAGGGTGCGGCTTGGCTTTGGAATTAGGGTTACGTGTTTGAAAACCCTAATCTGGTATTTTGAAAAAATACCCCTATTAATTATTTACACCTGAGTTAAATGCTCTTAGTTAATGTCTTGCGGGTAACACTAGGTCATGGGGTTTTACGATTTTACCCCTTGTCTAAAATCCACCATCAACAACGCGATGGAAGATAGTGAAGGTGGCAAGACCTTCATTTATAGCTTTCCACAAGAAAAGCTGGATTTTTGGTGGGCCCACAGGAATTTGGTCGGTGGTAGAGGGTGGATGTGGTAATGGGTATCCTGTTGGATTAGGCAGTTGTATCCATAAGCTGGTGGTGTATTTTCCGGATTTTGAGTGTGGCCAAAGTAAAGTATCTGGAGACGGATTTAGGAGAAGGTGGATATTTATGATGTGTTGGATAACATCAGGGGGAGGTTAATCAGCTAGTCGTGGTCCCAGTTATAGGTAAGTGGGTTAATGAGATCAACAATCGATTGGATCGGGTAGCATTGGTTCGGATCAAGATTTTAAAAATGAGGGATCCAGTTAGCTTGGATATAGGGGTGTCTAAACTGGTTCCGATACGGTGGAAAGTGAAGTTTAGGAGGAAAGTGAAGTTTAGGAGGATTGGTATTAGGGATTCCACTTGTTTCCATTGTGGGATGGCAGAGGAAGAAATGGGTGTGTTTTCTTGGAAGATAAGTTGGTTTTGTAGGTATTTTTCCTTGTATAATCTGGAGCAAATGGAATTAGGTTGCTCATGAATGCTCCATATTCTTTTCATGACTAAGACTTTATTGTGGTGACTGCTTTTTCTAATGCCAAGACCTCCTTTTAGTATCGGTTTGTTTAGCTTGTTTCATCCTTCCCAACGGAGTAAGGCATTTGGGCATCCAACGTTTTTGTTCTGTGTAAGTTCTAAAGATTTACTATTTAGTAATAAAATTACAAAACCATCTCACCCACTTCCAAACTAGAATTAAAATGTATTTTCTTATCATTTATTTATTTAGCAAATCCCGAATATTCCATACCGAATCCATATCTCTAAAACGAATTATACACATACGTATCACATTTTGAATTACTGCCAAATCAAAAATCGTTGACCGGATTTTTGACCGAACTTGACTTTTACAAATCCGAATAATACTCGTATGTTTGTCGCTCGGAACATTACCGGAACTACTAACTAGGAGTCTGCAAAGTCCGGCAAAAACAACCAATCCAAAAAAAAAACAATACAATCCAAGTGTGTGACAAGGTGTCTTTTTCTGTCAAACCGAAACTCACATATTATGCACTTAGGTCATTCCGACAAAGCCTGGTAGGAGTAGTTCTGTTCGACTGAACAACAAGATTGGAAGAGGTTGGAGTATATTAAGTTTAATCGTGATCAGGGGTCACCATGTTACGAAAAAGACATGGAAATATTGGTTAAACGGTCCTATGATCTTTTGGTTCTTTACGAATTTGTAGTAGTGCACAAAGTTTCCTCCGTACACCATAGAAATTCATCCCATTTCCCCATAGTTTGACTCAAATGAAGAGAGAAGATAACTGCCCCTGCTAACTTCAAAGGGTGGGATTAAGGGGTTAGATTGTGCCACCTATTGGGAGATGATAATGGGGGATAAATTTGGGGGATACGTAGCATTGACTTTCGAAGATGTGTCGGAACCTATTTTACAGTCTGACGCCTTTCAATTTAACCTTCCATGTGTGGTTCATGCTAACCCCGTAAGTGGAATATCTTTGGGTTAGAATCATATATCAGATTTTACTGCATTTTCATGGTAATTCACAGCTTTGACTGTTTTACATGCATACCATTAAATCTAGTGATTCTAGTCAAACCCGATCAGCTGCCTCGCTTTACGGCTCTAGCCGTCTAGCCCACTAGGAACCGGCTCTTTACTCTCTCCTGCATACCATAATTGTCCAGTGTCATCCATTAGAGTAGTTGGACTTACACTCAAAATTATTTTTCGCCTTAAGTCAGATTGCCAATAATTTATCAGAATAATTTCTAGAAGTGAAAGAACCAGAAATTTATAAAACAAAATAGCTTTATTTCAAATTTCTAGAAGCAGAAGTGCGTATCGAAACACGCTATATATATCTGATCCCTCCACGCTCCACCAGAAATGGCGCGAGATTTCCCTCCAAAATTCTGCAGATATTCCTTTATTAACCCACTTAGAGATTACACTTTTCTAGACGTATTCAAGTCCTTCGCTACAGATTGAAGAGAAACCGTTGGTTTTGGGGGTTTTTCTTCCATGGCAGATCAAGAACCAAGGTATAACTTAAACCCTGATTTTGGTTTTGATGATTTCATTAATGATCATGATTTGTTCATTATAGTTAAAATGTGTGAAAATGGATCATATATAATGTAATCTATGTTTTTATTTGGAAATTGATTTGTTATTGCTTGATATATGACTTTATTATTTGTATTGCAATAGTGTTATTGGGTTCTTCTTTTATCTTCAAATCTCCTTTTCTTAGATTCTGGATTGATGTATGAAATTATTCTTAGTTTGTCAAAATAAGATAAACCTAGACATTGGAACCTTAATTAATGTATGGTTTTATTTGATTAGGTCCAGCTGTTCTGAATCTATGATATAAACCAAGTCCCATATGATTTTGTTTATCTCATCAATCTATGAAATTCATGTCCAATTTCTGCTTTTTGATCAATGCAATTCTTCTTTACCGATCAGAAATAAATAATTTCATGTCTAATTGTGATTGGGTATGTCTGTTTCTCTGTATGGTTCTAATGCAACATGTGTTTTGTAAGGTCACTCGTTAAAATGAAAAATTCTTGGCTGTCCTTTTAATTGCAGGATGTCTTTCATAGTGGTGGTGTGTGCTCAGAAGCTTCGCAGTTTGACACAATCAAGACAGACACTCATTCAATTTAACCCCTGCCACCATTATATCTAGTCAAACGTACCCTATCAACTGCCTCACCACATACCCAGTGCCCCACGCAGCTATCAAAAATGGGTTCTGTAAAAGATGCAAATGTCCCCAACATACTAGGATCAGGAAGCAAATGCAAACCTCTTTCTAAACGGAAGCGATGTGTTCATCATCTCATTGGAAAAGTACTTCACTGTCCGAGAAACAGAGACCATGAAATAGCAGAAGCTAAGAAAGATGCTATCAAAGATATAAAAAAAGCTTGGAAGCAGGATAGCATCGATGCTAGAGAGTACATCATTAAGGAGATTGATGAAGACGGAACCTTACGTTTTAGTTTTGAAGACCCATCTGATAAGCAATGGGTCATGGATGGAAGACCATGGCTATTAGGTTTTGAAGGTCATCTTCTGATGCTAGATGAATGGGATACTCCTGATATTAACATGCTTCAATATTGTCCATTTTGGGTTCAGGCTCATGGTATTCCTGATAAGTTAATGTCTAAAGAATTGGCTTATGATATTGGCAAAGTTTTTGGTGCTGATCAACCATTTGAAGTTAATCCCAATGAAAATGCGAGAGCTGATTTTTTGAGGTTTAGGGTAATGGTTAATGTGAAGAAAAGAGTGATTAGTGGGTGTTGGTTAGCTCTTCCTAAGAATGATGTTGATGATGAAGATGATAAGTTGTTGTGGGTGTCTTTTACATATGAGCAATTACCTTATATGTGTTTCCTTTGTGGAGTCATTGGTCATCATACAAATAGGTGTAGTTTAATATATCCAAAACTAGAAGAAACTGATGAGGAAAAACAAAACACTATCATCATTAATGGGGATGCTAATGAGAACGAGAAACCAGTGGTTTGTGAAGGGCAAATAGTAAGAGATATGAGTATTAGAGGTTATGGGGGATGGTTGCAGGATCAATCTCTCTTTGAGGAAGGTGCAAGATACTATGATCTTGATGATCCTTCATTGTGTACTAGGAAAGGATGGAGAAGTGAAGGCAGAATCGTTGTGCCAAATTATACGAGCGAAACTGATGGCTATGAATTAAGCGATGATGATGACGTCATTAGAGTTGTTCTCCAACCCAAGCCATAGGTTTGAATCATTAGATGGTGTTGTTGAATTTGATAACGTTTTGTTAATGGTGTGGTCAGTCCAAAGACATTTTGCAAATCATGTTATTGAAACTTATGAATGTTTTGTTTTCTTTTTGGGGTAGTTTCTCTGTTGATGTCTTGGGGAAGCTTAAGTACTAATTATATGTTTGGTTAAAATGCAAATGTTGTGGTTAATGAGTACTTTAAAAAGTTTCTGAGTAAATGTAATCTATGTTCATGTTCGCAAATATGTGTGATTAATTATGCGTTAATTGATCCTATATTTTTGTCAACACAATTTTCCCTTCTCTTTTTCATCTTTTAGCAAATCAGGTCCCCGCATCACCATAATTACCATATGCTTCACCTTCCTTAAGTTGGGATTCAACCACAAACCATGCCCCTTAACCAACTTTTCTCATCTCTCCGATATTTTACCTTTCACATATTACAGGTTTTTCATTCTCAATACCACTACCATTGATAGTGCCGTAGTGTTAAGTTTTTCCTCATAGGTTTCTTCAATTCTCGGAACCAATCTGGCACATGAAAGTGGTTCTATGGTCTAGCTAGCGGTTAGGAGTACATCAGACTCTGAATCTGTGGTACCCCGAGTTCTCCGATTCTCGGTATAGTAAACTTGCTTCTTTGATTGGAAAAGTCTCCCTAGGTTTCGAAGGGTAATTATGGTTTTTGTTGCAGGGTATGGCCTGGATTTTGAGGGCAGTAATAGTAATCTAAATATTTAATAGAAATACGTAAGTTGGATTATTTCCATGGATGTGATTAAGCTAGAGGGGGTCTTGAATGTTGTGATGAAGTTGATTGATGTGTTTGGTGTAAGCAAGGCAGTGTGTACTGTGTAGTAGTTGTAGAATCATAATAATTAATCATGACTCTGGTGGTTGATATTAGGCAGAGCTGTAGGATTTTTCTTTCGTCTAAGAGCGAAAATGCTTTGCATCTGCCGGTTTCCTACACTAAAAGAATACCCCACCTATGTGGCACCCCCTATAAATCCCAGGAAACCGCCCACAGACCCACCATTTCCCATCTATGGCTCACATCCATGACACATAGGGGTGTATAATGATGGTGTAAAAAACCGGTAGGTGGGCAGCAAGTTCCGTCTAAGAGTAAAACTGCTTCTCATCTACCGCCTTTTTCCCCACCCATTTACACCCCTATGTGTCACAGGTATAAACCACAAATTTCATCCTCACCCTACCCACCAGGGAAAATAGAGGTCCGCTTTAAAATTGAGCCACTAAAAAATTGACACATACCGGTGTATTTTTACACCCGGTAGATAACTAGCATTTTCGGTAAAACTGTGGGTATAAAGAAGCTTGGTAAAAGTTTAATCAACAACAGAGAAAGTTTGACTAAACTAAGCTTGACTCTAAGCTTGGAAATGGAGACCGTGCACTTTTAAGTCGACTCTAAGCTTGTTGTGGAGTGAATAATGAAAGTATCAACATAGACCGGATAATTCATAATTTAGTTCTACGTATCAAAAGTATCAATAGTTTTTACATCCTAGCTAGTATATAGTTATGTGTCAAAGGAAGGAAATAAGGTAGCTGTGAACACGGAAATCACGAAGGCATCCACGTGTTCACAAACAATCTCAATGAATTGAATATACGCATTAAAGTGTAAATATAGCATAAAATACAGAAGTAGATGTTCATTCATTGATTCCAAACCCCGCGGGTTTGTCATGACCTCATCAACATCCAAAATGGTAGATCTAAGAAGTAAACACATAACTAAAGATATATGAATGCTAAACATAAAGGAGACAATGATTTACGTGGTTCAAAGACTAAGGCCTACATCCACGGGTGCAGGGGTATTCACTATGAGGTAAATGGTTACAAGAATAGTCGCAAGACTTTTAGTGTTCATCAAACCCACAGGTTGATGCTCAGACTTACTTCTCACTGATTTCTCTCCTATTCTCTAGTTCTCTCTCCTATTCTCTAGTTCTCTCTCAATGTTCCTCCTCCCCTCTCCTGTTTGGAAGGGACATATATATAGCTAATTTAAGTGGGTCCACCTGAAAAGAGTTGTTGAAGTCTTATCTTCTTGTGCTCGTGCATAGTCCGCGGACTTCCTTATCATTCCGCGCCTTCCATAATTCCTATGTTCATTACGTGACCAACCCCGCTCCCTTCGTTGGTCATCCGATACGTGCCCCCTGACGGACTAAATGCGAGTGGTTGGGGCGGTGCGATCTGCGCCGGGCGGTGTCGGTCTTCCTTTGTCACGTACGTGTCGGTTGGACTTTCCCAGTAGTTTATTATATCTCACCTCGTGATGAGGTAAAGTGTAGCGAGTAGCTCTTTGGTGTTACGTGGGGATACCTTCCTTTGATGCTCCTTCATCTTCGACCGTTGAACTTGACGGATGGCACGCCGTCTAAATCCTATGGATGCCCCTACGTGTCATCCGCTTTTATGACGTGGCCTCCACGTGGGCTTTGCTAGTACACGTGGCGAGGAGATAAATAAGTGTACTTACGATGGCGATATATTACATTTTCCGGATCTAAATTTGCTAGAGGTGATAGATAATTGGAGTTTTGCGTAGTTCTCCTCCTAGCAATATCATTGTTTAATTGCTTGAGGATGCATCTCATGTAATTTAGCTCCTAGTTAGTAATTCGGGGTACAAGTAGTAGTTCGGGACCATATACGTACGGGAACTATACGGATTCGGATAGGTCGGATTCGGTCAAGAATCCGGTCAATGGTTTGTTGTTCGGAAAGTAGTTCGGAACGGCATACGTACGTGCATATTCGTTTTATAAATGTGAGTTCCGCACTTAAGAATCGGCTTACATATATGATAAATTGATAAGTATTATGACCTTATTACGAGACTAATTTTATTTGTATATGATTTAAAGATGGAAAAAAGTATTTTAGCATGAGTATCTAATAAGAAGTAAACAATTTAATCGCATAAATGTATTACAAAGCGAGTTTATAGACTTTTAAACAAAAATCAACACATAAAACACTGGTTAAACAAGTACCAATAGAAAATTTTAACTGAATAAATAATTGTATTTAAATATAAAGTATATACAAAATCAAACAAAAATCAATCAACATGACCCTGGTCAGGAAGTTACTTACGGGAGAGCGAGATTGGGCGTTTGAATCTAGTTCGGAAGTATCATTCGGATTCGGTCAGTTCGGATACATTCACGAATCATTCGTGAGGTCCATATAATCCGGGAAATAGGTTCGGAGTTCAAATAGTTCGGAAGTATCATTCGGATTCGGTCCGGATACGTTCGCGAATCATTGGGGAATATTTCGGAGAATTACTAACTAGGCTCTTAACCTCTTTCATTTTGCAAATTACTGTGCTTTGCTTTGCAGTTGTATTGCAAACGGGATCCCGGTAGTATTTCTTTTTCACAAATAATTACCGTATATCAAGAGGTGCAAAAATTTGCATTCTGTCGCTTGAATACAGTATTAAATAAAGAGATACCCACATATTATTCGAATTAATTTTGATAGTAGGGTAATCCTGCGAAGCTGCTACACTTCCCCCACCCGTATCCCCCACTTCCTTCCACCATTAGGTGACGTTGATTTTAATCCTTGATCCCTGAATTGAGATTAGTAGGGGTTTTTTTGTGTGGCATCAGACCATGACACCTCGTGGTGGACAATTTTGAGGGATATGAGTGAGGATATCTAGCATTTTGGGTAATCATGTCTCCGTTGCAGGGTATGGTCAGGGTTTTGAGTGCAGTAGCCTGTTGATTGAAATATAATACTTGAGAATTTAGATAATTTGCGTGGTTAAAAGAAGAGAGAGGGTTTTAAAAGTTGAGAAGACGTCGATTGATATGTTGGATTTGCATGTACCTAAGGTAGTGTGTGGCAGTTGATAATTTGGGTAGAGTTATATAGGGCTCTTCTTGGTTATCGAGTAAACAGTAGGTACAGGTAGAGTAACATTTTTAAAAGTTGAGCGGCCTACTAGTGGTAAAAACCGCAGTACATAGCACAGAAAAGAAAATCAAATGTATTGAGTTTTGTTATTATTGATCGACTGGCAAATAGAATCACACTGAAAATATGTTACCAAGCATTTTCACCCAAAACTCCAACATTCATGATGATCCGCAAAACTCGAGAAACTTACCAAGCAGCCATGCTAAAACTCGACTTCCCACTCGTCGAGATTGATGATCCGCAAGCCATCAAAGTTTGACAGTTTGACTCATTGATAAAAGAAAATTCATGACTGTTGCAGGACGTCTTTACCCATGGACAGTCTCGTACGTAGTTTGCGTTGGCACACGTAAAGAAAATATCTTTGGACTAGATTTTACTGCAGTGTAACTTTTCAGATGGCATGGCCATGGCGTTATACCTTCATATCTAGTCTAACCCAACAGCTGTCTCTCTCTAGCCCACTAGCTAGGCACCAGCTCTTTAATCCATAGCCACTCTACACTCTCCGGTCCACATCAAGAGTGGGTTCCGTAAAAGATGGAAAATGTCCTTAGCTTGAAAGGATCATCAAGTAAATGCAAACCTCTTTTTAGATGGAAGTCTTGTGTTGATTGGAAAATGCTAAAGCGAGGATAAATAACACGACCAAAATATGGTATATCCCAATGATAGAGTTATTTCTTTAAATTGTGCCACGTCTTGTCCGAAGTATGAACCGGCCCCTGTTGTCTTAGCTGTAGGGAGGTCAAAAAGTATTCAACCGTGAGAAAGCCGGAGACGATGGAACAGAAGAAGCTAAGAAAACGGAGCAAAAAAAATGTAGCTAACAAAGATGGTATTAAATGTATCCCTACCTATTATACCCTTTCTTAGATATCCCAACACGAAACTTACATAGTTACATGTACAAAACGGAGGAGGTCAAGCAAAAACATCTACATAACTCAGCCAAGGTATCGGCAATGCTGTTGATTCTCATCACTCAATTTTCCCTACTCTTTGCCATCATTTAGTAAAAATAGGTTCCGGCATTAGTTCATTCATCACCATGTGCTTCACCTTCCTATTGTTGGGATTTTCAGCAATGTTCTGAAAACCGGCCCGGCTGCTGAACCGGAGAAAATACTGGGTCAAGGGTCACTGGTTTGACCAGTGACTCAACCCGGGTTCACTAGGTCAAATAATTTTATCTAGATTAATTTCATATACATGTCCATTTCTTTTCTCGTTCGTCATCGGGAAACTTACAAATGCACTAGTATGGGTTAATTGGCATGGACAAATTGGTAATTGGTCTAACCTTTAACATTTAAACCCCACTCCTCTCCTAACCCAGAAAGTAGAAACGGAACCGTCTCTCCACCTCTCCTTCTTCCTCCTTTCTTATCAGTACCCACCACAACAGCCATCTCTCTCTCTCACTAAGAACCATAACTTCTATCAGTAAAAAGATAAATTGAAGCAAGAATCTTATTAATTTGTTGGATTTCTTTTTTTCTGGATCATGGGTACGTTTTATGGATTTCAAATCGATGCTTTATAGAAAATTTACAACATGCAGAAATTGAAAATATACCCTTTATGCTTCGTTCCTCTTATCACACCCACCACAAATATCCAAGCTTTATGAATTTTATGGAAGATTTACAACAGGGTGAAATGGAATGATTTTCCATTATGGGTTTTATGTTTTTTTTTTTCCCTTTTTTTGAAGTTGTCTTCCTATTGAAAGTGGAAAAATATGGAATGAGAAGATTCATGGCCTGATGAAATGTTTGAATGGTTTGATTGAATGTTTTGATGGATTGAAGATTCAGAAAGAATAAATTTTTTCCTTCGGATTTTAGACTTTGTAAAATCGTAGGGTCGAACCAGTTTAGACCGTAATGGGTCGTATGGTTCACAGGTTTAACTGGCCTGGTTACCTGGTTCTCAGAAATTAGAGCGGTTTTTAATAAGATTGCTGGGTCAATATTGAACCAGACCGGAAAAAAAGCTGGGTCACCGGTTTACTGGTCTGACCGGCCGGTCCGGTCCGGTTTTCAGAACACTGATTTTCAGTACAACTACCATTAATAATATTGTAAAGATTAAAAAAATACAAAATTGGTCAATTAACCCAATAACGACAACTCCTAGGTGAAAAAGAAATGTAAATTTTGATACTGTTTAAATGGATGAGAAAATAAAAATAGCCAGGATGTAAACAGTTTCATCCTACCCATTTTCAATTATTTTTTCTTGTTTTTAATTTACATCAGGATGCATCCAGTTTCACCCTCGATATTTTTTTAATTTAAGCCGAAATGAATTTAGATTCGTTCTTCTATTTTTTTGGTGTCCATTTCATCCATTCTAATTCTTACCCATCCATCACAAAGATGTTTTAAAAATATTTGGGCAATTGACCCAATTTTTCATAAGAGAAATAGTCAGCTGGTAAATAAAAAAGTTAGGTTCTACGTTGCAGCACTGTATCCAGTCAAACCCCAACGCAACACTCTGGGGTCCGCATCAAGAATGGGTTCTGTAAAAGATGGGAAATGCGGAGCCATTAGACACGGGACAAAAAGCGTTGGCCGAAAGGAGGTGGAAGCCTCCTGGGGCCATAAATTGGCCGGGGGTGTTTTTGGTGTGAAGCGTAGATGGGCGCCATGTGGGTTTTTTCTCTTCTTTTTTCTCGGTCCTACATCTGCAAGTAAATGCAAACTTTTTTAAACCATTTTTGGGAATTGTGGTATTTTTTATGAGGACCACGATTCATTTAGGAAAGATATTATAAGTAATCCTAAAATCACCCCTCTTATCTAAATATTTTTCTTAATACCAAACTTACCCTCCTTAATTAAATGTTTTATTTAATGATTAATTAGTTATTAGTTAATGATTAGTATGATTAGTAATAATTAGTTACTCTATTACAAAAAGTTAGTTAATGATTAGTATGATTAGTAATGATTAGTTGTCGATAAGAAATTCGGTTACAAAAAAATTGAAAATTTTCCTTGCGATCAAACCAAACTATATAGTTCGGTTAATTTTTTTTGTTAAGACTTTCCAAATTTATTACCAAGGACCGAACTTAATGATTAGTAATGATTAGTATGATTAGTAATGATTAGTTACCAGTAAGAAGTTCGGTTATAAAAAATTGAAAATTATCCTTGCAATCAAACCGAACTATAAAAAAAATTTAAGACTTTTTAAGACCAAACCGAACTTAAAGTTCGGTTTCCCAAATTTATTACCAAGAACCGAACTTAATGATTAGTAATGATTAGTTACCAGTAAGAAGTTCGGTTAAAAAAAATTGAAAATTTTCCTTGCGATCAAACCGAACTATAGTTCTGGTTACAAGACTTTACGACCAAACCGAATCTCTAAAGTTCAGTTTCCCAAATTTATTACCAAGAACCGAACTTAATGATTAATAATGATTAGATCAAACCGAACTATTACAAAAAAAAATTTAAGACTTTTTACGACCAAACCGAACTTAAAGTTCGGTTTCCCAAATTTATTACCAAGAACCGAACTTAATGATTAGTAATGATTAGTTACCAGTAAGAAGTTCGGTTAAAAAAAATTGAAAATTTTCCTTGCGATCAAACCGAACTATATAGTTCGGTTACAAGACTTTTTACGACCAAACCGAACTTAAAGTTCAGTTTCCCAAATTTATTACCAAGAACCGAACTTAATGATTAATAATGATTAGATCAAACCGAACTATTACAAAAAAAAATTTAAGACTTTTTACGACCAAACCGAACTTAAAGTTCGGTTTCCTGATTATTACCAAGAACCGAACTTAATGATTAGTAATGATTAGTTACCGTAAGTTCGGTTAAAAAAAAAAATTTTCCTTCCGATCAAACCTAACTATATAGTTCGGTTACAAAAAAAATTTAAGAGTTTTTACGATCAAACCGAACTTAAAGTTCGTTTCCCAAATTTATTACCAAGAACTGAACTTAATGATTAGTAATGATTAGTATGATTAGTAATGATTAGTTACCAGTAATAATTTTCCCAAATTTATGACCAAGAACTGAACTTAGTGATTAGTGATTCGTAGATTAGTTACCAAAAATTGAAATTTTTCTCTCGGTGGTAGTCGGAGGTGGTGGGCGGCGGTGGGAGGAGGTGGTGCTTATATATATACAAGGTTAGTTATATATATATATATGGTTATTAGGTTATATATATATATATATGGTTATTAGGTTAGTTTTAAATTAAATTAGGTTAAGGGTAGGTTAAGGGTAGGTTAGTCATTTCCACACTTTAGGACACCCTTTATAATTATAGGGAAGGTGGCCTAATAAGACCATTTTGAAAAAAACCATGGTCCCCAAAAAATGGTTCTTTTTTAGATGGAAGTGCTGTGTTCATCATCTAATTGGAGAAGCGAAAATGCTAAAGCTTGGACAAATAACATGGCCTGAGATATGTGACGATCAATCTAGATCTTTAATCATTCTTGTTTCCACCCTTCTAACAACGCCAGAATCATTTCTCTCTCCACTATTTAGATTGTGCCACGTCTTATCGAATTCTAAATCTGCCCATATTGTCCCAATTTGTAACAAGGTCAGCTGTGAGAACCAGATGATGGAATAAAAAGAAGCTAAGAAAACAAAAAATCACTAAGGAAGATCTTATCAAATATATCTCTAGCCATATCCCATATATGACAAAAAAATTGTGGCTTCCTAACCATTGGATCGATGGACTGGTATCATCCTTTAGTAGAGCTGGTATCGACCCTTATAAATCGGATGAGGTTAGCCAAGGTATGAACAATGTTATTAGTTCTCATCGCTATATCCCATATAGGAAAAAATGATCCTGGCTATCCTAATCATTGGATCGATAGACTGGTATCGACCCTTATAAATCAGAGGAGGTCAGTCAAGGTATCAACAATGTTGTTAATCAGAGGAGTATAATAAATGTTGAAAAGATAAAAAAAAGTAGACAACCCCAGAAAAAAAAAAAAGAAAGGTAGGTTCTCTTAGTAGGTGTAAATTGGTAGGCGCAGTAAAACCCACTAATTATTAAATAGGACGGGATAGGGCGGGCAAGTGCATCTTTTACCCAACAAACTAAAAGGGCCGAAGCGGGCGAGGCTATTTATCTACATAAATTACAAGTGGCCTGCCCAAGCCTATTATGTTATTTGGACTTGGCGGTAGGGCGAGCAGACCTTGAATATTACAAATACATACTATATTTTAAAAATAAAAAGAAAGTAATAATATACAAGTCATGAGCAATTCAATGAGGTTTAGTCATATTCAAGATGTTACAATCAAATTAGTTCAAAAATAACTAAAACTTTTAAGGAAAAAAAACTCCTTTAATGACTCAAAAAAATTAACAAACACAAAGATATACAGGTAGATAGGAAAATGTCATATATTTTTTCTAAGATTTTCTCTTTATTGTTAGCATATCTAAATCCTATGAAATAAAAGTTGAAAAATGCATATTAGAACAATGGGGATTGCTAGTATCAAGTGTCTATACCAAGTATATTCTAGGATGAAAAAATGAAAACAACCATTTCATTAGGTAAATGGGTAATATTGACAGTAATAGGGCGGGTATTGGGCGGGCAAAAAAATTTTACTTGTGGCTGCGCCGCCCTCATATTTAAATGGGTTAGGTCGGGCAAGCCCAGAAGGGCACGGGCACCCCATGGGACAGGCTGGGACGGTGACGGGGCCTTGGTCAGGGCAAAATTTACACCCCTATTCTAAAAAAAAAAGTAGGTTCTACCGAGAATTGAACTCGGGTTACCAGATTCAGAGTCTGATGTCCTAACCGCTAGACCATAGAACCAGTATGATTTTCATTTTCATTTTTGGCTCAGATTACCATACCATGAAAATATTTTGGCGCCACATTTGTAGTGAATCCAAACTTCCCTCCAAATTAGGCCGCCCAAAATTTCATTAAAAACCCTAACAACCAAGGACTTTTCTTTCTTTCATCTCACAATCGAAAGCGGTAGCAGAGACTCTACAGCAAAAGGGTTACATCCAAGGTCTTTCTCTTTCTCTACGTCGATCAACTAGGTAAAACACTTTCTCCGTTTCTATTTCTGAAGTTATTGTTTTCTTGTTTTCTCAATTTTTTTCATCTACTTGGAGTTTCAACATTTCAGAGTTTAAAATTTAGGGGTTTTTGAATTTTGGTTCATTAAATCTTATCAGGTTCGTGCAATTGCTTATTGGGTGGATTTTTTTCCCGCTAACTCAGTGACATGTGGTTGTTTCTTTTCAAGTAAGATTGGTGGGTTTTAGATTTTTGTTTTCTTGATTTTTGGAGTATCAATAGAAGAATTTAGATGAGATGAAGGTTCTTCAAGATTATAGAGATCTATTGCATACTGATCTTATGAGTACTAATTAAGCTGATTGTACTCTCTAATTCACAACTTGAACAAATTTTTCCTGATCTTTTTTGTTGAATTTTTGTTTGATTAATTGTGTTGAATTTTTGTTTGATTGAAAAGTCTAGCGCACAAGGCCACAATATCAAAAATGGGTTCAGTGATGGATGATGATAAGTCGCCCAACATAGAGGAATCAGTAAGCTCAAGCAAACCTCGTCCAAAACGGAAGCGCAGTGTTCGTCTTCTCGGGAAAGTTCTGCATAATCCGAAGTATTTTGAACATAAAGAATATATGGAAATGGCTGTCAAAGATATAAAGAAAGCTTGGCGTGGTCATATCTATTCGAAAGACTACAGCATTAAGGTGCTTGATGTTGAAGATGGTTTGTTACGTTTCAATTTTAAGAACCCATTAGACAAAGATTGGATAATGGATGAAAGACCATGGGTGCTAGATTGGCAGGACTTTCTCCTGGTGCTAGAAGAATGGTGCCCATCTGTTCCTGTATCATTAGTCACAATAGATTCTTGTCCATTCTGGATTCAAGCTGCTATTCCTGTTGAGTTAATGTCAAAAGAATTAGGATTTGATATTGGCAAAGTTTTTGGCGGTGAACCTTTGGAGGTTGATGAATTCAGTGAGAATGAAGGAGAAACACCTAATATTTTGAGTATTAGAGTAATGGTGAATGTGGAGAAAAGAGTTATTGGTGGGTGTTGGTTAGCTCTCCCCAAGAACGAAGAAGATGTTGATGGTGATGATAAGCTGTTGTGGGTGACTTTTGAGTATGAAGAATTACCTTGTATGTGTTACCTTTGTGGAATGATAGGTCATTATGCTGGTAGATGTGTAGCCTTGGCTGGACATTGTGAAGAAGGCTGTAATGTGTTAAACCATGGAAATGTCATTATCAACTACAATGGTGGTGAGAATGAGAAACCAGTGGTTAGTGAAGGGGATATACTCATAGATAGGAGAAAGATAGCTTACGAGTCATGGTTGGATGAATCTCGCTTAGACGAAATTCAATCATATAGGAAATTGAAGGGAAGCCCAAAATGGGACAGAGAAGGAAAAATTGTGGTGGCAAAAAATAGGAGCAAAACATGTGGCTTTGCAGTAACAGATGAGAATATCATTAGTGTTGTTATCCAGCCTAAACCTTAGATTTCAGAAAGACGCATCATGTTTTCCAGGTAGATTGTCCCGGGGAGGAGCAGCTTGCTGTCAGTGTTGATTTCTTTTGTTTTAGTTCTGCAAATGTTTAGTATAGTATTACTTTTAGAAGCTTTGAATTATGAAATGTAATCCAAGTTCATGTTATCATTTTGCAAAGATTTCTGGCTAAATATGCAGTAAAAGGCAGCATTTTCACTTTCTGGCTAATTATGAAGCAAATCATATTTATTGAGGTTTATTTATTAAAACCAGAATTATATAAAAGATACCAAGAGATTACTAGGCCCTTTTACAAGGAGCGAGTGGAGAGCCACACAGGCCAGAGTTACCCTCAAAAGATGCTGCAGTATATGCAATCTTAAATGCAGGAATTCTACCTGTGAACTTGTTGTGTGACAGATCAAGAGTTAGAACATTGAGGTTGCTAAAACTCCAAGGAATTTTACCCGTAAACCCGTTGTTTCTTAAGATTAAAGTATCAAGGTTTGTAAGGTTACCAATACTAACTGGTAATGTACCTGTTAAATTGTTATCATCAAGGTACAACCGATGAAGTGTCATTTTACCGATGGACGCAGATAAACCACCCGTAAGTTTGTTGTCTTCTAGTCTAGTTGACAAAATTTAAGGTAAACCGCCCTGAAAATGAACTTGGAATTCTTCCAGTGAGATTGTTTTGTGAGAGATAGAGTAAGTTTAATTTGGATATTCTCCAATTGATTGAGGAATGTTTCCCAAAATCTTGTTCCCCGTTAAGTCTACCTAGTTCAACCTTGGGAAAATTGGGAATATATCCCGTATTCACTAAGGGTACATTATTTATATGTCCCTACTTTTGACACCCAATAAATATATCCTTATGCAACAATAAATATGTCCCTACTTTTAATAACCTTATCCATTTAATATTAGATTACCTTAATACCCTCACCCATATAATATTTTTTCTTCATTTCAAAATGGAACAAATTTCTTCCACTACCACATCACCACCACCACTAGCATCACCACCACCACCAACATTCAACTACCATTCCACCACCACCGTTCAACAACCACCACCTACCAACCGCCACCACCACTAATATTCCACCACCACTCCTTCACCACCACTAGATCACCACCACCCCGGTCCTCCACCACCACTAATATGTTGCCGCCACCACCACTAGTTCTTCGCCGTCGCCAATGTTTCAAATATTTTTGTATCAACAACAATAGTTGATCCAAATAAAAATAGAACCAAAAGTAGAAGTTTATCTAGTTTAGGGGATCAACAACGATAATTGATCTAAGAAAAAAGGATAAACAGTATAAGTTGATCCAATTTTAGTGGATCAACAATGGAAGTTGATCCATGTAAAATTGGATTAACAATGAAAGTTGATCCATGTAAAATGGAGTGAACTTGGCGTGAGTCGAACACGCATCATCTGACATGGAGTCAATCATGCTACCATTGCACCACAAGTTCAACATTGGAAGAAATTTACATGATTTAAACTACAAAGCATGATTTAAACTACAAGGATAATATACTTATCCAATGAAATATCGTCAACAATAGGAGTTCAAAGGATCAACAACAGTAGTTGATCCCATATAGATGGATCAACAACCATAGTTGATCCAATAAAAAATTGGGTCAACAACAGGAGTTTATCCCACAAAATGGATCAACAACAACAATTGATCCCATAAAAACATATAAACAACAACAAATTGATCATTACCTGTAGCTTCATAAACACCAACAACTCCAAGACCAACTTCAAAACCAATCTCGACAACTACAACAACCAGAACCACCATTCTACTACTATTTCAATGACTAATTTCTTATTCGTACCTCTCCACCATTACCGCCACCAACAAATCACACATCTCCAGCACCACCACCACCACCACCACCAAAACAACCACAACCAAAATCCAACACCAATTTCATCATTCCAACCAAACCACCATAGTTGATCCAATAAAATATTGGGTCAACAACAGGAGTTGATCCAAAATATATGGATTAACAACTATATTTGATCCAAAATATATGGATCAACAACCATAGTTGATCCAATATCACCGGTTTAGATAACCACCATATTCCATTCAAGAACATGCTTCGATCTTAACTCATACCAACACCGCCACCAACAAATCACACATCTCCCAAGACCACCACCACCACCAAAACAACCACAACCAAAATCCAACACCAATTTCATCATTCCAACCAAAACCACCTCCATCTACATCATGTAAATTTCTCTCGAAAAGTTCCCAAACCTAGACAACAACCACCACCCGAACATGAAGATGGTGGTGGTGGGAGTGGTTTGGTTTGATTTGTTTCAATCACAGAACTCTCTATCTCTCAAATATTAAATCTCTGCAACAAAATTGAAAATCATACGTACCAAATCGATATCTTTTATCAATAATACGAACATGCAAAGATCTCCTTGAATCTCCAACTCGAAATTATGAAATCGAAATCGAAAACCAAAACAAATTTGTCGATCTCTCAACTGAAAATCAATTTTTAACCTAAAAAGATGAAGAACAATAATTAACATGTTGAAAATCGAACATAAACATATTTATAGATCAACTGATTATAGTGGAGAACGGATCCATGTGAAGAGGAGTTGGTGGTGATGGTAGTTGCGAAAAGGGAAGAAAGAGAAAGAAGAAGAAATAAAACCCATCTAAAAGAGGGAGGGATAAATATGGGAAGGAAAAAAAATAGTGGACCCCCGATGGGCTTAGGGATGAAGAGGGACATATTTATTGTGTGATAAGGATATCTCAGTTTTGTGTTTGGGGATCTTCATAACGAAATATTAAGGATCTATCTTAGAAAGAGAAAGAAACATTAAGTCCGAAATATCTCACATGGTTAGGTTTACACGTGTGTTTAACTCACTTTTGCCCTCGAAATACGATAGTTCATGGACTTGTTTTCTCTTCTCTGTTATCAGTATTTTTCAGAGAGATCTTTTACTTTTCACCAATAATAGTTTTGCTTCATGACTGATTGTATAATGCCCTAAATACTAGTTGTCGGTATTCTTTTAAATACTAGTTGTCGGCTATGTTGTAAAAGGCGCTAGGCAAGGCGAGGCGCCAAGCCCAGCGCCTAGCGCCTTTGGCTCCTAAGGCGCCCCAGGCGAGAGCTTTTTTTTTTAGAAAAAACCACAATTAGGTATAGTTTGGCGCCTGGGCTGTATAATTTTCATTAATACAACTTGTCGGTATTCGTTTAGATGCTGTTATATGGATTGTATAATGCCCTAAAATCCAATTGAATATCTTCAATTTATCATGTTTGTTTTATATGAATCTTGTTCATTACTGATCCAAGAAGATTGCACATATTTGAATGGATTGTGTCTTATGAAATCGATGTATTAATCATGTAGAATTGTATTTTCAAGGGTATGATCGTCGATTTGAACTTTTGGGTTTTCAATCATCAGTTAAGATTTCTTCGCAAGAAAGTTCTAAATAAAGAAGATTTCTTCTCAATAAAGTTCTACATATATAAAGACCGATTTTTCCTAATAAGATGAAATGATTATGTCGTAAATTAAAGATGAATACATGGATGTTTAGATTCTATCCATGGCCGCTGGAGAGAAGACATGTTACAGAGAAGAACTAAACTCGTTTAGATATCGGGGGCAAAACTATAACTTAAGCACACGTGTGAGTCCACCCATGTGGGATATCAAGGATTTAACGGTTCTTTTCTATCTCTAGGATAGATCCCTTAATATTTTCGGTCATGGGATAGATCCCCAATCAGATTAGTGAAAACGGGACATATTCCCAATTTTCCCTTCAACTTTCTTAGTGAACCAATTGTACTTGGTACGTATACTGCCTGAGAATTGGTTTCCATGAGATAAACCAAATTACCGATTGAGATAAACCAAGTTCCGAACCGAAAGAAATGACATGTTGGAGAATGAAGGTTTGAACCGGACTAGATAGCCGATTATCACTGAGGTACATCCTTTTGATTTTAGTTAGTTTTTTTGAAATGAGGCAGGAATTTAACCCTCAAATTGGTGAGTAAGGAGGCATGATAATTTTCCAAGCGCAGGAGGAATTGTTTCTAGGAACTGAAGAAACTCGAGATTCCCAAAAGATGGAGATATTGTTCCCTTCAAGAATGTATCATCAGTGGAAAACAAACCAGGACGTATAAATCTGTTAGGGTTCTTGACCAAACACTAGGTATACTTGTAAAAGAGAACTAAAGAACCCTAAAGAAACCCTTTGAGTTGGAGGTTAACCACCTTTTGAGAAGAGAGTTTGAGTTGAGAATAAGAAGAAGAGGAGCTTAAGAAAACTGAGTTCTATATATTCTATATCGAAACAAAACCAGGAGCAAGTATTTATAGTTTAACTTGCTTGATAAACACGTAATAAAACCGAATTAAAGGAAGCTAACTTAAACTAGGAAACATTAACTAATTAAGGCAAAATAAGGTAAATCATTGTGAAGAGTCGGTGTTGCAACATCCCTCCCGGTTGAAAATTTGCTTGTCCTCAAGCATTGATCTCTGGAAATCGCAAAATCAACTCATCAGCATCTTCCCATGTTGCTTCTTAAGTAGTGTGATCTTTCCATTTGATTAACCATTTGGTGCCGACTTGATCTCCCTTCTTGAACATTTTTATTTTCAGAATAGCCTCAGGTTCCCATTAATCATAGTCAACGATATTGGGTAAAACGCAGTCTCAAAGAACAACGGAAGAGCCAAGTTTAAGCTTGATTTTGAAACATGAAAAACCGGATGGATTCTACTAGCAGCAGGTAGTTGTAGTTTGTAGGCAACTTTTCCTATCTTACCAATGATACGGAATGGAATTTCGGAGAAAGTTTCGAGAAGGATTGATTGGATATAGTTGATTGTCTATAAAGGTCAGAAACGTAGATATACCCAATCATTTACTGACAAAGCTTCTTTCGTTCGATGCTTATCAAGAAAAGCCTTCATTTTAGATTGTCTTTGCTTGAAGATGAAATTTTAAGAGCTTCAAAACACGATCTCTAGCCCGTAAATTGAGATCAACATCATGAACAACAGTTGAACCAGGTAAATAACTTGAAATAGTTGGAGGAGCTCGACTATATAATGCTTCATATGGTGTCATATTGATGGTCGAATGATGACAAGTGTTGTACCACCACTCGGCCCATGGCAACCACCTGACCACTCGGTTGGTTTAACACTAGCAAAGCAACATAAATAACATTCAAGTGTTCTATTAGTTACCTCAGTCTGTCCATCTGATTGTGGGTGATAGGCTGAACTCCTGCATAATTGAGTATCTTGTAAAGCAAAATATGCTTCCCAGAATTTACTCAAGAATATTGGATCACGATCAGATACAATGCTTCTAGGCATACCATGTAGACGGACCACTTCTCGACAAACATATCGGTATAACAACAATGAGAATAAGGATGTGCAAGAGCTATGAAGTGTGCATATTTTGAAAAGCGATCCACCACCACCAAAGCCGAGTTTTTACGATTAGATGTTGGAAATCCATCTATGAAATCCATGGAAATATCCAACCAAACATCGGCGAGGAATAGGTAGTGGTCAGAACAGCCCTGGTGGAGCAATTGATTCAGACTTACTCCTTTGACAAATGTCACAATGTGCAATGAATTCCTTAATCGAGTGTTTCATCCCTTTCCAATAAAAGCTTTGTTGTAGATGCTTGTAAGTGCGTAGAAAACCGGAATGATCACCTAAAGGAGAATAATGAAACTCTTGAAGAAGTTTAAAACACCAAGCTGAGGTAGAGACTACCACAATTCGATTCTTGTAGCGCAGTACACCATCAATAAATGTATAGTGAGTTTTACTGGTAGGTTGAACCTGAATTTTATTAATAATGACTTGCATTGCAGCATCATTGTTGGTTTCTTCAATAATAGCAGTAACACCTGTAAAAACTGGTGTAGAAAGAGCAGAAAAAATTGGCCCTGTATTGCGAGATAATGCATCTGCTGCAACATTTTCCTTGCCTTGGCGAAAGATGATCTCATAATTATAGCCTAAAAACTTACTTAACCACTTCTGCTGCTCTATAGATGAAATTTTTTAATTCAGAAAATGCCTTAAACTTTGATGATCAGTATAAATCTTGAAGTGTCGACCAAGTAAGTGTCTCCATTTTTGAACTGCAGAAACTATTGCAAGCATCTCCTTATCATATATGGATAAATTGAGATTCTTTCCAGATAATCCTTTGCTATAATAAGCAATTGGTCTTCCACATTGCATTAAAACAACACCTAAACCATTTCCAGAAGCATCACATTCCAATGAAAATTCCTTTGAGAAATCAGGAAGTATCAAACCGGAGTTGTAGTCAATGTTGTTGAAGCAAATGAAAAGCATTAGTGGCATCTTCAGTCCATACAAACGCATCCTTCTTTAATAACTGAGTTAATGGTGCACAAATTTTGCCAAAATCTTTGACAAATTTTCTATAATATCCAGCTAAGCCTAATAATCCCCTTAATGCCTTAATTGTAGTTGGGATAGGCCACGATAGAATTCTTTGAATCTTATCATTTTCGACTGCTACTCCTTGAGATGAAATCACATGGCCAAGATAACCAATGGATTGTTGAGCAAATGTGCATTTAGATTGCTTAACAAATAATTGATCTTTGTCGTAAGATTTCAAACACTTTGAGATAAGTGCTCTAAATGTTCGACATACTCTTACTATAGATCAATATATCATCAAAAATACCGAACAAACTTTCTTAAATAAGGCCTGAAGATATTGTTCATCAAACTCTGAAATGTGGCTGGTGCATTCAAAAGTCCAAACGGCATAACAAGGAATTCATAATGACCATCATGAGTTCGAAAAGAAGTTTTAGGAATGTCTCCTTTGTATAATCTTATCTGATAATATCCAGAGTGTAAATCAAGTTTTGTAAAAATGCATGCACCATGAAGTTCATCGAGCAATTCATCTACCATCGGAATAGGAATCGATCCTTGATTGTTAACTTATTTAAAGCTCTATAGTCAACACACATGCGCCATGAACCATCTTTTTTTTTGAACCATTAATATAGGTGAAGAAAAGGATTTGGAAGAAGGACGTATCAAACACGATTGTTGCAACTCAGAAACTATTTTCTTAATTTCATATTTCTGAAAATATGGGTATCGATAAGGTCGTATATTGACTGGAGAAGAACCTGGTATTAAAGGAATATGATGATCATGCACTCTTACAGGGAGGAAGTGAGTCTGGAGTCTTGAAAATATCAAAGAAAATCAAAATTAGCCGTTGAATCTCAGGTGGTATTGGTGGAGGAGTAATTATTGAAGTATTCATTTCAGATAAGTGTAAGAAGACACCATAAGTTTCTCTTTGTAGTAATCGCCGCATTGAAGAAGTATCCAACATCATTAATGCAGAAGAGTTAGTACCAAGTAATTGGATATCTGCGCCGCCAAATCTGAACTTCATTAATAGTTTCTCAAAATCCCAATCTATTGGCCCTAAGGTACGTAACCATTGTACCCCTAGAACAGCATCACAACCACTTATATCTAATATGTAAAAATCAGCTTGGAATTGATGATCTTGCAATTGGAATGGCACGTTCAAACACAAACCATGGGTGCTTATTATACCTCAATCACCAACTGTAACATTCAAAGTTTTGTTCGGAGAAGTAACATGATAACCACATTGCTTTGCCAAAGTTGGACTCAAAAAATTATAAGTTGCACCAGAATCGATCAAGAATGTAAGTGGTTGAGCTTTTGAAAAACCATTGATTCTCATTGTGGAAGGAAAAGTAGAACCCATTAAAGAGTGAAAAGATATAGAAGAATCTGTGACTTCTGAAGTAGTGAACTCATCTGACACAATATGAGTATGTTATGGAGAAAGTTCGTCATTGTCAGACTCAGCAATTGAGGGTCCATCTAACAACAATAGGCTAGGCTTTGCACACACATGACCAGGTTGGAAAACTTGATCACAATTGAAACAAAGCCCTTTTCTCGTTTCCCCTTCATTGCTTCCCATGAAAGTTTTTCATAACCAGGAGGTAATGGATTATTTTTTATTTGAGAATTGGAAGGAGCAGTAGACGATTTAGACTGGTTAAATCGTTGTTTTGAGGTTGTCAACAATATTTCTTCCTGATTTATTGCTTTCTTGAAATCTGAATCTAAAGTAGTTGGTTCAAACAACTTCACAATAGAACCAATCTCAAGTCTCAAGGAATGGATGAACAGATTTATCAAGTGAGCTTCAGGAAAGTCTACAAAATTCAAAAGACGTTCAAAATCAGGGATGTGATCCTTAACCGTAACTTTCTGCTTAATGGTGCTAATTTCCATCTTAGCATCAATAAATTTCTCAGGAGAAAATCTTTCACGAACTAGAGAACAGAATAGTGGCCAAGTTGGGTTTAGAATCGTAGTTTGCTTCCAACGAAACCATGCATTAGCATCTCCCTTAAGATGAGCGGCTGCAAGTTGAACCTTCATATTATTGGAAATAGTGTACCAAGTAAAATATTGTTCAGCTTGAAATATCCATCCATCAGGATCATCACCATCAAAAGAGGAAAACTTCAGTGTAACTGGTGGTGTACGAATTGGAGTTTCAAGAACACCAGAACCATTGCTATGATTAGTATGAGCTGTGCGATGGATGGGCTGTGAAGGAGTACCGTCTTTAGATTGAAACTGAGGAAGAAATTCTTGAAACAGATCTCGTAACGAAGAGGTTATGGCTTTTGTCAAATTTTCTGTAAGAGATTTTTCATGTTCATCGAGATCAAGTTTACGGTTAGATCGATCATCTTCACGAGCTGATTTTTCTTCCGCACGAAGCTTCTTGACTGCAACTTCATCTAATTCACGATCTTTGGTAATAGTATCCACCAACTTGTTAAGTTTTTCATTAATACTTGTAACACCATTGTTTACAAGCTCCAAAATTTCCGTATAAGTCATTATAAAAAAAAAATGGTCAGAATTCGAACCTGCTCTGAACTAGGTGTTAGGGTTCTCGACCATACTAGGTATACTTATAAAAGAGAACTAAAAAACCCTAGAGAAACCCTTTGAGTTGGAGGTTAACCACCTTTTGAGAAGAGAGTTTGAGTTGAGAATAAGAAGAAGAGGAGCTTAAGAAAACTAAGTTTTATATATTCTCTATCGAAACAAAACCAGGAGCAAGTATTTATAGTTTAACTTGCTTGATAAACACGTAATAAAACTGAATTAAAGGAAGCTAACTTAAACTAGGAAACATTAACTAATTAAGGCAGTTCTATATAAGGTAAACTGTTGTGAAGAGTCGGTGTTGCAACAAAATCCTTTAGGAAAAAAGGAGACGAAATATACCTAAAGGAGTTCTCACTGCAATTGAGATCCTGAACCACAATACTACCGATCAAAGATCAGAGAACCTCTTTTCCTTATTGCATATGTCCAGTTCTTCTCTTGGAAAAACCTGTTGTAGCCAAGGGAGGAGCTAGGATTGCAGGGGTAAAGACAAAAGGAAGAAAACTTTTCAAGGTGGGCAACCGAAGACTAAAAGGCCCAAACTTAAAAAATTACCATAAAATGAGCTTGGAGGCCAGTTGGGCTAGGTGAGCAACTTCCCACCCTTACCATAGGCTGGCATCGCCGCTAGCAGTGGCGGTCCACCACATGCAAACAAGAGCTTGATATAAGTGGGCTTAAATTTTTAATAAATTTTTCATATATATATATATATAATATTATAGGCTCAAAAAGGAGGACAAGCTAAAGTCTAGATAGAATATCAGGGTATTGGAAAAACACAGTTAATAACACGGTAAAAGCAAGTCTTGTGATGGAACTTAAGTTATTCTAAGCTTAGAAAAGAATGTGGAATGTCAAATTTAATATTTTCCAACACAATTATTCCATAGTTTTTACCAAGGTTTGAAAAACGGGCCACAGGTCGGGTCACGGCCATAGGGCGTGACCGTTATAACGTGTTTTGACGGGTGTGAGCACGTTTCGGACAAAAAACGTGTTGTTTAAGGAAAAAACGCGTTTATTTGACGTTTTTCTGAAATAACGAGTGTGATAACGGTTAAATAGAAAATAAATAAATAAATTATAATATGGATTTCCTATCTAACGGTTTTAACATGCGTGAAAACGATTATATTGGGTCTAAATAACGTTGTTACTGCGTATTTTTATTTTATTTGTTTATTCATTTAATTTAAATTTTTTAATTATAATTATTAATATTTTATTTTAGAAATAAAAAATTCGTTAAAATAATATTTTATATTTTTTTTTATTCTAAAAAACGGATATAACGGGTGTGAAAACGGAATAAAATGTCTAAAAAACTTATGTTAAAATGTTATTTAGACGAAAAAAACATAAAAATTAATTTTAGAAAAACAGTTATCAAATGCGTGAAAAGAGCGCCTGAGACTTCACCGAAACAATACACTGAACAACGGGGTGAGGCACAATAATACCTTAATCAGGAGGCACAATAAGACCTCTAAATAACAATCGACAGGAAGAAGAACAAGGAAGACCGAAGACAAGAGGCAAACAAGCAGAAGAACCGGGGCACATTGAGACCTTTCCAGGCTGGTAAGACCCTATGCATACCTGTAGAAGACAATAAGACCGTAACTAGGAGGAAAAATAAGACCTCATATTAACAGTTCGCGATCACAAGCCGAGCAGAAGGAAAATAAAACAAGAAGCAATATAACATGAAAAGCAAGAGGCAATAAAACATAAAAAATAAGCGGCAATAAAACATGAAAAATAAGAGGCAACATAACATGAAAAGCAAGAGACAAATTATGAACCAGAGAAAAAGGCAAAGGCATCATTTTATACAATACATTATTACTATGAAGTTAAATTAATATTCTAGGAAATAACAAGTTGCAAAAGACGAATATCGCACGCGAAGGCAGAATACTGCGAAGTACAGGTAAAACTCATATTGCAAGAAAGCAATAAAGCAATCCGCGAAGAAACACA
This sequence comes from Papaver armeniacum, assembly GCA_023531295.1. Lineage (NCBI taxonomy): Eukaryota > Viridiplantae > Streptophyta > Magnoliopsida > Ranunculales > Papaveraceae > Papaver > Papaver armeniacum. Next base: position 147,334 of record JAJJWW010001076.1, on the reverse strand, counting down.
GGTATGCTTCAGAACTCCACCAAAGAATAAGTGGCAAGTATATACTTTTATAATTTTTATTGTTTTGAGTACTTCCTTCGCATACACTCTCATTTTTTGAAAGCAAAAACAGAGACAAGTATATACTATATGAATGCGATCAATTCGCATATTAGAGGCAAGAATATGCCAAGGATAAGTAAGAAAGATATACTTTAATCATGCCAACTACAACTAATTGAATACGATGAGGATTTTGAGACAGGTAGAAGCAAAAGGATGATATATCGAAGCAAAAACCAAAATGTTATGCCCCCAAGCTTGGGAACGCCCAGTTTAAGAAAATGTTAGAAGAGACGATATATCAAAAGTAAAGAATCAACTAGGACATGAAATCAAGATTAAAGAGGAAGTTGCTGAACAGGAACAACGGGGATGGACTCCTTCTCGGCATCACCACCACCAGCGCCACCAGTTTCTGTCTCTACAGTATCACCACCAGATTCCTTGACCTCTTGTTCAAAGTTACCACCACTAGCACCAACCGTTTCAGCTTCAACATTTCTGGAGTCACGAGATTGATCAGGAGGATTTGACAAAGAAGAAGGAACGTCAGCAACCTTAGTAACCAAAGGAGCTTTACCCTTGGGATTCTCAGTCTTAATATCCTCGTCAGTTTCAATATCCTCATCATCATCATTATCCTCGTCAGAATGAGCCTTCTTCTCAACAACAGGTTCATCATCAGAAAATACTTCGAGATCCAGGGATACACGAGGAATGCCACGAGAATCACAAAACTCGTTGAAAAGCTTGACCTTGGCATCTTGAGCATTCTTGCGAGCAATCTTCGCAACCTTAGCAGCGTCCTTTTCCATGGTAGCAAAGTCTTTATTCAAATACTTGATATCCTCTTTGAGATCAGAGACCTCCTTGACGAGCTCATCCCTTTGGCGAGATAGATGAAGAACTTCATTCTTGTAATGTTGCTCAAATTCTGCGAAGAGTAAAGAAGTAAATGAGAAACCTAGGAAATGAAATACGACACAGAAGGGAAATTACCTAAAACACAGAAGATAAAAATAACAGAACCTAAAGTCTTTTAAATGTCAGCATTAAGATGATAAAGTCGGGAAATCTCAAGTCTTGCTTCTTTAAGTTGGACGCAGAGCTCGTGATATGAGTTATCCCACCCTTTACCATGACCAGACTTGGATTCTTCGCGAGGACAATTAATAACGAGGTTCTTATTTCTCGAAGATTCAATATATAGGCTTCTTATTTATAGGTAAAACTATATCCTTCTAACCATGAAGTCTCTCTAAACGAGATAAGAGAGAAGTCATTTCGTTCTTCAAATTCTCATTCTCAGTCTTCAAATCAATAACTTCATTGCGAGATTTGCGATGATCAGCTTCGGATTTATCTTTCCTCTTAACCTGAGCTAATGACGAAGAATGAAGATTCCGCGAAGTGGTAAGAAGATTTCCAACTCGTTGCAGTTCAACCCTCAAACCCTCATTCTACCTATGAAGATGAAATTTCAACTCCTCGTTGTTCATAGACTCAGCAGCCAAATGGTCTGATTGCAGAAATAAAGTTTCAATCTTTTCACTCAAGATCTCGTTCTCAGTCACATAGTTATTAATCTGGGTTGTAAGATTCAAGTTTTCCAAACGAGTGTCTTCAAGCAAGTTCTTCGCCTCAGAAGCATCCATATGATTTTTCAAACCCTGAGCTTGACGAGAAATAAAATAAGAATACAATAAAAATAAAGTTTTTAGAGCATAGCTCGGTTGAACCCACCAAGCGTTGGTATGTCAAGTTTGGTTGTCATATTTTAGTAAGCCAAAACTCATTTTAAGATTCGCTTGATTATGTACTAGAGTCAACTTCATATAGGTTAACTTGAAAGTATTAGGATATGAGACATTACAAGTATTGCGAAGACTTGAAGAAGTGAAGATGTAAGGAGCTACAATGACAACATCATTCTTCCACTTGAGGTTAGTGATATTTGACTTGAACTGTTTCATTCCCTAACATATCTTTCAAGTCGTGCATATTGAAAACAAAACTGCGAAGCATGAATGATACCCTAGTTAGACATAGTATTAAGGAATACAATACGAGGTTTATTGCTTAACCATTAAACTTTGTAGATAAGACATCGACATAATCGTTTGAATGCTATTGTGATTATGTATGGGTATAAGGTGAAGATTTCATCCTAGGAAACAATGTTTTATATTCGTTTTAAGGAATAAAATTCATGAACTTGTTTTGTGAATCGAAAAGGAAATCGCCAGGCATTATTAGTATTGTTATTCATTGCATATCTTTTTGAACAACTAATATGTGTGATTAGTATAACCGCTCATGACTTGTTTATGTTCTTGGTAAAACTATTCATAAGGTCTGACTTTTGCATTGGTATGACTTTTATTAGTGAAACCAATCTTAAGTAATCACCTGTGATGGCATGATCGATTTTGTGTTATTGGTAAGACCAACTCTGGGTAAAAGGGAACCGATCCTAGTAAGAGGTGCAACCTATCACAAAGGGGAATCGATCCTTGTATGAGGTGCAGCAAGTTTTTAGAAGAAAGGGGAACTGATCCTATGGACATGTGCAACACGTTTTTAGGCAAAGGGGAACCGATCCTATGGACATGTGCAGCAAGTACAAGTTAGACACCATATATATGTGGGGAACCGATCCTAGTACCTAGTCAACCGAATTTTTGGAAAGCTTGTGTGACTATGCACAGTACTCACATGGAGGTAGAACCGAAACTTGTTTTGGTAGAACCGTGAAACCCATGATTTGCGATTGAGTGTTCTTGATCAATCACATAGTTCTTGAAAGTCAGATGAACCAATTCTAATCTTGTTTGGAAGTGTGGCAAATTTTTTTCAAGATTGTAAGTATGAAAGAGGATTTACAAAGTAAGGATGTCGACATACTTTGAACATGTGCAGTAACGCTAATCTTTAATTGTTCAAAGTTATTCCTTAATAGCTAAAGGAAGAAAATCTCGGATTGAATAAAATAAATTGAGAATCTTTTATTTAAATTTTTTAATTTTATTTTTGGAAAATGAAAAATTAGTAATGTGCATTTGCTAGTTGGAGATTTTCCAATAGATTTTCGGTCGTTATTTGGACAAGGCATTTCCAGGATTTATGGAAACCGAATCTGGAATATATTGCATATCTTGATAATATTTTCGGTTTTGGAAATTCCTTGGTTTCCAAACTTCCTTGGTCTATAAATATGAAAGTTTGAATTTCGAGCAAACTAATCATCGTACAACAAAAACTATATCAGTTGTGCTGCTACTGGTGAAGCCGCCTATTCGGAGAGGAGAGTAACCTAATTAGGCGAAATCTCTTACTATTCGCTCAGTTTAAAGTCTTCTTTGGGATTGAGAAGCTCTATTAGTACAGTTGGTGGGAAACCAGATAATTGCAGTTTATATTTTGTTTTCGATTGATTTGATTGACTAACGGTGGTTGAATTTTGATTGCACCTAGTTTGTTTATGATTGAGAATCTTGTCTTCTGATATAAGATTGACTCAAACTAGATCGAAGTTTCGACGGGGATCTTTAGACTGTTTGTAGTTTTAAAGACGTCTTGTGATAATCCACTTCTAATAGACTCCGTTCTGTGCGTGATTGATCACAAGAGATTCAAGTTTGCAGGTGTTTATTGAAGATCTAAAAAGATTTATGGACAAAGAAGACTTTGAAGATTTCTTATTTGGGTTCATAATCTTTGGTGTGCACAATACTTGTGTCGGTAAAATAGGATCCAACTATAATCGGTTTATCCTTGTGGTAAATTAGATTGATTAGTTGTGTAGATCGGCATCAATACAATTCTTTGTGATCAAAAGTATTGATTGAAAAATCTTAACAATTACTTTGGTAGTTGATAATAAGATAGATGTAAGAACCTGAAAAAGGAGTTTATTGAGATAAACAGAAGATCCTTTGTCGAACTCACATCACTTGGTTGAAAAGAGTTGATACCAAACAAATTTGTTGTTCCTTTACTGTTTGGAATACGAACCAAAGGAATTGTTCCAAGTCGTGACTTATTATTAAGTTGGAGGCATGGGAATACATACGGAACTAGGTGAACTATAGGTATAGTTGCTTGATCTCAACTATACGAAGTTGGTTTGATTTTGTATAGCGGCTTAATCTTGAGAGTATTCAATTCTGTACAAGGTCCCGGAGTTTTTCTGCATTTGCGGTTTCCTCGTTAACAAAATCTTGTTATGTCATTTACTTTTATTTTCCGCAATTATAATTGTTCTTATTATAATTTAATGTAAATTACACAAACGTTAATTCCTATTTACTTGATAAGTAATCCTATTGTGTTTGGTTAAGTCTGAACCTTTTATCAAGTAAACATACTTCGTTGTTGTATTTTCTCGATCTCGTATCCATAGACGATCACACAAAATGTGAACCGATTTGTTGTATTGTCTCGACTCAGTCCATAGACAATAACTTTCGGAGAAAGAACTTATAGGTGGAAAAGTTTTAGATTGAGGTATATTTGGGTACCCTCGTCTTTTCAGGTATCAGAGAAGGCAAACACGAAAAGATCTAAAAATCTGTGTTTGGTGCGATCCAACCTATAAGAAATTGAATCTTTGTCTGATTCAGTTAACGTTATGCAAGAGTATGACTACTCAAAAGTTGAAGATGTTACTACTTCATTGACTCATGATCCAGGAGTTGCGAAAACATCTGTGTCCATCTATGATGGAAAGGAAGATGCTGATAAGGAGTTGATAAAACTCCTAAAGCCTATAAAATCTTTGTCTTCTAAAGTGTTGATATTAAAGACAGAGACAAATCTTCTTAAACAGGAGATCAGATATAAAGACATTCAACTGAATATTCTAGCCATAGAGAATATGGATCTCACTGTGGAAAATTATTAATGGATCCACTATCCCAGCAAAATCTAATTATATATTTATGGTCAAAATGTATATATATTTAGTGCAATATATATTTATGTCAATAATATATATGGTCAATAATTATGTATTTATGGTCAAGAAAGGGAGAAACGTCGTTATGAGCATATGACTCTAAAGCTTGTGACATTGATGATGTTGACGGTATAGAGACAAACTGTCATTTATATCATATGTACATGACGGTTTATAGAAACTTAAAGTCCTTGCTCGACTTTTACAAACTGTGATAAAATCGGTTTAGTCACATCTGAAACAGATCAAGATGATAGTAATTTGCCTAACTACATCAAGTCAGAAGAGGATAAGAAACCATCTTGTATATCTACTGATGATCAAGCGAAATCTTGTCTGAAGGAAACTTTGAACCGATTCCGTGAAAGTGATCTTAAGGAATACAATTTTCAGTCACTTGACAGGAAACTCATAATTCTTCAACATACGATGGTAAAAATATTGAAAGAAGTTTCTTGTCTTAAAAAACTGAAAGACCATTCCTCAGTAGAAAGACAAAATATACCACTACCCGATAAGATCAACTCAAAAGAATCAAAGTAAAGAGTTTATAATCGCTTCTAAAAACGGTTCCTCCTCACCCATATCGAAACAATTCTTGTTTTGATGAAGAACGACTCCATAAGAAAGGGAAAGAGAGAATCTCTGCCAAAAAGAAACAATCAGGAATTTCCGATAATTGTTTCAGATAATCACACTGATGTGGATCATAAGGAAGTCCTTAGAATGAGAAAATCATATGAAAATCTCATTGAAAGACTTATGAGAGATTTATCTATCTTTGAGAATTATCACATCAGTAAAATTTCTCCACATTATCATATCTCTAGAGTTAGAAAAGATCATCATCTTGGGAGGAAATATTTAGGGCAGAAATTCCCAAAGAGAAACATGAACTATGTTTCTGATGCTCGTTGTAAGTTAGAAAAAGCTTACCCCCATACAACTTAGTTGGCTTATGCTTAGGAGGTGGAGGAGGAGGAGTTAACTGACTCGATGAGATTGTAGAACCCTTCACACTGGTTAATACAACCATATCCAAAACCCTATGTTGACGCTTTGGGGATCCTTGGCAGAAGGAGATTTTGGAGTACCATCCTATAACATACGAAGTTAGAAAATAACGTAAAAATGAAAGCTACGAGGTAAGAGAAAAGGAAATACCTTATCAGCAGGAGAAGGCATCAAAGGGAGATAACGCTTCCTTTTCCTTCTAGTAGAGATTGCAGCAGCTTGAGGGCCAGTGGGTTCATCCTCCTACGAAATATAGAGTTAGAAGATGATAAAGGAGAAAGTGAAGCGAAGTAAGGCAAACAAATAATACCAGTTCGGAAGTAGGAGACTCAGCAGTATATTTCTTATTCTTGCGGTATTTAAGTAAACCCAAAGGAGGAAGTGGATAATAAAAACGAAGAGAATAGAGTTAAAAATGCCACAGATGAGAGGTAAACGAGTTAGAAGGATAATAAAGCTTACCCCAGTTGGCATCTCGGTCCATCGCAACCTCCCAGGTTCATAAGTTGCGAGATGGATATGCTTTGGAAGAGGATCAGTGCGAGATTTATCCATTTCATCAATTCCCCAGATCAAAGGACCCTCATCAATCAAAGGAACATCATTTAATCTTCGTCGTTATAGAAGCGAAGTCGATCATTCCTTACATTACCAAAATGCTCAACATCTTGAATAAGAGCTTTAGAGGGGTCATCCATAGGTTTCCGAGTAAGCTTAACACCACACTCTTGATATTTCCTCGTAGACAGGGTCTTGTCGGTGTAGTTCAATACGAAGGAACCAATGTTGCAATCTATTAGGTATATGTGAGTGTGTCAGATAAGTGTGTGTCAAGTCAATTAGTCAATGATTGACTTGACTTATGCAGATTTAATACAGCTTTAAATAATCTGTAATAATAACTCATAAAGACTGTCTGAAATATTTTTCTTCAATAACATCAAGAATATTAGTTTCTCATGGTATCAGACAGATGATCCTGAGCCAAAAATCTTTCACAATAATCCTTCTCATTAATCTTTCATAATAATCTTTTCTTTAAATCAACTTTTACAAGAATCAAACAAACTTCATACACATCTTTTCAGATTCAATAGTTGTTTTCAACATTTTTCTGTTCAAATCTCTTGAAATCAGATCTGGTTCAATAATCTTGTCTCAACATCTTTACGGATTCAGTTCATGTCATCTGCAACAATTGTTTATCAAAGAAGGAAAAATATGGGTTCAAATTCTAATTCCGCTGCTCAAATGGGTAATATATCTGATTTTACTTTTCCATTCACAAACATCTCAAACTTTGTTTCTACAAAATTAGGTTCGAATAATTTTTTGTTGTGGCAAGATCAGATGGAAACTATCTTGATTTCCACTGATTTATATGGTTATGTGAATGGAGAAATTCAAGAACCTGCAAAACAGGTTGAAATTGATGGAGTTTTAAAGATAAATCCAGCATGGATCTCCTGGAGAAAAATTGATTGTTTTGTTCTTAGTTGTATGAAAGCAACCTTTACAGATTCTATCTCTGGTGATGTTTTAGGATTGTCTACTGCTAGGGAAATTTGGGAATTTCTTGAAATTAGCTTTAGAAGTCAATTCATGGCAAGAAAGAATATGCTTAGAAATCAGCTTCATAATGTCAAGAATGGCAATTTGACTATTTTGGTATACTTACATAATGTTAAGAATATTCTTGACTCTTTAGCACTATTGGAGAAAAAGTAAGTGATACTGATTTGGTGATGTATGTGCTGAATGGCCTAGGGAGAGAGTTTGATACTTTTGTTATAGCTGCTCAGAACAGAGAGACTCCTTTTACTTTTGCAGAACTTAAACCAAGACTCTTGAATCATGAACAATGGCTTATTGAACAACAACATAATTCTAGTGTTACTTATGATTCTCAACAAACTACTGCATTCTATAGTAGAAATGGGTCTTTTAATGGTAATGGGAGAGGAAAATCCAAGAATACTACTGGTAATGGATCTCATAATAATTTCAGTGGAAATGGAAGAGGTAATTCTGGTTATAATGCAAGAAGTTATGGAACTGGTTCTTCTCAAGGAAATGGTTTTTATCAAGGCAGTAGTTCATCTCAAGGGAATAGTTCATCTCAAAGTAACTTTTATCAAGGCAGTAGCTCTGGTCAAGGGAATGGAGGTAGAAGATATTTCTCTATGGTTGATTGCCAAATTTGTCGTAAAAAGGGACACTATGCTAGCAGGTGTTATTTTAGATATCATCCTCCAACTTTTGTTAATTCTACCAATGAAGCACAACATGGTTCTTCTCAACAAGCTTTCACTACTTTAAATGAGGAGAGTCCTTATTCTGATCCTTCTACATCCACTGCTTCTCACTGGATATCTGATTCTGGAGCAACTGCGCATATGAATGGAGATGAGACTCTACTACAACATACTTCAAATTATAAAGGAAAGGATCATGTTCAAGTTGGAAATGGTAAGGCTCTTACTATTACTTCAGTAGGTACTTCAAATATTGTTACATCTGCAAATAGTTTCAAATTGAATAAAGTTTTAGTAGTGCCGGCTATGAAGCATAATTTACTGTCAGTAGCAAGATTTACTAGAGATAATGCTTGTTATTTTAAGTTTTATCCATATGGCTATGAAATAAGAGATTTGCGTACTGATGCTTTGCTTGCTCATGGAAAAGTAGTCAATAATTTGTATCATATTCTTAACATGCCTTATTCTCATTGTTCTTTATCTGCAACTTTGTCTGCATCTTCCAATACTTGGCATGATAGGTTAGGTCACCCATCTAATCTGATTTTATAGAAACTTCATTCCAATAATAAAATTGTTTTAAGCAGTGCTATTCCTTCAGCTTTGTGTCAACCTTGCCAGCTTGCCAAAAGCAAAAAGCTACCCTTTTACTTGTCTTCCTCACATGAGCAAAAACCTTTAGCTTTAATACATTGTGATGTTTGGGGACCTACCATTCCTTCTCTTCATGGTTATAAGTACTATATTCTTTTTGTTGATGATTTTAGTAGGTTTCATTGGATTTATCCAATGGAACTGAAATCTGATGCTGCACAGTGTTTTCAACATTTCAAAACTCATACAGAAAATTTATTTTCTACTAAAATTTTATCTTTTCAAGTTGATGGTGCAGCAGAACTTGTTAAAGGTTCCTTTTATGCTTTGTTACAATCTAGTGGCATTAATGTCAGGATTTCTTGTCCAAAAACACCTGAGCAAAATGGGCTTGCTGAACGAAAACATAGGCATATTACAGAAATGGGAAATACCCTGTTGTTTAATTCCTCATGTCCCAAAGAATTTTGGTATGATGCTTTCTTAACCGCCACTTATCTTATAAACAGAACTCCAACTAAAATTTTAAATTTTAAATCTCCTTTTGAGGTTCTTTTTGGTCATTCTCCAGATTATTCCTTTTTAAAAGTGTTTGGCACTGTTTGTTATCCTCATCTTGCTCACTCAAGAGCATATAAGCTTTCTCCAAAATCAGTTAAATGTGTTTTCATTGGTTATAGTACTCTTCACAAAGGGTACAAATGTTATAATCCTGTTCTTAAAAAGCTTTATGTTTCAAGACATGTTGTCTTTTCTGAATCTGAATTTTATTATGCTTCTAATAATACTTCTTCTCCTTCATCCTCATCTTTAGTAAATGATTTAAGTTCTTCTGTTCCTCATGAAGTTCTTCCTTCTACCACAATGGTCACTAGATCTCAAAAAGGTATTTCTAAACCTAAAGTTTTTCATGATCATGTTTCACATCTTTCAGTCAAACATCCTATATCTTCTAAATATACAACATTGTTGACTACTTTAACTGAGCCTAAGTCATTTAAGACAGCAATACAAAATCCTAAGTGGCAGGGTTCAATGAAGGAAGAGTATACAGCTTTAATGGATAATGATACCTGGGAGTATGTTGCCCCTGAGCCACATATGAATATCTTAGGATCTAAGTGGGTGTATAGGATCAAACAAAAATCTGATGGTTCTATTGATAGATTGAAATCTAGGCTGGTTGCTAAGGGTTATGCACAACAAGATGGAATTGACTTTAATGAGACATTTAGTCCAGTTGTCAAATCTCCAACTGTTAGAGTGGTTCTCTGTTTAGCAATTACATATAACTGGCCAGTGAAACAATTAGATGTAAGCAATGCTTTTTTGCATGGCTACTTGACTGAGGATGTTTATATGACACAGCCTCAAGGTTTTCTTAATCCAGATTATCCTTCACATTATGTATGTCATCTTAAAAAGAGCTTGTATGGGTTGAAACAGGCTCCTAGAGCTTGGTTTCATAGGTTTAGCTCATTTCTTATTACTTTTGGGTTCAAGAAGTCTATCTCGGATAATTCTATGTTTGTGTATTCTTCTTCAGCTGGTATTCTCATTTTACTTCTTTATGTTGATGATATCTTATTAACTGGTAGTTCTTCTAAGATGATTGCTGATCTTATTACTTCTTTGAAGAATGAATTTGCTATGAAGGAGTTAGGAGATTTGGCATTTTTCCTTGGTATTGAAGCTATTAGAAGTAGTGATTCTATTATTTTAACTCAAAAGAAATACACTTTGGAGTTGTTAGCTAAGGCAAATTTATTGGAGTCCAAGCCATGTGACACACCAGTAGTTAAAGCTAGCAGATTGTCTATTCATGATGGAGTAAAATTGACTGATCCAACTATATATAGAACTCTTGTAGGAGGATTACAATATCTTACAATTACAAGACCAGACATATGTTTTGCAGTGAATTATGTTTCTCAATTTATGCATTCTCCTTCTGATTTGCATTTACAATTGGTTAAGAGAATTTTGAGATATTTAAAGGGCACAATTGATAAGGGTCTTACATTAAGAAAGGGAGATGTTTCTAGCTTAAAGCTTATACTGATTCTGATTGGGCTGGATGCCCTGATACAAGAAGATCAACCTCTGGTTATGCAGTGTTTCTGGGTTCAAATTTGGTGTCCTGGTCTTCTAAAAAGCAACCCACAATTGTCTAAATCTTCTCGGGCAGGTTTAGTATAAATGTCTTTCTGTTGTAATTCTTTGAAGTTACAATGGTTTACATATTTATTAGCAGATTTGAAGATTATCATTCAATCAGTATTGTTGTTGTGTGATAATACTAGTGCAATTTCCTTGGCAACTAATCCTGTTTTTCATGCCAGGACAAAGCACATAGAGATTCATTATCACACAGTTAGAGAACTTGTTGAAGAAGGATTTTTAAAGCTACAGCATATTTCTTCAGAGGATCAGCTGGCTGACTTATTCACAAAAGGATTATGCTTTCCTACATTCTCCAGACTTCTACACAAACTTTTGGATTCTTCTGCAGACATGGACTCTTCTACTGCATCTGCTTCTTCTGTTACCATATCAGAAATCCACTCTTGAGTTTGTTTGTTTTTCTTTTGTGTCTTCTCAATTTGATTCTGTTTTTCACAGTATCATATTGAAGGGGGAGTATTAGGTATATGTGAGTGTGTCAGATAAGTGTGTGTCAAGTCAATTAGTCAATGATTGACTTGACTTATGCAGATTTAATACAACTTTAAATAATCTGTAATAATAACTCATAAAGACTGTCTGAAATATTTTTCTTCAATAACATCAAGAATATTAGTTTCTCACAATCTTCAGGATCAAATTCCTTCGCGACTAATGGAATTTGACAAGGACCACCCTTCGAACGTAACACAAATTCGTTCGCAATACGAATTGTGTTTCCACTAAACTGATAAACACCTCGCTGGAGCTTGGTCAGTATCTCGTAGAAAAAAGGATTGGCTGGATCATATAGAGGAAAAGAAAGGCATGCCTTCAATTGACCAAGAGTTATGATGATTCTGGTAGAAGACCAAGTCTCTGATATAATCCATCGATAGTTCATCTCCATAAACTTGTCTGTAGTAATGGGAGGAGAAACCGAAGAATCAATGGCTGGAGTTAAAGTTAAACCTTTTCTCTCAAAATCGGCTTGAAAGTCTTCAAGGGTTTTGGATGTTGTAGGAGAAGGAATCTTCTTAGGAGCCATCGGGATTAAGAGATTTTGAAATCTTGAAATCGAAAAGAGTTATGTAAAAAAAACACCGGGAAGCGAGAGAGAAGAATTTAAGAACAGAACAACAAAGAAAAAGGGTGGAGGATGTAGTTTGAGAGAAAATAAGGAAAGAAAAAGAGACCGAGTATTTATTATGGAACTGAAAGGTAACCGGCAAAGGCAGGTCACGTAGTTATAGGGAGAAGTGGAACCGGTTATAGACGGTTACAAAAGATCATGGGGAACATGAGAGCGAGAAAGACGGAAACATGGCGTTTACGAATTTAATGCAAGATTCTAAATCCATTCTTAATCCTTGCGAATGGAATGAGAAAAGGCAAAATATAGGTACAAAAATCCTACTCGCCACGTGGTCGAACGAGGTTAAATGAAATATGCGAAGTGAATCTCAAAACAGAAGATCTTTTATCAATCTCGAGGGGAAATGTCAGTGATAAGTCAAATCAAGTGTCATAATTACTTATACGAAAATTGGATCTACGAAGTATAAATCTAATGAGAATATTAGAACTGTGAAATAATTACTGATAGCCAGCAAGCGTGATAAGTACAATCGAGCGAGAAAGTAAGTAACAAAGAAACAACCACATGAAGTAAACAGTAGTTTCATGCGAAGATAAATTGTTGCGCAAAAAATGGGACAACAGTACCGAAAAGTTACCAAAGTTATCGGCGAAAAGACTGAAATAACTTTATTAAAAATGACTTGGGCGAAGTAAAAAGCAGAATCACGCGAATTATGTGATTATCTTCGAAGTAGAATGAGTTGTATCCCACTACTCAGTTTTGCCTATAAATAGAGACCTTAGTTGATTGTAAAAGGGGTTGGATATCTTGTATGAGGTGAGGTCATGTTGAGAGAAGATAAATTAGGGTTCTTGTGAGTTCAACACTTATAATATCATCATCATCTTCATCGGGATATCTATCAAATAAATAAAGAAATATTTCTAGTTCGCTTACTTAAATTATGTCTTAAATCTATTTTATTACTATTTGGGTGTACTGCTGGATTTCAGTAGTTACAACTAGATTGGCAGGATTTTCTCCTGGTGCTAGAGGAATGGTGCCCATCTATTCCAAGATCATTAATCACAATAGATTCTTGTCCATTCTGGATTTAAGCTGTTATTCCTGTTGAGTTAATGTCAAAAGAATTAGGATTTGAAATTGGCAAAGTTTTTGGCGTCGAACCTTTGCAGGTTGATGAATTCAGTGACAATGAAGGAGAAACACCCAATATTTTGAGTCTTAGAGTAATGGTTAACGTGGCGAAAAGAGTGATCGGTGGGTGTTGGTTAGCTCTCCCCAAGAACGAAGAAGATGTTGATGGTGATGATAAGCTGTTGTGGGTGACTTTTGAGTATGAAGAATTACCTTGTATGTGTTACCTTTGTGAAATGATTGGTCATTATGCTGGTAGATGTGTAGCCTTGGTTGGATAAAAATTATGTGCATAAAATTTGAAACCGAGATTGCACCGAGATTTGGACCCGAGATCTCCCCGATACAAAATTGTACCAGTGTTTCGGCCTCGTCCGAGACAAACCGAAATCCAATATTAACTACATTTGTTTGATCTTGAATTTGGGTCATTGTAACAGAAAGCGCGCACTGAAGATTTTTTGGCCTTGAAGTTGACAATGTAAGACAGCAAAGCATAGATGTCTACAAGATAACTTTAAAAGTTCTCCAAAAATCAGCGAACATTGATCATACACATAGCTAAAAATGGTAGGTGGTTTTGATCGCTATTATGACGTGCAGTACCAACATTAGCTGGACAGAGAGGAAAAAAAAAAAACAATGAATGCTTGCATGTGTAGAGATAATGAGTGGTAGAAGAAGGCTAAGACATATTAATAGTTGTTAGAGAAGAGACTTTTTTTAAAAGATATTTACGGATCAATAATTATGGTGGTTGCAAAACAAAACATCATTATTTCATTTTGAAGTTATTATGTGAGTTAATGTTGACAGATTAATAGTAAAAAAATATTAACTATATATACATCTTGAACTAGACTTGCCTCAATTTTGACATACATGCCAGCCTTAAGGTCGTTAATGGGTGTGTGAAATCAAATCCCCGCCTCAAAAGACTTCTGTCAATTACACTTAATTACTGTAATAAAAATTGCCTCCACCACTTGGAAATGTGAAATCCGATCAATACAAGTCAAATAATTAGAAAACTCGGTGGAACATGCGTATATAAAAATGAATGATTAATCCATAGTAACTACCAACATTAGCATACGTGAGTGATTACTGGTAGAGCGCACCAATATTAGAATATAAAATACACGATTTACAGAGCTGCCATGTGAGCGCATGTGCAACATGCTGTAATACTTGCTACTCAAAAGTTGACTCAGAGGATTTGAAAATCCTCACTTTTGAAAGGAGCACAGCTGCACATATGATGATGGATTCGTAAATGGCGATTTAAACATAATACTGCCATGTAATTGGGCCGAATTTAGTCAATAGGAGACCTTTATATACGACCACTTTTTGTAAATCTAAGTGATCAATTACCACAAAAAGATTGAGAATGGTCCATGTCGAAAACCAAAAATATCCCTCTCTTTTAAATCAATTACTATAACTCCTTATATATCCTATTTTTTTAGGGGTATAATTGGAAAGCAAACTTTAATATAATATATCTAAAAATCCGTGCCTTGGAATTTTACTTAATTTTATCTTGTTGGAAAGCTAATAAAAAAATCTATCCAACGAGCACAAACAACAATATCAAATTTAGAGTTTTTACGAAAAATTCGGAGATATATTTATCATTTTAGGCACAATTTTAGAAAATTAAATGTATATTCATTATGCAAACCACCACAAAAGATACATAATAGTTTATGTAGCAAAATTTTGGTTTATGCATCAACTAATTTTCCGTTCGAACTAATAAAACGATGTACTCCTCCGTTTTAAGAAAATGATACTTTAATTTTAGGCACAATTTCGAAAATTGAATGCATAGCCATTATGCAAACCACCACAAAGGATGCATAACACATCATGCAACCATATTTTGGTTTATGGATCGACTAATTTTTCGTTTTCCCTTAAAGTGATACTTTCACAACCCATTTGGGAAAAGTGAAACTTTCGCCTGTTTAGAAAAGTGATCACTTTTTCTCGAAACCTAGCGAAAATATCACTTTTTCCTAAAACCAGCCGAAAGTATCACTTTTTCGGAAACGCTTAAAGTAATCGCAGACGAACCCCATGTTCTGATTCTTTTTCGGTCGGCCCTCCCACCGTGGCAACGGTCGTACTAGTTGTATTTAACAAATATATTACGTATGTTTTGTGTCTATATAATGGTTACCATCTGATAATCATCCCATCTTCTCACTTTCAAATTCATAAATTCCCCTCTTAAAAACGTACTCTTCATCGCAGTATGTTTACTAAAGAATTGAGTAATGATGGTAATAACCGATCTCAGGGAGAAATGACAGAGATTAAAGGCTTACTTCAAGTACTCATTCAATCTCAATCTAGACTTGCAGAAGCTCAAGCACAACAAGCAAGTATTCAAAATCAAATGCTACAGCAAGCAAAATGTCAAGAAATTATTCAAATCCAAATGCTAGAGGTTCTAAGAAACAATAGCGCTGGTAATAAGCAACAAGGTACGTATTATTTTTCTTTCGTCGATTCATTCTTCGATTTCATACTCTTTTGGAGAAAGTAAACTTAAACAAATTAAAGAGGGTTATATCTCGAAAATTGCCACAACGTTGATCTGAAAACGTAAATATCAAATTAATGTTTATTGAATTTAAAATTAAAAAGCTTTCAAATTATGGTAGATATATCGAAGATAATTTTTTTCTTTTTCTTTTTTAAGTAGAGTATAATTCATAATTCTTTTATGTATCCTTAATTTATATCGCAACAATGTTATTGATATACCATGTAGAAGAAAATACGGTCAGCAATAATAATAGCGTTGATCCAGAAGATCATATGCATAGAGGAATCTGGTTGTGGTGGGGAAGAAAACCAGCCATCAAAAGTTGGTAAGCTATACATGATTACGTATGGGTTTCTATCAAATGATCGTATATATATTAAGGAATTTTCATTTTTCTTATTTATTATGTTATTAATTATTTTTTTGCTTATGTTGCCGTGTTAAGAAGAGAAAGTACTTCGGGCAATATATAATCCAAATAGAAGCGATCTACTGGTAGAAGGTGACTGCGAAAAGACTATCGAGTTTCTTAATAACAATCATGAAGCTCTAAAACACGGAATAACAGGGGACTCATATACAGTATTACATGTAGCTATAGGTAGAATAAGAGAGATCAGGCTTATTAAGGAGATTGTGAAACTCATGTCGCCAGAGTTACTCGAATACAGAGGTGGTGACGATGATTCCACAGCACTTCATTACGCTGCTCAGTATGGAAATGCCGAAGTTGTTCAATTGTTAATAAGTAAGAATCCGAGGTTGCCTCTGCTACTTGATAACAGAGGAATGACACCACTCGATATAGCTCTTCACAATGTTTCAATTGACCAGAAGGAGGTAGTTGAATATCTTTACTCTGTAACTAAAGACGTCCACCCAAGTCCGTTCTCGGGTAGTAATGGCGCATACACATTATGCCGATTAATTGAGGCCAATTTCTACGGTGAGTTAGAAAAAAAAAAATTCTACGGTTAGTTAGAAAAAAAAAACACACTAGCTTTTAAGTTAAAGTCCGCCGACATCCAATTCAAAAGTAATTTGGCAATCTGTAAAGTGGCCTTTCCGTATTATTAGGCCGAACGGCAAAGCGAGGAGGACTCTATATATGGTGACTTTGTGTCGATAACGCGAAGCGTGACATTTTTTTTCAATTACACAAAAAGATTGAATTTTGGTCCGGACACCTGAAAAGACTAAGATGTCCCTCTAAATCAAATTTTACCTTTTTTCCTTTATATTTTTTCGTAAATAAATCAAAAGAATGGGAATAAGGTATTAGACATTTTTGTAAATAAACCAAAAAGAAAGGACACAATAAGAAATGCATTTTTTATATATTTAAAAACCTCGTATATTTCAAACTACAAGTCGTATTTTTATAAATTTTATATATTTGGAAAGCCCTTTAAATTAGCTACGCAATGAGCACAAACAATGCTATCAAATTTTTGTTTTTCAATTTTTTTTATTATTCTCCAAATTTTGTATCTTTTTCTCCTTCAAAATTAGGCATAGATTAAAATTAGGCATATCTTAAAAAAATTGAAAAAACTACAAGAAAAATAAAATGATTGACTAAGTATAAAAAACAACTAATTTTAAAATGAAAAGCACAACATATGGTGTTGAATCACCACCAAATTATTTGCAAAGTAAAAATATACCATGGCTTACCTGTCTGGAAAAATGATACTTTCGCGTCGTGTTTGGAAAATTATACCTTCGTGTCGCCTCAGGAAAAATAATATTTTCACTCTACCTAAGGCAGTAACTAAATTGTGAACACAAAATTTAGTTTTACGTCAATTTTTTCGGTCGGCCATCCCACCGTGGTAACGGTCATCTAGTATTTAGTGTTTATTAAGAGTACATTACAATATGAGATCATTATTATTGACATAGTATTATTAATTATCATCCAATCTGTTTTCTACGGGTCTAAATTTGTGCACCCAGAAATTAGAGTGCACAAACACTCCTCTTATTACCGGTAAATTTATTTTAAAAACTACTTTGCACTGGAAATAGGAAAGAATAGTGGTTTTTTTAAAATCAACTACCTAATAATAAGAGGATGCATGTGGGTGGGCAAATTTGCACTCCACTTATATTCATATATATTCCAGTCGTACATGACGTTTCTGATCATTCGTTATGTTCTTCTGTGTAGACATAGCTCTTTGCGTTGTCAAGAAATTTCCAGAAGCGGCTCTGACGAAGTCAAATGGTACTTGCGGATTGGAGATGATGGTTCGAAGGCCCTTTTCATTTAAAAGTAGCGCTAAGCTGACATGGTGTCAAAACCTCATCTACTCGTGTTAGTTCATCATGCATGATCTCTTTGTAATCTTATCGAAATATCTTTGTTCATATATAAAATTAATCGAACTCCAAATGCGCAGCAATTCAAGTGGATATGAATTCTACATGTATACAATTAGTGGAACCGGCCGAATGCACAATTAGGGACGAAGAGAACCCTCTGAAAGAAAATTTAGATGGTGCCGAAGTAGCCGAAAGCTTGGAATTCTCCTCATCAACTACTTCTGATGGGATCATTATGTCCTACATAAGACGAGGTATTTTCCTTGGAATGTTAATTACCTCGACTTTTAACTTTTACAAGTGCTTAACTAATCAAAGATCCAAGAGCACCAGACACTCTTACGTTATTTAGACTGTCTACTTGAATTATCAATACTCAAACGTGATCAAGTGTTTTGTTTTAATGGTGGTTTCATTCTACTCTTATATCAGCAATTGCTATCGAACAATTATATAGCCAAAAGCTGGTGCACCAACAAGCAGTTGCATTGATTAAACAAATCTTACTGGAGATCTGTAGATCCACTTTATTATTGTCATTTTTGAACAATAATCCAAACATCATGAAGATAGCTATAAAGCATGGGATCATAGAATTTATAGCATTGTGTCTCGAAAAAAATCATCATCTAATTTTTGATAAGATATCGGGAGAAACAATGATAAAAATGGCTATTACAGAACGGAAAGAAACGATAGTGAGTCTCATATGTCAAACCAGTGACAAACTTGGACAGAAGATGGATATGGTTTCCAGAAAAGATTTGGACAAGAATACCATTTTGCATTATGCGGCCAACTTAGCGCCTTTCGCTCAACTCAGTTTGGTCTCAGGTGCAGCCCTCCAAATGCAGCGAGAAATGCAATGGTTTATGGTAAGTATAATAACTTCGAACTCCATCTAACATAACAAGCAACTTTTCGTTTTTTGCTCAACTACCTATACGAGTATATATATGGTCTTGTTATTTTGATTACAAAAGAAAAGAAAAAGGAAAACGAAGAAAGTACTCATGACAAGAAAGTGCATTATTATTTTTTTTAATTTCATATAAGCTTAATTACTTCTTGTCACCTAACTCTCTTGCACCCTGCACCCTGTTTATGTTTATTTCTTGCTTCATGATCGTCTAAATTGTTATCAAGTGTTACTTCACCGTTCATAATTTTATTTCATGCAGGGGATAAAAAGTATTATACGGGAAAGTGATAGGTTCACTAGAAATAAAGAAGGAAATACAGCTCAATTCATATTTACAGAGGAACACAAAGAGTTGGTGAAGGAAGGACAAGATTGGTTGAAAGATACATCTAGATCATGCATGATAGTTGCTGCGTTAATTGCCACTGTAGCATTTGCAGCTGCTTTTAATGTTCCAGGAGGTAATATTAATGACACTAAGAACCCGCGGAATGGCACCCCAATTTTCTTAGGAAAATCTTCACTGACAGTGTTTGCGGTGGCAGATACCTTGGCTCTGTTCTCTTCGATTACATCGGTACTCATGTTCTTGGCTATGCATACTTCAAGATATGCAGAAATGGATTTTCTAAAGTCTTTACCGCAGAAATTAATATTCGGTCTTGCTACTCTTTTTATATCTATGGTGGCTATATTGGTAGCTTTTGGTGCATCATTGTTTATTCTGGTTGGAAACAGATTTTCGCTAGTTCCAATTCCAATGGCATTGCTTAGCTGTTGTCCTCTCGGCCTCTTTGCGTGGTTGCAACTACCATTGTTTATCGAAATGCTTCGCTCTACATATTGGGGTAGCCTCTTTCAGAAACACAGATATATCGATCTTTCATCTACTAAAAACGGCAACAAATTGAGGAAGAAGAAAAAGGAAAATTAACAACAAAAAGAAATAGGTGCAGGGTGTGTTAATCACTCCATATATTTATCTTGTTTTAGGTTTGTTTTTGATGTTATGTGAGGTATTTTTCCTTCGGGTTGGTTGTTTTGGATAGCTTTTTCTTAGGCCTTATGTGCCTAGCTTCTGTACTTTCGTTTTCCCTTTTAATAAAATTTTAACCTTTCTCCTTCAAAAAGAAAAAACAGAGAAAGAAAGATGATAAAGCATTCAGCTCTTGGTAATGAGCTCTAAGTAACGAGAGAAATCTCTGTAGTTCACTGTCGTTTTATGACAGAGTAGCCAAATAGAGGCAGTGCAGTGTATCGTGTTTTAATATAACCATCTAATGGAATCGCAGTTCCTTTTTTTTTTTCCGACCATAAGCTTAAATTTACTTTTCAAAATATTATAGAAATCTATTGCATACAGTGCTATTTAAGCTGATCCTAAGTCACAACTACAACAAATAATTTTTCCTGATTTTTTTTTCTTTTGAATTTTGTTTGATTTATTGTGTACTCCAAATTGCGGATTGTGAATGTCAATGATTCTCAGAGAAACTAAATTGCGGACTGAGGATGGGATTCCACCCGACAGCCGATTTCCAGATAAACCGAGATCCGAAAGAGAAGACATATGTAGGAACACGGAGGTTGGAACTGGACCGGATAACTGATTATCACTGAGGTACATCCTTTTGAGTTTAGTAAGGTTTTGAAATGAGGCAGGAATTTGACCTTCGAGTTGGTTCGTGTCGATGAACAAATCAGTAAGGTGTGATAATTTTCCAAGTGCAGGAGGAATTGTTCCCACCATACCTATTTAAAGGGGGTGGAGAAGGAAACTTCATGGGTACGAGTGAAGGAAGTGTGCAGGAGAAAGTTGCTGCAGTGAAAAGGGATTTGTGCAGGAGACAGTTGCGCCAGTAAATAGGGAAGAGCATATAGGAAGTTTGCTGAAAGGAGAGTCAACCGCCTTTGACTCCAATGATTATTTTTTTCCCCTGGAAGCATGAAATTTTTTACTTGGCCGTACTGGGGTATACCCATATTAATTAGGGTATATCCAATTTTAAGTGGACTTTTTTATAGGGCTAAGGGGTGACCAAAAGGAACGAATTTATCTTGGTATCCTCAACAAATTCTTTTTCCCAACCTAAAAACCACTACTTCTGATTTCCATCCTTCTCTTTTACTTCTCCCAACCAAGAAAAACTCGTTGATTAAAAAGTAGTCCTTTGTTTTAATCAAACTCGAATGAGTCCACTCTCCTTCCTAACCTAACGACCAACAATTTTTTTTTGATACGTGAAAGCCGAATCCAGGCCCTACCCCAACCCATCAAGTTGGACTGGCCCCACTGTCAGACCCAACACCGCTAAACCTACTATACAACTAATCTGCTACTTTATTTTGTTGTTTGATTGTCAAAATAAGGTCATAAAAATTAGAATTGTTGATTTGCAGTTATACAGTCGTCAGGGTATTTCTTCATCAACCCTAACTAGGCCCTAACAACCAATAAGCCGAGTTAGGTCCCGATTTACACGGGTCTGGGTAGGGTTAACCTGCAAGTTTAACCCTAATTGCCAGGTCTCACCCGCCATGATAACTTCATCCAAGAGCGTCTTGATTTATTTCCCATGCCTCCATTTTCTAAGACCCAATCTAAAACCCTTAATTTGAAAAACGGAGTATATTTTCTTAATCACAGAAAAAGAATTTATAATTGTAAAAAACATTATAATTGAACAAGAATTTATAATTGAAAAACGGAGTGTCAGTGTAATGTTTTTTTACAATAATAAAACAAACTCCCCCTGTTTTTTTACACTAATCTGTTGAGCAGTTTGCTATATAATATGAAAGAAGAATTACTATAATATTATTACTGTAAAAATCCAACAAAACCTTTCGTATGGATAATATAAATATATTTTTCAAAAAGTAATATTATGTTATATATATTTATATATATGGGTGATAACATTTGTAATTTGTCTATTTTACTTCGAAACTCTGTCCTTCGTTGGATTGAAGATCATAGTTAGAAAGTTATCTAGGAGAACGATCAAATTCAGTTATTCTCATAAGTGAGACCTAATGTTAGCTTTTTGACTTTACAAGTGATTCCGAAATCCGATTCGAGGTTCGAGGCTCCTTCCGCGTTTTAAATATAACACCCTAAAGAAAGAGTACAAGGCAAAGGTGAGAACAGATAACATATATTTATGGTGATTTTATAATATTATCTTACGAGATCTTTATCTTTTTTATCGATTTTATGGTATAATTACAGTAGAAATTGACGTTTAATCCCAAACTTTGTGAGCTTTGGACGCTTTAGTCCATCCATCTGAAGCCCAGTACAATCTAGTCCAAAAAATCCCCGCCTGGTACAGTTTAGTCCAAACATGGACGATTAAGTCCAAATTGACGAATGAGTCCCGATTTAGGGAGTTTTCCATATACCATAATTACCCTTGAACGATTCCTGATATATAAAGCGTGATTTTGAAATCGAATTCTTTGGATCTGAAACTTGAATTCAAAACAGGATGCATCTCAGAGATTAGTTTTGGGAGGCGATTTAATAGTTTCAGAGAGGATTTGATCGTTTATTCATCATATTTCAACTCAGGTTACATTCGAAAGTGTTCTAGAGTCGAAAATTCTTAATCTCAGATTTGAAGAAACGACAGAGTGAGAAATAGATCATTCCAGGTTTGAATTCAGAGGTGATTTAACAGATTCGTAGAGTTTAGATTTGATTTGATTGTTAATGGAGCAGAATTCAACCTCGGGTTAGTTTTCTTTTGGTTGTATTTCATCTGTTACATCTAATTTTGAGGTTTTGTTTCTGAATTTTTGTTTTTCTGAGTTGATCAGTTGATGATATCAATTCGTATGATCTTGAGTTGTTATTTTGTTATATACTAGCTTTTGATTCTCGTGATGATGATGATTTACTGTTAATACTAGATCAATTAGATTTTTGTTTACTGTTGTTTAATGTTGATTTTTTAGTTTTATGATGCATGATATGAAATCGAACTGATACTAGATCATAGTCTTCTGATTTATTCAATCATGTGTTCCAGTAAGATTCTGGAGCTTAATTGATGGAGTATTTTATCTAGGTTTACTGTTACTTGATGTTTTTGGCTTCGATTAAATGTGTACTTTCCTGTTGTTTGTAGGTGAAAATGGTTTCTGCTGATTTCAGTAATTGTGGGTGTGTAGGTGAGAAATAATTTAAACCCTAAACAATGTACTGCAAGGGAGTACTTTAGATTCGAGAGATCAATCTGTACAAGTCCGACCTAAACCAAAAAATGGCCGTTCCAGAATTGCTTCGGTCACAAAGTGGAGGAGAATGGGTTGGTTTTGGGGAGGGAAGAAAGGAAAGTGGTGAGACCAGAATAGTTGATTCTGGAAGAGTAGTTGGGTTACTACGACTTGTTATCAGAAAAGTGAGAGAGCTCACAAGGTGAGCTAGCAAGTAAGTATTTCTGAGTGTTGTATCTCCCGTATGAACTTGTTGTTCAATGGAAATAAGTAAGACCTATTTATACAAGTCGGAGTAAAAACGTACCTTGGTCTCATTAAGGAGTGGGGAAGTAAAAATGGGAGGAGGTGGTAACCGTATGCATGGAATTTGTGTTCCATAAAGTGGTTAACACATGAAACTGGTTTTCATGAAACTGCTAACGTTATGGAATTGATGTCCCATAAAGTTATTAACGCATGTGCTTTATGTCCCATTAACGTTTCACACATCAGTTCCCGTATTTACTAACCGCCTCACCCTTATGACACTTCCTTATGACGGGCGTAGTGTACGCCGCATGCTGTAAACCACCAAACTAATACCCA
Source organism: Papaver armeniacum (assembly GCA_023531295.1). NCBI lineage: Eukaryota > Viridiplantae > Streptophyta > Magnoliopsida > Ranunculales > Papaveraceae > Papaver > Papaver armeniacum. Next base: position 123,448 of record JAJJWW010001076.1, on the reverse strand, counting down.
AAGAGGATCCCCGAGTTTGTGATGATGTCTCGAATGTTTTGGAAAACATGTAGCACGTTGTTGTGGCTTGGCAAGTCAAGCTCGGGAAACTTGCCAGCCTGGTGACCTTCGACGGTCGAGATTTTGCATCTTGAGAGGAGAGACAACCGTTGATCGTTGCACGCCTTCGTTTTGGTAGCCGCGTAGTGAGGGTCAACGTGGTGGCGCGACTAGGTTGGCATGCCGTTGGCATGGCAAGGTTTGGCGTGGCCAAACTTAGGTTTTCGGGCCAAAGGTTACCATGTGTTGTCTGGTAACCTTGGATGGCTAGGATTTACTCCTGGGATTGAAGGGAAACCGTTGATAGTTGTACGCCTTCGTTTTGGTAGCCGCGTAGTGAGGGCCAACGTGGTGGCGCGGATAGGTTGGCATGTCGTTGGCATGGCAAGGTTTGGCGTGGCCAAACTTAGTTTTCAGTGTATCTTTGCTCTCCACTTCTGCAGTTCAGCTGATCGAAGATACCGCAGCTTCTGCAGTCCAGCTGACCGCAGCCGCTACAATACAACTTTGCTCGTCGCTGCTGCATTCTGCAGTCCAGCTCTGTTCGCAGCTCCTGCAGTCCAGCTGATCGCAGCTGCTGCAGTGCAGCTATGTTCGTAGCTCCTACAGTCCAGCTGACCGCATCTGCTGCAGACCGGCTTTTTTGAAGCTGTTGTAACCCAGTTTTTCTCAATAATGCGGAGGACAGTTTTTGTGGCCGTCGTGGTCCAGTTTACCGCAATCATTGCAATCCAGTTCCGCAGCAACTATTGTGATCTAGTCGACATCGCTGCTGCTATCCTGATTCATATAACTACTGAAGACATATAAATATCGATGTCACATCCAATAGCACAATCAAGACCATTGGAGGTCCAACAACACACAAAGTCTGTTACCATCTCAACTACTAAAGGGTCACACCATTTCGCTCACAACTACCTCCGCTCAGTCCGTAATTGACAGCAGCTTAATACCAACAGCTCACACATATTCCAGCAGAGTGACGTCAAATATAGCTCATCTTTTCCAAACAACAGTTACTAGTTTAGTTCTACACAACTACCACGATCTAGTTTTTATCAATAATTACAACTCACTTTCAACACTCCGCTCCAGCATCACGCTTCCATTGCAAAACAGATCAGCCTTCAGTCCTATTTGTTTTTCATACAACAATGGTTCATTCCCAACGGTTTCCTGACGGTCTTCCCAAAAAAATAGCCTCACTTGGGGGCGACTTGATTACGATTTCCACAATCAACGAAGGCAGTTTTCTTTTCGCTTCAACAAAAGAAATTTACTCTCGGGGGTGTCTTGATTTGCGCAAACAACAAGGGAAGTTTTCCAATCACCTCAGCATCAATAATCCATACTTGGGGGCGAGTTTTGTCATTGACTAAGGAAAACGAAATTTTCTTAACCCCCAACAAGTTGGAGGTTAAGAGGGGACGATGTTTGTACCATAAGTAAAAATGCCACATAATGGGCCCAATTGGTACTTGAATCATCTTTTGGCCCTCATCCAAGCCTGCTAACCATCCAACCTAAGCAGCCCACCAGCCTGCCCAGTATTACATAAATTCAATAACCGGTCAATAGTCAAAGTCAACGACCGGTCAATGGTCAAAGTCAACCATCAGTCAATGTCAAGGCCGTGTTGCCGATGGTGCTGCCATGCAGTTTCCATCCATGTTGCCGTTGGTGCTTCCATGCAGTTTCCATCCATGTTGCCAATGGTGCTGCCATGCAGTTTCCACTCATGTTGCTAGCAGTGCTGCCAACCAATTCCCAGCTAAGTACTCTATCGCATTGCCAGCCAGTTAATCCAATCTGCTAGTCGGCATCCATCCATACTTCCAACCATTATGCCTGTCAACCATCAATCCAATCTGCCAATCTGCCTCCATCCATACTTCCAACCATTATGCCTGTCAACCATCAATCCAGTCTCACAAAGATGCGCGAATTAATTCAGAAGCATGCAAAAGCGCTTCATGCGTAATTAAACATGGAGGCATCAATGAGCAGTTTCATGCAGAATTAAACTTTGAGGCATCAATGAGTAGTTTCATGCGAATTAATTCAGGAGGCATGAATGTGCGTAATTAAACAAGGAGGCATGAATGAGCAGTTTCATGCAGAATTAATGCAAGGGAGTAAATACCATTTATATTCAGGATTGTATAAATAGAGGGAGAGGTAGCCAATACAAAAAAAATGGCATTATAATTCCAAATATCAATAAAATATTACTCCTCTACGGGATTCGTCCGTGGATGTAGGCAAACCATGCCGAACCACGTTAAACCTGTGTCTCTTTATTGGTTCTTCAATTCGTCTCATAACCCAAAATACACATCAAATAATCGATTCAATCGTGTTTCGTACCCAAAAGTAATTTTGGGTGCAAACAATTTTCTTGGAGCAACTTCAAAAACTTGCACTTCCCTCTTACAATTTTCAATCTTTTCAAAACTCCCACATATCTTAGAAACAACAGCTTCAAGTTTTGTATCGCAAAAATGTATGATCACCTCAGCCATTTCACCAACAATTAACTAAAAAGTTGTAATAGATTTAGAATAGAAATTCAAGAAAAGTGAATTTTGGTGTGAATGAATTGTTTGAAGATGATGCTAATTTATAGAGGTAAAAAGGTGAATTTCGAATTTTCAAAAACTATATGTTCGCGTTTTTGCTACAAACGCTTGTGTGCGTAGGGAAGGACGCCGCGTTCAAGCTTCAAACGCTGCGGTTGTAGTTCCACCACCTAGTTTGAGCTACAAACGCTGGCGCTTTTACTATGACCCGACGCTTGATAATTACCGCCCACTTCTTTTCCCATGATGGAGAAACATGTTTGTCCATCCACCTGGCTTAACAAAATTTTAAATTTGTACATTACCATCAGGGGCGGAAACACAGGTTGACAAAACCTCACCGGGTTATGAATTTTCCTTTGTCCAATTTTTTTTTTATCAGTTTAGTCCACCATGTTCATCAATTTAGCCCACCAAGGCCATCTGTTTAGTCAACCATTTACATGTTTGTGGTTTATTTCTTTTTATAAGATTAAGAAGAAGAAGAATAGGGTGAGAGTTGGTACATATTATGTAGTACTCGAGTTGTAGGGTAAGTGTTTGTTGAAATGCTTCAAAGTAAATGTGTTATGTATTTGCTAGTTCACCTGTAAAATCAAATATAGGCATAATTCTTTGTATGTAGGAGGTTATAGGAATCATTGGTGATTTATTTTGAATCAACTGGAAGTTTGATGAACTACATCAAAGAAATAGGATTATCAATGTATAGGTTATATGATTTCTTAGTTAGACATGATTTTCAGGTAATGGGCAGCTAGACAACTTGAATCTTAATCCCCCGGTAAATTCTTAGATTTGTTCAGTTCCTATGGCCGTTCATATGAGTCACAATATTCTCCGAGATGGTAACAACTACGGGGATGTTTCTTTAGAAGATGCTTATGGATATGCAATCCCAAGGCAGCAACATCATGCGGATTTTGCAAGTATATGGTAGGCTTGTGTACCACTGAATAAGGTCTGGTGGTGTCTCAACTAATAAGATTCAATGGCTTTTTCACAACACTACATAAAGCCACATCAAAAATATTAGTCGGGGAAATGGATAATCAGGTTGAAGGGTTTATGTACAACGACTTTTGAGAACTTGCTTTTCTAAATTTTTTAGGTTTTCTCATATTTATAGGGAGGTAACGCTTATACAGATTTCTTAGCTAAAGCATGGAGCTAATAGTTCAGCGCCTTCTTGATATGATCCCCCCATTGCGATACATACTGCAATGTGGGAAGACATATATGTTCTCCCCAATTATCGCTTTCGTTGGCATTTCATGGTCGACAATGACACTTGCATTATTTGGAATCAAACTGTTATTTATTTTTTTTAGGTATGACAAGTGAAGGGTAATCTAGTTTTAAAGAATGAGTACGAAGTATCCATATGTTTACAAAAAGTCTGGAACAAATGTTATCGTGCTAGATGGAAACTGGTTCTGTAATTCGTGAAGAAAGAGGGTTCTTGAAACAACTTTGTATGTGTCCTTCCCTTCGTACAGTTTTGATTTGGGAAAATTGGGAATATGTTTCGGATTCACTAATTGAGTTGGGGATCTATCCCATAACCGTAAAAATTAGTGAATCTGTCACATCCGTCAAAAGGTCCGTTAAGTAGTCAATTTCGGCCACTGACTGGTCAAAACGAGATATCGTTCCCTGGTAAAATTACGATTACACATATCAGTTCTCCTTCATCACCTGTTTATAACTTTTTCTTCATTATTAAACAGGAAACCATGGCAGGAATTGTAAACCTTCATGTGCATCTTAAACTGAAAACTCTATTTGACTGTTTCATTTTCTTGTGACAAATCATCTTAAACTATATTAGATTTTAAACACTATCATCGTGAATAATACCAAATTGATGATGTAACCCTAAAGATTCAAATCAATGAATTAGTTTCATCGGAAATCATCATCAATTGCAAGCTACCAGACAACCCAGATAAAACTACTGTGCATCTTAATGTAAGAATCTTTTTATGATTCAAATCAATAAATTAGTTACAAAGGTATAGAAGTTAAAATCTTAGCAAGAATGTAGTTGCAGATAGTTCCAGTACAACAAGGTTTAGTTATGAATTTTAATCTCGATTATGTCATAGTATACATGCACCTTCAATTACGGCTTAAGCTTCGATTGTAGAATAAAAGAGGAGCGACCAAGCAATAAATAATCCACTTACTTGGTTTTAAAGGAGAAAAAAGAGAGACGGAGATAACGAAAGAAGAAGATGCAAATTTAGACCAAGGTGAAAGGCTTAGCAGCAGCAGTCTTTTGTTCACATGTATGAAACCATATGCGTGCCACCTTGACTATTTAACGACAAATTTGGATGGATGAGACAGATTCACTAATTTTTACAGTTATGGGACAGATCCCCAACTCAATTCCTGAATCCGCGACATATTCCTAATTTTCCCTTTTGATAGGGATATCGTCTCGTATTTTAGTGCTTCCAATAGTTTTGATGTGAATAGGATATCTTAAGACATGCTATTCACATCCGTTAGAACACTCCACTTGTTGTCCATGCAACGACAGTTTGGATTCATAATAAGGCGACTCTTACAATTCTACAAGCTCAATAAATTAATGTTACTTAAGAGCACATTTTTTTGTTGTTTCCACATTGACCTGAGCAGGACAAAATTTTCTTTCAACCCCCTATTTTCGAAACCTGGTTCCCTCACCGATTACCATATGAATTGCCCTTACATTTTACAAAAAGTGACCAGCGGCGGAGCCATGTGCAATTTGTGGGTGGCCATGGCCACCCCAAGATTACGGGAATTAAGTAGGAAAGCATGTACATTTCCTCCCATATTTACTAATGTTGTGCTACGTGGCCCCTCCAAGAAAAGTTGGAAGAAATCTTCTGCCAAAATAACTCCACGTTATTAATGTTTTCCTTAATTTGTTGTAACTTCCCTTAAATCTAGCTAAATTCCCTTTTAATATATAGTAATAGATTTATTAACATTCATAAGATTCCGTAGTTTGTTAGGAAAAGAGTTTAGGTGGGTCTTCTATACTCTAATCTAATTGTAGTTAAAACTAAACGGAGTTAAAACCTAATTAAACAGGATCCTAATTCCTAAACAGGCAAAACTTGGTTGTAGATTGGAAGCCATTTCTAGCTTCCCGGAAAAACTCAAACACCGAAACAAGAATACAAGGTATGCACGCTATTAGCTGTGAGATTCTAATTACTAATCAGTTAGTTTACTTTTAATGATTTAATCTCAATACATTTATATTGGATTGTAATTGATCAAATTTTCTTTATTAATAACAAAGAACAAACAGAGATTGTACCAGTAATAGACAATACCAGATTTCTATCTTCTTAAAAATAAATTATATATCTCGGTCTTATTCTAGAAAAAAAATTATATGTCTCTATATGGCCCCTCCAACATTTAAATCCTGGCTCCGCCGCTGAAAGTGACCATACAGATTCCTCCCATTTATTTAGCTTCAAATTTACCGTCAAACCTTTAACCATCTGAAATGAATTTAGTGTTTTAAAGTCATCTTTTCGGAGGCTACGTATATTGGCAAGTGCACTACCCATGTAGTTCAAGTTCATAGATGATGACGCAGAGAAATAATCTTGTGGCACCATTAACTACTAATCGAAGTCGTCTAAAGATGGTCGTCTAATGAGAACGAGATCGTAACACGTGTTTGCAGATGATTTATTATTTTTTGGGAAGAATACTAGAGTCAATGTCTTGAATTTGAAGAAGATGATTAATCAATACTCAGAATGGTCGGGGCAGGAGATAAGTCTGCAATCGTTTTTAGTGGAGGCATGGATGATTTCAGGAAGTCTGTTACTATCACATATATGGGTGTTAGGGAGATGAGGAAAGATGAGAAGTATTTGGGTATTTTCCCTTTGTTGGCAGATTCAAAAGTTGACAGTTATAAGTTTTTAATTGAAAAATTCAGAGCAAGACTATCTGGGTGGAGGCAACATTTTTTAAACACTGCAGGCATCGCCGTTCTATCAAAGTCTGTCTCATCTTAGATTCCAATTTATTTCTTTGAGACATGTTTACTTCCTAAAACAGTTCTGAAGAATATTAAGAAGATTCAATGTTCATTCTGGTGGGGACATGAACTGAACATTCGAAAATTGCATTACATTGTTTGGGAGAAGATTTGTAAAGCAAGGGAAGAAGGTAGGCTATAAAGCAAGGGAAGAAGGTAGGCTAGGTATAAGAGACATGGAGAAGGTCAATAAATCTTTGATTTGTAAATTGGTTTGGCGATTTCTAACAAATAAGGATTCAATGTGAGTTAAATTGTTATCTGCTAAATATTTAAAAGGTGAATCTTTCTGGAATGTATCTGAAGTTGGTCAGTGTTCTTCTACATGGAGGAGTATATTAGAAGTGAAGAATATCATGGAGGAAAATGTTTGTTGGCTTATTAATAAAGGTGATGACATTAAAATATGGGATGATCCATGGGTTCCAAACCTATTAGGAAATCGACTGAAAAATTTGGGTTTTTTCTCTAACCAGGTGGCGATGGTCAAAGATTTTTTATTGCCTAATTCTAGGAGTTGGAATGTAGATCTTTTGGAGAGTTTATTTCCACCGGATATAGTGGAAAAAATAAAAAGTCTATACTTATCTGAAGAAGAATCTATTCAAGATACTTTGGTTTGGTTAAAATCTCCATTGGGTATTTTTACGACAAAATCATGTTATAAATCTTCGGCGGTTGATAATCATTCTTTTTCTTCAATAAGTAGCTTTCCCTGGAAAACTTTTGGAAGGTTTCAAATATATCTCCTAGAATTTTACTTTTTGTCTGGAAGTTGGTTCATAATGGTGTAGTAGTAAAGGAGAATATTGCAAGATCCAATACTTCAATTGATACCAATTGTACTCTTTGCTCAGGTCAAATGGAAACCATTGTACACTTACTATTTCATTGTCCGATATCAATATCTGTGTTTAGTGCTTTTCCATATCAGTTTCCTGATATTTCTGGGATATCAGATCCAAATGATATCATAATTAAGTGGTTACAGATGGGTGATGATTGTAAGTGTTTTATTATGGGTTCTTGTGTGATATGGAATATTTGGAAAATGAGAAATGAAATCATATTCAAGTCTATTAGATTCTCGAGAGAAAGGTGTATCAAGAAAGCTTGGGATGACTTCCAATTATTTATAATGGACAATCTGATACTGACCACGGAGAATGTTGTGAAGATTAATGTTGTTGTAGCTTGATGATTAGTAATGATTAGTTACCAGTAAGAAGTTCAGTTACAAAAAATTGAAATTTTTACTTGCGGTTCGGTTACAATTTTTTTTTAAGAATTTTTACGATCAAACCGAACTTAATGATTAGTGATTAGTATGATTAGTTACAAAAAAGAAGTTCGGTTACAAAAAATTGAAATTTTTCCTTGCGATCAAACCAAACTAAATAGTTCTGTTACAAAAAAAATTTAAAACTTTTTACGATCAAACCGAACTTAATGATTAGTGATTAGTATGATTGGTAATGATTAGTAATGATTAGTTACCAATAAGAAGTTCAGTTACAAAAAATTGAAAATTTTCAATCGATCGAAGAACGTCAAGGAAAGAGAGAAGAAGAAGAGAATAATCTTTTTTTTATTCTGATTTTGATTTTAGTTCTGATTTTGATTTCGATTCCCCCCGTTTTTGATTTTGATTTTGATTTTGATTTTGGTTATTAGATTCATTTAGTTTAGATTAGATATATATGATTAGATTTATATAGTTATTAGGTTAGTTTTAATTTAAATAAAAGTAAAGGGTAAATGTGTATTTACCTAACTTTAGGACACCCCTTATAAGTATAGGAGGTTGGCCTAATAAGACCATGGTCCAAAAAAAAAAAAAAAACCATGGTCCCTAAAAAAATGGTTCTATAAATAGGATACGATCCATGCACGGTTCTTCAATTTCTTTTCGCTGTTCCTTTCTTTCTTTTTGCTCAACCTAGGGTTTTAGACTTTTCACACTTGGAATTAACTTAGTATAATTATTTTAAGTTCTGATTCTCATTATCTCGTCAATTCTGTTCTCAAGGTCAGATTCGCCTGGAGTTATTATAATCGTATTCTGCGATTCTTTCCTGTATGTTCAGTTTGTCATAGCCACACACACTTTAAAAAATATTCTGGTGTTTAAATTCTGATTCTGCATTATTGATTTTTCCAAAAGCAATAGTTATGTTATTTCGTTTAGTTCAACACCGGAAGTAAGGTTTTGTATCCTTTTCGGTTAAAATATATTTGTAGAAATAACATACATAAATCTGTTATTAATGATGTTACAGGATTGTGGTTATTCTAGTCTTCTGTCGATAAAGAGAAAGAGTACTGGCCGTGATTGGTATTCGAGTCTGCCAATGGAGATATTAACAAGGTACGATTTTCACCATGATGTATCCTCGCACTTTTATTCTGGTACTTCAACGCTGAGGAGAAGCTCCGAGGTCATCAACACCAGCTGTCTAGGTGTTTGTAGTTCTCCTGATATCGGTGGTGGTTATCCTACTTCTTTTGCGGATGATGTTATGATAGAGATTCTGATCAGACTCCCGGTGAAATCACTAATGCGGTTCAAGTCAGTATGTAAGCATTGGTTGTTTATGATCAAAAAAGATAAGTTCCTGATTGATTTACACTTCATCCACTGGAAATCACGTCCGAATCTTCTCTACATGGACCCATTGCAAGAAAAGGGCATCCACCGCACAAGCTATGGTGGTTGCTTTGACGCAAGCAAAACGCTACGTCAGAGTATCTCATGTGCAGAGATGGTCGACCAAGGCAGTGGCTGTAAGGAAGAAGTGGTAGCCATTTTCAGCAAGTTTAGGATAACCGATGATCAATGGTTCCCTTATAATCAAATCTTGGGACCCGTAAATGGTTTGGTCTGTTTCGTAGATTGGAAGACATATGGTGTTAGGGTGTACAAACCCGAGCACACGAGAAACAACACCGTGGGTAAAATCGACGCTACTAGGAGAAGAAAACGACAAGCTGGTGAAGATTAGAGACAACAGGATCGTGATAACAACTCGTCATCATCCTATGTATCAGTTTGGGTTCGATCCGGAAAAGAAGGAATATAAGGTGTTCTGCTTTTGGAGACTTGATGCTAGACCCCCACATTCTCGTTCGTCTTCCCGGAGACCCCTGATTATGCAATGTGGGAGTTGTTGACCGTTGGCCGTGACACTGAATGGCGAAAGATGAGTATGGTTCCTAACGACAAGAACAAAACAATGATCAGGGAGGTGCTCTCTCCGTATGAAGGTGGAACACAGCCGGTGTATGCAAATGGTACTTTGTATTGGAGAAACAAGGTTCGTTCTTCGGCGACTCCATGGGATGACCCGGAAGTCATAGTTGCGCTAGATGTTGGAAGCGAGAAGTTTAGAGTTATTCCAATTCCAAAGTTCATTCTTGACGAGCCTCGTGGAAAATCCTATAGGCGGCCTTTTGGCATGGTAATATCAGGTGGACGTGTTGTTCTGCTGTTCCGAATGGAACCTCAAGTTGTTAAGTTATGGATGTTAGATGATGGATCAGTGGAAAAGAAACTGGAGAATTGCCAAGGCAACGAAAGCAATTGGTGCGCAGAGACCATAGAGTTACCTTTTAAGTGTGATTCGGGACTTGGTGCTTTCGGAGTTGCTGGAAGTAGGGAGACGATGATCGTCTTCAAATGCCACGAATCCAAAAAGATAGCAGGTTATGATGAAGACTGGGTCAGTTTGTATTGGTATGATTGCAGGAAAAAATCTTGTAAGAAGATTGAGATTGACGGAGAGTCGTCGTTTCCCCTGCACTCATTGCGGTCCCAGATTACCAGTTTTACTGAAAGTCTCCATTCTTTTTAGTAGCTTGTAAATATTTTGTTTTTAGAAAAGAAAAATAAAAAATAAATGTCGGGCAATCCATACGACTTCTTGTAAAAATTTTGTTCATGATTATCTCTGTTATAAAAAAGGTGGTATTTGACTCTAAGATTTGAGAGTCATTGGATGGTCAGGATTAGGCGAAAAGGGTCATCTCGCGGTTCTTATCGTCCTGATTTCGTTTGACTTGGACGGCCAGGAAGACTTCCGCTGTTGTTACGAGGTGGGAATGTGGGCCAACAATTTTCTTTTTCTTATTGAGTTCTTCTTCTTCGTGAGTTGAGTTCCTGGAGGTGTGGTTAGCGATGGAGGGAGAGGCGGACAAAGCGAGAGAGGTTTTCTCTTCTTCTTCTTCGTTTCCTTGGCCGAGTTACCCGCAATCCCATACTGAGAAGAAATTTAAATTTCAAACAGGTGTATTTGATCTAAAGCGAGAGAGGTTTCTTCTTCTTCTTCTTCGTTTCCGCTGAGTTACCCGCAATCCCATACTGAGAAGAAATTCAAAACAGGTGTATTTGGTAAGCAATTGCAGGTGTATTTGATCTAGGTTTTGCTCTCTTGATCTTTAGATTATCTCTTGTTCTTATTTTGATGTTTTTTTTTTCTTATCAAGACCAAAATAATCAAACCCATATTTTTTTCAGGAGAAAGAAACCCTAGATTATTTCTTGGCGGTTACAAGTATCAATCTCTAGAGCTTCCTTCCATGCACAACTTAAGTAACTAACCATAATCCCGATTTCTCCTTCTCTCATTGTTCTTTATATCTCAGATTTGGTTCCAATTTTCATATTTGTAATGCAATACACATCAACATATTGATGCTTTGAAAAATTATGATCTCGTACTTTGGAATTCCTATTTCCACTATTAGATTAGGTTTAAATGGTATATGAATCAACACCATATTTAACCAAAGGTAATAAATTTGTAAGTTTATTGATTTGATACAGGTAATGGCCTAGATCTTTTTGATATAACAACTATGAATTGTGTAGTAAAGCTTATTCTGACTGTAGTAGTTCTAAAAATCTCTTCCTTTCATAGATTTCTTTTGGTCTTCATCAGGTACAAATTTGTTAGACAATTTAAGTCAATTTACAGAACAAAGATTTTATTATGCTGCATGCCGTCACTCTAACACAAGCCAGAGATTGGTAAAATGTATAATGTTAGCTATAGCTATTCACTTGATTATTCCGCTTCAGTTATTCCTCTTTTGATAAGCATTGCTCTATTTTATGATTGCCTGTTGGAAATCTAGCACTGAATTATGATTCCGTAAGCAATCATCAGTGTATCATTCGGATTTCTTATTAGTCATTTCTCATTGCTTGTTTTTCTTCTTCTTCCCTCGCGTTAAATAGGACAAAGATGAAACCAAAAGAGCCTGGATAAAGGTTTCCTGTTGGGTCTATCTTAAGTGGTGTATGATCTTCTCTGTGAAGAACATGGATAAGAAGAAAGATGAAAACTTGGTTAGTAAACACGAGTCCTAGGGTTTGCTCTTTAATTTTTAGCCTTTTTCCTGTTATAATTTTCAATTAATGTTCACATATGTTTGAAGTTTATATAGTGTTTACAATTGTTTGATTTAGTTTCTATTTCATTACTTTAGTCACCGCTTTAATTTCTATTTGATTCTGCATCAGTCAGTATTTCTATTTGATCAAGTTCCTTGAAGGTGCTAGGCCAAAAAGAAAAAAGAAAAATTGATCGTTGGCCTTATGAAATTCAGTGATCTAATTGAGGTATGTTCTTATACTTTTTCCCTGTCTCACAGTTTTGTTATTTATTCATTATTTGGTTTGTTGGTTTGATTTTGATTATGGGAATATTTACAGGTTTTAGGTTGGTAACTATAGTGTTTTCATAGTTTATTTTACTTTTGTGAATAGATTCTTGCTATTTTATCAATTTGGTCGTTGGTTTTATTTTTATTACGGATTTCATTATTGTACTTTCAAGGCTGAAGGTACTCTTTGTGACAAGCTATTGCACTTAGGGTTTTGTAGGGCATTATGCAGTTTTAATTACTACTCTTTTAGTTTTTTTTGTATTGATTGTTGGCCTTATGAAATTTAGTGATCTAATGAATTTCAGTTATCTTTGAAGGCCATGTTTGATTGTACCGCAAGCGTATTGAGAAGGACACCACATGCTCGGACTTAAATGCCGAAAGTTTTATCCATCTACCCAGGTTCTCAAGGTATTCTTTCTGATAAGTTACTCGAACTTTTGTTTTATCATGTCCATGTTTCAGTTATATTATGCTCATTGTTCCATAGTTTGCGCAATAAAAACAGTTATCTATTGTCTTCTTTATCTGTTAATATGGATGATTGAGTAATATATGTTTACATGCCTGTTTTAGTTGAGTTGAGGTTGTTAAGTGTCTCTTAGGGTTATTTTTTTTTGAAGCTTGAAATCTCTTAGGTTTATGATTGTTTGAAGTTCATCGAGGTTCATTATAGAAATGAATAAAGGAATAAACTTACACTATTAAAATTGTCGATGACATGCATTTTGAGAAAGAGATGCATATCCTCTATCTTTGAATCGGATATCTTGAAGCAACTACCTTCCCCGTATGAAGTAAGTCCCGGTGAGTGTTCTTGGTTTTGATATATGTTGATTTGAGCTTGAAGTAACCTTTTGTATGCTTACTATCAGTTACCACAATGAGTAAACTACAATACAAAAATTCAGTAAGCAGTTTACCACAATGATTTTTGCAGAGATATGTTTTTAAACACTTGAACAATTCAAACTTTAGGAGGAAATACTCTTACATTTTTGTATCTTAGTTTCTAGAATGTCACCAACCAGAAGCTTTTAAACCATCTAGGAAAGGCTAGGTCCATGATGGATCAGTACTAGATTTTAAGGATATCTCTTTGACAAAGATGTGCTAATAATGTCACTTTCTGCCTAGGATGTGAATGAGTCCCAAGTTCATTTAGTCCGTAAAACATTTTGAGGAAGACTCCGTTTACTTAGCGAGAAAATGTTCGTGTAGACCTCCGATATAGAGTAGAATACACCTAGGATTCAGATAAACAAGTATTCAACTTCGTTCACTATAAATGAGTTGGGTCATCATCATATTTGCACCTAAGTGAATGAAACATTTCGTTTTGCAGAGCGGTGGCTGGATGAGTTCTGTGCTCAGCTACCCCAGCTTACCAAAAGCTTTCAGAATGATCATTATTTGGTTCACATGACTTCACGTACCAACTGGCCCCACCACCTGACCATAAGACTCCCAACCTTTTTGTGACAAGATTATATGCAAGTCTATTGAATGTTTCCTCATGATGGACGAGAAACAACTTATAGAAGGAGAAATTGCTGAGATCATCAACAGGTTGGTGACTTAATTTGTCGTTTCTTTCATTAATCATCTTAGATGAAGTAAGAATCTACGACAGGATACTTGAAAGGCTAGCTTTTAAAATAATTCTCAGGAACGAGGAACCTATTGCGCTGCACTTGCTGTTACTTACTACATGCAGGCCTTAAACTTACGGTGGACCATTTTCGTCGATCTCCTGTAAGTGACCAAAAATTACACTTATTTCCAGTCTGATCGTGTGATCTGTTTTGACATTTTCACTACTAAGCCACTTGGGTTATTTATAGAAGTAGAAACACATTATGTTCACTCTATATTAATACATGACTGATGCACAAAGATGTAAAATTACGGCAACTATTTAGGTTACCTATAGATAATTGATCATGCTTTGTCAACAACTTAGGTAGAATTCAATCCAAATATATGGTAGGGTAACAGCAGTTTCCAACAAGGTGTGTTTGGTACGCCTTTTTGTTCAGCCCATCATTGGGAAATATTACTCATCCATGTGAGTTGATGACTCGCACAATCCAATTTTTTATTTTTCTCGATCGTTAAAGAGTGTCCAAGAAATAACTCATTGCAGCGACTTATTATCCTACCATGTACATTTTCTCAGCATTAGCATTCAGTCTTTTAGCTTTGTCATAAATGATCATGTTTTATTTTGTCGGAGTTTTAGTTGCATATTAGTGTACTAATAAGTATCAATGTTTACGGCTGCAAATTTTACTTCCTCGATGTTAATGGTCTGATTTGGGAAGATGCCGGGTTGCCAGCGGATTTATCTAAGCATGGAAATAAGTCATGATCACTTGCTAACAGAAGACTTATGCCAGTCCTTATGTCTTCAAGCCCATTGCCAGTGGATCCATAGGGTATAGAATTACAATCTAATCACAAGCTATGGGCTTGAATACATGCGGGTCTGCATGAATCTACCATTTGTTCGTGAAATTGTTGAAATACAGGCACCACCGATAAATTCAGATGTTGCAGGCCATTGGAAAAGAGAATGATTCCTCGGTGTACTCACAGAGTGAACTACTTCATGGGCCACTTGCCTAAGTAAGGTTAGTCTTCCAATAAACTTTGCTTTATGTGTTTCAAAAAGAGTGAACCTTAGTACATTGGGATTGTCATTGAGATAAAATCAATATCGTTTAGTAGTTTGAGACTCAGAGCCGTTGTCAAATGCAAGTTTATTAGTTGGTAATAATTTATGGAAGTAGTGGTTATTTAGTCCGGGTAGTAATGAATGTTACCACTTGGGGTTAGGTGTTTCTGTAAGTTAACGTCGAATATCATGTTGGGTAGTAATGAATGTTACCACTTGGGTTAGGTGTTTATGTAAGTTAACATCGAATATCATGTGGTCTGCGAAATGTGTATGTCGTGATCATAACCATCAAACATCATACCCATCAAACGCTATGAGTTGTATCTTAGGATATGTAAATGTGTGTTACTGATATATATTGGTGCTATTTTTGGTTCTTACTTTCGATATTTTATGCTTTGGGTTTCTTTATCTTAGGTCTCTTCCTTGCTCATTTTTGAATTCTATGTTCTTATATGTTCTTTCTTTTACTCTATGGACAGGAGCACTACGCCGATAGCAAGGGTTGACAAGCAAAAAGTCTGGGTAGATGGTTAGTTTGATGACGGTAAAGACTACTAAATTTGGCAATGTGTCTCAAGTGGTCATGAGCCGATGACAATTTTCTCTGAGGACTTCCTATGCATGTCTCATGTTAAATAACAACGCACAAAGTCTTTATAATGTGGATACTGACAAGTTTTCTCCCGTCCAATTTTACCGGTGAACACCACTAGCAAACAACCCATGGAGATGGTCATTATATAACGCACACGGACGAAGATGATGGCAATTATAATGAACAAGGGAGACAAAGATGACGATACAAAGATCAACTTTACCCAAGAAATTTATGACAACATGCCATTGCTTACTATCCAGGACGTAGACGAGCATTCACAAATAGATTGAAACCACTAAGATTCAATGTTATTTTTGTTAAGAGTGTCTCAGTAGGATATCAAGAATATCTTTGTTTGATCTTTATTTTTGTTCTTTGGACCATGTTTTGGTATTCTTTGTTTGATCTTTATTTTTGTTCTTCGGGCCCATTGTTTTCGTGCCTTCAGATGTGTTGTATTCATTGAAGATAATATCGACGGAATATTTGATAAATGTGAAATAAATGAAGGTTCTTATAGATAACCATCTAACAAATGAGTGCCATGGAAACTTGATTTGAGAAAATAATTCCAGGATGACATTTATCACAGTTGGATTTCGCCAGGACTCTTTGGAGTAACTCATTTCCTAGAATTCCTGGAAATACAGTTCTTTACCGTGGACGTGACTTTTACGGTGTAACCATATCACTTTTATGGCTACAACACAGGAAATGCAAAACCTGTTGCCTAAACTTTTCCAAAGATTGATGCCCATGAATCATCCATGCGGCTATGCTCCTAAGCAGTGTAGTTAATATCGGATATCGTTTTTTTCTTGGCCAGGACCGATATCTTTGTTACAACTTTGTATCGAGGATGTTATGTTGAATTATCGTATGCAATATCGGTTTCAAAATTTATACCGATGATTTTTATAAAAACATATTTTTCACACGTTGCCATTATCGGTTTTAAATTGGTTATACCGTCGATATATCGATCGTATCGGTGTATACCATCCGAGATTATCGGTCATATTTCGTATCACCAATATAATGGTTTTCGTCTCGCTCAAGTGCTGAAATCGATAATATCGGTGATATATCGGCCGAGATCAGACTACATGGCTCTTGAGTAATATTGATGCTTTGCTCCATGTTTCGGTAGCGGATATGCTTCCAAAACATGATCATCTTTACGCGGATATGTTTCCAAATCATGATCATCTTAACCCCACTGATTAAAGAACGACACAACTGTAGATACATCGCGCGAGAGAGAGCCGAGAAAGGCGCACAAGAAGTGATTGGCATCATGCGCAACAGTTAAATGAACTTTTTGCATGAAGAAGACCATCCAATTATGCGTGTCTCATCTTCCCGACGTACTATATAAAATTATAATTGTGGAGCAAGAGTCTCTTAATCAAATGTATGTATGAAATTAGTGCGACATCTTTGTACTAAAAGTGTTAGATTATTAGTCCCACATTGTCTGGGAAATCTAAGATCCCACGCTTTATAATCCTAAGGGCCTCTCTACTCATTGCTATTTGGTTTTGATTTGGATTCCCATATTCTAACATGGTATCAGAGCATGTCATTTGCGACGAGTCATCATTTGATTGACCGTGCCTTTACTCACGTCACCCAATTTAATTGTCCACGTGTTAGACCCAATGAGGCTACACATGACCGCGCCTTTACTCACGTCACCTGATTTAATTTTCCACGTGTTATACTTAGACCCAATGAGGCTACATTAGGGGGTTTAATTGTCCACGTGTTAGACTTAGACCCAATAAGGCTACACATGAGGGGGCATGTTGAGATTATTAGTCCCACATTGTCTGGGGCCTCTAAGATCCTGCGATTTATAATCCCTAAAGGCCTCTCCACTCATTTCCAATTGGTTTTGAGTTGGATGCCTGTATTCTAATATGGTATCAGAGCAGGATATTTGTGACGAGTCATTTGATCACGCCTTTACTCCGCATCACCCGATTTAATTGTCCATGTGTTAGGCCCAACGAGGCTACACGTGAAGGGGAGTGTTGAGATTATTAGTCTCACATTGTCTGGGAAATATAAGATCCTGCGATCTATAATCCTAAGGGCCTCTCCACTCATTACCAATTGGTTTTGAGTTGGATGCCCATATTCTAATAAAAAGGCATCATGCGCAATAATTAAATGCACCCTTTGAAATGAAGAAGAACATCCAATTATGCATGTCTCATCTTCCCGACATACTATATAAAATTATAATTGTGGAGAAAGAGTCTCTTAATCACATGTATGTATGAAATTAGTGTGGCATCTTTGTACTAAAATGTTTGCACCAAATGTTTGGTATTATCCCAACATATTAGATATGTTTGTCATTGTTTCAGAATCTACGACTTTCCTCACAAGTTTGTGTCGTGGGAAATAGACCTTACAGTGAAAAGATGTGGCCTTGCAAGAACTATCGAGATGCATTAGCTTCCATGCCTGACAAAATTTAGCCTTCCCGACATACTATATAAAATTATAATTGTGGAGCAAGAGTCTCTTAATCACATATATGTATGAAATTAGTGCGGCATCTTTGTACTAAAATGTTTGCACCAAATGTTTGGTATTATCATAACATATTATATATGTTTGTCATTGTTTTAAATCTACGACTTTCCTCGCAAACACGTCGTGGGAAATAGACCTTGCGGTGAAAAGATGTGGCCTTGCAAGAACTACCAAGATGCATTAGCTTCTATGCTTGCCTTACAAAATTTAGCTGCATTTATTACAGATTCCGGGGACTAAATAGAAATATACATATTATTTAAAGTATTGACATATAACAAAAAAGAAAAGAAAAAAGAGATACAACCCAAGTTACAAACTCATACCATTAATCCAACTAATCTATTGGGATCTTACTATTGGCATTACGTTAATACGAAATATAGTTATGCGACTCATCGTTGTCTTGGTCGGATCTGTATATTTACGGTGACGGTGTAACTAATTATAAAGGTTGAAAAATGCTGGATACCCAAAAGGTAAAGACAACAAGATAGAGAATTCATCAAAGATAAGATAACATATGGAGATAATGTTGTTCAAATAACTTATAAAGTGATGGCACGAGTCTATACATATATCACATCATTTAAAATTTTGTTGTACAAAGGAGGATACTTTCCAATCAATATCTTCAATTCCAACTACCATATTCCCATAGTAAGCCCTAAAAATGAATTGTGTGGTTTTCATATTATGTGATCCAGTGTAGATAGACCAAAAAAAAGGTATAGTGCCGGATATGTGAAGGATGTATCCAAGCATCTTCTTCATGGCCTTATAAGTTATAACAATATACAAACCAAAAATTAACATGGAGGGTGGGGAGTAGGAAAATTAATGATGTTTGACAACTTCTCTTAGATGTGATTTTGAGAGTTTATGACATGAAAGAATTGAAGGTCCTTGCTTTACTAATATTTTGGTGCAAGGATGTGAAGAAGGTATTGTCATATTAGTTGTACACGAAATAAATGTTATGGAAACTTTGATCAATTCACCATTTTATGTTTGTTTGGGCATTAAATGGATCATTACTTACTTTAGTGTTTATGTAGTTAACTTCCGGTGCACAACAAACTTTTGTTTGCATTTATTTTCGCTCAAGATTACTGCCGATGAGGATCTCAAGAAGATTTGTAATTAATTATCAATAAATTTTTCTTATTCAAATACAACACGCCCAAATTCAAGTTAACTCAGATGTATTAGTTTAGGTTCTTTAGGAAGTCGACTGATAATAAATAACAAAATTGAGTTAGGCTGGGTATATGAAACCTAATACAAGTTTGGTTATTTTTGAACAATGATTTCCTTATTTGGAAATTAATACAGGACCTTATTATATTGAAACACTGATTTCCTCAGTAAGGTCTTTTTGGAATCTATACATAAGACACACGATCACGTACTCGAAACATACACCGGATACTCTTTTGTAAAACCGAAAACATGCTTCTCCAGGTACGCTTCTCTTTAATTCTTTGTATGTACGATAAAATTGTCGGCTAACATGATTTTAATAAGACTTAATATAAAGTTTATGCTTATATTAAAAAAAAAAAAAAAAAAAAAAACGCTGATACAAGTAAAAATGGAAGGGACAAATACTCGGACCAACAACAAACGTTTGGGATCATCTTTTGCAAAAGCATTCTTATGCATATAAATATAATATTTTAACCAATGGTCTAAAGATTTATAGATTATGTTTCTACCTACGATAATTTAAACAGATAAAATAGTAGGAAACATGACTTATATAAACTTTGTTTGATTACCTAGATCCTTACCAAGTTGTTAGAAAGTGGCCAGGGCAAGGACTTTAAATATTAAGAGATTGGGGATTGAAAGACAAAGGAAATGTATAGCTGGAACTGCACTTAATGGATGAAAAGGTAAGAAAATCCCCTCTATGGATGCATATCTCTTGAATTGTGTAGGGTGTTTAATGAATTGTGTTTAATGATTATGTTTCTTGCAAAGGTAAAAAGCGGTGATATAAATATTCGAAACCCAATTGGTGGAAGGGAATTTATATTCCATCGAAAGGTTTAATCTCTATGCCTCAAAGGTAAGTTTCCGGATTGTTGACTATGAACACGTTCAGTGGTTTAACAAGTTCAGCAAAATGAAGAAACTATATTGTAATGACCCGTCCTTCCACCGCTTAGCCAATGCGGTTATCCGTGATGTGGGGTTTCAACGGGCATCGCTGCGGTAATCCAGCAGAAACTATATTGAAGCAACTATATTGTAACCCTTCCTTCCACCGATATTGTCCCACTTAGCCACTGCGGTTATCCGGAAGTGTGGGGTTTCAACGGGAATCGTTGTGGTAATCCGAAGAAACTTCTCGGGAGGTCACCCATCCCTGGATTGCTCCCGCGCGAGCACGCTTAACTGTAAAGTTTTCTGCCAACTCTGTAGCCAATTGTGCTGAAAGGCCTCGGTGTTAGGAAAGGACAAACCATTACTTATATTCCATTCGGCCAACCACTGTTGTATATCGGGGTATTATATATACATTGATGAATCAGACTTTCTCGAACACAAATTTAATTCCATAAATTTCAAAAGGACACCACATTATCTAAGTAAGAACCGAGCTACCTTTGTATTTTTCCATGTGACATATATAAGATACATATAATTGAGAACATTGTTACTTGCATATATCATTGGGAGATTGATTTTTGTTTCAGGTATTATTATGATTGCATTCGATACTCAAAAAAGGTCTGGTGAAGTTCAGAAGAGAGAGATAGGCATCGAAGACACAAATTAAGGAAGTAGCTTTGCTTTAAAAGGTGTATTAATTATTTCTAAATTATGAACGAAGATCCTTAATCGATTGATTAATGTTATGATTTTGTTGTTAAAACGGAGGGGGTCTCTATGAAGGTCACTGCAATGAGTTGAATGATGCAAATAAGTAGAAGAGGGTGTTGTAGAGGAACACACGAATACTCCGATAATTGTTATTATTACTGGAACATTTGTAAGCGAGTTCCCAGGTTAGTGGCCCGTTAGTAATTAACCACGACAAGTGCTGACATTAGCATTTATTCACCTAATAGACAACTATACCTAGCAAGAAATGCACTTGCATTAGATACTACCACTTCCTATAGAGTGTTGATTAATCGGAATATACCAGAAGTCAATAAATTCAAGAAAAAATAAACGTGCGGAATAAAATTATGACTATATGACTTTTATTACATACTAAAACTACAAAATTAATTTATGCAAGCTTAAATCAAAACATAATGAAATCATTACGATTGGCTTGCCACAACCAGAAAATTCCAGCGAAATTAAAAGACTACATAAAGCAACTGGCATGATACAATACAATGAAAATATAATAAGCGTATTTGGTTGAATTTTTTTAATTGCTAGAATAAAATATAACTAAATGTGTGCTGCTGCCGAGTAAATGACAGGGTAAAACATTCAATTGCGAGGAGACATTAGTGGATTGATTGAGAACAAAGAATGGTACTAGCATGCAACATGCGCAATAAAAAAGTTGAGTAAGTGCAAAAACAAATTTCAAGATGATATACCATGGTGAGAGCAAACGATATTTTTGAATTAGTGAATGGACAATACTTCGAGACTTACTAACGCCTTATACATATGTAAAAATTGAATTAAGGATGACAGAATATTCACAGTGATGGGAAAGTTGACATAGAAGTTGAAAATACACTGCCAAAGAACATGTAGATTACCTGGAAAGATGCAATGAGGTAACGACATATTAGTATCAACAATTAACTTGATTATAGATAGATGTATTGTGGACTTATGCTCACCATGTTATTTATTTCAAAATATAGATCAATAAGGGAGATAAGGCAAACATGTTGTTCAACCGAATTAAGGACCACACATTTATTTTCAAATTGGTGATCTAAGAGTATCATATAGACATCCCATCTGAAAATTTTATGGTCCAAGGAGACATTTAACAAGGGTAGGAAACGTGCATTAAGTAACAACAAGGAAGCAAAGCATCTAACTACACTGGCCATAAAGACTCGGTGCAGACTGAAAAAGAAAGGACACTTCAATGATGAACATTAGGCGGCCAATGACTTTTTGAAAACTAATCTGAAGAAATAATAATTGGTATATAGTTATTTATTCTAAAAATATGATTATTAAAAGATTTGATTAGTCTTTTCAAAGTCATGAGACTTCTATGTTAAGGTTCAGTTACATAGTTTTATTTTTTTCCAAAGTTAATGTTGTTGGTTATTGTTCTAGGAAGTTTTATGGTTTACTCATTGGACTAAACCTATGTTTATCCTTTTTAAGGATTATTGATGCTCTTCCACAGAAACCTGAAGTGTGGTATGTATAATAAAGTTGCTTATGGGAAATCAAGCAATTAAACTTTTTCGTTTTTGGATGGTGCTTATTAAATATTGTTGGTCTAATCAGTTCCTTGACAATTTAGCTTAAGACAATATTCTACTGTTTACCATAGTGTCCAGAGTTCGATGACATGTTTAACAACTATTGTGTCAAAATCAATATTATATTGTGGTAGAGTTTTTTGCTTAACAACTATGTTACATAGGTTCAGGTGTGATCCCAACAAATTAGACCACAAGTTGTCGCAGTTCAGTTGAGATCCAACTTCTCGCTACAACCATCACTTGACATTTAATATAAGGTAGGGTAGTCAAGTTAATATCTCCAAGTGACAAGTGTTAGTGAATTTGTAATGTAGCAAGGTATTCATCTCTGAGTAATTGTTTATCAAGTTATAGGTTCAGTACTTCAAACTACAAACCAGACTTAATGAGATGGAAAAGCAAAGTTCACAATAACTAAATATAGTTTCTCAACATGCTTGAATAATTATTAATGCAATAGAGGATAAGTTGTTGCATTAACTAAACTCATACATGAACATGTGGAGAATTAACAATGGAATAGATAGTTGCAGTACCAGTATCTATCACATATCTGTAATTTATTTATTTATTTAATTTTTTTTTAATTTTTTTTAAAGTTCTGACACTTGTAGGGCTCAAGAATTACAGACTAAAGGTGAGGAGATAATTCACAACCAACACAACTAGATTAATCTATAATTTTTTTACCCCAAGAAAAATAATGTATGTGTTTTGGTGAATAACCTTTTACCATGTGACATTGTGAGATTTGTTAAATTTCAATGGTTAAAATCAAGTTACAGGATTAGTACTTAAAAATGAAAATCAACGTTCACTATAACACACGTACATAACCCAAAATGAGGGGTCATCTACAAAAGAATACAAAGATATCTTTCCAACATTAAAAAAATGGAAAATTTTTGTTTTCCAAATATTATTTTGAAAAAGAAAGTATTAAAATAAATAAACGGAGAAGTGATTACATTATTAGGAAAACAAGTAACAGAACATAGCAAACAGAAGAATTTGGGAAATATTATTACAAAGATGAACAAAAAGTAAAAAAAAAAAAACTTCAAGAACATAGGATGTTAACGTTCAAAGAACTAAAACAAAAATACAACGCAAACATGAATGGAATTAGGGATCGAGAAAAAAAAATGCAAAGAAGGTCTTGTATGTGTATAAAACTGAAGAAAGAATATGGGAAGTCAGACGTAATTCAAAGACATGTAGATTTGGTTTCGGGTTAAATAACTAGCAGAAGTCAAATATGATTAAAATGTAATGTTATGCTATGTTTTATGTTAAACTTTATGGTTATCTTCGTGTCGTTTTTTTATTTTTTTCTTATTTTGGTTGAACATAATATGTACCAATATAGAACTAAGTATGAATATGTACAATCCTGAGCTTATCTAGGACTTTATAAGGGTTCCTGCGCTTATAGAACTAAGTATGAATATGTACAATCCTGAATATGTACAATCCTGAGCTTATTTTTTTTTTTTTTTTTTTTTTTTAAGATTATTGATTTAATTTTTTATAAGGGTTTCTGCAAATTTCTATGTAGAATCATATTACTAAGTGAGTTTTTTTGTTGGTTATTTGTTGTCAGATTGTTTTGTTAATACTAATTCATTTAATTAACACATATTTGTTTGTTGAAAGAATATGATTTATTTTTTGACATTAGTTCAAAACGAAGTGCTATCATTTTTTCTGTTAATATTAATACACTTTTAATTATGCAATTATCTGCTATTCTCCTATAAAAAAGTGACCTAATTCCTTCTCCTTGAAAAACTAATCATTTTTTTTGAAGCATTATAACAATCTTTGGATGATATATTATCTGCTTTTTATTCCTTTAGTGTATATGTAATTTGGGTTTTTAGTGAAACAATATTACTTTATTTTTCCATATCAACATATTTCATGAAATATATCACATCGCATCATTAAACATGTGAAGATAATCGAGGGTCTAAGTAATTGCGTCCTCTTTTAACCAATCTAATGATGTACCCTATAATTGACGAAAAGTATGTACACTAAGGAGCGAAAGGAGAGGTTGATCCGTGGCCGTAAGGCACCGGTGATACCTAGTTAAATTAATAAAAAAAAAATGAAAGAAAAAAAGAAAGGAAAAGAAAAGTCGGGCAATCTCTCATTGCCTGTGGTCAAGATTGTTGTCTTTTTTGTGTTTTTTTTTCTTTCGTTTTCACCGAGTCAGTAAAATAGTGAACCTGCGTAGGTGGGAGTAACCGGCTTCTTTCCCGGAGAAGTTGCAATGTCATTTGTTTCAGCCGCTAGGACACCAGCTCAAGCAAAGGGCTAAGCAAGGAAGAAAAGGAACCTGTTGGTCAAAGTCACAAATTGTTTTTCTTTCACAATTATCGATAATACCCCTCAATTTAAATCCAAATACGATAATACCCCTAACTGTGAGCCGTTAAATACCCTTTATGGGTTTATCGACAATACCCCTGAGCCGTTAGATATCCTTTCTGGGTTCAAATTTGGAAACAAACACACCAGAAAATTAGGTTTTGGCAACTTAGGGTTTGACAACAGCCGTTAGCAGTTGATAAAATCGTAAGCATTCTTCAGATTTGACGGATTTTTCGTCCATCGCTATGGCATTTTTAGAGAAAAAGAAAGGGACTCTGGCGTTGGTTTACATGTTGGAAAAATACAGATTACAACTGGTTGGATCAGATACTAGGCTAAACCTACAACGGATTTGTAGTAGTGGGAAATCCCACAACTACACCCTTTGGGTAATCTATAAATCAAACTATGAAATCATGATAAAGAACTCATATAAGAATTTTATTGAACTTTAGAAATCAATACAAAGAAAGAAGATAAAACCCTAATTTGGGGAGCAAATAACTTTTTCTTTCTCAAAGGTCTACCTCAGCTCTCAAAAAGATCTCTCCCCCAACACAAGGGTGATTGGTCCTATATATAGGAGTTTACATAGTGGAGGACAGCTAAGAAGGCCCCTATTTTCGGATCTAACGTGCAATGTCCTCGCACACTTACATTGGATGTTCTCGCACGTGCTCTTGAACTTCGCACAGACTTCACACTTTATACATGAGTTCGTGACGTCATTGGTTCCGTCATCTTGGATATGCTACGTGCGAAACTAGTTCGCCCCTGTACGATGATACCACTTCGCATGATTAACTACATGTGCGATATTTTACCCCTACATTTTGCCTCTTCTCTTAGCGATATTTGTCGAAAAAAGAGCGATGAGAGAAATTTTTATTAGTCATTTTCGCATCTTTACATATCATTTGCCACACCCTAATAACTTTTCATATTCCTTGACTGACAATAATCCGGGATCTCGTGCTGGATTGTTCCACGTGTTACTCTCATCGGTTTTCCTCTCGACACGTCGTGATTAACCCTTTCAATTGTCTCTTCATGTCTTCTCACCCATTAATGTTTGAGATTTCGATAAAAGGGAAAGAGAATACTTTATAAACCCTTTCTTCGTTTTCATCTCTTTCTTTTTATTCTTCTCCTTCCTCTTCAGTCTCTGCAGCTTTTTCTTTCTTACTGCTCGCAGTTTTTTTCTTTTTTTTTTGTTCGATCTTGATTCCTGATTCTTCCTCACATTGCTTCAATTTTTCGTTTACTGTCCCCTATCGCTTTCTTGATCATCTCCATTATCTTGATCCTCTTCCCATATTTATAATCCCATTCTTAAGAAATATCAATGGGTCACGAGGAAGGATGGAGAATGGTGGAACAATTTGAGTGATTGCAGGTTGAACTTAGGGACCAAGGTTTTAAGTCACATGCTCCTCCTTCATCGGGACCTATGATTGGTTGTCAGCCGACACAAATATAAATTACACTTTCTTACTACTCAAAATATATAATGAAGCAAGGGCAAGAAAGGATCGATCCCACAGAGAGGTCTAGGTTGTCAAATTGTTTCGGTTCCCTATAAATAACACCGGGGTTTTGTCATTTTTATATAATAACCTAAATAAAACAAATAAAGAAATAAGCAAACAAATCAAATCAAGGATAAGAAAGTATTGGTCAAGGATTTCGTTTTCATTCACAAACATGTTTTCAACACAATAACTAGAATTGATATTTTAATCTCAACTTTTATCAAAGACCCTAGAATACCTTGATCGCAAGTATATCCATAAATCTCCTCATGTCATCAACAAACACATTAAAAGATGTGAATATGAATTCTATCTAAAGGAACAACCTAACGTGTAAAAGCACTAATCAAGTTTAATTCCCTAGATTCATTAAGTTCTATGAAATCAGGCCAATCAAAGCAATCGAACGTGGAAAGCGCACTAATCCGATTTAACAAAGGTTATGGTTCACATATGATCATAAGAATATATCACTACAAACTATAATCATATTTATGCTACTTGCAATCCGGAATTATCACTTTTGCGTATAATAACCCTAATCTAGCAATAAAGATGAAAGCAAACTCAATTGATTCGCGACTAGACTAAAAAGCATTCAAATCATATAACAATATTAATGGTGAATCATAAACGATAATTTGAGAGAAAACTAATTTATTGAATTAAAACCCATATTTGGAAATCCAACTTATTCCATAACCAATAATAAAACTCTAGCTCATATTCATGGAGTTCATAACAAGAATAAAGAGAAAAGACTTCATGGTTTCTAAACCCTAGAACACAAGTTAGAGGCAAGAGATTAGATAAAAGATAATAGATATCCAAGTTGTAGAAGACTTTTCTTTAAATAGCTCTCTTGTTTCCAAAATTAGGTCTAATCTTCAAAAGTCCACTAGGTAGAAGTCCTCCAAGCCCATGTGTGAGAAAACCCATGTAGAAAATTATGTCCAAAAACACGTCGCCGGAAAGTATCTCAAGTGACCGGCAAAGTCCACCCGGTCACCGGTCAACGGGTCAAAACGGTCGAGTCAACTCGGTCAAGTGAGTCAAACCGGGTTAGCTGGGTCAAGTGAGAGAGTCAGGTCTGAGTCATGGGCTAACCAATCTGACTTGATCCTAGGCCAAAGCAGTTACAGCTTTGCTCAGGCCAAAATTGTGCTGCACCAAGATGGTGCTTCATTAGTTTACTTCAGCCATGATGGCCCTGGGCTACTAACTGCATCCATCACCAGTCCTGCATTTCAGCCAACACAAGCTCCATTTGCAGTTTCTTGCCTGCACCCTCATGAGCAACAATCAACACCAGTTTCATCTCAAACAACATTACACAGCACCACAACCTCTTCTAACTTCCCATTAACACCATCTGGCATTGCAGCCACAACTCTACCCATAGAAGCATCCTGCTATAATTTCATTCTGCAGCTTCATAACTGCAATTCCACCTCAGTAACAGCTCATCCCATTTTTAATATCCATCTAAACCTCACAGCAGCACCAAGCATTCCCTGTCTCAAATCATCACAACAACAGCGCCAGCTCAACTCAACCTGTCACATCCATTCTGTACCTACACACAAACGACAGTCCCAACCAATCTACAGCCTTAACTCCATCCATCTCATGTATCTATCACAGTAGCAGCTCCAACCGCAGCTACAAAACTTGTACATCACACCAGCTGCAACCTGCCACAAGTCACAGCTAGCTAACCACAAAGCTTCACTCAATCCTAATGCCATACATTCACCACTGCAGATTCAACAACATCGTCACTAGCACAACCAATCACAGGCTGCAACATAAGAATCGCCTCCAGCACTCAGCACGAAAATATCATAACAAGCCATTGCTTCATCTCCATCCACTACAACTGCGTCGTCTCGAGATAGTATTGCTTCATCTACATTCTTGTAACTCCTATCAGCTGCAGACCACAATCTTTCCTGCGTGTTCAAACACCTCAAGCTCACACTGCAACATACCAGTGCCAGAATCATGTGCACATCCACTTCCCGCAGACTCACCTCGGTCCAAGCTCCTGCAAATTCTTCCATCTCAGCGCACGACTCCTCTCAAGTAACAACTGTAATGTAGCTCCATCTTAGCCACCATTCTCAACTGATTTCGAGAACCAACTCATACCACCAGGTTCTTTCATGTCTCAGGCCCAGGTGAGAATACCACCTTTCTGTCGAGCAATACCCAGACTCGAGTACCGGTTCCTTCTACCAGCACCACCTGAAACCATTTCCAGTTTCTAGTTCAAGCTCTGACCACCCATACCTCCTCACTGCCTTCTTTGTACTCCAGCGAAATACCATTCTTGAGTCAATATCTTCACATTCGTGTTCATACCCGGTTTACATTCGGCTCTCGTAAACAACCATTAATCTCAAAAACCTTCACCGATTTCCGACAAACAAATCAAGCTTGGAACTCAACCAAAATTCCTTGCAATTGAATTCCTCACAGAACCCTTTAAACAACCAACAAATTCAATCAAAGCAACATCATGTTGCTGCTCATAAGTCATGATTTGTACCTAATTAAAATTAAAATTTTAATATTATGATGTAATTAAGTGTGTAATATTGTTATTTTGAAAGTATTTATCATGTATTTAGAGGTTTTTCTATTTGATAACTCTCATCTAAGGGTTATGAATATTTTATTTTCTGATTTAAGTGCATGCAAGGCCAACTCAGAAAAATATTTAACTCGTTTTGCTAAAAAATCAGTCCAAATCGGCCGCCTTAATTGCTAAAAATCGGAGAGGCCTTGGAATCGGAAATCGCCTCGGTCATAGAGCTTGTAGCGATTACTCGGTGAGTAATCGGCCTTGGAGAGCGATTTTGACTACACTGCTCAAAACTTGACCCATTCTCCTCCAATCTCTGTCATCACCAACACCATGAGCCATTTCAACATCAGGTCTTCAATCACATCGAGCGGTTCACAAACGAAACCCCAATTCGTCTCAGACTCTATTCCTTCTCAATTTCTCATCAAAGCTGTTCAAAACCCATAGATTCAACAGCACCACCATCATCTCGCCCAAATCCATTGTAACAACCATATTCGATCGAAACCCCCATCTTCTTATTATCGAGATTGAGCTCTACTTCCATATGATTCATTTAATTTCTCATAAACCCAGAGATTCAATTCATACCACCGCAGAAACATCCATCCCTTCCTTTCCTCTACCTCATTCCCATGAAAATCAGTAGCAACAGATTCCTTTCTTCTCAAACCCTAGATGACAGCAACAATAATCACTCGACGCCATCTCCTCTCTGTGAATTCGGTAGTCTCTCTATGAATTTCAGGTGATGGAAATAATTGAGAAAAATGAGAGAAAAGTCTTCTCTCGATTTAGTTTTTAGGGTAAGGAATTTGGATAATGACACCGGTCACCCCCGATAAGGGCTACTCAACCTGGCAACCCCTAACCATTCTTTGGTTTGTCTTTTAATACTCCTCCCAAAAGAGTTGCCCCTTAACGTACAATTGGGTGTCAATAACACTTGCCCTATCAAATGACCGTTTTGCCCTTCGCTTATGAGTTCTTGTTTTGCTCATAACTTCTTCATACGAACTCAGAATGACTCCGTTCTTTCGCCATTGTCTTCATCTTCTCGTCCACTTGTGACTTCACTTTTGTAGCTATTTCCACTTCCTTTTGCTCCAATTGACTCCATTGCACCTAATAAACTCAAAAGTAAACATAAGATACATAATTTACAAGAAAACTCGCAAAGAAAGCATAAATACTAGATATAAAATTAGGTGTTTTACGACACCTATCAACCTACTTTAACGCTTAACCCTAAATGGTTTGAGTCTGATCAGTGGGATAATCAGAAAGTTATTATCTCAGTTGGGCAACTGCTCTGCGGTCTTCCCATTCCTCTTTTCAAACCGCGAATTCCTTTGTTTTATCAAATCTTATTGCATGAAAAGTTTAAACGTGCGATTTATCAATTAAGTAGTGATTAGGATCATGGTCGAATTCGCTCGTCGTGCGGCTGGGTTGGGATCGGTTTATCCCAGAGAATACTGGAAAGAGAAATATGCTAATATGGAAATCAATCCTTCCGATTATACAGTCGAGAGTTTCTTCGCTCGGTATGATGTTGTTATCATGAAGTGTGAATCGTCTCGCTGGACCATTCGCTTGGTAAGAAAAGATGGTCTTGCGAAAAAAGACAGGATCATGCGAGATGTTGATTTTCACGATACAACCAATCGCACCGCACGCAAATCCAATGACAATCGCTAGAATGTTTATCCTTTCATTCTTGAAGGCCCATACATTACTGGTTTTGGTATTGATAAGTTGGTAAATCCTCTTCTGAGGGTTTTCCTCCTGTTCCCCTTGGGAGTTCAATTGGATTGAGCTAGAGGCCGTGGTACACTATTCTTAACTTCGTTTGTTTACCAATTTTCCTGTATTTACTTTCCCTTTCCTCGCTTTACCGATTTTCTTACCTTGATTTCCAAGTGAAGAAAGACTTTAGGTCTTAGAAAAAAAGTCTCACACCGAAAGCACTACGTTCGATCACCGATGAAGTAAGAAATACTTTTAGTCTTATTTAACAATATTGTTGCCTCTATTTCTTATCTTTATCGTGTGCGAAGGTGGACGACTTAGATATTGATGGCTCATGATAATGAAGATCTATTTGCGGGCGAAGAACAAGCTCCTTCTCGAGCGAAAAGCCAAGAGTAATATGGTTGCTTCTAAATCCTCTGCGAAGAATGTCAATAAGAAGGATAACCCCAAGAAGAAAAGAAAGATTACTTCTACTACCTCTTCTCCTACTCCTTTAGTTCCTCGAGTTACCATTCCCTGATGAGTCTACTTTAGCTTCTCCTATGGCCCAATTGTCTCTCATCTTCAAAGACTCCTTCACAGCTGTTGGTGATGACGACTTAGCCCGCACATGTCAAATGATTTCTTCCATATAAAATGCTCCCACTTTGCGTCATGACTCTCTGCGAGGATCTTCCTCATCCATATCTCCGGAATTTCTATTTGCTATGGGTTCCATGGTATGTTTTCTATTTCTTTTGTAAACTGGGGTGAATTTGAGCTAATGCTTCTTATTTATACCTTATCTATTTTGAATTCCATTTTTCATTTGTCCTTGCAGGTGGCGCGAGCTTATCATGCGGTTGCCTCTGACTTGCACAGAAAGAATCAATCCTTGGAGGTTGAGTGTGCGAAGATTAAAGGGGGACTTTTGAGTATAGTGTAGGAAATTGAAGATTGCTGTTTTTTCTTCTTTATTAATTGGTTGAGGCCCTCGACCACTAAAATTTATATAATGCTCCATTATCAAAAGTAAGTCAATACATTTTATTAAAGGTGCTAATTATAAAGCACAAAATATGATCAAGCACTAAAGGACTTTTTTTTCCTTCTTACCTCAATATAACCAAAAGAGTTCTCACCTCAATTGTGATCCCGAACCATAATACTGTCAGAGATCAGAGGATCACTATTCCTAGAAGACTTATTTTTCCTTTTTGCATATGTCCAGCTCTCCCCCGTTTATGAGGATGCAGTGGGCTAGGATGCATTTTAACATTATTTCCATAAAAATGAAGATTAGACTCGTCCAAACGTTAATTTTACAGCTATTAGGCACTCATTGGAAATCGCAGAATCAAAATTTTGTATTCGCGATAATGGTAATGGGGACCTAATGGTCCCAAATAGAAATCCCAGAAGCAAGATGTGATGAAGTGAATCATAAGCCCTGAAGCTCAAAATAGAATTGGAAATCATAATCGAGCTAGGGACCGTTCTGGACTGATTAGAAATGTAGGACGTAAAAGGTTATGCCATGTTATCATCATGAACAACACAAGATCTTCATAGTCATCAATCTTACTAAAACCCCTTATAACTATTGAGGAGAAAGAGAGATAGAACACAAAAACCTTCAACTCAAGAATCACTATCACAGTCAGAAACATAAGCTAAATCATCTAACCTATTAAGTAATGGATCACTAAGCAAATTCCCATAGCTCCCAATTATCTCTTCTTCTTCTTGTTCGACATCTTATTTTAGACATTGCGTGGGCGTGCTTCTTCAAACAAGAGCTAGGATGCATTATAACATTATTCAAATCAAGATTAGACCCGTCCAAAAGTTAATTTTAGCTATTTGAATCTCAAGTTAATTTTCCTTTTCAGTAACTGTAAACCGACGATAAGTAGAGTAAATTCTCGACCCAGGCCCATATTAAAACTTCAGTTTCCCAATAATAGATTATGAACTATGATATTATGGTGGGTTTGTTTGTAGAATTCACGATTTCCAGTAATTTATAATCCCACGGGATTATGAATTCTAGGATTCATGTAAATCCCTTGTGTGTTTGGTAACCCAATTAAAATTCTTAGGATTCATAGAATCATCTTGTTTTAAAGTCCATATACTGTTTGGTTTTACCCTTGGAAACTTAAAATTGAATATATATATGAGATTTAGAGTTAAAAAAAGTAGGCTCATAAATCCCTTGATAAGTTTCCCAGCAAATCTTAGGGGGAGGGGTCGGACTCCATATGGAGGATTTGCTGGAAAACTGATTCCCATGGGAAACGTGATTCCAGTGATTTTGGGCAACCAAACAAACCGAGGGAAACGTAATTCCACCAAATCCCCTGGACCCCTAAATCCCTCCTTCAAAATTCTACATCCAAACCCACCATTAGGCATACATAAAACTTTCCGGGCATACAAAATGATAGTCCCATCTTGGGTGCCTTATAAGGGGTAACCTATGGGTAGCTCAATTACCTATATACCCTTAATTCAGTTTTCTAAAAAATCAAAATCAGCTTCCCTTAACATCTCTTCTTCTTCCTCCTCTAGCCGAACTCTTCCCCTCCCGCGAAAAAAAAAATTCATCACCGTGATTAATTGTCGATTCGTAAAAATTTGATTGTCGATTAAACTAAACTACATAATGACTCGTACAAAGAAAAGCAGGGACTAGGCAAACCAAATCGTCTTCTAATCAATCAATTGAAGAAGAAGAACCAATTGAAGATGAAGGTGTAGAAACTAAAAATCAACCACCAATTGAACCAGAATTGAACCAACTGCATCTCCAACTCCGGAAACGAGGATAAGAAAGTAAGTTTTACAAACCCAATCTCCTATTTGCTGTTTTTCATCGATTAAATGACGATTACAGGTGTTGGGTTCGGCTCAAAATTAAGTTGCGTTTTTCAGTAACTGTTCTTCACAAAGCTTCCTGTAAGTGTATATGAACAGTTCGGCTTGAAATTTCATGAAATTTCAAGCCGAACCTAAAATACGAAAAGAGATGCACGGGGGTTCCGGCGTATTCGATAATCATAATATGTGCCGAACCTAGCACATTTACGAGGTTCGGCTATTACGATATTCACAATATGTGCCGAACCAATACAAAATTATTAACCCAGAAATGTACATGATCAGGTTCGTCTTATATTCTACTTATTCAAATAGCCGAACAATATGTTTTCAACAGGTTCGGTGCTTACGAATTTCTAAATATAAGCCGAACCCTAAACATTTTTTCTTCCAGACAGTTCAGTGTAGGGTTCGGCTTGTTAGGAAAATTCGAACCAAGCCGAACTATGGTCTACAAGGTAGGTTCGGCTCTTAATCAACACTATCGACCAGTCAACTTGTTCATCCATTCATTTTGAAAAAACACACACTTTTGATGATTTTAACCTACAAAGTGAGATTAAACCGATATGTTGACTAAGTTCAAGGGTAACTAAATAACCTCACAAATTTTTTTCTCACTTTCCCCTTCTCTTTCTAGGCTAATCATTAGTATTAACACTAATCCTAAAAGGGCAGATTTGCCATTACCAAAAATATTTGGTTAAGGGGCTTCTGATTTTGCTATTTACACTCTTTTTTTGTCTTTACTTGGTATGCCCAAAAAGATTTCAGTATGCCTAAAATCATAGTTCTAGATTATTGTGACCTGTATAAATAGGATAAGATCCATGCACGGCTTTCTTTCTTTGTTTTTGCTCAACAGGTGAGAACAGATAACATATATTTATGGTGATTTTATAATATTATCTTACGGGATCTTTCTCTTCTTTATCGATTTTATGGTATAATTATATGATTACGTTCATTATACCATTCCAATGATGTTGCGTTGGCGCTAAGCTATATCTAGCTAACAAGTTCATTGAGGATATAACATTTGGTCGAGTACACTATGCTAAGTACAATAATGCATCTATTGTACAAACGCCAACGGATAAATTTCCAATGACTCGATTTTCTTTCTCGACCTATAAATTCCTTTCTTCCCATCTCCAAAATCACATCTTCTTCTTCTTCTTCTTTTTTTTTTCTAAAACTTTTAATCTTCTCACTTTGCAGAAATGTTTGTTAGAAATAGTGGTCCCAAGTTTACTGAAGAAGAGGATATAACTATATGAAAAGCATATAGGGTAATCATTGGTATGGGCATTCATACAGTTCTTTTTAGGAGAACGCTTTTACAATGTTCGTCTCACCACTATCGGGAAACCTAGGAAATCGAGATGCTCGTCGATTGTGTGCTTGTTTTCAATCTATTAGGATTGCAGTCCAGCCACTTCTTGCTCTGGTAATGGAAATTGATCGAGAAAAGATCATCGAGCAAAGTGATCCAAACAAATCCTGATAATTGGGAGGAAGCTCAAGGTAAACCTTTTCGTTACTCTCAATCTTTTGTTCTTTCGGAGATGCCCGCCCGAATGTTTTATTTTTGAATTCTAAAAGATGGTCCATCTTAAGCACATATGTATTGCACTAGAATGCCTCTCTCGGTATTTACAATGGAAGAAGATGTTACTCTTGTTCGATCTTGGTTACATCATATGCTGAGACCAATCAACAACGACTATTTATGTGAAAGAGTATTGGGACATTTTGTAGCATCGTGTAAGATCCTAGAACTAAGAATTGCATTCATCACTAATGAAGTCAAACATTATACAGAAGTTTTGTGAATGGTTCACCGTATCAATTTTGGATTATCCAACGAAGAACTGGTGAGTATCTTACCTCTTTCCTCACTAATCAACTGCATCATAAATATGAACATGTTGTTTATATCTGTTTTTTTATAGAAAACCATAGCTCAAACCAAGTTTACTGAAGAAACCGGAAGAGAGTTTAAGCATTTTAAATGCTATGAACTCTACAGGAAAATGTCGCCGGATTTGATGTAGTTTGATATTTTTATTGTGATTTATTAAAATGTAGTTTGATGTTATTTTCAAGTTTAAATTGTAATAAATTTCGCTTAATCTTAAGAGGAAATCTATTTTAAAATCTAAATATTTTAAGTCATTGATATTAAAGCCAATTCTTTTACAAGATATAAAATTAGATAATAATAAAAAGTACTAAACAACTTCAATAAAAACCAAGTACAATATTTGGCCTCCAATTTATCTTCATTTGGCGAATCTTCCATTCAACGCGCTCTTTGACAGTTTCGCCTTTTTTTTTTTTTAATTTTTTGTTGTTAACTTTCAAAACTGGAGATCTTCTTTGCCTTTTAGCGAAACATTTTCTTGGAATAACTTCAAAAACTTGCACTTCCCTCTTACAATTTTCAATCTTTTCAAAACTCCCACATATCTTAGAAACAGCAGCTTCAAGTTTTGCATCGCAAAAATGTGTGATCGCCTTTTCATCCATTTCATCAACAATAAACTAAAAAGTTGTAATAGATTTAAAAGAGAAAATTCAAGAAAAGTGAATTTTGGTGTGAGTGAATTGTTTGAAGATGATGGTAATTTATAGAGGTAAAAAGGTGAATTTCAAATTTTGAAAAAACTATATGTTGGCGTTTTTGCTACAAACGCCTGTGTGCGTAGGAAGGACGCCACATTCAAGCTTCAGACGCCTGCGGTTATAGTTCCACCACCGAGTTTGAGCTACAAACGCTGGCGCTTTTACTATGACATGGCGCTTGATAATCACCGCCTACTTCTTTTCCCATGATGGAGAAACGTGTTTGGCCATCCACCTGGCTTAACAAAATTTTCAATCAGTACATTACCATCAGGGGCAGAAACACAAGTTGACCCTCACCAGGTTATGAATTTGCCTTTGTCCATTTTTTTCTATCATTTTAGTCCATGCTCATCAATTTAGTCCACCAAGGCCATATGTTTAGTCCACCATTTACATGTCTGTGGTTTATTTCTTTTTATAAGATTAAGAAGAAGAAGATTTGAGATAAATAAGGCAGGGATTCGGTGAGAGTTGGTAGATATTATGTAGTACTCGAGTTGTAGGGTAAGTGTTTGTTGAAATGCTTCAAAGTAATTGTGTTATGTATTTTCTAGTTCACCTGTAAAATCAAATGTAGGCATAATTCTTTGTATGTAGGAGGTTATAGGAATCATTGGTGATTTATTTTGAATCAACTGGAAGTTTGATGAACTACATCAAAGAAATAGGATTATCAATGTATAGGTTATATGTTTTCTTAGTTAGACATGATTTTTAGGTAATGGGAAGCTAGAGAACTTGAATCTTAATCCCCCGGTAAATGCTTTGATTTTTTCAGTTCCTATGGCCGTTCATATGAGTCACAATATTCTCCGAGATGGTAACAACTACGGGGATGTTTCTTTACAAGATGCTTATGGATATGATATCCCAAGGCAGCAACATCATGTGGATTTTGCAAGTATATGGTAGGCTTGTGTACCACTGAAGAGGGTCTGGTGGTGTCTCAACTAATAAGATTCAATGGCTCTTTCACAACACTACATAAAGCCACATCAAAAATATTAGTTGGGGAAATGGATAATCAGGTTGAAGGGTTTATGTACAACGACTTTCGAGAACTTGCTTTTCTTAAATTTTTCGGTTTTCTCACATTTACGGGGAGGTAACGCTTATGCAGATTTCTTAGCTAAAGCATGGAGATAATAGTTCAGCGCCTTCCTGATAGGATCCCCCACTGCGATACATACTGCAATGTGGGAAGACATAGATGTTTTCCCCAATTATCGCTTTCGTTAGCATTTCATGGTCGACAATGACACTTTCATTATTTGGAATCAAAATGTTATTTTTTTTAGGTATGACAAGTGAGAAGGAGGAAATACAAAAAACTGTGACTGAAATGTGCATTTCTTCCAAAAGTGTGACTGATCCCCAATATCTTCCAAAAGTGTAACTGACATTACATAATACCCAAGGTACCCTTTATAGCCCGATGTCTACACATTTATAGCCCGATGTCCACATATTTATAGCCTGATGTCCACATTTTATAGTTGATGTCCACATATTTATAGCCCGATGTCCACATATTTTATGAATGGTGTCCGATGTCTAGACTTCGAAACATGGATGTCCACATATGATTACTCCTAGATTCTGGATGTCTACATATAATATCTACACATCTATGAAGGGGTGTCTACACATCCTTACCCGATGTGTACACATATGTTGTCGATATGTACACAT
Source organism: Papaver armeniacum (assembly GCA_023531295.1). NCBI lineage: Eukaryota > Viridiplantae > Streptophyta > Magnoliopsida > Ranunculales > Papaveraceae > Papaver > Papaver armeniacum. The sequence continues at coordinate 85,395 of JAJJWW010001076.1, read as the reverse complement.
CTGAGACAAAATCCGGTATTTCCGTAAAAGACTAGGGCATATATGTCGGTTGACCGGTCATGGTCATATTTTTAGAAGAATTTTTAAATTGGTCACACTTTTGAAAGAAATGCACATTTCAGTCATAGTTTTAAGTAAAACATGAGTACGGAGTATCCATATGTTTACAAAAATTCTGGAAACAAATGTTATCGTGTTGGATGGAAACTCGTTCTGTAATTCGTGAAGAAAGAGGGTTCTTGAAACCAATGTAGTTAATTTCGGCCGAGATGATCGAATAGATAATATCGGTTTCGGTGTTTCTGCCGATATTGAAACATATTGGCTTTCACCGGAATTCATGAAATATCGTGTCCTTCCCTTTCACCGAAATCCGATATTGACTACATTGCTTGAAACAACTTTTGTGTCCTTCCCTTCGTACAGTTTTGATATCGTCTCGTATTTTAGTGCTTCCAATAGTTTGATGTGAATAGGATATCTTAAGACATGCTATTCACATCCGTTAGAACACTCCACTTCGTCTCAATGCAACGACATTTTGGATTCATATCATAGGCGACTCTTATAATTCTACAAGCTCAATAAATTAATGTTACTTAAGATCACATTTTTCTGTTGTTTCCACATTGACCTGAGTATGACAAATTTTTCTTTTAACCCCCAATTTTCGAAACCTGGTTCCGTCACCGATTACCATATGAATTGCCCTTACATTTTATAAAAAGTGACCATACAGATTCCTCCCATTTATTTAGCTTCAAATTTACCGTCAAACCACTTTAAGTATCTGATGATTGTTATCGGTGAAATGAATTTAGTGTTTTAAACTCAGCTTTTTGGAGGCTACGTAAATTGGCAAGTGCACTACCCATGTAGTTCCAGTCCAAAGATGATGACGAAGAGAAATAATCTTGTGGCACCATTAACTACTAATCGAAGAGTCGATTTGTTTATTGCAGTCTAAAGATGGCCGTCTAATGAGAACGAGATCGTGACACGTGTTTGCAAATTATTTATTATTTTTTGGGAAGAATACTAGAGTCAATGTCTTGAATTTGAAGATTCATTGTTCATTCTGGTGGGGACATGAACTGAACATTCGAAAATTGCATTTCATTGGTTGGGAGAAGATTTGTAAAGCAAGGGAAGAAGGTGGGCTAGGTATAAGAGACATGGAGAAGGTCAATAAATCTCTGATTTGTAAATTGGTTTGGTGATTTCTAAAAAACAATGATTCAATGTGGGTTAAATTTTTATCTACTAAATATTTAAAAGGTGAATCTTTCTGGAGTGTATCTAAAGTTGGTCAGTGTTCTTCTACATGGAGGAGTATGTTAGAAGTGAAGAATATCATGGAGGAAAATGTTTGTTGGCTGATTAATAAAGTTGATGACATTAAAATATGGGATGATCCATGGGTTCCAAACCTATTAGGAAATCGGCTGAAAAATTTGGGTTTTTTCTCTAACCAGGTGGCGATGGTCAAAGATTTTTTTATTGCCTAATTCTAGGAGTTGGAATGTAGATCTTTTGGAGAGTTTATTTCCACCGGATATAGTGGAAAAAATAAAAAGTCTATACTTATCTGAAGAAGAATTTATATAAGATACTTTGGTTTGGTTAAAATCTCCATTGGGTATTTTTACGGCAAAATCATGTTATAAATCTTCTTGATAATCATTCTTTTTCTTCAATAAGTAGCTTTCCCTGGGAAACTTTTGGAAGGTTTCAAATACATCTCCTAGAATTTTACTTTTTGTCTGGAAGTTGGTTCATAATGGTGTAGTAGTAAAGGAGAATATTGCAAGATCCAATACTTCAATTGATACCAATTGTACTCTTTGCTTAGGTCAAATGGAAACCATTGTACACTTATTATTTCATTGTCCGATATCAATCTCTGTGTTTAGTGCTTTTCCATATCAGTTTCCTGATATTTCTGGGATATCAGATCCAAATGATATCATAATGAAGTGGTTACAGATGGGTGATGATGGTAAGTGTTTTATTATGGGTTCTTGTGTGATATGGAATATTTGGAAAATGAGAAATGAAATCATATTCAAGTCTATTAGATTCTCGAGAAAAAGGTGTATCAAGAAAGCTTGGGATGACTTCCAATTATTTATAATGGACAATCTGATACTGACCACAGAATGTTGTGAAGATTAATGTTGATGTAGCTTGATGATTAGTAATGATTAGTTACCAGTAAGAAGTTCGGTTACAAAAAAATTGAAATTTTTCCTTGTGAAACCGAACTAAATAGTTCGGTTACAAAATAAATTTAAAACTTTTTACGATCAAACCGAACTTAATGATTAGTGATTAGTATGATTAGTAATGATTAGTTACCAGTAAGAAGTTCAGTTACAAAAAATTGAAATTTTTCCTTGCGGTCAAAACAAAAATTTAAAACTTTTACGATCAAACCGAACTTAATGATTAGTGATTAATATGATTAGTAATGATTAGTTACAAAAAAGAAGTCCGGTTACAAAAAAATTGAAATTTTTCCTTGAGATCAAACCAAACTAAATAGTTCTGTTACAAAAAAAATTTAAAACTTTTGACAATCAAACCGAATTTAATGATTAGTGATTAGTATGATTGGTAATGATTAGTAATGATTATTATGATTGGTAATTAAAAAAATGATTAGTTACCAGTAAGAAGTTCAGTTACAAAAAATTGAAAATTTTAAATCGAACGAAGAACGTCAAGAAAAGAGAGAAGAAGAAGAGAATAATTTTTTTTTTTATTTTGATTATGATTTTGATTTCGATTCTCCCCGTTTTTGTTTTTGATTTTGATTTTGATTTTGGTTAGAGTCGTGCTGTCACGTGCGCGTTCGCGTGACAGCCTAAATAAAGTCGCAGCTTCTGGCCATCGGATTTAGATCTTACAGATTATTTGATACTATCGTCCAGATTTAGATCGTTAATTGATGTCGACTTAAGAATTTGTTTCAGAGATATCTAATACTTCTCTTTTTGCAACAGAGAACAACGCACCTATCCATCACATCGGTATTAACAGATCAAAAACGGGTCTGGATGATATTTCTTGTTGAAGAATAAACCAAGATACTATGAAGACAACAGAAGGGATCAACATTGGTTGTTGATCCATTATGAAGAAAGCAGTATGGATCAACTATGAGAGTTGATCCAATATGGTCGAGTCAACTGACGTAGTTGACATGAAGTGAATGGATCAACAAGAGTTGTTGATCCATGGTACGATATTTAGAAGTTTGCTTGGGTTGCAAGTATTACTTGTTTTAAGAGTTTGCTTACGTAAGAATTGTCTAGAAGTTTCTTTGTTAGAGTTTGATTATGTTAGGAAAGTCTTTTTGCTTGAGAGTCAAGTTTGTTAATCATATAAATAGGTTTGTTGAGCCATGAGTCGAAATACATCAATTGAAGAGAGTTTGTTTTGAGTTTAGTTCTGTTTTGTTTCAAGTCTTTGATATCGGATTTTCTACATCCGTATCGAGCAATGGTATCGAGTTCTAGGGCTTGTGGGTATGAGTTGTTGATTTGAAGAAGATGACAATTTTAAGTTCAATTAAGGTTCCGGTGTTTGAAGGTAAAAACATTGAACACTGGAGGTTGCAGATGGAGAATATTTTTATATTCCAAGAAGTATGGGATATTGTGAAAGATGGTTATGTAGAACCGGCGAGAAGGAGTTATCTTGGAAGGAGGCTAAACTCGTTAATCGAAAACGAAAAGAAGAATTCTAAAGCTACATATATTCTTCATCGAGGTATTCATGAATCTCTCATGGATAGAGTTATCTACATCAAAGAAGTTAAAAAGAGCTTGGGATGGTTTGATAAGCTATTACACAGGATCGACAAGGTCAAGAAGGTTAGATTACAAACCACTGAAAAGAAAATATGAATTATTACGATGGAGACAACTGAAACAATTTCAGAGTTTTCTCAAAGACACTGAAACTTGTTAATGAGATGAAAGCCAATGGTGATACTTTAGAAGATTCAACAATTATGGAGAAGATTTTAAGAAGCTTGCCTGAGAAGTTTGAATCAAAGGTTACTGCTATAGAAGAATGCAACACAGTTGCAACTATGACTCTTAATGAGTTGTTGGGTTCATTACAAGCTTATGAACAAAGACTGTTAGAGAAAACAACTGCTGCAAAACAAGTTGAAGAGGCTCTTCAGAGTCAAGTTAGCTGGAGAGGCAATCAAGGAAAATCTAATACTGGAGGTTTTCAAGGAAGATATAACAATGGAGGCTATCAGGGAAGAAAACCAATGGATAGAAGCAAAATTCAATGTTATAATTGTGGAGACTTTGGACACTTTGCTCCTGAGTGTTCAAAACCAAGGAAGACAGTTGCTAATAACTACAAAGCAAATTTCAAAGCAAATTTGTGAGAAAATAAAGAAGAAGATGAAGAAGAAAAGAGAAAGCTGAAAATATGTTGTTGGCTTGTCATACACACAAGAAACGACCTCAACATAAGTGGTATCTAGATACGGTTGCGGTAATCATATGTGTGGAAGAAAAGATTTGTTTGATAATCTTGATGAATTAGTGCGTTCAACTGTGAAGTTTGGAAACAATTCTACAATTCCGGTTATGGGAAAAGGAAGGATTGGAATAGTTCTGAAGAATGGTGCAAAAACATATATTATGGATGTGTTCTATGTACCAGGTTTGCATCAAAATCTTTTGAGTATGGGTCAATTATCTAAAAGAGGTTATTCTATGAACATCTTCAATGGTGTTTGTACAATTCGAGATCGTTTTAGAAGACTTATTACAAGAGTGCAGATGACTAAGAATAGATTGTTTCCTTTGAATATTCAGTATCAAAAGGAAAGATGTTATAGTAGTCATGTTCATAATGATGCTTGGTTGTGGCATAAGAGAATGGGGCATGTGAACTTCAAATAGTTTACTAACCTTAGCAAAGAAAGAAATGGTATCTGGATTACCTTTCATTGAACTTCGAGAATCAAGATGTGAAAATTGCATATTTGGCAAGCAAAAGACAGAGATCCATTCCCGGTTCAACAAAGCTAGAAGAGCTGATCAACAATTGGAGATTGTTCATAGTGATTTGTGTGGTCCTATTGAAGTAACTTCACATGGAGGTAATAATTATTATATAACTTTCATTGATGATTTTAGTAGGAAAGCATGGGTATATTTGCTTAAACAAAAAGTGATGCTTTTCATGCTTTTAGAAGTTTCAAAGCTTATCTTTGAGAAACAAATTGGTAAGAATATCAAAAATTTGAGAACCTGATAGAGGAACTGAGTACACTGTTGTTGACAATTTTATGGAAGAGCATGGCATTCAACATCAGCTAACAGCAAGATATACACCACAACAGAATGGAGTCGCATAAAGGAAGAATAAAACCATAATGGAGATGGCAAGAACAATAAGAAGAACAAAAGATTTACCAAAAAGTTTTTGGGGTTATGCGATTGACACAATTGTGTATTTACTCAACGATGTCCTACAAATAGTCCGAACAACAAAACACCGGAAGAAGAAGCATGGAGAGGAGTAAGACCAAGTGTAAGACATCTGAGAATTTTTGAGTGCATTGCATATGCACATGTGCCAAAAGAATTGAGAAAGAAGCTGGATGATAAGAGTGAAAAATGTATTCTTGTTGGTTACAGTTCAGTGACTAAAGGATACAAGTTATATAATCCAGAAACTAGAAAGATAGTTATAAGTAGAGATGTTATATTTGATGAAGATTCACCATGGAATTGGAATAATGGATCAACAACCAGTGTTGATCCTCATAACAATGGATCAACAAGGGATGTTGATCCACATGATATTGGATCAACTAGAAATGTTGATCCACTGTCATAACAGTTCCAATTGTAGTTGAAGAAGAAGTACAAGCTCAAGACAATGTGGAAGAACAACATGAAGAAGCAAGAACAGAAGTAGTACAACAACAAGAAACTACAAGACCAATTAGAAAATATGTCATACCTGCTAGGTTGAATGATTATGTTTTAACAAGAGATGATTAAGATGATGATGTTGTGAACTTTGCTTTATTTGGAGATTGTGATCCTGTAGCTTATGAAGAAGCATCTAAAGAACAAGGTTGGATTCAAGCCATGAATGAAGAACTGAAGTCAATTGAGAAGAATAACACATGGGAGTTAACAGAACTTCCACCAGGAAAGAAACCCATTGGTGTTAAGTGGGTTTATAAAACAATATATAAGGCAAATGGAGAAATAGAGAGAAGGAAAGCAAGGTTAGTTGCTAAGGGATATAGACAAAGAAGAGGAGTAGATTACTCGGAAAGTGTTTGCACCAGTTGCAAGACTTGATACAGTAAGGATGATCATTGCTTTAGCTGCACAAAAGCAATGGAAGATATTTCAGATGGATGTGAAGTCAGCATTCTTGAATGGAGTATTGGAAGAAGAAGTTTATGTAGAGCAACCAGCTGGCTACGTTATGGAGGGGAAGGAAAATGAAGTATACAAGCTAAACAAAGCTTTGTATGGTTTGAAACAAGCACCAAGAGCATGGTATACAAGAATAGATTCTTATTTTCTCAAGAAGGGTTTTACAAGATGTCCACATGAGCATACTTTGTATTTGAAAAATGATGGTGCTGGCAATCATATCATTGTGTGTCTCGTATGTGGATGATCTCATATTTACTGGAAATAGTCTTTTGAGATGATTAAGGAATTCGGGAGGATATGGTGAAGGAGTTTGAGATGACGGATCTTGGTTTGATGTCATATTTTCTTTGTATTGAAGTACAAAGAAAGGCTGAAAGAGGAATTTTTATTAATCAACAAAGGTATCTTGAAGGAATTTTGAAGCGTTTCAAGATGGATAATTGTAATCCAATCTTAACACCAATAGAAGAAAGATTGAAGTTGACAAAAGATGGATCGGGAGAGCTTGTGAATTCAACAACAGATTTTAAAGGTCTTGTTGGATGTTTAAGATATTTGATGCTATAAGACCCGACATCATGTATGCGATTGGTTTGGTTAGTAGGTTCATGGAAGCTCCTAGACAATCACATTTACAAGCTGCAAAACGTATTCTGAAGTATGTAAAAGGAACAACAAGCATGGGAATACTTTATACTATCTCAGAAGATCCAAAGCTGGTTGGTTTCACCGATAGTGATTGGGCTGGAGATACAGAAGGAAGAAAAAGTACATCAAGGTTATGGATTTCAGTTGGGTACTGGATTTTTCTCTTGGTCATCTAAGAAGCAACAAGTTGTTGCATTATCTACAACAGAAGCTGAGTATATAGCTGCTAGCAACTGTGCTACACAAGCAGTATGGTTAAGAATGATGCTGAAGTCTTCAAGAACAAAAGACACCAACAACAATAGTTTGTGATAATAAGTCGACAATATCACTGACTAAGAACCCTGTATTTCATGGGAGAAGCAAACACATTGATATTAAGTATCATTACATTAGAGAGCTTGTCAACAATAAAGAAATAGCTGTAGAGTTTGTTGAAAGTGAAGAGCAAGTGGCTGATATTTTCACCAAGTCTTTGAAGTCTAACACTTTCATTTACCTGCGAGGAAAGTTGGGAATGATTAGCAAAGAGTATCTTGGTTTAAGGGAGGATGTTGAAGAATAAACCAAGATACTATGAAGACAACAGAAGGGATCAACATTGGTTGTTGATCCATTATGAAGAAAGCAGTATGGATCAACTATGAGTGTTGATCCAATATGGTCGAGTCAACTGACGTAGTTGACATGAAGTGAATGGATCAACAAGAGTTGTTGATCCATGGTACGGTATTTAGAAGTTTGCTTGGGTTGCAAGTATTACTTGTTTTAAGAGTTTGCTTACGTAAGAATTGTCTAGAAGTTTCTTTGTTAGAGTTTGATTATGTTAGGAAAGTCTTTTTGCTTGAGAGTCAAGTTTGTTAATCATATAAATAGGCTGTTGAGCCATGAGTCGAAATACATCAATTGAAGAGAGTTTGTTTTGAGTTTAGTTCTGTTTTGTTTCAAGTCTTTGATATCAGATTTTCTACATTTCTTAAGATTTCACTCCTTTTGTCTTACACATGAATCTTGTCTTACTTCAGTACTCCTCAAGAGATTGATAGCGGTGTTACTAGGAAGAATTAATAAGATTTAGATAATTAAAAAGAAATGAAACTGAGAATTTGGTGATAAAGACATGGTACAAAGCCATTGGTGATTATTTGATTGGTATGCATGAAACGTAGAGAAAATTAGAACTGTAAGTTTCCAATCATAACATAACTTCGACTTTGAGATGCGTTTTCTCAATTGTAAAAACTGAAAGATGTAATAGCCAAGTACTCTTCTGGTAAATCCAATGAAACAAGGGGAAAAAAATCATTAGGATCCATATGTGATCTATCAATCCTCCATCAATCATCGCTGGCTTGCTAGGGTTTAAAGTTATTGGTTCTCATCTTCAGCCAAGCCTATTTGTATAACACCAGGTGGATCAGTAACCTCATCATAAGTTTTCCATCATCTGGAAATACAAGATTCATCTCAACTAAACCCATTTTGAATAATATCACCATAAGTTTTTTCATCCATATGGAAATACAAGCTTCACCAGATGGATCAGTAACCTCATCATAAATCCGACGGCCAGAAGCCGCGACTTCATTTTAGCTGTCACGCGAACGCGCACGTGACAGCACGACTCTTTGGTTATTAGATTCATTTAGTTTAGATTAGATATATATATGATTAGATTTATATAGTTATTAGGTTAGTTTTAATTTAAATAAAAGTAAAGGGCAAATGTGTATTTACCTAACTTTAGGACACCCCTTATAAGTATAGGGAGGTTGGCCAAATAAGACCATGGTCCCAAAAAAACCATGGTCCCTAAAAAATGGTTCTATAAATAGGATACGATCCATGCACGGTTCTTCAATTTCTTTTCGCTGTTCCTTTCTTTCTTTTTGCTCAACCTAGGGTTTTAGATTTTTCACACTTGGAATTAACTCAGTATAATTATTTTAAGTTCTGATTCTCATTATTTGTTTTTCATACAACAATGGTTCATTCCCAACGGTTTCCTGATGGTCTTCCCAAAAAAATAGCCTCACTTGGGGGCGACTTGATTACGATTTCCACAATCAACGAAGGCAGTTTTCTTTTCGCTTCAACAAAAGAAATTTACTCTCGGGGGTGTCTTGATTTGCGCAAACAACAAGGGAATTTTTCCAATCACCTCAGCATCAATAATCCATACTTGAAGGCGAGTTTTGTCATTGACTAAGGAAAACGAAATTTTCTTAACCCCAACAAGTTGGAGGTTAAGAGGGGACGATGTTTGTACCATAAGTAAAAATGCCACATAATGGGCCCAATTGGTACTTGAATCATCTTTTGGCCCTCATCCAAGCCTCGCTAACCATCCAACCTAAGCAGCCCACCAGCCTGCCCAGTATTACATAAATTCAATAACCGGTCAATAGTCAAAGTCAACGACCGGTCAATGGTCAAAGTCAACCATCAGTCAATGTCAAGGCCGTGTTGCCGATGGTGCTGCCATGCAGTTTCCATCCATGTTGCCGTTGGTGCTTCCATGCAGTTTCCATCCATGTTGCCAATGGTGCTGCCATGCAGTTTCCACTCATGTTGCTAGCAGTGCTGCCAACCAATTCCCAGCTAAGTACTCTATCGCACTGCCAGCCAGTTAATCCAATCTGCTAGTCGGCATCCATCCATACTGCCAACCATTATGCCTGTCAACCATCAATCCAATCTGCCAATCTGCCTCCATCCATATTGCTAGCCATTATGCATGTCAACCATCAATCCGGTCTGCCAGCATGCAGAATTAATTCAGGAAGCATGCAAAAGCAGTTTCATGCAGAATTAAACATGGAGGCATCAATGAGCAGTTTCATGCAGAATTAAACTTTGAGGCATCAATGAGTAGTTTCATGCGAATTAATTCAGGAGGCATGAATGTGCGTAATTAAACAAGGAGGCATGAATGAGCAGTTTCATGCAGAATTAATGCAAGGGAGTAAATACCATTTATATTCAGGATTGTATAAATAGAGGGAGAGGTAGCCAATACAAAAAAATGGCATTATAATTCCAAATATCAATAAAATATTACTCCTCTACGGGATTCGTCCGTGGATGTAGGCAAACCATGCCGAACCACGTTAAACCTGTGTCTCTTTATTGGTTCTTCAATTCGTTTCCTAACCCAAAATACACATCAAATAATCGATGCAATCGTGTTTCGTACCCAAAAGTAATTTTGGGTGCAAACAATTTTCTTGGAGCAACTTCAAAAACTTGCACTTCCCTCTTACAATTTTCAATCTTTTCAAAACTCCCACATATCTTAGAAACAACAGCTTCAAGTTTTGTATCGCAAAAATGTATGATCACCTTTTCAGCCATTTCACCAACAATTAACTAAAAAGTTGTAATAGATTTAGAATAGAAATTCAAGAAAAGTGAATTTTGGTGTGAGTGAATTGTTTGAAGATGATGCTAATTTATAGAGGTAAAAAGGTGAATTTCGAATTTTCAAAAAACTATATGTTCGCGTTTTTGCTACAAACGCTTGTGTGCGTAGGAAGGACGCCGCGTTCAAGCTTCAAACGCCTGCGGTTGTAGTTCCACCACCTAGTTTGAGCTACAAACGCTGGCGCTTTTACTATGACCCGACGCTTGATAATTACCGCCCACTTCTTTTCCCATGATGGAGAAACATGTTTGTCCATCCACCTGGCTTAACAAAATTTTAAATTTGTACATTACCATCAGGGGCGGAAACACAGGTTGACAAAACCTCACCGGGTTATGAATTTTCCTTTGTCCAATTTTTTTTATCAGTTTAGTCCACCATGTTCATCAATTTAGCCCACCAAGGCCATCTGTTTAGTCAACCATTTACATGTTTGTGGTTTATTTCTTTTTATAAGATTAAGAAGAAGAAGAATAGGGTGAGAGTTGGTACATATTATGTAGTACTCGAGTTGTAGGGTAAGTGTTTGTTGAAATGCTTCAAAGTAAATGTGTTATGTATTTGCTAGTTCACCTGTAAAATCAAATATAGGCATAATTCTTTGTAAGTAGGAGGTTATAGGAATCATTGGTGATTTATTTTGAATCAACTGGAAGTTTGATGAACTACATCAAAGAAATAGGATTATCAATGTATAGGTTATATGATTTCTTAGTTAGACATGATTTTCAGGTAATGGGCAGCTAGACAACTTGAATCTTAATCCCCCGGTAAATTCTTAGATTTGTTCAGTTCCTATGGCCGTTCATATGAGTCACAATATTCTCCGAGATGGTAACAACTACGGGGATGTTTCTTTAGAAGATGCTTATGGATATGCAATCCCAAGGCAGCAACATCATGCGGATTTTGCAAGTATATGGTAGGCTTGTGTACCACTGAATAAGGTCTGGTGGTGTCTCAACTAATAAGATTCAATGGCTCTTTCACAACACTACATAAAGCCACATCAAAAATATTAGTCGGGAAAATGGATAATCAGGTTGAAGGGTTTATGTACAACGACTTTTGAGAACTTGCTTTTCTAAATTTTTTAGGTTTTCTCATATTTATAGGGAGGTAACGCTTATACAGATTTCTTAGCTAAAGCATGGAGCTAATAGTTCAGCGCCTTCTTGATATGATCCCCCCACTGCGATACATACTGCAATGTGGGAAGACATATATGTTCTCCCCAATTATCGCTTTCGTTGGCATTTCATGGTCGACAATGACACTTGCATTATTTGGAATCAAACTGTTATTTATTTTTTTTAGGTATGACAAGTGAAGGGTAATCTAGTTTTAAAGAATGAGTACGAAGTATCCATATGTTTACAAAAAGTCCGGAACAAATGTTATCGTGCTAGATGAGCCGTTGCTGAATTCGTGAAGAAAGAGGGTTCTTGAAACAACTTTGTATGTGTCCTTCCCTTCGTACAGTTTTGATTTGGGAAAATTGGGAATATGTTTCGGATTCACTAATTGAGTTGGGGATCTATCCCATAACCGTAAAAATTAGCGAATCTGTCACATCCGTCAAAAGGTCCGTTAAGTAGTCAATTTCGGCCACTGACTGGTCAAAACGAGATATCGTTCCCTGGTAAAATTACGATTACACATATCAGTTCTCCTTCATCACCTGTTTATAACTTTTTCTTCATTATTAAACAGGAAACCATGGCAGGAATTGTAAACCTTCATGTGCATCTTAAACTGAAAACTCTATTTGACTGTTTCATTTTCTTGTGACAAATCATCTTAAACTATATTAGATTTTAAACACTATCATCGTGAATAATACCAAATTGATGATGTAACCCTAAAGATTCAAATCAATGAATTAGTTTCATCGGAAATCATCATCAATTGCAAGCTACCAGACAACCCAGATAAAACTACTGTGTGCATCTTAATGTAAGAATCTTTTTATGATTCAAATCAATAAATTAGTTACAAAGGTATAGAAGTTAAAATCTTAGCAAGAATGTAGTTGCAGATAGTTCCAGTACAACGAGGTTTAGTTATGAATTTTAATCTCGATTATGTCATAGTATACATGCACCTTCAATTACGGCTTAAGCTTCGATTGTAGAATAAAAGAGGAGCGACCAAGCAATAAATAATCCACTTACTTGGTTTTAAAGGAGAAAAAAGAGAGACGGAGATAACGAAAGAAGAAGATGCAAATTTAGACCAAGGTGAAAGGCTTAGCAGCAGCAGTCTTTTGTTCACATGTATGAAACCATATGCGTGCCACCTTGACTATTTAACGACAGATTTGGATGGATGAGACAGATTCACTAATTTTTACAGTTATGGGACAGATCCCCAACTCAATTCCTGAATCCGCGACATATTCCTAATTTTCCCTTTTGATAGGGATATCGTCTCGTATTTTAGTGCTTCCAATAGTTTTGATGTGAATAGGATATCTTAAGACATGCTATTCACATCCGTTAGAACACTCCACTTGTTGTCCATGCAACGACAGTTTGGATTCATAATAAGGCGACTCTTACAATTCTACAAGCTCAATAAATTAATGTTACTTAAGAGCACATTTTTTTGTTGTTTCCACATTGACCTGAGCAGGACAAAATTTTCTTTCAACCCCCTATTTTCGAAACCTGGTTCCCTCACCGATTACCATATGAATTGCCCTTACATTTTACAAAAAGTGACCAGCGGCGGAGCCATGTGCAATTTGTGGGTGGCCATGGCCACCCCAAGATTACGGGAATTAAGTAGGAAAGCATGTACATTTCCTCCCATATTTACTAATGTTGTGCTACGTGGCCCCTCCAAGAAAAGTTGGAAGAAATCTTCTGCCAAAATAACTCCACGTTATTAATGTTTTCCTTAATTTGTTGTAACTTCCCTTAAATCTAGCTAAATTCCCTTTTAATATATAGTAATAGATTTATTAACATTCATAAGATTCCGTAGTTTGTTAGGAAAAGAGTTTAGGTGGGTCTTCTATACTCTAATCTAATTGTAGTTAAAACTAAACGGAGTTAAAACCTAATTAAACAGGATCCTAATTCCTAAACAGGCAAAACTTGGTTGTAGATTGGAAGCCATTTCTAGCTTCCCGGAAAAACTCAAACACCGAAACAAGAATACAAGGTATGCACGCTATTAGCTGTGAGATTCTAATTACTAATCAGTTAGTTTACTTTTAATGATTTAATCTCAATACATTTATATTGGATTGTAATTGATCAAATTTTCTTTATTAATAACAAAGAACAAACAGAGATTGTACCAGTGATAGACAATACCAGATTTCTATCTTCTTAAAAATAAATTATATATCTCGGTCTTATTCTAGAAAAAAAATTATATGTCTCTATATGGCCCCTCCAACATTTAAATCCTGGCTCCACCAAATAAAGTGACCATACAGATTCCTCCCATTTATTTAGCTTCAAATTTACCGTCAAACCTTTAACCATCTCCGAAATGAATTTAGTGTTTTAAAGTCATCTTTTCGGAGGCTACGATATTGGCAAGTGCACTACCCATGTAGTTCAAGTTCATAGATGATGACGCAGAGAAATAATCTTGTGGCACCATTAACTACTAATCGAAGTCGTCTAAAGATGGTCGTCTAATGAGAACGAGATCGTAACACGTGTTTGCGAGATGATTTATTATTTTTTGGGAAGAATACTAGAGTCAATGTCTTGAATTTGAAGAAGATGATTAATCAATACTCGGGAATGGTCAGGGCGGAGATAAGTCTGCAATCGTTTTTAGTGGAGGCATGGATGATTTCAGAAAGTCTGTTACTATCACGATATGGGTGTTAGGGAGATGAGGAAAGATGAGAAGTATTTGGGTATTTTCCCTTTGTTGGCAGATTCAAAAGTTGACAGTTATAAGTTTTTAATTGAAAAATTCAGAGCAAGACTATCTCAGGTGGAGGCAACATTTTTAAACACCTGCAGACATCGCCGTTCTATCAAAGTCTGTCTCATCTTAGATTCCAATTTATTTCTTTGAGACATGTTTACTTCCTAAAACAGTTCTGAAGAATATTAAGAAGATTCAATGTTCATTCTGGTGGGGACATGAACTGAACATTCGAAATTGCATTACATTGTTTGGGAGAAGATTTGTAAAGCAAGGGAAGAAGGTAGGCTATAAAGCAAGGGAAGAAGGTAGGCTAGGTATAAGAGACATGGAGAAGGTCAATAAATCTTTGATTTGTAAATTGGTTTGGCGATTTCTAACAAATAAGGATTCAATGTGAGTTAAATTGTTATCTGCTAAATATTTAAAAGGTGAATCTTTCTGGAATGTATCCGAAGTTGGTCGGTGTTCTTCTACATGGAGGAGTATATTAGAAGTGAAGAATATCATGGAGGAAAATGTTTGTTGGCTTATTAATAAAGGTGATGACATTAAAATATGGGATGATCCATGGGTTCCAAACCTATTAGGAAATCGACTGAAAAATTTGGGTTTTTTCTCTAACCAGGTGGCGATGGTCAAAGATTTTTTATTGCCTAATTCTAGGAGTTGGAATGTAGATCTTTTGGAGACTTTATTTCCACCGGATATAGTGGAAAAAATAAAAAGTCTATACTTATCTGAAGAAGAATCTATTCAAGATACTTTGGTTTGGTTAAAATCTCCATTGGGTATTTTTACGACAAAATCATGTTATAAATCTTCGGCGGTTGATAATCATTCTTTTTCTTCAATAAGTAGCTTTCCCTGGAAAACTTTTGGAAGGTTTCAAATACATCTCCTAGAATTTTACTTTTTGTATGGAAGTTGGTTCATAATGGTGTAGTAGTAAAGGAGAATATTGCAAGATCCAATACTTCAATTGATACCAATTGTACTCTTTGCTCAGGTCAAATGGAAACCATTGTACACTTACTATTTCATTGTCCGATATCAATATCTGTGTTTAGTGCTTTTCCATATCAGTTTCCTGATATTTCTGGGATATCAGATCCAAATGATATCATAATTAAGTGGTTACAGATGGGTGATGATTGTAAGTGTTTTATTATGGGTTCTTGTGTGATATGGAATATTTGGAAAATGAGAAATGAAATCATATTCAAGTCTATTAGATTCTCGAGAGAAAGGTGTATCAAGAAAGCTTGGGATGACTTCCAATTATTTATAATGGACAATCTGATACTGACCACAGAATGTTGTGAAGATTAATGTTGTTGTAGCTTGATGATTAGTAATGATTAGTTACCAGTAAGAAGTTCAGTTACAAAAAATTGAAATTTTTACTTGCGGTTCGGTTACAATTTTTTTTTTAAGAATTTTTACGATCAAACCGAACTTAATGATTAGTGATTAGTATGATTAGTTACAAAAAAGAAGTTCGGTTACAAAAAATTGAAATTTTTCCTTGCGATCAAACCAAACTAAATAGTTCTGTTACAAAAAAAATTTAAAACTTTTTACGATCAAACCGAACTTAATGATTAGTGATTAGTATGATTGGTAATGATTAGTAATGATTAGTTACCAATAAGAAGTTCAGTTACAAAAAATTGAAAATTTTCAATCGAACGAAGAACGTCAAGGAAAGAGAGAAGAAGAAGAGAATAATCTTTTTTTTATTTTGATTTTGATTTTGGTTCTGATTTTGATTTCGATTCCCCCCGTTTTTGATTTTGATTTTGATTTTGATTTTGGTTATTAGATTCATTTAGTTTAGATTAGATATATATGATTAGATTTATATAGTTATTAGGTTAGTTTTAATTTAAATAAAAGTAAAGGGTAAATGTGTATTTACCTAACTTTAGGACACCCCTTATAAGTATAGGAGGTTGGCCTAATAAGACCATGGTCCAAAAAAAAAAAAAAAACCATGGTCCCTAAAAAAATGGTTCTATAAATAGGATACGATCCATGCACGGTTCTTCAATTTCTTTTCGCTGTTCCTTTCTTTCTTTTGCTCAACCTAGGGTTTTAGACTTTTCACACTTGGAATTAACTTAGTATAATTATTTTAAGTTCTGATTCTCATTATCTCGTCAATTCTGTTCTCAAGGTCAGATTCGCCTGGAGTTATTATAATCGTATTCTGCGATTCTTTCCTGTATGTTCAGTTTGTCATAGCCACACACACTTTAAAAAATATTCTGGTGTTTAAATTCTGATTCTGCATTATTGATTTTTCCAAAAGCAATAGTTATGTTATTTCGTTTAGTTCAACACCGGAAGTAAGGTTTTGTATCCTTTTCGGTTAAAATATATTTGTAGAAATAACATACATAAATCTGTTATTAATGATGTTACAGGATTGTGGTTATTCTAGTCTTCTGTCGATAAAGAGAAAGAGTACTGGCCGTGATTGGTATTCGAGTCTGCCAATGGAGATATTAACAAGGTACGATTTTCACCATGATGTATCCTCGCACTTTTATTCTGGTACTTCAACGCTGAGGAGAAGCTCCGAGGTCATCAACACCAGCTGTCTAGGTGTTTGTAGTTCTCCTGATATCGGTGGTGGTTATCCTACTTCTTTTGCGGATGATGTTATGATAGAGATTCTGATCAGACTCCCGGTGAAATCACTAATGCGGTTCAAGTCAGTATGTAAGCATTGGTTGTTTATGATCAAAAAGATAAGTTCCTGATTGATTTACACTTCATCCACTGGAAATCACGTCCGAATCTTCTCTACATGGACCCATTGCAAGAAAAGGGCATCCACCGCACAAGCTATGGTGGTTGCTTTGACGCAAGCAAAACGCTACGTCAGAGTATCTCATGTGCAGAGATGGTCGACCAAGGCAGTGGCTGTAAGGAAGAAGTGGTAGCCATTTTCAGCAAGTTTAGGATAACCGATGATCAATGGTTCCCTTATAATCAAATCTTGGGACCCGTAAATGGTTTGGTCTGTTTCGTAGATTGGAAGACATATGGTGTTAGGGTGTACAACCCGAGCACACGAGAAACAACACCGTGGGTAAAATCGACGCTACTAGGAGAAGAAAACGACAAGCTGGTGAAGATTAGAGACAACAGGATCGTGATAACAACTCGTCATCATCCTATGTATCAGTTTGGGTTCGATCCGGAAAAGAAGGAATATAAGGTGTTCTGCTTTTGGAGACTTGATGCTAGACCCCCACATTCTCGTTCGTCTTCCCGGAGACCCCCTGATTATGCAATGTGGGAGTTGTTGACCGTTGGCCGTGACACTGAATGGCGAAAGATGAGTATGGTTCCTAACGACAAGAACAAAACAATGATCAGGGAGGTGCTCTCTCCGTATGAAGGTGGAACACAGCCGGTGTATGCAAATGGTACTTTGTATTGGAGAAACAAGGTTCGTTCTTCGGCGACTCCATGGGATGACCCGGAAGTCATAGTTGCGCTAGATGTTGGAAGCGAGAAGTTTAGAGTTATTCCAATTCCAAAGTTCATTCTTGACGAGCCTCGTGGAAAATCCTATAGGCGGCCTTTTGGCATGGTAATATCAGGTGGACGTGTTGTTCTGCTGTTCCGAATGGAACCTCAAGTTGTTAAGTTATGGATGTTAGATGATGGATCAGTGGACAAGAAACTGGAGAATTGTCAAGGCAATGAAAGCAATTGGTGCGCAGAGACCATAGAGTTACCTTTTAAGTGTGATTCGGGACTTGGTGCTTTCGGAGTTGCTGGAAGTAGGGAGACGATGATCGTCTTCAAATGCCACGAATCCAAAAAGATAGCAGGTTATGATGAAGACTGGGTCAGTTTGTATTGGTATGATTGCAGGAAAAAATCTTGGAAGAAGATTGAGATTGACGGAGAGTCGTCGTTTCCCCTGCACTCATTGCGGTCCCAGATTACCAGTTTTACTGAAAGTCTCCATTCTTTTTAGTAGCTTGTAAATATTTTGTTTTTTAGAAAAGAAAAATAAAAAAAATAAATGTCGGGCAATCCATACGACTTCTTGTAAAAATTTTGTTCATGATTATCTCTGTTATAAAAAAAGGTGGTATTTGACTCTAAGATTTGAGAGTCATTGGATGGTCAGGATTAGGCGAAAAGGGTCATCTCGCGGTTCTTATCGTCCTGATTTCGTTTGACTTGGACGGCCAGGAAGACTTCCGCTGTTGTTACGAGGTGGGAATGTGGGCCAACAATTTTCTTTTTCTTATTGAGTTCTTCTTCTTCGTGAGTTGAGTTCCTGGAGGTGTGGTTAGCGATGGAGGGAGAGGCGGACAAAGCGAGAGAGGTTTTCTCTTCTTCTTCTTCGTTTCCTTGGCCGAGTTACCCGCAATCCCATACTGAGAAGAAATTTAAATTTCAAACAGGTGTATTTGATCTAAAGCGAGAGAGGTTTCTTCTTCTTCTTCTTCGTTTCCGCTGAGTTACCCGCAATCCCATACTGAGAAGAAATTCAAAACAGGTGTATTTGGTAAGCAATTGCAGGTGTATTTGATCTAGGTTTTGCTCTCTTGATCTTTAGATTATCTCTTGTTCTTATTTTGATGTTTTTTTTTTACGAGTTCTTGTAAAAAATTTGTTCATGATTATTAAATTAATAAAAAAAATGAAAGAAAAAAAGAAAAGAAACGGGCAATCTCTCATTGCCTGTGGTCAAGATTGTTGTCTTTTTTGTTTTCTTTTTCTTTTGTTTTTACCGAGTCAGTAAAATAGTGAACCTGCGTATTTAATGGCCGGTGGGAGTAACCGGCTTCTTTTCCGGAGAAGTTACAATGTCATTTGTTTCAGCCGCTAGGACACCAGCTCAAGCAAAGGGCTAAGGAAGGAAGAAAAGGAACCGGTTGGTCCAAGTCACAAATTGTTTTTCTTTCACAATTATCGATAATACCCCTCAATTTAAATCCAAATACGATAATACCCCTAATTGTGAGCCGTTAAATACCCTTTCTGGGTTTATCGACAATACCCCTGAGCCGTTAGATACCCTTTCTGGGTTCCAATTTGGAAACAAACACACCAGAAAAGTAGGTTTTGGCAACTTAGGGTTTGACAACAGCCGTTAGCGGCTGATAAAATCGTAAGGGAAAAATATCGTTTTGGTCCTTTTTTAGGTGGGCCCATGTCTGTTTGGTCCTTTGGTCAAACGCCTTTACTGTTTGGTCTATAATTATTTAAAAATATTAAAACTGACAAAAATACCCTTCCGTGTTAATATTTAGTTATTTTCTTGTAGCAGTTCATTCCAGAAAATGAAGTCCATATAAAAGCCTAAAAAAACAAACTTCATTCCAGAAAATGAAGTCCATATAAAAACCTAAAAAAACAGACTTCATTCCAGAAAATGAAGTCCATATAAAAACCTAAATAACAGACTTCATTCCAGAAAATGAAGTCCATATAAAAACCTAAAAAAACAGACTTCATTCCAGCAAATGAAGAACACGAAATTGGGGGATATAAAAAGGAATTGGGGGATATTGATTACTTCTCCCAACCCATGGTGTCTGCTAAGGGGTAACTTTTGGGTATGAAAATACTAAAATACCCTTCCCTCAAAATAATTAAAAAACTTAAAATCAAAAAACAAAATCATATCCCCCATTTCCATCTCCACTTCTTATTAATCACTTTCAGGGTTAGAACTTTGAAACCCAAATATTCCCCATTCCATTTCAAATTCTAAACTCTCCCCACTCTCTTTCAAATTATCTTCTCCTTTCTCTGCCGGCTCCTCACTTTGTAAAACGAATTTTTTTTTTTAATTCGGAAGTGATGAAGATCATCTTTTTGCAAGTGATGAAGACCATGCCGAATTGATGAATACCATGCTTAAACCAGGTGCCTGGCATGGTTGGTAACTAACATTCAATGTCAGTAACTAAGTACCGGCATGCTCAATAGAAATTTATCAATGCCGAGTCAAGTGAAAAAAAAATTGAAGTTTCTGGATACTTTTCATCATGTGCCTGACATAGAAATTTAAACAACATACTATGTTGGAAACCGGTGCCGGCATGCTCGAGAATTAACTACTTGTGCCGGAAGTGGACTGATTAAAACCGAAAAAACTCAAAACGGAATATTTTTTTACATCGCCGGAAGTGATGAAGACCATGCCGGAATTGTGAAAGAAGAACCACGCGGAAAATGGTGCCGGCATGCTCGATAGAAATCTATCAATCTTTGGTAGTCAAGTGAAAAAAAAATGAAGTTTCCTGGATACTTTTCATCATGTTCCGGCATAGAAATTTAAGCAAAAACCATGCCTAAGTAGTTCCAGATGCTCGAAAATCGATAATCTGTCTAAGTAGACTGATTAAAACCAGAAAAAATAGGTTCTGAAGATCAAAACCAGAAAAAAAAAATCGGTTAGTGGCAAACAATTTATGAAAATTTCCAGCAAATGCTGGCATGGTTTTTTGGTTGAATACCATGCCGGCACCAAGCTTTTTCAAATTTGCAACAATGGTGGATTCAAAGAAAAAAATCAAATTTTCAACCTCTTAGCAACAATTCTCTCTTCACAATCATCCTCCACTTCCACCAAAAAGTTCCCTCTCAATTTTTTTCCATCTTTCTACTCTCATCTCATTCACCCAAATACAAATACACACTAATCATTTAACAAATACTTAAGATTTTTACTAATTATTATTAACCACTAAACCTGATTAGTGAGGGGTAGATTAGGATTTTAAAAAAAACTTAGATAAGGGGTGACCCCGAATTGATATATGGATCCGGTTTTTGTCCTTTTCCTATATCCCCCAATTCCTTTTTTTATCCCCCAATTTCGCGTTCCAAATGAAGTCCATATAAAAAACTAAAAAACAGACTTCATTCCAGAATGAAGTCCATACAAAAACCTAAAAAAACAGACTTCATTCTCAGGAATGAAGTCCATATAAAAACCTAAAAAAACAGACTTCATTCCCAGGAATGAAGTCCTATAAAACCCTAAAAAAACAGACTTCATTCCAGAAAATGAAGTCCATATAAAAACCTAAAAAACAGACTTCATTCCCAGGAATGAAGTCCATATTAAAACCTAAGAAAATGTGTTTCTTCTTCTTCTTCATCTTTTTCTTCTTCTTTGTCAACAACAGCAGCATAAATATCTTTTTCTTCTTCTTCGTCTTTTTCTTCTTCTTCGTGAACAACATCAGCATAAATTTTTTTTTCTTCTTCTTCGTCTTTTTCTTCTTCACCCTTTTCTTCTTCTTTGTCAACAACAGCAGCAGTAATGTGTTTCTTCATGTTTTTCTTCTTCTTCGTCATACACAACAGTAAAAAAACCTAAAAATTTCGTCATTCTTCATCGTCTTCATGAACAGCAACAGAAAAAAAAAATGGGGAGGAGAGAAACTAGATCTGAAAATAGGAGGAGAGAAAGTAAATCTGAAATAAGATATTTTCTTGGGCTTCTTTCTATATATATGGTCCCAAAAGGGTATTTGTGCCACTACAGGATGACATTTACATCATCCATGACATTACCTTAGGACCAAACAATAATATATTTTCCCCAAAAGGACCAAATAGACACATGACTGGGTCAACAGGACTAGACTCTCTCTAATATATTATTCCTAGGACCTAATGGTATTTCCGTAAGCATTCTTCAGATCTGACGGATTTTTCGTCCATCGCTATGACATTTTTAGAGAAAAAGAAAGGGACTCTGGCGTTGGTTTACATGTTGGAAAAATACGATTACTACTTTTGGTTGGATCGGATACTAGGCTAAACCTACAACGGATTTGTAGTAGTGGGAAATCCCACAACTACACCCTTTGGGTAATCTATAAAGCAAACTATGAAATCATGATGAAGAACTCATATAAGAATTTTATTAAACTTTAGAAATTAATACAAAGAATGAAGTCATAGACCAAATATATGAGGGTAGGAGTTGTTTTTTCTTTTTTTTTGAAGCATAGGGTAGGAGTTGTTGTGGAGTTGTCTACTCGGGTAGATTTTACTTTAAGAGGTCTGAATACATCGATTTCGGGAAAAACAGTAAATAACGATATAATGAGGAGTAACGTCCAGTATAATGAGAGTAAAACAGTAAATAATGATATAATGAGGAGTAACGTGTTGGGAATATATGTTTTAAAAACATTATTAATTTCCAATAAATTAGTGTCTCATTTAAATGGTTTTATTGTGACATTTATTCTTCCTTTAAAGAATAAATTTATTTCGCTTTTAATGTCAAAAACCGTTTTTTGTTGAATTGGTTAATGATGTTAATTACCAACTTATTAATTCATTTCATTTAATGTTATTTAATTCTTAGACTATTATAAATCAGATTTTTTATGAAAATAATTACAAGAGTTGTTGAAACCTTTTTTCTATAGAGAGAGACTTTTCTTTTATATTACTTGAGTTTAGAAAATGAATTTTGAGAGAGAGAAAAACAAGTGTGTGATCATCCTTGGTTTTTTCTAAAAGAGTTTCTGAGCAAGAAAGAAGTGTAGAAGTTTCACATCCTCTCACCGTGCAAGAGCGATTGTGTAAGAGATTGATCTCGACTGTTTTATTCTGGGGAAGATGCGCCATTGAAGAACCGCTTGCACAATCTTGGGAAGAGTCACAAACGTCTTAAAGAAAGTTTACCTAGTCCGCGACTCAAACCATAACAATTTGTTTCGTGTTTGATTTTTATTTGTTGTGCAGGCATAATTCGACAATTGTTCCAACATAACGTCCAGTATAATGAGAGTAAATGGTAAATAACGTCCAGTATAATGAGATTAAAAGGTAAATTTTTTTCAGTGAGTAGTAAGTTGCTCCCAAAAGAACAATCTTAATTAAATTTTTAGCATCAGCCTGTAAAATCAGTGCATTTTCACCTCATTAATAATGTCTTCACATAAGAAGAGAATCGTGTCTCGCAAGTGCACGACAATTGATGTGCTGGTATGCAAAATACTAAGATTTTTGTTAAAGGGAGAGCAAAAACAGATTCGAGGAGAGCGAAAATCTTAATTAACTCGCTGATTTGAACCTATTCAATATATATTTTTAATTTAGACCATATTATCCTTAATAAATACATCCGCTTACCACCGAAAATTTACACCCATACATAAAAAACTCTACCACGAACTATCCACTCACCAGGACGACCAAAAAAAAAATATGAAAGAAAAGCTTATGCTAATGATATCTCGATGTTCTTGTAATTGAATGATGAAAATAATCCTAGTGACTGATCTAAATCATCATTATACATTCGAAGCTGTTGCACTCTTGAAAATAAAACGAACATTTAAGGAAGAACAAATGGAAAGACCCACTTAATCATTGTAGAAAAAGCAATAAAACAAAGCTCAAAAATCTCAATAGGAAGACCAACCAACAAACCGATACCCTGTTTTGATTTTATAAACACAACAGATCTGTAATAAGAAGACCAATCAATAAACCGATATTTGTTTCATCAAAATATTTTTACCTCGTATATCATGATTATCTTGAATTTTATTTGATTTATTAAAATATCTTTCAACTTTTTCTTATAGCCTTTGATTATATTTTCTTGATCTTTATTCTGATTTTGATGTATCAGAAAAGAAAAAAAAAGTAAAGAGAGATTCTTTTAAATTTGGGGAAAGCCCATTCTTTGTGGCATATCTTCACATGGATGTTCACGGTGGTGGTGATATACAAATCAACGCCGGAGTTAAGGATGGTGGATCGGTAGTAGAGTGATGATGGTGGAACGATGGTGGAGTTGTTTGGAAAAAGGGTTTGAGTTTTAGTGGTGGGTGTATTTTGTAAGGGTATTTTTGCCCGAGCCAGAAAAATATATCGACTAGGTATGATTTAGCGAGTCGACTACGATTTTCGCTCTCCTCGGATCCGTTTTGCTCTCCCTTTAACAAAAATCAAATACTAATGATTGTTCCACTAAAATTGATAAAATTATTGTTCCACTAAAATTGATAAAATTAACTCTAACTACTAAACAATTATATGCTAATTCACTTTATTAGAAAAAAAAACACAACTTCGTAGATATTATCAAATGTAAGAGATTTACTATTATAAGTATGGTATACAATTTAAAAAGATGGACTCTGTGATATCAATATACAACTTCATAACAATAAATGAAGTATGTTTTCATTGGGTACGAAAATGTATATATTGACAAGTAATTAGGGCAATACATATGGAAATGAAAAAACCCATCTTTTTGTTGAGCCAGGTGGATGGCCAAACTGGTTTTTCCACTATGGTAAAACATCTGGCGTTAGATAACTAAGCGCGAGAGCGACAGACAAACGCTGGAGTTTGTAGGTAAAGCGCCGGTGTTGGAAGGACAAACGCTGTAGCTCAAAGCTTCAACGCGGCGCTTGAACGTATGACGCTGGCGTTTGTAGAAAAAACGCCAACGGGTAGTTTTTTAAAATTCAAAATTCACTTTTTACCTCTATAAATTACCATCAATTTCAAACAATTCACTCACACCAAAATTCACTTCTCTTGAATTTTCTCTTCTAAAATCTATTTCTCAATGGCTGAAAAGGCGATCACACTTTTTTGAGATACGAAACTTGAAGCTGCTGTTTCTAAGATATGTGAGAGTTTAAAAAAGATTGAAAATTGTATGAGGGAAGTGCAAGTTTTTGAAATAGCTCCAAGAAAATGTTCCGCTAAAAGGCAAAGAAGAGCTCCAGATTTGAAAGTTAAAAATAGAAAATTCAAAAACAAAGGTGAAACTGTCAAAGAGCGCGTTGAATGGAAGATACGTCAAATGAAGATAAAAAGGAGGCCAAAACTTGTACTTGATTTTTATTGAAGTTGTTTAGTACGTTTTATTATTGCCTAAGTTTATATCTTGTAAAAGTATTGGCATCAATGAATGAAAATATTTAGGTTTTAAAATAGAGATTTCAACTTCAGATTAAGCGAAATTTATTACAATTTAAACTTGCAAATAACATCAAACTACATTTTAATAAACCACAACAAAAACATCAAACTACATCAAATCCAGCAACATTCTCTTTGTAGAGTTCATAACATTCAAAATGCTTAAACTCTCTTCCGCTTTCTTCAGTAAACTTGGTCTGAGCGATGGTTTTCTGTAAAATAGATAAACAACAAGTTCATATGTTTATGACGCAGTTGATTAGTGAGGAAAAAGGTAAGATACTCACCAGTTCTTCCTTGGATAATCCAGAATAGCTACGGTGAACCATCCACAAAACTTCCGTATAATGTTTGACTTCCTTAGTGATGAATGCAGTTCTTAGTTCTAGGATCTTACTGTTTCTTATGGTTTCGGTCCGCGATGCTACAAAATGTCTCAATACTCTTTCCCAAAAATAGTCATTGTTCATTGGTCTCATCAAATGATGTAACCAACATCGAACAAGAGTAGCATCTTCTTCCATTGTAAAGACCGGGAGAGGCATTCGAGTGCAGTACAAATGTGCTTGAGATGGACCATCTTTTAGAATTCTAAAACAAGCTTCGTAGCGAAAAGGTTTGTTGTGAGCTTCCACCCAATTATCAAGAGCTGTTTGGATCACTTCATCTTTAGTTACACCGATGGACTTTTCTCGATCAATTTCCATTACTAGAAATAAATGTCCTGATTTGTAAGCCTAATAGATTAAAAACGAGCACGCAATCGACGAGCATATCTTGGTTTCCGTCAAAGAGACAATTGAAAAAATGTTCTCCCAAAAGAACCGTCTTGAAAGCACATACCAATGCTTACCCTATGAAAAATATATGCTTTTCATATAGTTATATCCTCTTCTTCAGTAAACTTGGGACCACGATAATGATATTTCGGAGAGTGCGAGAGATTAAGAGTTTTATAAAATAATAATAAGAAGAAGATGTGATTTTGGAGATGAGAAGAATGAAATTTACAGGTCGAAAAAAAAAAATCGAGCCGTTGGAAATGTGGCCGTTGGCTTTGGTAGTAAAACCACGCGATTTTCCTTTAAGCGCCCGTTTGAATTACCATATGAGTTGGCGTTTGTAGCAAAACCGCGCGACTTTAATAAAACCGCCCGTTTGAATTACCAACGCCTATTTTTTTTGTTATAAATACAACACTAGGGTGGCCTCTAAACCAAACCAACAAATTTATTTCTCAACATCCACCATGTTTTCTAAAGGAAAAGCGAAGCAAATATTATGTGTCGAAGCAAAGAGGTTTGTTCATTATGTTTCATGGATAACCACAAAATTATGCAATGCCTTTGGATGTATTCAAAGTGTCCGTGGGAAGGTTGTTCACGCATCAGAATGGTGATTGAATCACAACCAGAAAAGCTCAGGTATTTGCAATGTCAAGATCCCAACTGTCCAGAGGAACCACATATGCTAGATGATGATATAAAGATTAAAAGGGAAGAAGAAGAAAAGATTGCAACACTCTGCAAAAACTTCGAACTTAAAGCCAAATTGAAGAACGAGTTATTACACTACAAGCATTGTGGATTTGGAGGTCACAAATACAAAGATTGTCCACAGAGAATCAATGGATGCTCAAAGCTCGATTGCAAGACTTTTATGCATTTAAGGATTTCTTATGAAGAAGACACATATGGAAGGCATTTTTGGAATTTCCTAAGTATTTTTTTGGTGGAGTGGGATGATTGAAGTTGAAGGACAAATCGATTAACTATGGTATTATGTTATTTAATTTGTTGTTTATTTTGTGTTATTATGATTATCTAAAACCATCAATATCATAAGTAATTTAAATTTTTCCTCGACATTGCACCATCAATTTAATAAATAAAAACATATTCATTGAACAACCACATCATATCATACATGAGAATAAAAGAAATACATTAAATTAAAACAACTACTACATAGGCGTCAATTCTCAGCGGGTGGTGGAATTCCTAGTGCGATGTAGGATCGTATTTGATGAGCACCCTAAGAATGTTGAAACAAGCATGGAAGTCGAAAGGACAACCCGTTGAGATGCTGGCCACATCGCTAGAGTTCGGGCAACACTTCATGTTCGGCTTCACCGTTGAGCTTATTTTTGTGATGCGCCAATCCGTGACAATCACGCCCATGAATGTTCATTGTTTCAGCGGCGAACATTTCATAAACTTTCTCCCAGAACGTCGATTGGGATACATTCCTATCGGTTTCGGCAACATCTTGTGTGTGAAAAAACGTAGGCTCTACAAATAGCTAAATCCTCTTGTTGAGTGTATCTAATACCACGAACTCAGGGAGGCATTTTTGTAGATGATTTGAGAGCAAAAGAATGTGTAGAATGTGTGAATTTGGAGATGAAATGAGGAGTATTTATAGAACTTAAAAATTATATTCGTTAGATCACAAGAGTTTTCAGCCATCCAGATTCAGCCGTCGGCGCTTCTATGAAAAACACGGCGCTGGGAGGACAATCTATGACACTCTAGTGAAGACACCGCGCAGGAAAGAAAATCGCCAGCGCTTTTGTCTCAAATGCCAGCGTTTGAGGCAAGCTCGCCCGGCCTATCATCAAACGCTCGCTACATGTTCCAACTCGATGAACAAACCAACAAAATTTGTTGGTTTGAACATCCATTTTTCATGTTTGTTGAGTCCATAGTGGGAGCAAAATGAACAAACTTGATATAGTTTGTTCATTTCATAGGAAGTTCTCTTACAAAAAGAGGAATCAATATTGGATAAAACCATTACGAGAGAACTATAAAATATTATTTAAAACACCCTTGTGCAAAAGTTAGTTTCCTCCTTAACCCTAGTGGAAAGTTTAGCTACTCGTGGATTGAAAACAAAAATATTATTTTATTATCACCATTGTATTCATATAATTAAAATATATATTCTTACAAAATGGAAGAATAACACTGCCACCTTCAAGACTCGGTTTTTAAAATTACACAAGCCTTATTTAATTTTATAAAATTGGATTTTATGATATGTCCAATACATAGAAAAATGTTTATTGCCCAATACATATGACATATAACAGAAGGAAAGAAAATAATTTGAGAAATGAGATTTAGATAAAGAAAGCGTGAAAATCAAGTAGAATAAGGATGACTTCTTGAATCATCTAAAATATTGCATTTCATGCATCAACGTCACCCTTCTCTCGTGGAACAGAAGATTCATGTAATTTTTTTAGCAAGTTTTGTTGGAGAAAATTCTCATGCAATTATTGGTATGTCAAATATGTTCTCAAATGTTGATGTCAATACTATTTCTTGATTTATTTATAGCTTACTAAAATATGTTTTCGTCTATATTAGAGTAGGTAGTAAATTATAACTCCCAAAGTACTTTCCAATATTGAAGATTCAAGATCACACAAAGACATTGTTTTGAAGAACTTAATCAAATTAAGTTAGTAATGAAGAATGGTTTTCCATTTCAGACTCATTGTTGCTTTTATCTATTTATTTATTATCTCTATAATAGCAAAGTCGATGACTTTAGTATATATGATCATACAAAACAAAGATCATATCATGGATAAACAAATGCTAATTATCTAGTGATGTTTCCGAATTTGAGTCTTAACTCGAAAATTTTCAAAAACAATGAACCAAGTAAGAGAAGTTATACGAACTTTACGCATCGCAAACCTAATTAACGAATTTTGGAATCAACTCAAATCCAAAAGTTCATGTACTTGGAATTCACTTTGAGTTGAAGAACTTAATTTAATGACTTCGTGAACCTCTTGAAATCCGAAGTTTCCTAAATCAAAATATCTTTTAGTTCACAAATCTACCTTGGTAAGTTCGCGAACCCAATTAGAAATCCAAAGTTCCTGGACTTGGAACTCACTTTGATTTTGAGAATCTACCTAGCTAGGTGAGTTCGTAGTAAACTAGATGGAGATACAAGACTTGTTATTTCTTAATCAATTTCTCTGATCCGAAAGTTCTAGTTATTTCAATTGATAGATCTAGCTTGAGAAACTTTCTTTTAAATTTTGTTGTACACAATTATCACCTTGTTGCGCATTATCTATTCTTATTCTTAGTAGTTTATCTTCATATTTAAGAAGTAATTCCTTTATGGAATTTACTCGAAGTTAACATGCCTTGTAAAGGGTGCCCTTTCAATTGAGATGTTTGCTCTTTAAAGGTTGTGACATATAAAAGTACAATAATATGGCTCACCATATATCTCCCAGGAATGAAGTCCATATAAAACCTAAAAAAACAGACTTCATTCCCAGGAATGAAGTCCATATAAAAACCTAAAAAAATAAACTTCATTCCCAGGAATGAAGTCCATATAAAACCCTAAAAAAACAGACTTCATTCCAGAAAATGAAGTCCATATAAAAACCTAAAAAAACAGACTTCATTCCCAGGAATGAAGTCCATATAAAAACCTAAGAAAATGTGTTTCTTCTTCTTCTTCATCTTTTTCTTCTTCTTTGTCAACAACAGCAGCATAAATATCTTTTTCTTCTTCTTCGTCTTTTTCTTCTTCTTCGTGAACAACAGCTGCATAAATTTTTTTTTCTTCTTCTTCGTCTTTTTCTTCTTCTCGTTTTTCTTCTTCTTTGTCAACAACAGCAGCAGTAATGTGTTTCTTCATGTTTTTCTTCTTCTTCGTCATACACAGCAGCAGAAAAACCTAAAAATTTCGTCATTCTTCATCGTCTTCATGAGCAGCAACAGAAAAAAGAAAAAATGGGGAGGAGAGAAACTAGATCTGAAAATAGGAGGAGAGAGAAAGTAAATCTGAAATAAGATATTTTCTTGGGCTTCTTTCTACATATATGGTCCCAAAAGGGTATTTGTGCCACTACAGGATGACATTTACATCATCCATGACATTACCTTAGGACCAAACAATAATTTCTAAGACCAAACTATAATATATTTTCCCAAAAAAAGGACCAAATAGACACATGGCAGGTCCAACGGGACTAGACTCTCTCTAATATATTATTCCTACGACCTAATGGTATTTCCGTAAGCATTCTTCAGATCTGACGGATTTTCGTCCATCGCTATGGCATTTTTAGAGAAAAAGAAAGGGACTCTGGCGTTGGTTTACATGTTGGAAAAATACAGATTACTACTGGTTGGATCAGATACTAGGCTAAACCTACAACGGATTTGTAGTAGTGGGAAATCCCACAACTACACCCTTTGAGTAATCTATAAAGCAAACTATGAAATCATGATGAAGAACTCATATAAGAATTTTATTAAACTTTAGAAATTAATACAAAGAATGAAGTCATAGACCAAATATATGAGGGTAGGAGTTGTTTTTCTTTTTTTTTTGAAGCATAGGGTAGGAGTTGTTGTGGAGTTGTCTACTCGGGTAGATTTTACTTTAAGAGATCCTCGAATACATCGATTTCGGGAAAATAGTAAATAACGATATAATGAGAGTAAAACAAGTAAATAACGATATAATGAGGAGTAACGTGTTGGGAATATATGTTTTAAATACATTATTAATTTCCAATAAATTAGTGTCTCATTTAAATGGTTTTATTGTGACATTTATTCTTCCTTTAAAGAATAAATTTATTTAAAGCTTTTAATGTCAAAAACCGTTTTTTGTTGAATTGGTTAATGATGTTAATTACCAACTTATTAATTCATTTCATTTAATGTTATTTAATTTTTAGACTATTATAAATCAGATTTTTCATGAAAATAATTTCAAGAGTTGTTGAAACTTTTTTTCTATAGAGAGAGACTTTTCTTTTATATTACTTGAGTTTAGAAAACGAATTTTGAGAGAGAAAAAACAAGTGTGTGATCATCCTTGGTTTTTTCTAAAAGAGTTTCTGAGAAAGAACGAAGTGTAGAAGTTTCAAATCCTCTCACAGTGCAAGAGCGATTGTGTAAGAGATTGATCTCGGCTGTTTTATCCTGGGGAAGATGCGACATTGAAGAACTGCTTGCCCAATCTTTGGAAGATCCGCGAAACGTCTTAAAGAAAGCGACCTAGTCCGCGACTCAGCCATAAAATTTATTTCGTGTTTGATTTTTATTTGTTGTGCAGGCATAATTCGACAATTGTTCCAACATAACGTCCAGTATAATGAGAGTAAATGGTAAATAACGTCCAGTATAATGAGAGTAAACGGTAAAATTTTTTTCAATGAGTAGTAAGTTGCTCCTAAAAGAACAATCTTAATTAAATTTTGAGCATCAGCCTGTAAAATCAGTGCATTTTCACCTCATTAATAATGTCTTCACATAAGAATAGAATCGTGTCTCGGAAGTGCACGACAATTGATGTGATGGTATGCAAAATACTAAGATTTTTGTTAAAGGGAGAGCAAAAACAGATTCGAGGAGAGCGAAAATCGTAATTAACTCGCTGATTTGAACCTATTCAATATATATTTTTAATTTAGACCATATTATCCTTAATAAATACATCCGCTTACCACCGAAAATTTACACCCATACATAAAAATAACTCTACCACGAATTATCCACTCACCCGGGACGACCAAAAAAAAAAATGAAAGAAAAGCTATGCTAATGACATCTCGATGTTCTTGTAATTGAATGATGAAAATAATCCTAGTGACTGATCTAAATCATCATTATACATTCGAAGTCAAGCACTCTTGAAAATAAAACGAACATTTAAGGAAGAACAAATGGAAAGACCCAATTAATCATTGTAGAAAAAGCAATAAAAGAAAGCTCAAAAATTTCAATAGGAAGACCAACCAACAAACCGATACCCTGTTTTGATTTTATAAACACAACAGATCTGTAATAAGAAGACCAATCAATAAACCGATATTTGTTTCATCAAAATATTTTTACCTCGTATATCATGATTATCTTGAATTTTATTTGATTTATTAAAATATCTTTCAACTTTTTCTTATAGCCTTTGATTATATTTTCTTGATCTTTATTCTGATTTTGATGTATCAGAAAAGAAAAAAAAAAAGTAAAGAGAGATTCTTTTAAATTTGGGGAAAGCCTAGGGCTGCACAAGGACCCGCCCATCGTACCCATCCCCGCCCGTACCCGCTAAACCCGTGGATTTTTAGTCCAGACCCGCCCGTTGTGGGTGCGGGGTTGGTAAAAAAAAAAAAAAACCCGCTGCCTGTGGGTGCGAGGTTGGTTTTAGCTTATACCCGCCCATACCCGCCCACAAAACCCGCAGATTATATACCATTAGATAAAATTAATCCTAGCCATCCATTATGAAACCCTAATACAATTAGATAGGATAACTCATTCACTTTCTAGTTTCTACACTCTTCTCTGAGTTCTCTCTGTTCGTCCTCTTCTCTTCTTCCTCCTCAGTTCTTCACTTCTTCTTCTTCACCTAGAACGTCAATTTCTTCACCAACAGTCCCACAACAGCAACAACAACTTCGAATCTTCACCAGAAATCCACACCAATCGAAAAATCAACAGATTCAACACTTAATCTTCATCTGTGAACTTCCTAGGTATGTAAATTTTGGGGGTTTTGTTTTTTTCTCTCACTTAATCAGTTAATGTTCATCTGTGAATTCTAATTATACAGTATTGTTCTTATTTTTTGTTTTGAATTGATTTTTTTCAATTTGATTTTCTGGAACCAATCGATGTATCTATATTTAGATCCGGATTTTGATCAATGGTTCTTCAATAGTTTGAGTTTTGAAAGTGAAAGTGAGTACATCCTGTGTGAGTTTAGATAATAAATTAGAGATTTGATTCAATAGGGGTACATCCAGGTTTTACATTTTAATCTAACCTGATATTGTCTGTGTAATGATATTAAGCATAAAAAAATTTAATCTACTTGGAGTTGGTTGTTGTCTTGTTGAGTTACATGGAAACTGAGACTTATATTGCTTTGCTGTGAATCCATTTATGTGTGAAGATTTGTAATTAAAAGTCTACCTGGATTTGTATTGTTAGTTTAAAGAAGAGTAATGGGTATGATTCGTATGAAATTTAAATGGTTGTTCAATATTTTTCAGGGAGGTTAATGGAAGAAGTTTCATCAACTCAACCTTTGGCTTTGGCTATGGATACTTCCAGCCAAATGTCAAGTGCAGCACCCGGCTCATGAAGACCAACCTCGGCGACACCTCAATCCCGAACCTGGTGGGACACTTCAATCTGTACCTGTTGGCTCTGAAACTGAAGTTACAACCCCAGATGAAGGTAACAAGAAGTCAAAACAGTATTCTGATGTATGGGTGAAAGACTTTACTAGGTTAAATCCTCTTCAAGCAAGATGTAATCACTGTAAGAAAACTTATGATGCAAAGATTAGGAATGGGACAACTAGTTTGAAGAATCATGCGGCAAGATGTCCTAAAAATCCTGATAAGAAGAAGGAACAACAAAGTATTGTGATATTACCCCCAAAGCCAGGTGTTAGTGCTAAACTAGTTGCTTCTTCTTATAGTTATGAGAGGTGCGAAGGCGTTTAGTGGAGTTTATAATTAAGCTATAGTTGCCGTTTAGAATTGTTGAATCAGAGGGTTTAAGGTCTTTGCTTCAAGAGTTTGAGCCTAGATTTCAGGTCCCAAGTCGTATGACAATTTACAGAGACATTTTAGAAATGTATATTGATGAGAAGAAATCTGTTGAAAGCATATTTCAAGGCAGACAAACAAAGAGTATCTCTAACAACGAGATACATGGACATCACCGAATAATTTCAATTATATGTGTGTAAGCTGCTCATTATGTAGATGATAATTGGAAGTTGCAAAAGAGAATTATCATGTTTTGCTTAGTGAAGGTCATACAGGTAAAGCCATTGGTATCATGCTAGAAAATTGTTTGGTGGATTGGGGACTCGAAGATGTTTTTTGTGACTCTTGACAATGTTAATGCTAATCTTTGTGGCCATTGATTACTTGAGGACTAGTGTAATTGGTTGGACAGGTGCAGTTGAAAGAGCTGCGTACTTACATGTAAGAAGTTTATATTTTTTTAATTACAAATGATGATTTAATTTCTGATTCAAGTCATTCAACCAATGCAATTTCTAAGTTTCTGTTGTTTTTGTTCTTATCAGGTCAGATGCGCTGCACATGTCCTTGCTCTGGTTATAAGAGATGCAATACTTAAATATAACTCGTCGATTAAGAGGATCAGGTCAGTTGTTAGGTATGTTACTTCTTCTCCTTCAAGGTTGGCCACATTTAAAGAGTATTGTACAAAAGAAAGGATTGACTCCAGAAAGGTTTGATATTAGATGTTAAAACTTCATTGGAGCAATACATATTTGATGTTAGAGGCGGCTGAAAAGTATGAAAGAGTTTTTAATAGGTTAGCAAGGAATGACAAAGAGTTTCAAAAGAAGTATATTTTCCCCGAAGTTGAATCATTTGCTTTACCTAATATTCAAGACATACTTTCTGATATTGATAATTCTGACCTTGGAGAGTTATCTTCCGCTCTTCATCTAGTTAAGATCGGACAGGTGAAAGTGTGAATGCTAATCCAAGAGCGGAAGTTACTACGAAAAGAAAAAGAAGACAAAGTCTAAGCAAAGCATGCTCCTTATGCTAAAGATTGGGATTATGCCGGAGGCCTTGTGAAGTGTTTTAAGGTATTCTTTGTTGTATCTTTGCTAAGTTTTACTTCCACTCATGTTACATCACATACATTCTTATGGCAATTAGCAATCATCCATGAACAATTAATAGCTTTTAGAGATACCGGAAATCGATTCTTATATTTCAAGTATGGCAACTCTTATGATTGGCAAGTACAATAAGTCTTTGGGATAGGTATGAAGATATGAATTGACTTTATTTTTTTGCCCGAATTCTTGATCCAAGAGAGAAAGAAGGTGGGTTAGAGTTTGTGCTTCGGTGTTTGTATGAGAACAATGAATACAGGGTTGAAAGTATTATGAAAAAGGTAAAAGAAGATCTTGTGAGACTCTTTGAAGAGTATAACTCTATTTTTTCAACAGTGGAGGAAGGGTCATCTAGTGTTGCTGCTGTAGGTGTAACTCCTAATATTATGGTAGAGGATTCGATTGAGGCTATTCTTGAGTCAAGGAAGAAAAGGCGTAGAAAAAACCCAGTTCTTGATGCAAACTCAGAGTTAGATAAGTATTTGATGGATGATTGTGTTCCAGATGATCCCAATTTTGATATATTGGCTTGGTGGAAAGAAAATAGCACCAAGTATAAGATACTCTCACATATGGCGAAAGATATATTAGCTATACCTGTTTCTTCAGTTGCGTCTGAATCTGCATTTAGTACAGGGAAGCGTGTTCTTAGTCAATGGAGAAGCTCTTTGTCTGCGAGGACAGTTGAGGCGTTACTTTGTACGCAAAGTTGGTTACAAAAGCCTGTCGATCTTGATTTTCTAATGGAGTATGTACCAGATGATTCCTCTAGCATTGAGGAAGGTAATCTTCAAAATGTTCTTCTTCTTTGTTTTATTTTTTGTATTTGTCGGTAAAAGAATTAAAGATGTTCAAGGAATGTAACATAATTTTCAATTTGGTTGCAGAGTTGTTTAAAAAGACGGTATCGGAAGTCGTTGATCCTTGAGGATGCTAGGGGCCAGGGGGAGAGACTTGAAGATGATAGAAGAGACATGAGTTACTTGTTTAAGTTTTAATCTGAATTCAGAACTTTGAAGTAGTCTGGTTAAACTTGTTTTTATTGTAAGACTTGTGGAGTTATGTTTGTTTTTTTAAGTTATGAAGAACTTAAGTAAAACATGTGTGTGCAGTGTGTATGAATGTCTACTGAATGATTTTATAATATAAAGCGGGTTTAAGTGGGTTTAAACCCATACCCGCCCAACCCGTAGCGGGCGGGTAAAAAAACCCGCCCGCTGTTTGTGGGTGCGGGGTTGGTTATGAAAAAAAAAAACCCGCAGTCTGTGGGTGCGAGGTTGGTTTTAGCTTATACCCGCCCATACCCGCCCATGTGCAGCCCTAGGAAAGCCCATTCTTTGTGGCATATCTTCACATGGATGTTCACGGTGGTGGTGATATACAAATCAACGCCGGAGTTAAGGATTGTGGATCGGTAGTAGAGTGATGATGGTGGAACGATGGTGGAGTTGTTTGGAAAAAGGGTTTGAGTTTTAGTGGTGGGTGTATTTTGTAAGGGTATTTTTGCCCGAGCCAGAAAAATATATCGACTAGGTATGATTTAGCGAGTCGACTACGATTTTCGCTCTCCTCGTATCCGTTTTTGCTCTCCCTTTAACAAAAATCAAATACTAATGATTGTTCCACTAAAATTGATAAAATTATTGTTCCACTAAAATTGATAAAATTAACTACAACTACTAAACAATTATATGCTAATTCACTTTATTAGAAGAAAAAAAAACACAACTTCGTAGATATTATCAAATGTAAGAGATTTACTATTATAAGTATGGTATACAATTTAAAAAGATGGACTCTGTGATATCATATACAACTTCATAACAATAAATGAAGTATGTTTTCATTGGGTACGAAAATGTATATATTGACAAGTAATTAGGGCAATACATATGGGAATGAAAAAACCCATCTTTTTGTTGAGCCAGGTGGATGGCCAAACTGGTTTTTCCACTATGGTAAAACACTGGGCGTTAGATAACTAAGCGCAAGAGCGAAAGACAAACGCTGGAGTTTGTAGGTAAAGCGCCGGCGTTGGAAGGACAAGTGCTGGAGCTCAAAGCTTCAACGCGGCGCTTGAACGTATGACGCTGGCGTTTGTAGCAAAACGCCAACGGGTAGTTTTAAAATTCAAAATTCACTTTTTACCTCTATAAATTACCATCAATTTCAAACAATTCACTCACACCAAAATTCACTTCTCTTGAATTTTCTCTTCTAAAATCTATTTCTCAATGGCTGAAAAAAATGATCACACTTTTTGAGATACGAAACTTGGAAGGCTGCTGTTTCTAAGATATGTGAGAGTTTTAAAAAGATTGAAAATTGTATGAGGGAAGTGCAAGTTTTGAAATAGCTCCAAGAAAATGTTCCGCTAAAAAGGCAAAGAAAGAGCTCCAGTTTGAAAGTTAAAAATAGAAAATTCAAAAACAAAGGTGAAAAATCAAAGAGCGCGTTGAATGGAAGATACGTCAAATGAAGATAAAAAGGAGGCCAAAACTTGTACTTGATTTTTATTGAAGTTGTTTAGTACGTTTTATTATTGCCTAAGTTTATATCTTGTAAAAGTATTGGCATCGATGAATGAAAATATTTAGGTTTTAAAATAGAGATTTCAACTTCAGATTAAGCGAAATTTATTACAATTTAAACTTGCAAATAACATCAAACTACATTTTAATAAACCACAACAAAAACATCAAACTACATCAAATCCAGGAACATTCTCTTTGTAGAGTTCATAACATTCAAAATGCTTAAACTCTCTTCCGCTTTCTTCAGTAAACTTGGTCTGAGAGATGGTTTTCTGTAAAATAGATAAACAACAAGTTCATATGTTTATGACGCAGTTGATTAGTGAGGAAAAAGGTAAGATACTCACCAGTTCTTCCTTGGATAATCCAGAATAGCTACGGTGAACCATCCACAAAACTTCCGTATAATGTTTGACTTCCTTAGTGATGAATGCAGTTCTTAGTTCTAGGATCTTCTACTGTTTCTTATGGTTTTCGGTCCCATGATGCTACAAAATGTCTCAATACTCTTTCCCAAAGATAGTCATTGTTCATTGGTCTCATCAAATGATGTAACCAACATCGAACAAGAGTAGCATCTTCTTCCATTGTAAAGACCGGGAGAGGCATTCGAGTTCAGTACAAATGTGCTTGAGATGGACCATCTTTTAGAATTCTAAAACAAGCTTCGTAGCGAAAAGGTTTGTCGTGAGCTTCCACCCAATTATCAAGAGCTGTTTGGATCACTTCATCTTCAGTTACACCGATGGACTTTTCTCGATCAATTTCCATTACTAGAAATAAATGTCTGGACTGTAAGCCTAATAGATTGAAAACGAGCACGCAATCGACGAGCATATCTTGGTTTGCCGTCAAAGAGACGAATTGAAAAAATGTTCTCCCAAAAAGAACCGTCTTGAAAGCACATACCAATGCTTACCCTATGAAAAAAATATGCTTTTCATATAGTTATATCCTCTTCTTCAGTAAACTTGGGACCTCGATAACAGATATTTCTGGAGAGTGCGAGAGATTAAGAGTTTTATAAAATAATAATAAGAAGAAGATGTGATTTTGGAGATGAGAAGAATGAAATTAACAGGTCGAGAAAAAAAAATCGAGCCGTTGGCGTTGGTAGTAAAACCACGCGATTTTCCTTTCAGCGCCCGTTTGAATTACCATATGAGTTGGCGTTTGTAGCAAAACCGCGCGACTTTAATAAAACCGCCCGTTTGAATTACCAACGCCTATTTTTTTTTGTTATAAATACAACACTAGGGGTGGCCTCTAAACCAAACCAACAAATTTATTTCTCAACATCCACCATGTTTTCTAAAGGAAAAGCGAAACAAATATTATGTGTCGAAGCAAAAGAGGTTTGTTCATTATGTTTCATGGATAACCACAGTCTTATGCAATGCCTTTGGATGTATTCAAAGTGTCCGTGGGAAGGTTGTTCACGCATCAGAATGGTGATTGAATCACAACCAGAAAATCTCAGGTATTTGCAATGTCAAGATCCCAACTGTCCAGAGGAACCACATATGCTAGATGATGATATAAAGATTAAAAGGAAGAAGAAGAAAAGATTGCAACACTCTTGCAAAAACTTCAAACTTAAAGCCAAATTGAAGAACGAGTTATTACACTGCAAGCATTGTGGATTTGGAGGTCACAAATACAAAGATTGTCCACAGAGAATCAATGGATGCTCAAAGCCCGATTGCAAGACTTTTATGCATTTGCGGATTTCTTATGAAGAAGACACATATGGAAGGCATTTTTGGAATGTCCTAAGTATTTTTTTGGTGGAGTGGGATGATTGAAGTTGAAGGACAAATCGATTAACTATGGTATTATGTTATTTAATTTGTTGTTTATTTTGTGTTATTATGATTATCTAAAACCATCAATATCATAAGTAATTTAAATTTTTCCTCGACATTGCACCATCAATTTAATAAATAAAAACATATTCATTGAACAACCACATCATATCATACATGAGAATAAAATAAATACATTAAATTAAAACAACAACTACATAGGCGTCAATTCTCGGCGGGTGGTGGAATTCCTAGTGCGATGTAGGATCGTATTTGATGAGCACCCTAAGAATGTTGAAACAAGCATG
The DNA here is from genome assembly GCA_023531295.1 of Papaver armeniacum. Taxonomy (NCBI): domain Eukaryota; kingdom Viridiplantae; phylum Streptophyta; class Magnoliopsida; order Ranunculales; family Papaveraceae; genus Papaver; species Papaver armeniacum. The sequence goes on along the minus strand of JAJJWW010001076.1, from coordinate 45,708 downwards.
GAAGTCGAAAGGACAACCGCGTTGAGATGCTGGCCACATCGCTAGAGTTCTGGGCAACACTTCATGTTCGGCTTCACCGTTGAGCTTATTTTTGTGATGCGCCAATCCGTGACAATCACGCCCATGAATGTTCATTGTTTCAGCGTGAACATTTCATAAACTTTCTCCCAGAACGTCGATTGGGATACATTCCTATCGGTTTCGGCAACATCTTGTGTGTGAAAAACGTAGGCTCTACAAATAGCTAAATCCTCTTGTTGAGTGTATCTAATACCACGAACTCAGGGAGGCATTTTTGTAGATGATTTGAGAGCAAAAGAATGTGTAGAATGTGTGAATTTGGAGATGAAATGAGGAGTATTTATAGAACTTAAAAATTATATTCGTTAGATCACAAGAGTTTTCACCATCCAGTTCGGTAAGTCGGGCGCCACATGAAAAACGCGGCGTTGTGAGGACAATCTCTGACGCTCTAGTGAAGACACCGCGCAGGAAATAAAAGCGCCTGCGCTTTTGTCTCAAATTCCAGCGTTTGAGGCAAGCTCGCCCAGCCTATCATCAAACGCTCGCTACATGTTCCAACTCGATGAACAAACCAACAAAATTTGTTGGTTTGAACATCCATTTTTCATGTTTGTTGAGTCCATAGTGGGAGCAAAATGAACAAACTTGATATAGTTTGTTCATTTCATAGGAAGTTCTCTTACAAAAAGAGGAATCAGTATTGGATAAAACCATTACGAGAGAACTATAAAATATTATTTAAAACACCCTTGTGCAAAAGTTAGTTTCCTCCTTAACCCTAGTGGAAAGTTTAGCTACTCGTGGATTGAAAACAAAAATATTATTTTATTATCACCATTATATTCATATAATTAAAATATATATTCTTACAAAATGGAAGAATAACACTGCCACCTTCAAGACTCGGTTTTTAAAATTACACAAGCCTTATTTAATTTTATAAAATTGGATTTTATGATATGTCCAATACATAGAAAAATGTTTATTGCCCAATACATATGACATATAACAGAAGGAAAGAAAATAATTTGAGAAATGAGATTTAGATAAAGAAAGCGTGAAAATCAAGTAGAATAAGGATGACTTCACTGAATCATCTAAAATATTGCATTTCATGCATCAACGTCACCCTTCTCTCGTGTAACAAAAGATTCATGTAATTTTTTTAGCAAGTTTTGTTGGAGAAAATTCTCATGCAATTATTGGTATGTCAAATATGTTCTCAAATGTTGATGTCAATACTATTTCTTGATTTATTTATAGCTTACTAAAATATGTTTTTGTCTATATTAGAGTAGGTAGTAAATTATAACTCCCAAAGTACTTTCCAATATTGAAGATTCAAGATCACACAAAGACATTGTTTTGAAGAACTTAATCAAATTAAGTTAGTAATGAAGAATGGTTTTCCATTTCAGACTCATTGTTGCTTTTATCTATTTATTTATTATCTCTATAATAGCAAAGTCGATGACTTTAGTATATATGATCATACAAAACAAAGATCATATCATGGATAAACAAATGCTAATTATCTAGTGATGTTTCGAATTTGAGTCTTAACTCGAAAATTTTCAAAAACAATGAACCAAGTAAGAGAAGTTATACAAACTTTACGCATCGCAAACCTAATTAACGAATTTTGGAATCAACTCAAATCCAAAAGTTCATGTACTTGGAATTCACTTTAAGTTGAAGAACTTAATTTAATGACTTCGTGAACCTCTTGAAATCCGAAGTTTCCTAAATCAAAATATTCTTTTAGTTCACAAATCTACCTTGGTAAGTTCGCGAACCCAATTAGAAATCCAAAGTTCCTGGACTTGGAACTCACTTTGAGTTTGAGAATCTACCTAGCTAGGTGAGTTCGTAAACTAGATGGAGATACAAGACTTGTTATTTCTTAATCAATTTCTCTGCATCGAAAGTTCTAGTTATTTCAATTGATAGATCTAGCTTGAGAAACTTTCTTTTAAATTTTGTTGTACACAATTATCACCTTGTTGCGCATTATCTATTCTTATTCTTAGTAGTTTATCTTCATATTTAAGAAGTAATTCCTTTATGGAATTTACTCGAAGTTAACATGCCTTGTAAAGGGTGCCCTTTCAATTGAGATGTTTGCTCTTTAAAGGTTGTGACATATAAAAGTACAATAATATGGCTCACCATATATCTCCCAGGAATGAAGTCCATATAAAACCTAAAAAGACTTCATTCCCAGGAATGAAGTCCATATAAAAACCTAAAAAAACAGACTTCATTCCCAGGAATGAAGTCCATATAAAACCCTAAAAAAAACAGACTTCATTCCAGAAAATGAAGTCCATATAAAAACCTAAAAAACAGACTTCATTCCCAGGAATGAAGTCCATATAAAAACCTAAAAAAATGTGTTTCTTCTTCTTCGTCTTTTTCTTCTTCTTTGTCAACAACAACAGAAATATCTTTTTCTTCTTCTTCGTCTTTTTCTTCTTCTTCGTGAACAACAGCAGCATAAATTTTTTTTTTCTTCTTCTTCTTCGTCTTTTTCTTCTTCTCGTTTTTCTTCTTTTTTGTCAACAACAGCAGCAGTAATGTGTTTCTTCATGTTTTTCTTCTTCTTCGTCATACACGGCCCAGCGAGAAAAACCTAAAAATTTCGTCATTCTTCATCGTCTTCATGAGGAAAAAAAGAAAAATGGGGAGGAGAGAAACTAGATCTGAAAATAGGAGGAGAGAGAAAGTAAATCTGAAATAAGATATTTTCTTGGGCTTTTTTCTCTATATATGGTCCCAAAAGGGTATTTGTGCCACTACAGGATGACATTTACATCATCCATGACATTACCTTAGGACCAAACAATAATTTCTAGGACCAAACTATAATATATTTTCCCAAAAAGGACCAAATAGACACATGACTGGGTCAACAGGACTAGACTCTATCCAATATATTATTCCTAGGACCTAATGGTATTTCCGTAAGCATTCTTCAGATCTGAAGGATTTTCGTCCATCGCTATGGCATTTTTAGAGAAAAAGAAAGGGACTCTGGCGTTGGTTTACATGTTGGAAAAATACAGATTACTACTGGTTGGATCAGATACTAGGCTAAACCTACAACGGATTTGTAGTAGTGGGAAATCCCATAACTACACCCTTTGGGTAATCTATAAAGCAAACTATGAAATCATGATGAAGAACTCATATAAGAATTTTATTAAACTTTAGAAATTAATACAAAGAATGAAGTCATAGACCAAATATATGAGGGTAGGAGTTGTTTTTTCTTTTTTTTTGAAGCATAGGGTAGGAGTTGTTGTGGAGTTGTCTACTCGGGTAGATTTTACTTTAAGAGGTCTGAATACATCGATTTCGGGAAAAACAGTAAATAACGATATAATGAGAGTAAAACAGTAAATAACGATATAATGAGGAGTAACGTGTTGGGAATATATGTTTTAAAAACATTATTAATTTCCAATAAATTAGTGTCTCATTTAAATGGTTTTATTGTGACATTTATTCTTCCTTTAAAGAATAAATTTATTTCGCTTTTAATGTCAAAAACCGTTTTTTGTTGAATTGGTTAATGATGTTAATTACCAACTTATTAATTCATTTCATTTAATGTTATTTAATTCTTAGACTATTATAAATCAGATTCTTCATGAAAATAATTTCAAGAGTTGTTGAAACCTTTTTTCTATAGAGAGAGACTTTTCTTTTATATTACTTGAGTTTAGAAAATGAATTTTGAGAGAGCTAAAAACAAGTGTGTGATCATCCTTGGTTTTTCTAAAAGAGTTTCGAGAAAGAACGAAGTGTAGAAGTTTCAAATCCTCTCACGGTCATGCAAGAGCGATTGTGTAAGAGATTGATCTCATTGTTTTATCCTGGGAAGATGCGACATTGAAGAAGCCGCTTGCCCAATCTTGGGAAGATCTCGCGAAACGTCTTAAAGAAAGCGACCTAGTCCGCGACTCAGCCATAAAATTTGTTTCGTGTTTGATTTTTATTTGTTGTGCAGGCATAATTCGACAATTGTTCCAACATAAAGTCCAGTATAATGAGAGTAAATGGTAAATAACGTCCAGTATAATGAGAGTAAAAGGTAAATTTTTTTCAGTGAGTAGTAAGTTGCTCCCAAAAGAACAATCTTAATTAAATTTTTAGCATCAGCCTGTAAAATCAGTGCATTTTCACCTCATTAATAATGTCTTCACATAAGAATAGAATCGTGTCTCGGAAGTGCACGACAATTGATGTGATGGTATGCAAAATACTAAGATTTTTGTTAAAGGGAGAGCGAAAACGGATCCGAGGAGAGCGAAAACCGTAATTAACTCGCTGATTTGAACCTATTCAATATATATTTTTAATTTAGACCATATTATCCTTAATAAATACATCCGCTTACCACCGAAAATTTACACCCATACATAAAAATAACTCTACCACGAACTATCCACTCACCAGGACGACCAAAAAAATATGAAAGAAAAGCTTATGCTAATGATATCTCGATGTTCTTGTAATTGAATGATGAAAATAATCCTAGTGACTGATCTAAATCATCATTATACATTCGAAGCTGTTGCACTCTTGAAAATAAAACGAACATTTAAGGAAGAACAAATGGAAAGACCCACTTAATCATTGTAGAAAAAGCAATAAAAGAAAGCTCAAAAATTTCAATAGGAAGACCAACCAAAATACCGATACCCTGTTTTGATTTTATAAACACAACAGATCTGTAATAAGAAGACCAATCAATAAACCGATATTTGTTTCATCAAAATATTTTTACCTCGTATATCATGATTATCTTGAATTTTATTTGATTTATTAAAATATCTTTCAACTTTTTCTTATAGACTTTGATTATATTTTCCTGATCTTGATTCTGATTTTAATGGATTGAAATCGACTAATCAAGAGAAAAAAAAAGTAAAGAGAGATTCTTTTAAATTTGGGGAAAGCCCATTCTTTGTGGCATATCTTCACATGGATGTTCACGGTGGTGGTGATATACAAATCAACTCCGGAGTTAAGGATGGTGGATCGGTAGTAGAGTGATGATGGTGGAACGATGGTGGAGTTGTTTGGAAAAAGGGTTTGAGTTTTAGTGGTGGGTGTATTTTGTAAGGGTATTTTTGCCCGAGCCAGAAAAATATATCGACTAGGTATGATTTAGCGAGTCGACTACGATTTTCGCTCTCCTCGGATCCGTTTTTGCTCTCCCTTTAACAAAAATCAAATACTAATTATTGTTCCACTAAAATTGATAAAATTAACTACAACTACTAAACAATTATATGCTAATTCACTTTATTAGAAAAAAAAAACACAACTTCGTAGATATTATCAAATGTAAGAGATTTACTATTATAAGTATGGTATACAATTTAAAAATATGGACTCTGGGATATCATATACAACTTCATAACAATAAATGAAGTATGTTTTCATTGGGTACGAAAATGTAAATATTGACAAGTAATTAGGGCAATACATATGGGAATGAAAAAACCCATCTTTTTGTTGAGCCAGGTGGATGGCCAAACTGGTTTTTCCACTATGGTAAAACACTGGGCGTTAGATAACTAAACGCGAGAGCGAAAGACAAACGCTGGAGTTTGTAGGTAAAGCGCCGGCGTTGGAAGGACAAGTGCTGGAGCTCAAAGCTTCAACGCGGCGCTTGAACGTATGACGCTGGCGTTTGTAGCAAAAACGCCAACGGGTAGTTTTTTAAAATTCAAAATTCACTTTTTACCTCTATAAATTACCATCAATTTCAAACAATTCACTCACACCAAAATTCACTTCTCTTGAATTTTCTCTTCTAAAATCTATTTCTCAATGGCTGAAAAGGCGATCACACTTTTTTGAGATACGAAACTTGAAGCTGCCGTTTCTAAGATATGTGAGAGTTTTAAAAAGATTGAAAATTGTATGAGGGAAGTGCAAGTTTTTGAAATAGCTCCAAGAAAATGTTCCGCTAAAAGGCAAAGAAGAGCTCCAGATTTGAAAGTTAAAAATAGAAAATTCAAAAACAAAGGTGAAACTGTCAAAGAGCGCGTTGAATGGAAGATACGTCAAATGAAGATAAACATGAGGCCAAAACTTGTACTTGATTTTTATTGAAATTGTTTAGTACGTTTTATTATTGCCTAAGTTTATATCTTGTAAAAGTATTGACATCAATGAATGGAAATATTTAGGTTTTAAAGTAGAGATTTCAACTTCAGATTAAGCGAAATTTATTACAATTTAAACTTGCAAATAACATCAAACTGCATTTTAATAAACCACAACAAAAACATCAAACTACATCAAATCCAAAGAACATTCTCTTTGTAGAGTTCATAACATTCAAAATGCTTAAACTCTCTTCCGCTTTCTTGATAAACTTGGTCTCGAGAGATGGTTTTCGTAAAATGATAAACAACAAGTTCATATGTTTATGACGTAGTTGATTAGTGAGGAAAAAGGTAAGATACTCACCGATTCTTCCTTGGATAATCCCAATAGCTACGGTGAACCATCCACAAAACTTCCGTATAATGTTTGACTTCCTTAGTGATGAATGCAGTTCTTAGTTCTAGGATCTTACTGTTTCTTATGGTTTCGGTCCGCGATGCTACAAAATGTCTCAATACTCTTTCCCAAAAATAGTCATTGTTCATTGGTCTCATCAAATGATGTAACCAACATCGAACAAGAGTAGCATCTTCTACCATTGTAAAGACCAGGAGAGGCTTTCGAGTGCAGTACAAATGTGCTTGAGATGGACCATCTTTTAGAATTCTAAAATAAGCTTCGTAGCGAAAAGGTTTGTCGTGAGCTTCCACCCAATTATCAAGAGTTGTTTGGATCACTTCATCTTCAGTTACACCGATGGACTTTTCTCTATCAATTTCCATTACTAGAAATAAATGTCTGGACTGTAAGCCTAATAGATTGAAAACGAGCACGCAATCGACGAGCATATCTTGGTTTCCCGTCAAAGAGACGAATTGAAAAAATGTTCTCCCAAAAAGAACCGTCTTGAAAGCACATACCAATGCTTACCCTATGAAAAAAATATGCTTTTCATATAGTTATATCCTCTTCTTCAGTAAACTTGGGACCACGATTTCTAACAGATATTTCTGGAGAGTGTGAAAGATTAAGAGTTTTATAAAATAATAAGAAGAAGAAGATGTGATTTTGGAGATGATTTTCGAGAAAAGAAAATCGAGCCGTTGGAAATGTGGTCGTTGGCGTTGGTAGTAAAACCACGCGATTTTCCTTTAAGCGCCCGTTTGAATTACCATATGAGTTGGCGTTTGTAGCAAAACCGCGCGACTTTAATAAAACCGCCCGTTTGAATTACCAACGCCTATTTTTTTTGTTATAAATACAACACTAGGGTTGGCCTCTAAACCAAACCAATAAATTTATTTCTCAACATCCACCATGTTTTCTAAAGGAAAAGCGAAGCAAATATTATGTGTCGAAGCAAAAGAGGTTTGTTCATTATGTTTCATGGATAACCACAGTCTTATGCAATGCCTTTGGATGTATTCAAAGTGTCAGTGGGAAGGTTGTTCACGCATCAGAATGGTGATTGAATCACAACCAGAAAAGCTCCGGTATTTGCAATGTCAAGATCCCAACTGTCCAGAGGAACCACATATGCTAGATGATGATATAAAGATTAAAAAGGAAGAAGAAGAAAAGATTGCAACACTCTGCAAAAACTTCAAACTTAAAGCCAAATTGAAGAACGAGTTATTACACTGCAAGCATTGTGGATTTGGAGATCACAAATACAAATATTGTCCACAGAGAATCAATGGATGCTCAAAGCCCGATTGCAAGACTTTTATGCATTTGCGGATTTCTTATGAAGAAGACACATATGGAAGGCATTTTTGGGAATGTCCTAAGTATTTTTTTGGTGGAGTGGGATGATTGAAGTTGAAGGACAAATCGATTAACTATGGTATTATGTTATTTAATTTGTTGTTTATTTTGTGTTATTACGATTATCTAAAACCATCAATATCATAAGTAATTTAAATTTTTCCTCGACATTGCACCATCAATTTAATAAATAAAAACATATTCATTGAACAACCACATCATATCATACATGAGAATAAAATAAATACATTAAATTAAAACAACTACTACATAGGCGTCAATTCTCAGTGGGTGGTGGAATTCCTAGGGCGATGTAGGATCGTATTTGATGAGCACCCTAAGAATGTTGAAACAAGCATGGAAGTCGAAAGGACGACCGTGGTGAGATGCTGGCCACATCGCTAGAGTTCTTGGCAACACTTCATGTTCGGCTTCACCGTTGAGCTTATTTTTGTGATGCGCCAATCCGTGACAATCACGCCCATGTATGTTCATTTTTTCAGCGGCGAACATTTCATAAACTTTCTCCCAGAACGTCGATTGGGATACATTTCTATCGGTTTCGGCAACATCTTGTGTGTGAAAAACGTAGCTCTACAAATAGCTAAATCCTCTTGTTGAGTGTATCTAATACCACGAACTCAGGGAGGCATTTTTGTAGATGATTTGAGAGTAAAGAATGTGTAGAATGTTTGAATTTGGAGTTGAAATGAGGAGTATTTATAGAACTTAAAAATTATATTCGTTAGATCACAAGAGTTTTCAGCCATCCAAATTCAGCCGTTGGCGCTTCTATGAAAAACGCAGCGCTGGGAGGACAATCTCTGACGCTCTAGTGAAGACACCGCGTAGGAAAGAAAATCGCCAGCGCTTTTGTCTCAAATGCCAGCGTTTGAGGCAAGCTCGCCCAGCCTATCATCAAACGCTCGCTACATGTTCCAACTCGATGAACAAACCAACAAAATTTGTTGGTTTGAACATCCATTTTCATGTTTGTTGAGTCCATAGTGGGAGCAAAATGAAAAAACTTGATATAGTTTGTTCATTTCATAGGAAGTTCTCTTACAAAAAGAGGAATCAGTATTGGATAAAACCATTACGAGAGAACTATAAAATATTATTTAAAACACCCTTGTGCAAAAGTTAGTTTCCTCCTTAACCCTAGTGGAAAGTTTATCTACTCGTGGATTGAAAACAAAAATATTATTTTATTATCACCATTGTATTCATATAATTAAAATATATATTCTTACAAAATGGAAGAATAACACCGCCACCTTCAAGACTCGGTTTTTAAAATTACACAAGCCTTATTTAATTTTATAAAATTGGATTTTATGAAATGTCCAATACATAGAAAAATGTTTATTGCCCAATACATATGACATATAACAGAAGGAAAGAAAATAATTTGAGAAATGAGATTTAGATAAAGAAAGCGTGAAAATCAAGTAGAATAAGGATGACTTCACTGAATCATCTAAAATATTGCATTTCATGCATCAACGTCACCCTTCTCTCGTGGAACAGAAGATTCATGTAATTTCTTTAGCAAGTTTTGTTGGAGAAAATTCTCATGCAATTATTGGTATGTCAAATATGTTCTCAAATGTTGATGTCAATATTATTTCTTGATTTATTTATAGCTTACTAAAATATGTTTTCGTCTATATTAGAGTAGGTAGTAAATTATAACTCCCAAATTACTTTCCAATATTGAAGATTCAAGATCACACAAAGACATTGTTTTGAAGAACTTAATCAAATTAAGTTAGTAATAAAGAATGGTTTTCCATTTCAGACTCATTGTTGCTTTTATCTATTTATTTATTATCTCTATCATAGCAAAGTCGATGACTTTAGTATATATGATCATACAAAACAAAGATCATATCATGGATAAACAAATGCTAATTATCTAGTGATGTTTCGAATTTGAGTCTTAACTCGAAAATTTTCAAAAACAATGAACCAAGTAAGAGAAGTTATACGAACTTTACGCATCGCAAACCTAATTAACGAATATTGGAATCAACTCAAATCCAAAAGTTCATGTACTTGAAATTCACTTTGAGTTGACGAACTTAATTTAATGACTTCGTGAACCTCTTGAAATCCGAAGTTTCCTAAATCAAAATATTCTTTTAGTTCACAAATCTACCTTGGTAAGTTCGCGAACCCAATTAGAAATCCAAAGTTCCTGGACTTGGAACTCACTTTGAGTTTGAGAATCTACCTAGCTAGGTGAGTTCGTAAACTAGATGGAGATACAAGACTTGTTATTTCTTAATCAATTTCTCTGCATCGAAAGTTCTAGTTATTTCAATTGATATATCTAGCTTGAGAAACTTTCTTTTAAATTTTGTTGTACACAATTATCACCTTGTTGCGCATTATCTATTCTTATTCTTAGTAGTTTATCTTCATATTTAAGAAGTAATTCCTTTATGGAATTTACTCGAAGTTAACATGCCTTGTAAAGGGTGCCCTTTCAATTGAGATGTTTGCTCTTTAAAGGTTGTGACATTTAAAAGTACAATAATATGGCTCACCTTAGATTAAAATTATTGTGGTGCCGCAACGTGAGATGAATGATTCTCCATTATATAAGAATTAATTGATTGATTGATATATACCTGAAATCTTACAAATTTTAAGTTTTTTTTGTTGTTGTTGACATAATAAACATTTTCAAAATAAAATTATTATTGATGCACATAATAAATTATATTATTAATATAATATTGATAACTTAGTATGAAATACCACCTTAGTTTGAACTCGTCATCTTTATAGTTAAAAGTATAACTAGATCACACCTTATATCAATACTTGTGATTCAAAATCTCTTTCAGAAATTATCCACGAAAAAACATTTTTGGTTGAAATGTATAATCCATGTTGAATTTTGATTGGGTATTGGAATGTTTATTCCAATATTTAAGAAATTACTGAAAAGATCGTCTGTTGTGATGAATTTGTAATAGATATAGCTGGTGATTTTGAAACTGCGCATGATCTGTCTATCAAAATCAAGAAGAGAGTTGCTTCTGAGAATATGAATCATGAATTGATAGTTGAGATTTTGGACCACCATTCAAAGTTTGGAAAGCCGATACCGATATTGACTTTGTCGTATGAACTACTAACAAGAATTTTCAACTGAAAACGGACTTTAAGGTTTCTCTATTGGACTCTCACGGAAAAACTTTGGTGTCGGCTGAAAATAACTTAGCTTGTTTTGGCAGTAGTGATGATCTTGCAAGGAATTTTAAAAAAAAAAAACTAGGATATATTGACACTGAAAGTAAGGCTCAGCTAGTTAATCTCTTCAAAGAAGCGGTTTATTTCTTTTCTGAAAACAAAAAATGCTTGTAGGTTTGGTGGTAGTCTCGGTGATTTGTGCTTTATTAAAAAAAAAACTAGTTTGCGTGTATTTTGTTCCCGTAAGAGTATGAATAAGTCGTTTATCAAGAATAGTTTTGAACTTATAATTGATTTGTGTTTTCAGTGGGTGATATGACTCTCAAAAAACAGTAAGGAATAGTACTAACCAGTGATTCCATCATGGAATTTAATCGATGTCGATGTGCTTTGTAAAGGGTTCCCTTTCATTTGATGTATTTGCTCATTAAAGGTTGTGACATATAAAAGGAAGAAGAAATCCTCAACACTAGTGACGATAAAATCAGCGAAACCACTAATGTTAAAAAATAGGATTATAAAGTTTCTTACATTTGTGCGCCTACAACAGTCGATAAAATCAACAGAAAGGAAGAAGAAATCGTCAACACCGGTGATGATAAATCAGCGAAAGCAATGATCCTAAAAAACATGATTATAAAGTTTCTTACATTTGTGCTCCTACGAACCTGCGTAAAAGGGTTGAGGAAATAGGTGAGAAAATTATTTTGTGTGATGGATTTCTCATTGGTATGGCAGGAGATTACGTGATTCCACACCAACTGAAGATAAACCTGAAGAAGGATTTTCTAAAACCTACTCACGACTTGTTAGTTGGTGTTCTAGAGAATCATAACAAGTCGGAAGAGGACGATACTGACACTGATTTCGCTGTCGCCGCACCATCTCTACTGGAAAGTGGTGATCATGACTTTAGGATCTCTCTCACTCAATCTGAATCGGATGGGGGACAAGTCCAATCTCGAATGAGGAATCAATCTGTTTTGGCTATGGGAGTGCACTCGCGTACAAGTACATAGAAACAAAGCTCTAGAATAAAGTAGAAATTACAAGATTTCATTGTAGAGGAACTCTTTGACCTATTCAAGGAAACCATTTACCATGTTTCTTAAATCGAAGATACAATTGGAGGTATGGTCGTAGTCACGGCGAGTCAGGTGGTCAGCAAAAAAACTACACACTCGATTTTTTAAATTCCCTTCTCAGAATATTTTTTGGGATATTACAGTTGAATCTGATGGCATAGGCATCAAAGAAAGACTTTTTCATGCCCGTTATCCAAGAGGTAATGCATCTGTCATACATCGTAAGCAAAATTGATGGCTCATGCTCATGGATGTTTTAGGATCAACTGTCGGGAAAGATCGGGTATACATGAGATATATTCTTAATGTCAATCATGACCTAACATTTTATCTCACACCAACGTGGCTCAACCATCGATTAAAATGATTATGGTGTCGTGATGTCAGAATGAAGGACTAAATCCGGACCTAGGCCCCTACCCAAATCCAACCAATTGGACTTGCCCCACTTCTAGACCCAACCCTCAAACTCCTCTATAGGACTAATTTTAATACAAACCTGTATGGTGTGGATCGAAACCCTGACTTCCTCCTTATTGGAGTTGATGGATACCACTGATCGAACCCCTGACTTCCTCCTTTATATAAGTATAAGTACTGATTGATTGACTGATATATATGAACTCTTTCACATTTTATCAAAAAATATTATATTTCTTCTAAATATGTGTTTTTAATACAATACATACTTTCGTAATTAAATTAGTTTTTTTTTTCCAGAAGGAAAATTAAGTTAGTATCACATAATATGTGGATGATATTAATGAAATCCTAGATGTTAAATAGATGATACATGTTTGGGAGTTCCAAAGATAAAGAGTTTTGCTCTGTAGATAATAAAATTAAAATAGACTTTCTCGATGAAAATGCAAACTTCTCACTATTGGTTGAAAAGACTTGCTACCAACTCTCTAAACTTTGGAAGAGATTTTTGGTGGGTAGAAAAAAAAAAGCAACCAATACTATTTCTTGAGGTGTATAAATCTAACGGTGAGTGATGTAGTGATAGATGTTTGTAATACATGAATTTTGCTACACCCCAAAATAATTAGTAAGTAATAGCCATGAAAAACAACCTATACAAAATATCTTAGGAGCTTATTTGCAAGCCCATAATGAAGGATGGTACGACTTTCAGAATATTATACCATGGTCTAAGATGATGCTTACATATGAAAATTTTACAACCATGACGATGATTATCAGGAGAATAACCACAAAACAAACAAGATACCGATTTCACCGATCCGAATAAATGAGCGCACAAGCTGTTGTGTTGTTGTCTACTTTGGTTTCTACTTTAAGAGGTTTGCATATAACGGTTCCGGAAATCACAGTAAATGGTTTAAATATAACGGTTCCGGAAAACACAATAAAATTGTTACATCAAGTAATCGTGAGTAACGTCCAATATAATGAGAAAAAACGGTAAATAACAGAAAAAATTATTTTATACATTGCTTTCTTTTCGGTTTTTTACATTAGGTATTTTTTTAGGTCTCACTTTTCGCATGAAGGAGCAGAGCTCTGTCTATATAGGTTCTTGATACATACTAGTCTTAGGCTGCGCGCGAAGGAGCAAAGCTATGGATATATAAGAATCTAGAGTAATTAGTAACCATACAAAATACTAGTTAAAATTTGCGGGCATCCAACTCTAAACCAATTGGAAATGAGCGGTAGGGTCGTCCTACATTATAGGGTTCCCTAGGCGAACAAATAAGTAATTTGGCCTTTTTAGTATTACCAAAAAATTACGAAAACATTACATAAAAAGGTTTACTTGATAGCAAATGATTCAAGTGTAATACTATCAAACATTTATCATTTTTTTTTTCAAGAAGACACAATGTTGGAAATGGATGTAAAGATCGACTCCTTGGAATTTAGCGCCACGAACTCATTTATAATAATGTCGTTGTCAATATTGTTTAGCTTATCTGCTTCAATAAATAACATCGCTAGTCTGTTTAGTTTTTCTCGAGACATTTTTTATCGAAGGTAAGAATTGATCAACTTTAACTTTGAAAAACTCCTCTATGTAGACTAAATTTTTGATCAAAGGTAAGGTTTGATGAACTTTCACTTCGGAAAACTCTTCTATCTAGACACAATTGTAATATGGTTGTCAGTAAAATTCTATATGCAACCACAAGGCCGCAATTCTAATTATAATTAACACCCAAAACCTAACAAAATTATCAAATTGATAACAATTCATTAAACAACAAATTAATTTCCAATAATAAGTAAGAAATCAAAATACCTTGTCACAAATCCTATAAATAAATGACGTTGATTGTCCGATTGTGATTGAGATTCTCAACTCAATTTGTAGTTTCTGTGACTATGTTTCACAGTTTGTGAAGGAGAAATAAAAAATGAAAACTTCTAATATTTTTTGATTCACAAGAAGTTTAAGTATAAGTAAAAAATATTTGATACTTTGGCCCCCAGTAAAATGCATCCCTAGGTGACCGCTTAGTTCGCCTAGTGTATAAAACGTTCCTGGTGAGCGAGTGGCCCTTCCATATTATATTTTAAGTTTATTAAGGAGATATTGGAAATGTAGGACTTTTATTTTTCGTGCATATCCATCTTATTACAATCAGGGCCTATTAGCGAGTTTCTCATGGTGAGGTTAGACGCAATGAGCATGTACTGCTTGGGAAAATTAACAACTGATGAATAAACGATAAATGGTTTCAACCTGACGATGACAAAGTGAGCACAGTGGGTAGGTATTACAGTACCGCAAGTGAAGCATAATGATTGTGCATCACATAGTTGCAAGCCAAATCAGTACTCCGCCGTAATGGTGCAATGTGAAGCCATAATAGCGCAACGTAAGCTATAATAGCGCAACACAAGCCATAATAGCGGTATGCTGTATAGACCGTCAAGCACTAAGATAACGGCACCCTGCAGGGCCAGTGAAGCGCAAGAGTGACGCTACACTTTAAAGGCATATTGGCTAAGAAATAAAACTTATTGGACGACACAATAAGGCTTCATTTAGGGATTGGCAAGAGGTGGCCAAAGTGACAGATGCAACATATGATGTTGGCATCGATGCATATCCATGGAATTGAGTTGTCCCAAGCTCAAGGAGGATGCAAGAGTAAGAATAGACTAAGAGTTGGTCTATGACATATATTCAAGGTTGTCCAAAGCTTGAATAATGCAAACAAGTTGGGATTGCAAGAGTTGCATTGCTGTTGTCAAGCTAATTGGCGAAGTGAAGCATATATGACACATGAACAACTAGAGTGAGCCTAAGGAGCTGGAATCGATGTTTGAAGATTAACAAATGTCCCTGCATGAGTTTAGAATAATGAGCATGCAGGGCCAAGAGGGATGAATGTTGGCGCAGGGCAGAATCCGGTATGCCACAACAAGTGGTACAATATGGCTCAAGTGACGGTTGCAAGTTAGTTACGAGCTTCACAAGCATTCCAATGATGTGTGATTAAGAGGAGCGGTTATAAATGAGTTTATAAGCGTGGGAGAAGAGTTCTAACTGCAAAAGAACAAGTGTTGGATGATTGGAGCGAGTTGGAGAAGAACTGGCCAGTTAGCACAATTATTGGCGGTTAGCAGAACTACTTTATGGGACAGATGGCTGTCCCATGCGCGTGTAACAGTTATGCACGGTTTGGCCAAGTAAAGCTTTTGTATAAATAGTCCTAAGGCTGGGAAAATTCGGTAGGCTTGAAAAGAGAGCATATGTGAGAGTGAGGTTTGCATATGTGAGTGAATATGAGAGTTTTTGTGAGACTAAAGCTTGGTTCAAAGGTGAACAAGTCTGTGTAATTACCTAAGTGGGCAAGTTTTGTATTTCTTCCCTTTGATGCAATAAAATGAGTTGATTGTGTCATGTTCTAAGTGTTCTTGGTTGGCTGATTGTTGTTGGTAAAGTATGGCAAAGATTGAATGCATTATGGGTTGTATTTGATGAGTTTTTGAGAAAAGAAAGAAGGTTAAAGACTTCCGATGATAAACCTGAAGAGTTAGCTGTTTGTATTGGTACAAACTTATAAGGATGAAGTGCAATCGGGTGAAGCTTTATTCACAGAACCATTGTGCTGCGGAGTTACACTTTCACAAAAAATTTGCAGAGGCATTTGGAGGTGTGACAGTACGGGTATCAGAGCTGTGTTTGGTACACATTTTGTGTGTATTTGTTGGATAATACACTAATACTTCTTTCTCTCTAAAGCTATTTTCCTGTGAGCAAGTGAGTGGCGCATTATTTTCATAGTTTTCCATTAGAAATGAGTTCTAATGGCATGATGATCGACGAAGAACTACCGGGTATGTTTGATCAACTTGAGGAGTATCATGATCTTGGCGATCTAACCATTGACTTCAGTGCAGATGGCATTGAAAATCCTCTTGTTTCTGAAGAAAATGGCAGGCTAGACCTACTTGAAGGAAGAACGTCAAATTGGTTTAAAGAATTCGATGGCAGGGTAAGTGCTGTAGAAGACAAGGTGTCTCATGCAACCCTTCTAAATTGCGAAACCAATGCTGAAGTGACTGAATTGAAGGTGCAATTCAGTGACTTAAAGACCATACTAACAAGCCATGCAAAGCAAATGTCTGAGGAAGTGACAAGAATTCGCGGGTTAATCAGTAACGACATGTTTGTAGGGGCAAACGTGCATGGAGAAAGCTCTAATCGAGTCTCCGAGCCAAGAATTTACACAGGTTCCAGAAATGCTAGAGAAATTGAGAATTTCTTATATGACGTTGAGGCATACTTTGAGGCAAATGGAACCGGGGAAGGACAAAAAGTAACTCTCGCAGGCAATTACCTTGGTGGTGATGCAAAGGTTTGGTGGAGAATTATGCTGCAAGAAGATGAAGTTGCTGGTTATGCCAATCCTATGTCATGGAATGACATGAAAGATGAAATGAGATGTCACTTCTGGCCAAGCAATGGTGCTTGGTATGCAAGAGAAAGTTTACGTAGGCTAAAAATAATAAGTACACCACATGCCTATGTTGAAAACTTCTTTGCATTGGTGCAAGAGACGTGTGGCATGAGTGAAGAAGATCAGATGTTCCAATTTTTGGCTGGCGCAAGTTCAAGTGTGATTGCTGAACTTAAGAAGCGCAAAGTGCAGATGGCTATGCAGACGGTAAGAGAGCTTACCAATAGCACAACGAATGAAGATGTGCAAAGCTGCGAAGGAAAAGCCAAAGGGAAGGAAAGATCTGTTGGCAGTAAGCGTAAGCATGAACCTAAGGAAGAGGAACTGCTCCCTTCATCCCGGAAGTTTAGGGGATGTTTCATTTGTAAAGGTTTACACTTCGCTAGAAACTGTCCACTCAAGGCGCAAATCAATGTATCAGTTGGGGATGATTATGAGAATCATTCTAGCAAGACTTGTGAAGGCCGAAGTGAAGGTTCAAGAAAGAGACCTCGTAGCGAAGTGGTCGCTAACTTCGAAAAAAGAAACTAAGCTAAAAACAAGTAAGTGTTGCTGCCTCCATTGACAACACTTTGAATGCCAAAAAAGGAGTGTTTTTGGCCTTGTTTTATGTAGCTTGAGTTGTTAGTTGTTGAAAACTCTATGTGTACAGTTTAATTGTACAGACTTTTATTTGAGTCTTCAAGTTTGTATATACTTTGCTTTGGTGTAAGCAAGTTGCTTTCTTAATGAAGTTTTATATTTCCAAAAGTGATTAAGGGGATCAACCATGTAATGGTACATGGTATTGTCATGTAAGAGCAGTAATGAATGAAGGTGTTTTCGTTTATAAAGTCTTGCCTCTTTATTTACGATGTAAAGCTAGTTCATGGGGAGATGCTGCAAGTAGCATACTTAGCCTAACGTATGCACTTACAACACAAGTTGAAAGCTAAT
Source organism: Papaver armeniacum (assembly GCA_023531295.1). NCBI lineage: Eukaryota > Viridiplantae > Streptophyta > Magnoliopsida > Ranunculales > Papaveraceae > Papaver > Papaver armeniacum. Next base: position 27,629 of record JAJJWW010001076.1, on the reverse strand, counting down.
AAACAAAACATAGGACAAGGGTCCTAGTTGATGTAGAAGTGATGTTGCTGTTTGGGAGATTGCAAAATGGCACGATGGAAGATGGGCATCGACAGTGCAAGCAATACATCAAGTTAGAAATCATTTTATCAACAAGCATGAGTTGTGTAGAACTCATGGCCTTAGAGAAAGACACACACTTTCCAGGAAATTAGCAATGCAGTTCAAAGAAGTATTTGGAGACATATTGGCTTTGAAAGCATGGCATATGGACAACTAAAGGGTTAGCTATGTTATGTCCAAGAGATAGTTAGTCACATTTTTATAAATGGGCTGTGCGACTCAATAGTTTTGTTGTATGGAAGTTGAGCAAAGAAAACTTGTCATGAGTACGGGTATGCAAGATGGCATAAGTATAGAGCTTATACTTGATGGCTACATTCATAGAAATAAGTTCTTGAATGATATTTGCATAATCAGATTTTGGCGAGGCATGAAGTATTGAATGCGGGTGTCTTATGCAAGAGAACCCCTATTTACTTTGTGACGTGGTTAATGAGGATCACGGAGAATAATAGTTTAAAGGAGGGTTGCCAGCAAAATTGATTGAAAACGAGGCCAAGTTGTTTATATGTCCTTATCATGTTGAGTATGATAATAATTCAAAGTCGGAAAGCGTGAGACTATGGCAATGATCGTGGTGATCAGTAGAAGAAGAATCATTCATTGCGTACACTTAGGCATAAATGATTCAAGGAAAAATTCAAGCTAAAGGGAATTGTCTAAGAGGAATTTCAGATTTGCATTTGGGTATTGATGCATAATTTGAGTAGCAGTAAAAGCGTAGTGCACAACGCCGAGAAGTGGCTCAAGAATATGAGATCAATGGCAAAGCAACAAAGCTAAGTGATGCGGATGCAATCGGAAGGGACCATTGGCAAAGGCTAGCCAAAAGTAGTTACCGATTTTTAGAAAAGGTTCTGAAAGCAAGTGAAGCAAAGTTAAGACAAGTATGGTGTTCATACTGGGTCGCGTTCAACGAGGATGTTGAACAGATTAGGTGGGGGAGGTCTATTACGGTACCGCAAGTGAAGCATAATGATTGTGAGTCACATAGTTGCAGGACAAATCAGTACTCCTCCGTAATGGTGCAATGCGAAGCCATAATAGCGCAACGTAAGCTATAATAGTGGAACGCAAGCCATAAATAGCGGTATGCTGTATAGACCGTCAAGCACTAAGATAGCGGCACCCGGTAGGACCAGTGAAGCGCAATAGTGGCGCTATACTGTAAAGCACATTGGCTAAGAAATAAAACTTATTGGCCGACACAAAAAGGCTTCATTGAGGGATTGGAAAGACGTGGACAAAGTGATAGATGCAACATGCGATGTTGGCATCGATGCATATCCATGGAATTGAGTTGGCCCAAGTTCAAGGAGGATGCAAGAGTGAAGAATAGACTAAGAGTTGGTTTATGACATATATTCAAGGTTGGCCAAAGCTTGAATAATGCAAACAAGTTGGGAATGCAAGAGTTGCATTGCTGTTGTCAAGCTAATTGGCGAAGTGAAGCAGATATGACACATGAACAACTAGAGTGATCCTAAGGAGCTAGTATCGATGTTTGAAGATTAAGGAATGTCCGTGCATGAGTTTAGAATGATGAGCATGCAGGGCCAAGAGGGCTGAACGTTGGCGCAGGGAAGAATCCGGTATGCCACAATAAGGGGTACAATATGGCTCAAGTGACGGTTGCAAGTTAGTTACGAGCTTCACAAGCATGTCAATGATGCGTGATGAAGAGGAGCGGTTATAAATGAGTTTATAAGCGTGGGAGAAGAGTTCTAACTGCAAAAGAACATGTGTTGGATGATTGGCACGAGTTGGAGAAGAACTAGCCAGTTAACACAGTTATTGGCGGTTAACAGAACTGCTTTATGGGACAGATGACTGTCCCATGCGTGTGTAACGGTTATGGTTATGCACGGTTTGGCCAAGTAAAGCTTTTGTATAAATAGTCCTAAGGCTGGGAAAATTCGGTAGGCTTGAAAAGAGAGCATATGTGGGAGTGAGGTTTGAATATGTGAGTGAATATGAGAGTTTTTGTGAGACTAAGGCTTGGTTCAAAGGTGAACAAGTCTGTGTAAGTCCCCAAGTGGGCAAGTTTTGTATTTCTTCCCTTTGATGCAATAAAATGAGTTGATTGTGTCATGTTTTAAGTGTTCTTGGTTGGCTGATGTTGTTGGTAAAGTATGGCAAAGATTGAATGCATTATGGGTTGTATTTGATGAGTTTTGAGAAAAGAAAGAAGGTTAAAGACTTCCGCTGATAAACCTGAAGCGTTAGCTGTTTGTATTGGTACAAACTTATAAGGATGAAGTGCAATCGGGTGAGGCTTTATTCACAGAACCATTGTGCTTCCGAGTTACACTTTCGTAGAAAATTTGCAGAGGAATTTGGAGGTGAGACAGTAGGGGATACCAACGAACATGCTTATGGTCCCCAGCACTCTCCTATTCTAGAGTAGGGCCCGGCTAAGAAAAACGCGTACTTAAGGTTAGGTGGGTCGAATTTGCGTTTGCCGAAGAGGATGCTCTTTTTTCGAAGTATTGTACAGTGCTCGGTTACACGAACATGGACGCAGAGATGCAGACAAGAAACGACATAGATACAAACTAATTTTCTAATTAAAAACTAGGACGTGAACACGTATATATGAATTTTTATATTGACATAATCATGATATGATTTGGCCATTTTTTCTACAAAACTCAAACGACAATGTATTGGAAGCTAAGTTTTTGGTGACATGTTCCTCTTATATATTTCTATATTCCTACCTAAAATGAGCGCATTCCGAGATGTATAAGACTACCATTTATCATTTTTAATATCAACAGTTGAAAATTAACGGTTGAAATTAAAATTTATGGATGGTGAAGCTTCATAATTTTTTTTAAAAAAATGACAAGATCAGCATGCCGCGGTGAATGAGAGATATTAGGGAGAACCTTACATGCCTTGATACCAGTACTCAATAACCCAGTTCTGACTCATGCCAGGGTTCCTAAATCTTCTTCCACAACAATGATAACTCCTTTTATATTTTCTTACATAATAATACATAATGAGCATATTTCAACCGCATAACCAGTATATTTCTAAAGGAGGAAGATATTCGCCGTGCTGCGAAAATAAACTCCAGTAACCCCGTAATTACGTGTGGCATTCATGAACAAAACTATGCGACGGAGTGATTGACCTCGGGTCACAGAGTGCATGGCTATATTAGAGGCTCTGAGTTGGATCAAGGAGCAAAATACCACTGAAATTCACCTTATAGATGATGCAGAGTTAGTTGTGACAACTGATCTTAGGTTAATCAGATGGGAAAGTAATCATCTCATTAGTAATATCAAAACACTTATTTCTTCTTTCAGTTTTTGCAAGATATCTCATGTCAAAAGATATTTAAATAGTGTAGCTGATAGTATTTCTAAGAGAGTTAGGAAAGACAAGCTTTTTGTTGAAGAGTTCATGGACTCCTCACCATGGATAAACTATGTATTGCTCAGCAGTCATTGCCTGTTTATTCTTAAATAAATCAGTTCTTTTATCAAAAAAAAAAAAAAAAAAAAAATTCATGAACAAACCTATAAAACTTGGTGTAATGAATTTACTGGGTTATTGTTGGAACGGCCCAGAAAGATGAATGGGCTATCGGTTCACTGAGCTGACAAGCCGGGCGGGGATGGTTTTCATAACAAGCTTGGGACCAATGAACAAATTTCAAATCATTAAACAGGGTGACTATCAAAATCATAACACCCATGACAAAAATCGTAATCAAAAGACATCGCCAGAATTCTAAGAAGCCTTTCCTTAGTATTTATCTCTGGATTTATTCTTCAAAAGCCCTTTGATTTTTTTGATTTTTGTTTTTGGTGAAATAATGGATGGAAGATGATTTTTATTGTTTGTTCCCTGTATGCAAAGTGCTGCGAACTTAGCTCAAAGCCTCAAACCATAGAGACCAAAAGGATGTTAGGGAAGGATCTATTACTTCCATGAAAACGGAAAATTTCACAAAATCACACTGAGGAGGCAAAAGAAAGAAGATAAAGTAGCAGAAATAACTTGATTATTTATTGATGACAACTGATTTTTTTTTTTTTTTGATCGAGTGATGACAACAAATTATAACTGAGAAACTAGAGTAATATTTACATTCAATCATTTTGGTTATTCTAACAGTAACAGAATTAACAAATCCCCAATTAGGAAACAACCATGTCTCTTTCTTTAGAAGCAAAACAAAAAACAAACCTCAAAATCCAATTGTAAATCCAAAGCGACAATCGCATACAACAACAACTTACAATAATATGGCTCACCTTAGATTAAAATGTATCCTTACAATAATATGGCTCACCTTAGATTAAAATGATTGTGGTTCCGCAACGTGAGATGAATGATTCTCCATTATATAAGAATTAATAATTGATTGATTGATATATACATGAAATCTTACAAATTTTGAATTTTGTTGTTGTTGACACAATGAACATTTTCAAAATAAAATTATTATTGATGCACATAATAAATTATATTATTAATATAATATTGATTGATAACTTAGTATGAATTACCACCTTAGTTTGAACTCGTCATATCTATAGTTAAAAGTATAACTAGATCACACCTTATATCAATACTTGTGATTCAAAATCTCTTTCAGAAATTATCCACGAAAAAACTTTTTTGGTTGAAATGTATAATCCAGATTGAATTTTGATTGGGTATTGGAATGTTTATTCCAATATTTAAGAAATTGCTGAAAAGATCATCTGTTGTGATGAATTTGTAATAGATATAGCTGGTAATTTTGAAACTGTGCATGATCAGTCTATCAAACTCAAGAAGAGAGTTGCTTCAGAGAATATGAATCATGAATTGATAGTTGAGAATTTTGACCACCATTCAAAGTTTGGAAAGCCAGATACCGATATTAACTTTGTCGTATGAACTACTGACAAGAATTTGCAACTGAAAACGGACTTTAAGGTTGCTCTTGCAAGGGATTTTATAAAAACAAAACTAGGATATATTGACACTGAAAATGAGGCTCAGCTAGTTAATCTCTTCAAAGAAGCTGTTTATTTCGTTTCTGAAATTAAAAAATGCTTGTAGGTTTGGTGGTAGTCTCTGTGATTTGCGCTTTATTAAAAAAAAACTAGGTTGCGTGTATTTTGTTCCCATAAGAGTATGAATAAGTCGTTTATCAAGAATAGTTTTGAACTTATAATTGATTTGTGTTTTTAGTGGGTGATATGGATCTCGAATGAGGAATCAATCTGTTTTGGCTATGGGAGTGCACTCGCGTACAAATCCATAGAAACAAAGCTCTGGAATAAAGTAGAAATTACAGGATTTCACTGTAGAGGAACTCTTCGACCTATTCAAGGAAACCATTTACCACGTTTCTCAAATCGAAGATACAGTTGGAGGTATGGTCGTAGTCACAGCGAGTCAGGTGGTCAGCAAAAAACCTACACACTCGATTTTTTAAATTCCCTTCTCAAAATATTTTTTTGGGATATTACAGTTGAATCTGATGGCATAGGCATCAAAACAAGACTTTTTCATTCCCGTTATCCAAGAGGTAATGCATGTGTCATACATCATAAGCAAAATTGATGGCTCATGCTCATGGATGTTTAAGGGTCAACTGTCGTGAAAGATCGGGTATACATGAGATATATTCTTAATGTCAATCATGACCCAACATTTTATCTCACACCAACGTGGCTCAAACATCGATTAAAATGATTAGGGTGTCGTGATGTCAAAATGAAGGACTAAAGCCGGACCTAGGCCCCTACCCAAATCCAGCCAATTGGACTAGCCCCACTGCTAGACCCAACCCCCAAACTCCTCTATAGGACTAATTTTAATACAAACCTCTATGGTGTGGATCGAATCCCTGACTTCCTCCTTATTAGAGTTGATGGGATACCACTGATCGAACGAACCCCTGACTTCCTCCTTTATATAAGTATAAGTACTGACTGATTGACTGATATATATCAACTCTTTCACATTTTATCAAAAAAATATTATATTTTTTCTAAATATGTGTTTTTAATACAATATATATTTTCGTAATTAAATTGGGTTTTTTTTTCCAGAAGGAAAATTAAGTTAGTATCACATAATATGTGGATGATACTAACGAAATTCTAGATGTTAAATAGATGATACATGTTTGGGAGTTCCAAAGATAAAGAGTTTTGCTCTGTAGATAATAAAATTATAATAGACTTTCTCGATGAAAATGCAAACTTCTCACTATTGGTTGAAAAAGACTTGCTACCAACTCTTTAAACTTTGGAAGAGATTTTTGGTGGGTAAAAAAAAAAGCAACCAATACTATTTCTTGAGGTGTATAAATCTAACGGTGAGTGATGTAGTGATAGATGTTTGTAATACATGAATTTTGGTACACCCCAAAATAATTAGTAAGTAATAGCCATGAAAAACAACCTCTACAAAATATCTTAGGAGCTTATTTGCAAACCCATAATGAAGGATGGTACGACTTTCAGAATATTATACCATGGTCTAAAATGATGCTTAGATATGAAAATTTTACAACCATGACGATGATTATCAGGAGCATAACCACAAAACAAACAAGATACCGATTTCACCTATCCGAATAAATGAGCGCACAAGCTATTGTGTTGTTTTCTACTTTGGTTTCTACTTTAAGAGGTTTGCATATAATGAGTTCCAAAAATCACAAGAAATGGTTTAAATATAACGGTTCCTAAAACACAATAAAATTGTTGCATCAAGTAATCGTGAGTAACGTCCAATATAATAAGAAAAATAGTAAATAACAGAAAAAATTGTTTTATACATTGCTTTCTTTTCGGTTTTTTACATTAGGTGTTTTTTTAGGTCCCACTCTTCGCATAAAGAAGCAGAGGTTTCTCTATATAGGAATATTTGTTTTCCTTCTTGATACATACTAGTCTTAGGCTGCGCGCGAAGGAGCAAAGCTATGGATATATAAGAATCTAGAGTAATTAGTAACCATACAAAATACCAGCTAAAATTTGCGGGCATCCAACTCTAAACCAATTGAAAATAAGCAGTAGTTTCGTCCTATAATATAGGGGTTCCCTAGGAAAACAAATAAGTAATGGGGCCTTTTTAGTATTACCAAATTACGAAAACATTATATAAAAAAGTTTACTTGATAGCAAATGATTCAAGTGTAATACTATCAAACATTTATCATTTTTTTTTTCAAGAAGACACAATGTTGGAAATGAATGTAAAGATCGACTCCTTGGAGTTTAGCGCCACAAACTAATTTATAATAATGTCGTAGTCAATACTGTTTAGCATATCTTCTTCAATAATTAACATCGCTAGTATGTTTAGTTTTTCTCGAGACATTTTTGATCGAAGGTAAGAATTGATCGAAGGTAGGAATTGAAAAACTCCTCTATGTAGACTAAATTTTTGATCGAAGGTAAGACTTGATGAACTTTCACTTTGGAAAACTCTTTTATCTAGACATAACTGTAATATGGTTGTCAGTAAAATTCTATATGCAACCACAAGGCCACAATTCTAATTATAATTAACACCCAAAACCTAACAAAATTATCAAATTGATAACAATTCATTAAACAACAAATTAATTTGCAATAATAAGTAAGAAATCAAAATACCTTGTCACAAATCCTATGAATAAATGACGTTGATTGACCGATTGTGATTGAGATTCTCAACTCAATTTGTAGTTTCTATGACTATGTTTCACAGTTTGTGAAGGCGAAATAAAAAAATGAAAATTTCTAATATTTTTTGATTCACACGAAGTTTAAGTATAAGTAAAAAAGATTTGATACTTTGGGCCCCAGTAAAATGCGTCCCTAGGTGACCGCTTAGTTCGTCTAGTGTATAAAACGTTCCTAGTGAGCGAGTGGCCCTTCCTAGTGAGCGAGTGGCCCTTCCATATTATATTGTAAGTTTATTAAGGAGATATTAGTAATGTAGGACTATTATTTTTCGTGCATATACATCTTATTACAATCAGGGCCTATTAGCGAGTTTCTATCATGTTTTACTTATATTATACTTAGACGCAATGAGCATGCACTGCTTGGGAAAATTAACAACTGATGAATAAATGATAAATAGTTTCAACCTGACGATGACAAAGTTAGCACAGTGGGTAGGGGATACCAACGAACATGCTTATGGTCCCCAGCACTCTCCCACTCTAGAGTAGGGCCCGGCTAAGAAAAACGCGTACTTAAGGTTGGGTGGGTGGAATTTGCATTTGCTGAAGAGGATGCTCTTTCTTCGAGGTATTCTACGGTGCTCGATTGCACGAACACGGACGCAGAGATGCGGACGAGACACGACACAGATACGAACAAATATTTTAATTAAAAACTAGGATGCGAACACGTATATATGAATTTTTATATTGACATAATCATGATATGATTTGGCCATTTTTCTACAAAACTCAAATGACAATGTATTTGAAGCTAATTTTTTGATGACATGTTCTTCTTATATATTTCTATATTCCTACCAAAAATGAGCGCATTCCGAGATGTATAAGACTACCATCTATCATTTTTAATATCAACAGTTGAAAATTATCGGTTGAAATTAAAATTTGTGGATGGTGAAGCTTCAGAATTTTTTTAAAAACGTGACAAGATCAGCATGCCGTGGTGAATGTGAGATCGAAGAACCTTACATGCCTTGATACCAGTACTCAATAACCCAGTTCTGACTCATGCCAGGGTTCCTAAATCTTCTTCCACAACAATGATAACTCCATTTATATTTTCTTACATAATAATACATAATGAGCATATTTCAACCGCATAACCAATATATTTCTAAAGGAGGAAGATATTCCTTGCATGCGAAAATAAACTCCATTAACCTCGTAATTACGTGTGGCATTCATGAACAAAACTATGCAGACGGAGTGATTGACCCTGAAGTTGCAGAGTCCATGGCTATACTGGAGGCTCTGAGTTGGATCAAGGAGCAAAACACCATTGAAATTCACCTTATAGCTGATGCAAAGTTAGTTGTGAAGTCTGTTGCAATTGATCTTAGGTTAATCGGATGGGAAAGTGATCATCTCATTAGTAATATCAAAACACTGATTTCTTCTTTCAGTTTTGCAAGATATCTCATGTCAAAAGATATTTAAATAATGTAATGATAGTATTTCTAAGAGAATTAGGAAAGACAAGTTTTTTTTTGAAGAGTTCATGGATTCCTCACCATGGATAAACTCTGTATTGCCGAGGCAGTCATTGCCTGTTTATTATTAAGTAAATCAGTTCTTTTATCAAAAAAAAGAATTCATGAACAAAACTATAAAATTCGGTGTAATGAATTTAGGATTATATACAGAATTAAGTCTGTTCTGGACCCTCATTTTCAAATCAAGGCCTCTTTTTTTATTTCTTACAAATCTAAGCCAATATTGGAAGGATTCCATCCAAATTCGTTATCTCAGTCAATATCTCGTGATGACTCGTCCGCATAGGCTGGGATTACAGTTATGCCCTTTCCGTACGTGTGGTGAAGATATAGGAAATAACGTCACATGTTTATAGGCTTATGCAGGTCTATCTAAGATCTGGACATCTCGATGATTTCCAACGGCCATGATTTCCGAATAAAATTAGATCGAGAAGAAAACCATTTCGTCCCCATTTTGTTCCCAGTTTCAGTTAGCTGCAGATGTTATTAGATCGATGAATTGGTAGGGCTTGAGAGGGATTTTGACGAATTTAAGAATGAGGTTGAGTTGGCTTGAGATTAGGAAGCAAAATCAAATGTGTTTCTGATGGAGATGGGTTTTAAATCTGTTGCTGTGGTTGGGAATCGCAAAAGAGATTCAAGGGTTTGAGAGATCAATGAAGGAATTTGGGATCATATTAGGGTTTTGCAGCGAAGTTGGAGCTGTTACTGCCATGGGTGTTACAACCGAGGAAGAGATTGTTTGATGGGGGTTTGAAGCAAGAAACTAATGTGAAGAAATTGAGTTTAAGAGGGTTTCCTGTTGATTCTCAGTGAACGAAAAATGGAAAAATTTGATTGATAGTATGAAGATTCTCCACTTAAAAGACTACGATTTTTTGGTTTGTCAGTTTCTTCAAACCAGTGTGATTTTAGATATGATTGTTACATGTGAATTTGATTTTGGATTCTCGAGATGTTTAAAGTAGAATTTGGGGAAAAAGAGAAATGCAGTCCCAAATAAAAATGATTAATCTTCAAAGAACGATTTATCGTTCACACATAGTAATTTCTTCTTCCATATCCACCATTTGTTGTTTCAAAGAACAATCAAAATTATTAGGGGTTTCTTCTACTTCCTAGAAACCTGTTGATAATTACAGATCTTTGTTCACGGTTTCTTCCAATCCATTTGCTTCTTCTTCTTCTTCTTATTTGAAAATTAATAAGAAAGGGTAGTTTCAATTGATCTCAAGAAGAACTATTGTTAGGGGGCTTAGGACTTCTTCTAATGGGATCGAGGAGAAATCTCCTTATGATACACTTGGTAACAAAACTAAATGAAAATTCCAATTCCAATTTTTGTTATCAATTTCTTTTTTCTTTTTGATTTATGAATTATGAGATGTTTGTTTGCAGATTAGAAAGGGATGCTGATGAAGAGAAAATAAAGTTTGCTTACAGACGCCTCGCCAAATTTTATCATCCTGATGGTTATTATGTTTTTTTTAGTGATTGTTTCGTAGTATTTTTTGGTAGCTTAATTCAAATTTTAAGTGTTGCCATGCATTAAGTGATAGCTCAACATACCAAACATGTTATGTTTATTATATTTTGGCAATGATTTTTTTTTTTTTGCGCAATAATTAGCATCCTTTGCATTTTTGCTCCATGAATTCAAAGAGTGGTAGTACTGATTTGAAAGAATTTGTACAAAGAAGAATACTTGGAATGTGAACTGATTTGTTTTGATTGATTTTTTTCAAGTATATAATGGTAGCAGAACTCTTGAGGAAGGTGAAACAGCTGAAACTCGATTCATAAATATACAAGTTGCTTATGAGTTTCTCATAGATGACGAGAGGCGCATACAATATGACAGGGAACACCGTGTTAATCCTGTGAAGGTGCAATTGTTACTCTCGATATTATTCATGATGCTCCTCTGGTGTCAAGTTTTGTTAAAACAATGTATGATGTCACCTCAGGTACATCTTGATTAGGTGGCGTTGCCTTGTGGTTGTTTTATTGATTGAGATTGTACGAAGGCCTTGCTTAATTTCATTATTTTAGCAAAGTAAGCCTTGTGATCTCAGTTGAGAATATCTTGAGGAGATACTTGGTTTTGGTTAAACTTGTTAGACTTAATGTTGGTTTAGCAACAATTCATATTTAGCTTAAGGTAATTTCTGATTAGTTTATGATAATCCAGTTTAGTGTAATGTAGATTATGGTATGGTTATTGCTTTAATCATTTATGTAATCTTGTTTATGGTAAAACTAATCTAGCTTGAGCTGTCCATTGAAGCCATGGAGTGTCCTCCAACTCATGATGGAAAGGTTGGAGTGACAAGTGGCTAGCATGACAAGGACTCACTTCTAGCCTCATTTGTTTAAAAAGAAAAAAATCTGTTTTCATCCATCATTAAGGAGGTGAGGAAATAGAAGTTGATAACATGTCATGCATTTCCTTTATGATGTGACTGTTTTTCTATTTCTTCTTCTAACTGATTAACATGAACTATTTGTTCTTGTGGGGGTGTATAAGCAAACTTATGAACTGAAATATGCTTATATACATGATGTTTTGTTGCAGAACATGTTAAGACTAGAGTTATTCTTAATTTCAGCTAATGGGTACTTTATAATCATGTTTATGCATAAAGTTTCTTGATTAAGGAGCTGAAATTCCAACATTCAACTTCTATTTCCCTAGTTATTTCATGTTCTTTCAACTAGGGTAATGCAGAATTATTTTTGGTTTAGTTATTCATGGACGTATTAGAGTTTCGAAGTTAAAACTCTACTGTTTTGTAACCTATTTAGTGGTTATTATCTTGATGAGTGAATCATGCCAATTGTGTTTGTCATGTTTCTTAAACACATGTACTGATGTTAAGGAATGAATGGTATCTACTTGCCTTAGTGGAATTAGTCGTCTAAGAATTATGGTTTGTTGATCGCGTAAAAAACAATCTGATATGATCTGAGCTATTCTGTAAAAGTCTTTTGAGTGAAGTTATGCTTGCTTTAGAGGCTGAAGTTCTGATATGAAGTTTGAGATTGTTGTGTTTGGATCATTTTCCAGGAGTCTACACAGAAAGAGATGTCTTGTTTGTTATCTTGTTGAGCATCATTGAGTTTTGGATTGTGTACACCAGAAGCATTAAAGTATCTCCCATGTTATTCTGTTAGAATCTGGATAGGATTGGTTCCTGTGTTTGCTTTTCTTGTTGAATTGGTTATATGGTGTTCGTAAAGAAAATCCCTTGACAAGAAATCAAGTTCTGCAAGAACTTGTCTCTGAATTTGGTGTAACAGTTACTGACTGAGTGACTGCTACAACTATTCTAAGCTCACTTTAGGGGCTGTTCTTACTTCCTACCTTGGTGTTGTTATTCCCATGAACGACGGATGAGGTATAAAAGGTGGCTATGCCGTTATGGTGAACACAGTTTAGAATGTTTGGTGTTCTCTAGGACAGATCCAGATCATAATGTGCTGGATAGGGTGCAAATGACTTTGTTAAAGTTTCTGGTACAAGTAATTTAGATTCAGAAAGACAATCGGTTCATTGTTGTGGTGTTATTATGTTGAAGGTCAATGAACGTGTTGTTTTCGTTGCAATACTTATGCACCAAGACCTTGATTCGGAAAACTTCCAACAACTGAGGACCTTACAGAACAAGGAAAAGCTCACACCAGACTTTTCAGTCATGGTCGCAGTCCTCCTTACACAAGTAATTTTCTCACAGAACTAGCTGCAACTAGATGAGAGAGAGCCTTGGGTTGAGCAGAAATTTCAGGAATAAAATCAAGCGATAAATCTGTACAAACATAAGAACAGAATTCCACCCAAACTTGGAGCAAGTGGGAGATGAAAAGGATGTGACACTGAATGGCTTAAAAGTTGTGAAGAAATGTAATAAAGGTTACATAAAAGTCTACACTTATTTTTCCCTGCTGTTTTCAGATGACACATCAACGGAAGTTTGTGAATCTTATGTTGCATTCCTTATTGTCGGAGTTCTTTCGGAGCTACAACACTTAAAAATCTGGCAGTTTGAGTCCAGAAATTAGGAATACAAGTCGAAGTGAGCATTCACGAAGACAAGTAGCTGGCTTTGAGGATTCTCGTGTCATGCAAATCAGTGGGAGAGATGTGCTGGCTATAATGGCTGCAGGATCAGATAGTCAAGTTCAGGTATGGCTGTGCTTTTGAGGTACAAATTGAACTTAAGGTATATCGCTTGATTTTCAATTTTTGAAAATTGTGATTAAAGATATTCTGTATGTTTCATTACTTGACTAAGTATTGCCAAAGCGATACTTTGAGAGTAATGAAAGTGTTCTAATGAAAATGAAGTTTTGTGGTATAGTAGTTTTGGAGAATTGCCATAAAAAATCAATACTTAAAGTGCTGCAATATAAGGCTCTGGATATGTGTGGCTAGGTTGAGAAAGAGATGAAGATACTTGTGGTTTAGACCACGAAGACCAGAAAGTGATAAGGATTCTTCATCAGTTTCGGTTAAAGCAAGGTTTGCTTGTGATTTATTTTAGATGTTGCAAGTGTGAACCTGCCCAAAGGTGATTCACACTAGTGATATTTAAAATGAATCATGTTTTATACTTGGTTTAGTTTTCCCTCGTCTATTAAACCCAAAGGTTCGATAGTCAAGTTTAAGGTATGTCATTTTCCTTAAGATACAGATTGAACTTAAGGTATAATCATTTGATTCCAGTTTTTTGAAAGGTGGATTAGAGCAGAAAAGCCGTGGTGAATGCTTGGCAGCACAAGGTACTAGCTGCATATGGCTAAGCTAGATAAAGAATGAAGGTGTTGCTGGTACAGACCACAAAACCAAAGAGGGAAAGAATTCATCTTTTTCGGTTAAAGAAAGGTTTGTTTATGATTTTTCCGGATATTACGAGTATGAATTTTGCCCAAAGGTATTTCATATTTGTGATATTTGGAATCAATCATGTTTTCCTACTTATTGAATTTTTATTCTATTGAACCCAAAGGTTTAATAGAATTGTTGTCTATGCATGAAATGTTGATCTTAAACTTGTAAGGTTAGACTCATGTATTTCACAATTTTACCCAAAGGTGAATTTGTGATGATACCGAGTCATGTTTTAAGTTTAAGATGTTTACTTTTGCTTATTACGTAGCAGTTTTGAGATTCTTGTACATCATAGTTTACCCAAAGGCGAACTTGTGATGGTATCGAATCTGTACTAATGTTTTATTCATGTGTAGATTAAAGTATATACAACATTGTATGTGACAGAGTTCTGGAAAACAGTGGGAGTATGGTAACATTTGTTTTGGGTTATCATCTTAATTGTTTGAACTTGTATTGATGTTTATATTCCTTCTGTTTACGTTGTTAAGGAATGTAAAATCAGTGGGAGGTCAGTACAGAAAGTCCCTATTGAGATAGCTTGTGATGAACACAAAATAAGTCTTTTTGGAGACATAGCTCTTTGGGCACTGATAAAGATCTCTCGGAGATCAAGGTCTCTTTTGAGACAAAGATGAAGATCTTTATGAAGATCAAGTCTCGAGTGAGACACAGATTAATTTGTCGGACATACCTTAATTGAGCCAGTTATTCTCTTCGGAGATGTTAAATGTCTTGACAGACCTCAATTGAGCCAGTTATTCTCTTCGGAGATGTATCTCTTTAGAGATGTTAATTGTCTTGACAGACATACCTCAATTGAGTCAGATGAATCTCTACGGAGATGTCTCTTCGGAGATGTTTAATGTCATGTCGGCATATCTCAATTGAGCCAGATGTATACTTGTTATATGTTTCGACGGAAACATGCCTCTTAATTGAGCCAGTTGTATACTTGTCTCGACGGAGACGAATCTCAATATTATCAAGGAAATCCTATAAAGTTGCGGTAAGAGCATTTAAAGTTGTAGTGAGAGCTTATAAAGATTGATTCAAATTTACGTTTCTGGTTTGAAAAGATAGTTTAAAGTGCAGATTGTCTTGGCATAAGGTTAAGCCATTTAAAGTGTATGCATAAAGTTTGAAGTACAATTTACTTGAGTATAAAATGGCCCGTCTAGTTTTCCGATTGTAGAAATGGCGTATGCATCTCTTAAATGGTGTATGGGTCTCTATAGTCTAATCCTAGCGTACCTTTTGGACTTTGGCATGCAGTTTTTCAGTGAAGTTTTTTTGTTGCTAACCAAAGTGGGAGAATGTTAGACTTAATGTTGGTTTAGCAACAATTCATGTTTAGCTTATGGTTATTCCTGATTAGTTTATGATAATCCAGTTTAGTGTAATGTAGATTATGGTATGGTTATTGCTTTAATCATTTATGTAATCTTGTTTATGGTAAAACTAATCTAGCTTGAGCTGTCCATTGAAGCCATGAGGTGTCCTCCAACTCATGATGGAAAGGTTGGAGTGACAAGTGGCTAGCATGACAAGGACTCACTTCTAGCCTCATTTGTTTAAAAAGAAAAAAAATCTGTTTTCATCCATCATTAAGGAGGTGAGGATATAGAAGTTGATAACATGTCATGCATTTCCTTTATGATGTGACTGTTTTTCTATTTCTTCTTCTAATCTGATTAACATGAACTATTTGTTCTTGTGGGGGTGTATAAGCAGCTTATGAACTGAAATATGCTTGTATACATGATGTTTTGTTGCAGAACATGTTAAGACTAGAGTTATTCTTAATTTCAGCTAATGGGTACTTTATAATCATGTTTATGCATAAAGTTTCTTGATTAAGGAGCTGAAATTCCAACAAAACTGTCAATCAAAAATTTCCTTTAACCTTGAAGTACTACAGTTTCATTTGCTTAAGCCTACTTGGCTGGATTTCTAAAGATTGATCAGAACAGCAAGCTTCTTAGTTATTCCACATATGCATTGTTGGACCCGATTGTAAGACCAGTTGCGGTATGTTTAAAACATTAAAACAAGATATAATCAATTTGTATTGGGACAAACTAGTTGAATGTAGAAATCTCAGTACATTTACTCTAATTCATTGAGGATACAAATCCGGCCATGATTCCCTTTACAGTTCTATTTATGATATGCGGACGTGTTGACCACCTTCCGGATGGTATATCTTTGCTCTTAAGCTTGTTTTCATCACTGTTATTTTAGGCTTCACAAGCATGGATTGGCTCGCAAAGAAGAGAACAACTTTTGATCAGAGAGGTGATATGGCTGTCGCAGCTTGGGCCGAACAGCAACAGCATGAGCTGAATGTTCATGTATGGCGTCTATCTCGTACAAAGTTAAAAACTAAAAAGCATTCTAGTATGTATTAAATGGGACATGGCTGGGCTAGCTCATCCCCTGTATATATGCACGTTCATACCATCATAGTAGTCTAGAATAAAAGAATGCATTTGTATCCTGATAAACTTTTTTCTTCCAGCATAATTTTGAACTTTTACTCGTATCAAGAAGTAGGTTTCACTCTCCCTTTTCACACTAGCTTTAGTTTGCTCAAGGATTAGAACTTCTATCACATCTCTTTTATGTTTGTGCTATCATTAGTTTACTTTTGTGTCTCTGTATGATTTTGTTGCATAATGGAAGTCTTAATCGTAGTAGGTGTTGGAATGGGTTTGTTATCCTTCCGCATTTCTCTCACAAATCCCTTTCTTTTTTGTTGTGCTACAGTGCCATTTGTCAAAAAATGGTGACGTGTACATAGTCCACATGGCATATTCGAGTCCAGGTGTACAGAGTTTATCTTAACCGAGTTAAATCAGTGACACATACTTAAACCAACGATTCAAAGGACTATTCTGTCATTTTAAGTCCACTTAACGGTGCTAACTTTCCGTCCACCAATTTTGGTCAAATTAGGCCTAGTTTTGTAAGAAATAAATTTTCTGATGATATCCCGCAAAATATTGGAAATTTATCAGCTCTGGAGTCTTTGGATTTGAGCTCCAATAAACTGCTTGGACACATTCCGCTGTATTTGACAACAATAGACACTCTTGGAGTTTTGAACTTTTCTTACAATAATCTGAGTGGCCGGAAAGCATGTTGTTTGACAAAAGTAATGATTCAAGATGTATGAGTTTGAAGAGACAAGAAGGGATAGTTCCAGTTAGATTGGTATGAGACAAATCCAACTGTACAAGACCAGTCAAGTGACAAATGAAATCAAGAGAACCTTTGAGATAGCTAGGTTAAGGTTGACTTCAATCTCTTAAGTTTACGGTCAGGGTACACATTTAAGTGTTGGTCTATAACTACAGTTAGCTGCATATTCGAACTTAAATCCAGGTGAGTTAGACTTGAAATGTTAATCAAAGAAATGAGGGGAAACGTTTCCTCCAATGGAGTTGTTTGAAATAGTAAACCAACTAAGATTTTGGAGTTTGTTTATGCAACTTGGTACGGTTCCCGTTATATTATTGTTATCTAATACAAGGTTTTGAAGAGGAAAAATCTCGCAAATTGAATCTTGTATGCGACCTTGGATATTATTGCTATGCAAGCCTAGAGTGTATAAGTGTTTTAGATTGGAGATTGAAGAAGGAATATCACCTGTTATGCAGTTGCCACGGAGGTCAAGATACTTCAATTAAGAAAGATAATAAGGAAGAAGGTAAAGCTCCTTGAACAGAACATGCTGAGGCATCAAGACTGACCAAAGCCGACGCATTCGAAATTAAATGCGGAATTGGTCCAACTACTTGGGTTTCTGATATCCAAATTGAAAGCCGACGCATTCGAAAACTAGTTCAGGCCATGGATGTTTAAACATCCTAGTTACATCAAGATGGAGATAAGATTTCTACTAACATCAAGCTCAGTATGAGAGATCAAGATCCCTAAGATCAGAAAGAGACAATATATGTTCGCCAAAATTTTCTTCTCCGGATGTGGCCTCGTACAGGTGGATACCACTCAGCCTTAATACTCGGAGATTCACTAACCCTCCCACTTTACAGAGGATGTTCGTAAGCAATAGATTCCATCAATAACATATCCATGGCAGGACAAGTCGAGGTACTGTTCCTTTTCGATTTTGTAGTTTTCTTCCCGTTCAATTTTGTAATTTTGAAGTTCTATGTTCGATGGAGATTACATGAAAAGAGTCTTTGGAACATTCGATTCCATGCCAATCGCAACTGTTTCGATGTTGGCTACCTTCTCCCTAGGAAATCAAGCGATTTGAAGGATCATGCATAGAGTGTTTGATATCAAGGAGAGCCCTTTTTTCCTCTTCATGTCATCCTTGAACTGTTACCGCGAATTGAGTGATGCTGATGAAAAAAAAGACCACAAAATAAAGATGAACAAAAAGGAAATGAAATGATGCTACTTCAGTGTTTTTATTGAATGAAGCCATTACTAACTGAAAATGAGATAATTGGTTACATACGACATACTATTGATAGCTTCACATAAATATTGAATTATTAGTAACTCAAAGAACACCAACTTGCTTGTTCAATTATTAGAAATCGACTGAACATTCAAGATTTGATCAGACTAAGTTGAACTTGACTGCAGACACCCTAAGCTAGTATCTTCAATTCAGTCTCTCTGACGGATGTCCTTAAACTGGGTTTTCCTTCTATAATCTCTGAATTTCAAGGGGCTTTTGTGCAGGGCAGGCAAATACAAGATGGGATTTTAATAGCTTCTGAACTTATTGATTCTAGATTGAGATTGCAGGAAACTGGTTTGATTTGTAAGGTGGATTTTGAGAAAGCTTTTGACAACCTGAATTTGAACTGCATAGACATCACTTTGGGTAGATTTGGTTTTGGCATGAGGTGGAGGAGCTGGATAAAATGTGTATTTCTACACCAAGATTTACAGTATTATTGAAAGGAGAAGCTCTGCCGATTTATTCGGGTGAGTCGAGAAGGCATAATCACGAGGTGACCTATCTTTCCTTTTCTCTTTATTTTAGTAGCTGAAGTTCTTTCTATCATGCTCAAAAAAGCTGCTTCCTGATGAGCTAATCACGGCTTTAAAGTTTCCCAGAAATGGAATCACAATAAGTCATTTGCAATTTGCAGATGATCTTGTGGTGTTTTCTCAAGATGATGAATTGCGGTTCAGAATTTGAAGCATATTCTAGTTGCTTTTGAGATGATTTCTGGTCTGAAGGTAAATTATAGAAAGAGCACTATAGTTGGAATAGGCCAATTGCATAATGGAGAAATTTGTGCTAAGTCTTTTGGCTGCTCAAATTCTCAATTACCAATGAATTATCTAGGTATCCCTATATATATATAAATCAAAAGAGCAAAGTGGTCTGGGTTGATATCATTCTTAGAGTTCAACAAATGCTGGCAGCTTGGAAAAAGGTTTACTTATCAAAAGGTCAGGCTCATAATGATCCAAAGTGTTATTGCTAGCCTTCCGAGTTTACTATTTATCAATGTTTCAAATGCCTATTTCAATTTCAAAGGCTGGAAAGAATTATGAGAAGATTTCTTTGGGGTTTCAAACAATTACAGCCAGAAGAAGAAAGTTGGGTTGATTGGTCCCTAGTTAATCTACCTAAATGCAAAGGAGGAGTAGGTATAAAGAAATTGCAGTTGTTAACGGGGCATTTACATGCCAAATGGATTTGGAGATATGGCTCAAAAACAAGCCCTATGGAGAAAAAATTGTTAATAAAAAATTTGGAGGAGACGTGGAAGCTTTATTTCTAAAGTGACATAATAGAGTCATTTTGTCTGACCTTTGGCTTGGAATTTTAAAGTCAAAGAGATTTTGTTAAAGAGGGACAGTTCTTAATTTGAGGAATGGCAGTAGTATTCACTTTTGGGATGATGTCCGGGTTGGTAATTCTTGTCTTAAGAGCCTTTTTCCAAATTTGTACAAGATTTCAAGAACAAAGCATTTGATGGTCAAAGACACGACTACTTCTAATGGAGCACAGGATTTTAAGTTTTGTAGAAGACTGCAAGATAATGAGGTGTTGGAGGTGGAAAAATCTTTTGCAGGTGATTGGTGAGCCTCACAGAATGCCGTGAAGATGTGAGATCTTGGAGATATGGGGATTCTTTTACGTTGGCTAATGCATATCTTTGCTTTAGAAGATGGGGTCCACGAGATTTCCAGATAAGCAACTTTGGAACTCAAAGGTGCCACTTAAGGTGTCATTCTTAGTGTGGACTTTGTGTTATAAAGGTGCCCCAACTCTTGATATGTTGTTCAGAGCTGGATTGGTTCAGAGCAATAACTGCCTGTTTTGCAATCAGTTTGTAGAAACAAATGATCGCCTTTTTCTTTACTGTAAGTCAGTTGCTTCCATTTGGTCTTATTTTCTAAACAGTTTTGGTATTGCTTGGGCTCTTGCTGGTGATGTTAAGCTGAATTTATGGGAATGGGGAGCTAAGAAAAATTCTAGCAGAGTGAAGAAGATTTGGAGTTTTTCTTAGTTTGCGATATGGTGGACTATGTGGAAGGAACGAAACAATCGTCTTTACAACAATCATTCTAGGAATGTTAATCAATTGATCATATCAGTTAAGTGTTTGTTGTTTACTTGGGCTTTGAACTCAGACATTTTTTCGGGTGTTTCTCTTTCTACTCTCGTCCGTAAATAGGATGCAGTGGTTCACTGATCCTTTGTCTTTGCTTTTTGTCACAGTTTTAGTGACTTAAGCATTTTTATTTCAATAAATCTTGCCCTTTTTCGTCAAAAAAAAAAAAGTTAAGCCGTGTAATACGGAAAATCAAAACAAAAAATAATTATTAATGGTTTTTCTTTTAAATCTATCCCAAAATTGGCTTTCCCTTTAGTAAAAGTGGTTTTCCCCCAAATAATCATCTAAAAAGCCACCATATACATTTAATATTAATAATATAAAAATGAAACAAAAATCTCAAAAATTATAAAGAAATTAAATTAGATACTACCCGAGAGTTGGTTCCCATGGATATCGATTCTCGTTAATGAAACTAAGTTACGGAATGTGGATGGAACTCGGCCGAATAGTTTTTTATGTTTTTTTTTTTTTTTATGGAACAAACCAATTTCTGTAAGCGAAGACATATTCTGGAGAATGGAGGTTGGAACCTGGCCGGATAACCGTTATGACTGAGTAACATCCTATCAAGTCTAGTAAGTTTTTGAAATGAGGCAGGAATTTGACCCACGAGTTGGTTGGTATCAAGGAAAAGATGATTAATCTCTGGTAATTTCCCAAGTGCAGGAGGGATTGATCCAGTTAATTATTTGAGGTTACTGAGGTCCAGGAAGAAAAGAAATTAGATTCCCTCAAGATGGAGAAATTGTTCCATTCTTGAACGTATTAAGGATCGAGTTGGCAAATGGAAAACAGCCAGGATGTGATAAGTTAATGAACCGACCGATGAAACTACAAACAACGCCTTCCCATTGGTTGAAACAATCAGTGAATGCATTTCATGTCTTTAACAGTTAAGTTGGATCTTGGTTTCTTGAAAACAAGCAGTGCGGCTGTATCAGTTTCATGACATGATTTTACTGTCAAGGAAAATGTTGCGAAACAGATTAAAACAAGAATTCATAGAGCAGATTTTAATGGTACTTTTGAATGCCATTGGAGAAAGAGAGGGTGATTTAATGCCAAATGGAGAAAGAGAGAGCGATTAAAACGCCGTTTAACTTGTCTGCATGAAACACTCAATTTCAATGGCTGCTAAACTGTCATCAAGTTATCCTGTCAAGGACCTACATATACATGCTGTGCATGGAACAGATTTATGCATGCCATTCTTAGGAAATAGAATGGGAGTAATGGCATAAATTGCTGAATGATAAAGCTTGAACATTAAGATGGTCCTTGGTCATAGATGAATAATTGTCCAGTAAAGATTTCACTGTCTGTGCCAACTGTGTGCAAGTTGCTTCTGCTAACAATCTACCTGGAGTACACGATGCACCTTTGCCAATATGATAAGTGCCTCTGACATGATTAAGATCAAGTACTTAAACACCAAGATGAATTCAAACGTAGAGAACCTTACAATTCACAACAATCGACAAATACCAAAAGAAAAAAGTTTGCACACCTTTACTTCAAGAAAAAAGTTTGGAGCACCAATGTTTATGCAGTATATAACAAGTAAAAAACTAAATCAAGTTTATCTTTCCAACATCGATCAGTTTCATGAAATTCTTTTACCGTCAAGGAAAATGTTGCGAAACAGAATAAAACAAGAATAAAGCAGGTTTTAATACTTCTTTTGAATGCCATTGGAGAAAGAGAGGGTGATTGAATGCCAATTGGAGAAAGAGAGGGTGATCAAACGCCATTTAACATGTCTGCACGAAACACTCAATTTCAATGGCTGCTAAATAAACTGTTATCAAGTTATCCTGTCAAGGACCTACATATTCATGGTGTGCGTGGAAGTGTCTTCAGAGACAATCCTGTTTTTTGTATACGGATTTATGCATGCCATTCTTAGAAAATAGAATGGGAGTCGTGGCATAAAATTTCTGAATGATAAAGCTTCTCACTGAAATGGTCCTTCGTCACAGATGAATAATTGATGGTCCCAATATTCACTAAAAATTTCACTGTCTGTTCTAACTGTGTGCGAGTTGCTTCTCCTGCTAACAATCTACCTGGAGTACACGATGCATCTTTGGGAATATGATAAGTGCCAATGACATGATTATGATGCAAGAGATAATGAGATCAAGTACTTGGAGTCTTAAACACCAAGACCAAATCAAACATAAAGAACCTTACAATTACAGAACAATCGACAAATACCAAAGGACAAAAGTTGGCAGACACATACCAAAAGAAAAAAGTTCGCAGCATCAATGTTTATGGAGTATATAACAAGTGAAAGACTAAATGTAACTAAATTCTGGGAGAAACATAGTCTTAACACTTGCAACTCCGCATGGAATGATAGTTTTGGTATCCTTGTCGCAATTAAACCACATAAGGTCACCATGACAATGCACCACAACAGTATCACTCGACCACATTCCCACAGGCTGATACAATCCCATATGAACACGACGAGTAGGAGGATTATCTTCATAGATCCATCTCATATCGTTCATGGAATTTCCTCTTCCAAATGGGGCTCGGTGGTAGAATAACTCTCCAAAATCCAAATCTCCATCCATTCCTTGTTATAAAACATAACTCCCAATCTTTCCATCGCAGTTCATTAAAAAGTAATTGGGATCTTTGCCTATCATATCGTCTGAAAATTTAAGCAGTGACCATTTCTCTTGATCCACGTAGTAGGCGAATATGTAACTGGAGAAAGTTGACCAGTGAAATCCTCCATTAAGAAAGATAGCTTTACCTGGTCGCAACTCAACGTCAATGAACTCATTGATACACTGCTTTGTCTTCCAAGTCCAGTTGTTGGAATCAAACACCTCACAATAAAGTCCATGTCCCCTCTTAGATATCCATAAGCATACCTGGAATTGCAGCCGGGTATGACTGCGTCACTGCTATACCGGTGAAAACTTTACTGCCGGTTTCATCTCACTACAACAAAACATGGTTTTTTCAATGAAAGATATCGTCACAAATATTTGATTTTACGTCACAAATATACGTTTATGACGTTTTTCTACTGTCGGACAATGCGTTATAATAACAGGTGTTGCAAATAGTCTGACCGACGCTAAAAGCGTCACTTATGCCGAGGATTTTTTCAGCATTTTTTTTGTATCACAATTATGTTTTTTGCGTCACAAATAGCCTGTGCGTCAGAAATACTGTTTTTTTCAATTATATCGGAAAAACCTTTATGTGACGTTTGTTTGTGTAATAGAAAGTTTTTATTTTTAACAGTTTTAGTTGTCACAATCGATCCTTATTATCAACACATTAATACGTTACAAAATTGGTGTAGACGCAACAGATAAACCTATCAATAATATATTTTATTGATAACAATTTAAGATGTCAGAAACAGTCCTTATTTTTAACATATTGATGTGTCATAAAATTGGCGCATACTCAACAGATAAACATGTTGTTAATATATATTATTTTCAACACGTAATAATATCGAGAATAATAATTAAACATGTTGTTAATATATATTATTTTCTAACACGTAGTAATATCGAGAATAATAATTATTCGCTACGAATTTTATTATGTCATTCAAGGATTACATTTGCAACACATAATTCTTGTAACACATAATTCTTGTAGATATAATCGTACTCTGCGATGTTCACAAATTCTTGTAGATATAATCGTACTCTGCGACGTTCACAAGGATCACGATTGTTATATGTTCCCGGGAGGAAGGAATTATCCGTTGGATATTATAAATTTTATACGAGTCGGATTCATATTTTAAACAATAAACCAAATCATTACTTGAGAAGATCTACACCGTTCATAAAAGACACCACTAATCAAGAAACTTAAAATTCTAAACTGAAGAAAAAAACATGGTACCACTACAAACTTCCTAAGTGAAACATAAAGCTAAAAAAGTGAAATATCAAGCTAAAAAAGAAATGGAGATGCACATCTCAGCTGGTGGTCCTGGTGGTCCCTCAACAATCATCTCAAGAAGTACTTTGATGGTTCTCCGTAATACGATTTCCTGCATTTCAAAGCAACATTCTTCTTATATCCATTGTGTCAGTTACCAGCCCCTGACAGTGCGATTTTGTTCTTCAACTCTTTCTTCAAGTTCCTTGTTTCTCCTCTCTGCTTCATCTGCTCAGCCTAAGAGCCTCGCTAACTCAGCATTATACTCGATGCTAGGCAGGCTAGGTTTTCATACCCATGACCAAGACCCTTGACATAACCGGATCTTACACCTAGCACTTGCTCACATATTTGGGCATCGGTCAAGGGTGTTGAACCTTCGGTGTGTAGCGCTGCTCGGAAGTTCAAGCATTTTACCTACACAGTAAGTAAGTAAGTAACAATATAAGCTAAAACTAAACAATAACTCTTAGATAAAAAAAAAAACTTAAAATAAAATCAAAACTTGTATTACATAGTTCTCTTCAGCTGTATGACAGGTCCAAACGTCATTTTTGCGGTGGGTTAACTTGTCAGAATTCAATCATTTCAACAACTTCACCTGCTTCCTGGATCACACCGAAGGTTTCCCAAAAAAAAAAAAAAAAAAAGTTAGATACGATATTAACCATTCACTTACAAAAGAGTAACAGATACAAGCAGATTACCATTTCCTCCCTATAGCGCATAAAAGGTTTTGACCCTGTACAATGAATGGTTGTATTCGCTTCTCGACTTTGTTTACCTTGGAGTGCTACTTTTCTAAATTCAAATCCAAAGAAGATTTCAATGCGAAACAGTCTGCATAGATATTATAAATACGACTAGTCGAGCCGCCACCAATATGACTACCACAAATAAATCTTATAAATACAACAAGGTTCGAACACCAATATTACCTGAAACTCATCAGGACTCAAACCAAGTGCAAAGTTTCTCCCAATCCTCCTGCTTAACCTGATGATGCGGGTTTTCCCGTTCTGTTCCATCTTGTTTGTACTGCAGTAGTGTTTGTGATGTACATCTAAACTGTCTGTACTCATTTGCTAGCATTGTGTTGACCGCCTTGATAAATGTACATGTAGATCAATATATTGAATTTTCCTAAGTTCACAATCACCAAACAAATTCTTTAATGCTTTTGACAAAAAAAAAATACCGCAAAGAGAGTTCTAATTAATAAAGTCGTAGTCCTGTGCAAGAAGAACATAAAATAAAGGGACATTAGAATAACAGGGTAGTAGGGACACTAAAATGATTCAAAAAATATATGATTACCAATATGAGATCATAAAATTTCCTGAATCTGATTTTCAATTGACTTCCATTTGGAGGCGAGTCGACCAAGGTGCAAACTTTTTGATGATGATTCTATTTCATTTGGAACTCAGTGGCCCAATCCCCAGTTGGAATCTTTTTACCTGGTTTGATCGTTATTGTAGGCTTTGCGTTCTTTTTCCTTATGTGATCATTAAGCTTTGCATTGAGAGCATCTCCTCTTCCTCCTTTGTTAATCTTTGGCAGATCTATTTTCAAGAGATATGGAGTTAGATAATACTGTGTTTGCCGAAAATGAACATAATAATTCCAAGAAAATAATTTGTAGGTATGTGATTAACTCAATTACCGGTGCGTGACAACCGAGAGGCTGCGTGTGATGTGCGGGGGTCTAACTCCACCGGTGCCATTATCCCTTGATTAAAATTGGTAGTACTCTGATAAAGGAAACACAAAAAGTAGATGATCAACAAACTGGAAGGAAAATAAACCAAAAGCATCAAGGTTAACAAGAAAGAACAAAGAGACACTCAAAACCAAATTAATAAAAGAACCAAAAAATAACAAAAAGAAAACCGGAGACTAAAAATCAAAAATTGAAGAAATAAGTTTAAAGAGAAACTATGATAAATCACCACAAGATTTTTTCTCAAGTTTTCAAAGACAAAAACTCCCCCAAATACCGATTAAGTCACGATCACAAACCCAAAAACAGATCTCTGTTTTGGTAGGAAAAGATTTGGGATCTTGATAGTTAGGATGAGAGATTAGGATACTGACTTGCACTTATAATAATTAAGATCAAGAGAAATAATTGAAGATCAAAATCAAAAGGTCAAGACAGTTACCTCTTTCAAGTTCGAATTAGGGTTTTGTACTTATTTTTTTTTTGTTATACATGAAAAGAGGTTTTGTTTGAGGATAAAGGGAAACGTGATCAGCTTATCCGAAGATTATGGCCACTAAATGAAAATTTTGGCGGAGTTTTGAAATATCATGAAAATTTTGGCGGATTTTCTTTTTCTTTTGGACTAGTAAAAGACTTTCCCTAAGCTTGAAAAGATTTTATGCCCAATATTTAGTAAGTAAAAATAATATCTATATTCCCAATATATTCCCAGTATATATAATCTAAATATAGCTAAATATTAAGCGCACATCTAACAAAGTGCAGTAGGGAGGGCATCTTTGATTTAAAAAATTCATCTCATCTTTACTAATTAGCACTTTTGGGGAAAACAAAAATCAACATAATAATTTTAAGAATATGAAAACAAGTACACGACCTTTTGACATCTTGGGGCTTGGGTGGGGAATCCAACAATTAACCAAAACAGCATTAGATACAGTAATGAGATGTGGTCCATAGTTTTCTTGAACTCCATCACATAAGCAATCAGTGCCATTACCTGTTTGTGCGGATAAAACCATCAAAATTCCATATCTCTAGCAATTAATTTAAGCTGTTTAAACAAAGGTTTTCTAGCAGATTAAGTTCCAAAAAGATGGAACAAAACCACAATGGTAGCATGCAGTACATGAGCTGAATAAATGACAACATCGACATCAAC